>OX578137.1:137225942-138425942 GCA_951213105.1 Amaurobius ferox
GGAGTCTGGAATACAAGTTATATGAATGAAATATTCATTGATTTTGCATAGAAAATCAGATGATTTATATTTCGATACAGTTTTAAATATTTAAGTATAATAAATTACTGTAGTACTGTGATAATGCAAAAGATATCACCACTGAATGTATCACATTTTAGAGATTTTTAAATGAAATTGCATTTTAGTTTGAAAGTGTTTCATAATCAATGCTTATGCATGATTGATCTTTCTTGTTTTTTATTATTATTATCCAAAATGGCCCGTAAAAATTGTCTGTAAACACTCTAGCCAAACAGCTAATTATTGATCAAATTTAAAATAAAAATTGGTAGATAAGTCACTTGTGAGTTACCTGATGCTGATTAGATTTTGGTACGATTCGGAAAAAAAATGAACCTGCTTTTTTTTTTTTTAGATATGGCCAGCAAAAATTGTTAAAATCCAAAATAAACTAATACTTATGCTCAAATGCATTACTTAAATGCTTGTTTTATATGTAATTTTTAACGATGAAGAGAATAAGATGAACCCCATTATTCTAGGACTAACCGTTCTCGAAATATTTTAGTTCTTTCTCATTTTTGCTAAGCCGATTTTGAGACTAAT
Organism: Amaurobius ferox; assembly: GCA_951213105.1. Classification (NCBI taxonomy): domain Eukaryota; kingdom Metazoa; phylum Arthropoda; class Arachnida; order Araneae; family Amaurobiidae; genus Amaurobius; species Amaurobius ferox. The sequence goes on from OX578137.1 coordinate 137,226,552, forward strand.
AGGTCGAATTACCAAATGAAAACGAAAGCCTGAATGAAAAGTGCAAATTGAAATAATTATGCGTGTTATTTAGTGCAATTAAACTCAATTTAATGAATTATTAATGAATTAAAAAGAAAATTAAATTGAGTCTGCAAGGAAAGTCATGTGCTGCTCACATCAGATATTTGATATCATTCCCATTCGAAATCACGCTAGAACAGAATCTTCCAAAGACCATTCTCCAATTCCGACTCAGCAGCCAGAATGTTTATGCGAAAATTTCAGGAAATCTACATCGGAATGGAAGGAAATGCTGTATGCGGATGTAATAGGGTTATAGAAGAAGAAAACAATGCAAAACAAGGATAATAACGACTTTATTATCCAAAGGAAAGGGTTGAAAGAATAAGGGTCACAATATGAGTGTCAACTTCAGTGAAACAGAATGATTAAAACAATGTTATGAAGTTTAATACTGTGTGTAGGAACCTTAGGTAGCCACGCATACTGCACAACGATTTCCCATACTTTCGATGAGGATTTGAATGAGTTGTGTGCTCAAAGAGTTCCAAGCCTCACGGAGAGCGGTTTTCTTATCCATAAACGAAGCTTGGTGGGTAGCGGAGGGCTGCAAGATGTCTCCCTAGCATATCCGGCACATGCTCTATTGGATTCAGATCAGGAGAGTTGGCAGACCACTGCATCTGCTGGATATCATCAGTTTGAAGGAAGTCGTCGACCAAAGCCGCACAGTGAGGAGGCGCTTGATCATCCATGAATATGTAATCAGGGCTGACAGCACCTCGAAACAATCGCATGGGAGGCTCAAGGACTTCGTCTCTGTATCTTTGACTGGTAGCCGACCGTGTGTCAAAGATGTGGAGGTCTGTGCGACCGTCCATCATGATGCCTGAGAAGAACATGACTCTTCCAAACGGAAAACGATGTGTTTCCTTGATGTTTCCCGGATGAAAACGCGTACCACGTTCTTTCCAGATCGTGGTACTACGAGAATCAGTTTGCAAGCTAAACCTGGACTCGTCACTGAATATGACACTGCCTCACTGTTGTCCACTCCACTGCCCATGTACCAAACTCCACTGTAAACGTGCGTTTCCGTGCAGACGTCAGGGGGGTTCCAAACTGCTGGTCTTCTAGCATAGAGACCAACATGTCTGAGTCTCCTGTAAACAGTTTGTCTCGAAACAGTGACTCCTGTGGCAGCTGTCAGGGCTGAACCCAGTTGTCTGGCAGAACTGTTCTTCTGACGTCGCGCAGTTATCACCAAATATCGGTCTTACCGAGCGGTTGTTACCCTTGGTCGACCTGGTACTGCTCGTCGGGTAACATCTCCAGTGGTTTTGAAACCCTGCCACAGTCTGGAGATCATACACACTGAGGCACATTCAGAATTCGAGAAGCTTCGGTTTGGTATCGACCGGATTCCTGCATTCCAATAATTCGTCCCTTCAAAAACATGTCCAGTTGGCATCTTTGTGACATCTTTCGTGCTTTTTTTATTGTTAACAACGCTCCGTATACCACACCAATTGCGAAATTCTGCCTTAACTGGCCATGCTGCTCGAGGCCGTTTTATACTCGTTCCGACGTGCGCTGGTGCTTTGCGCATGTCGACGTCGACTGAACTGTTTTGTATATGCACAATAATTTACCTTCGTCCCATGATTCTCCACAACTGATTATGAACCATTGTATCCATATTAATTCCGCCATTTTCGCATTTTACAAATTCTACTTAACTTTTGGACAGGAGTATACATGCGTCATTCCAAAACTTTTGTTATATGAATCTGCCCCGATTTCCCTGTTACAATCGGATCTGCTTATAACTAGCTGCACCATCTATTCGGTGCAGCATTCTTGAACGAAAAGTCGCTATTATGTACACACATTTCAGGTTTATAGTGTGTACACAGTAGGCTATTATGTACACACTAATGTAGGTTTCCTTGGTGATAATTAGGTTTTGGTACGATTCAGGAAACATAACCCGCTGTTTTTTGTAAAATAGCCCGCAAAAATCATTAATTCCGGCCATCCAAACAGTTACCTTACACCTTTCTGGTAGGTTGGACGGGCTGGATCTCAATAATACGTTGATAAATTGAAAACATTTTTCATATAAAATATAGCACTAAAATATTATCGATATATATTAACTGTCTGCATAAATATTTCATTTTATATTTTTGGGAACTACACGTTTCGAGCACAACACCAAACACCTATTATTAGCGTTACATCTGTGTGTCTGTCTGTCTATCTGAGTATCTTTCTGTGCCATGCATGAATGCCCGTTAACTCAAAAACCTGCCCCTACGTACCAACTTGTCCCAAACGGCGATGTCACATGTTATTATGATATATAAAAAAATAAATAAATAAATAAACAAATAAAAATAAATAATTAAATAAATAACAGTGAAATGATATTATCATTCAGTCCGCAGGTAAACCTACAATCCGAATGAATGTTTAAAATGTCATCCAAATTGTTCAGAAATCTTGAAAGGCAAAAATTTACTGTGTGCTGCTATACATTGTACTGCAAGTTATATCGTTTAAAGCAGTTTTTACTTTCCCTGCAATACATGGTAATGTATAGGGAAAATATCTGAATTATATCGAAAATCACAACTCGAGTTTTCAACGGATCAACACGTTTTGAAACCTCTAGAACACAAAAAACTATTTCTAGCTTGACGTCTGTGTGTGTGTGTGTGTGTGTGTGTGTGTTGTTTTGACCAAATGACATAAAATTTGGTAAGTAGGATACTTATGGGTGACCCTAGTGTTGATTAGATTTTGGTACGGTTCGGAAAAAAATAATCCGCCCTTTTTTGTGAAATAGCCCACAAAAATCGCATGTATCCCCTCTAGTTAAAAAACAAATTTACCAAATTTGGTGAAATTTGGTAGATATTGTAGATTTCCCTGGTGCTGATTAGGTTTTGGTACGATTCAGAAACGTAACCTGCTGTTTTTCGCAAAATGCCCCGCAAAAATCATTAAAATCTAATATAAAAAACTACGTATGTTCAAATGTATCAATTAAATGCTTGATTTGTACGCAATTTTTGACGATAAAAAAAATAAGACCAATCCTATGACTGTAGCATTACCTGTTCTCAAGATTTTTTTTGTTTGTTTTAATTTTGTACCTGCAGTTACTAAATAAATACGAAAATTGACTTAAAAGTTAAATTAGGAGTAATTTCAAATAAGTGTGCGTTTTTTTTTTCGTGCAATAAAACTCAATTCAATTAATTATTAAAGAAATAAAGAGAAAATAAATTTAAATCTGCAGGGAAAGTTGTGTGCTGCCCACATCAGATTTTTACTGACTGTGAATGGAAAACTTGCTCCCTTTCCAAACAAAATTACATGTGTCGTTGCAAACATTTTGCTGTATCAACTTACCCATGTATTAATGCGCTCCCATTTCCCTGTTACTAACAACTCTGCAAATAACTGGCTGCACCATCTATTTCGGTGCGGGTGCAGCGTTCTTGAACTTATTGTTCGTGTTTCATAGCTAGCTGTTCAGATTAACCAAAAACATTTTTTATATAAAATGCACTACTAAAATATTATCGATATATATTAACTATTCTCATAAATATTTCATTTTATATTTTTAGCAATCTCGTGCTCTGTTGGGCGAAAACTGTTATCTATTTAAGACTATCTATTAAGACATATGACTGTCCAAATGACTGCCTTTACAAAAAAATTGACCAGTGACCCATTGGACCATAAATAAACTAAAATGAAAAATTTGATTTGATATGTCAGAATTAATGCCCATACGAAATTCACACCAAAATGTTCTTTAAATTTTTTAAATGTTTCTTGTTCACTTCTTTACTTGCTGAAATAAGCATTTGGAATGAAATCATATAATTAAAATATAACATTAAAATTTTACGCACTGGCCACGTTGCCCGGCCGTCCAAATAGTTGCTCAAATCCTCGGACGAGTCGGACGGTCTGGGTATTCACTGGCCACGTTCTGGTTGGTCTCAACAATCAACAACAACAACATTGGCCCCGTTCATATTTATTAAAAATAAACACTAGTATTTGAATACCATAAGAGAACGTGGAATGAAAAAAATGGGCGTGGCTAAATAATCTATTGACACATGTTGGCCAGGCTTTTTACAATTAAATCTTGTCGATATCTTCTAAATAATGGTTTTTCTATAATTGAACATAATTATCAGAATTTTCAATTTGTTTAATTTCTAATAGGATTGTATGATCCTAAAAAATATCAAAACTCATTTAAATTGCCATTAGGCCACATGCTTTTCTGCTCAGATGTATGTGTGTCAAGTAAGGTGTAAGAAGTAATAAAAGACGGTAAGAAGTAATAAAAGTTATTTAAAACAATTACAAATTGTTTGGGAGGTAAAGGAAATGGATCTCTGAATAATTGCCAGTCCCAGTATTTGCCTGCTTTTCGTATGGTGAAAAAATGACTATAGCTATAATATAGCCTGTTAAATGACCGGGGAAAATAAAAATTATAATCGGAAAATAAACATAAATAGGATTGTTATTTCCCACTTCAATTTCATTATTTAAAACTAATTATTACGACCGCTACTGATTTAAAAATTAGATTTTATGAATGAAAAAAATGGGCGTGGCTAAATAATCTATTGACACATGTTGGCCAGGCTTTTTACAATTAAATCTTGTCGATATCTTCTAAGTAATGTTTTTTCTATAATTGAACATAATTATCAGAATTTTCAATTTGTTTAATTTCTAATAGGATTGTATGATCCTAAAAAATATCAAAACTCATTTAAATTGCCATTAGGCCATATGCTTTTCTGCTCAGATGTATGTGTGTCAAGTAAGGTGTAAGAAGTAATAAAAGACGGTAAGAAGTAATAAAAGTTATTTAAAACAATTATAAATTGTTTGGGAGGTAAAGGAAATGGATCTCTGAATAATTGCCAGTCCCAGTATTTGCCTGCTTTTCGTATGGTGAAAAAATGACTATAGCTATAATATAGCCTGTTAAATGACCGGGGAAAATAAAAATTATAATCGGAAAATAAACATAAATAGGATTGTTATTTCCCACTTCAATTTCATTATTTAAAACTAATTATTACGACCGCTACTGATTTAAAAATGAGATTTTATAAATGAAAAAAATGGGCGTGGCTAAATAATCTATTGACACATGTTGGCCAGGCTTTTTACAATTAAATCTTGTCGATATATTCTAAATATTTTTTTCTATAATTGAACATAATTATCAGGATTTTCACTTTGTTTAATTTCTAATAGGATTGTATGATCCTAAAAAAAAGCAAAACTCATTTAAATTGCAATTAGGCCATATGCTTTTCTGCTCAGATGTATGTGTGTCAAGTCCCAAAGGGACGGTAAGAAGTAATAAAAGTTATTTAAAACAATTATAAATTGTTTGAGAGGTAAAGGAAATGGATCTCTGAATAATTGCCAGTCCCAGCATTTGCCTGCTTTTCGTATGGTAAAAAAATGACTATAGCTATAATATAGCCTGTTAAGTGACCGGGGAAAATAAAAATTATAATCGGAAAATAAACATAAATAGGATTGTTATTTCCCACTTCAAATTTATTATTTAAAACTAATTATTACGACCGCAACTAAACTAAAAATTAGATTTTATTGCTTGCGAAATTTCAAACACCATTTTAAAATTAATTTATCGTTTGCTGTTCTGGATGAAATTGCAAAACACCGGTTCTAGACTTCAAAATGACTTTTAAAAGACAAATCTTTTAAAGTACATATGTCCGAGCGCAATCCACTGTGCTATCCCACGCCTTGCATTTCACTTAACAGAGAATGTTATAAAGCCACATATGCCCTCGAAATGATATTAATATATTCCATCCTTTTTCAAAAGTTAACTAACTTCATATGCTTATTTTCCGTTCTTTCACCAAGCTGATCAATGTAGTACATATATGACAAATTTTAAGAGGTAGTTTTTACCTTCAGCAATCCCCTGAACTTTAAAATGAAAACCGTTTGCAGTCTTCAAAATTAAAATCGCCCCCAAGCCTTTAGCAGTATGGTAAAATCTGATCTCAGTCTAATAAATTTTCACTGTCTCCCTAACTTCCACATTTGTTACGTTTCCCTGGAATACATGATAGTGTATACGGAAAGTATTGGAATCGTGTGGAAAATCGCAATTCGAGTTTTTGACGGATCTGCACGTTTTGAGACTTATAGAACAGGAAACACTATTTTTAGCTGTGTGTACGTGTCTGTGCAATGTATGTATTCACTTTAATTCACAAAAACTAACAAACCAAATTCCATACGATTTTATAGCTACGTCACTCGTAGGTGACCCTGGTGCTGATTAGATTTTGATGCAATACAGGATAACAGAACCTTCAGTTATTTTAACACTTTACAACAAAGTTGCAAAGTGTTTATGACTTTGTTCATTCTGCCTGTCTGTCTGTCTGTCTGTCTGTCTATCCGTTAGCACGATAACTGCCGTAAAAATGACTTTATCAAAATGAAATTTTAGTATGGTTTTCAGACGGTCTGTGGGACCTATGGGAATATAAATAAATAATATCACCCAATTAGTTTTTTATTGAAACCTGGTTGAAAAAATGAAATACATTGAACACTATGGGAACCCTAGAATTCACAAATTGCTTCAAAATTTTTAGAAAATATTCATATTATCTAATAAAATATATAAAAAAAATTTCAGTAAAATATGTTAGGTAGTTTTTTAATTAACATTTTTTTAATATAGGGAGAAAAACGAATACAATTAAATTCTAACTTTTGCGATATCCCCCAGAAAGAAAAAATAGATATATTATATAATAATTATCTTTCCATAACTTTAATTAATTTGTCTATGAGAAAGAATTCACATTTTAAAAAAAATTTGGTAGATAACAATTTTTCAATTTTTTTTTAAATGGTATATAACACTTCATGATACAGTTATTTGATGGCGTTTTTAGTGCACTTTTCAATGTCCTAGAGAGTTAAAATTTAGGACACAGCTTAAATTTGTAGAACATTTTATTCTACAACAATTTGGTGGATCTTTAAATATAAATCCTACATTTTTTTCGAAATGGCCTGCAAATAATCCCCGTTCACTTCTATAAATCATTGTTGTAATATTGTTAAAAATTCTGATGTGGACAGCACATGTCTTTCTCTGCAGACTCATATTCACGTTCTCTTTATTTCTTCAATAATAATTTGAGATTATCTCCACAAAATAACAGCCATAAGTACTTTAAATGACATTGAATTTGCTCGTTAAACTTCCATTTGTTTCTCATTTGATAGATTGACCTATTGTCAAAGATGGACCTATTGTCAAAGCGAAAACGCAAAAAAACTAAAATATCTCAAGAACGGCTAGTCCTAGAGTAATGGGGTTAGTCTTATTCTTTTTGTTGTTAAAAATCAAGTATAAAATAGGAATTTAATTGATATAGTTGAGCACACGTAGTCTTTTATTTTTATATTTAACGATTTTTGCGGGCCATTTCGCAAAAACAGCCCGTTCCTTTTTTAACGAATCGTACTAGAATAACCTACATGTAATTTATATAACAAATTTTGTTAAATTTGGTATATACATCACTTGTAGGTTATTGAAATATTATACACCAAATTGTGTTAAATTTGGTCCATTAGTTTTTAGCTAGAGTGGATAAAGGAATTTCTGCCGCCCATTTCGCAAAGAAGGCAGATTCTTTTATTACGAATCGTACTATAATCAAATGAACATCTGGGTTTCCCACAAAAAACTTACCTACCAAATTTTATTAAATTCGGTCCAATAGTTTTTCAGTTAGAGTGGATACAATATCCTCACAGACACACAGATACACCCTTACACACACAGATGTCTTCCTAAAAATAGTTTTTTCGTGTTCTAGAAGTCCCAAAGCGTGTAGATCCTTCGAAAATTCGAGTTCCGATCTTTGGCACGATTCCAATACTTTGAATACATACACACGCACACATATATATTATCTGCGTATCTGTGTATTATATGTGTATCTAAATTCCGTGCCTAAGTAATTACAATAGTTATGATTTTAAATGATCCCTAAACTTTTATTATTTCTTCAACGAAGCCTAATTTTAACTTATGCAGAATGCAAATATCTCAAGCGATTGTAAGGTGAGTTACATAAGAATTGCGGAATTTTTTTTCACACAAAATTATTTGGCTCTGGAGTCTGGAATACAAGTTATATGAATGAAATATTCATTGATTTTGCATAGAAAATCAGATGATTTATATTTCGATACAGTTTTAAATATTTAAGTATAATAAATTACTGTAGTACTGTGATAATGCAAAAGATATCACCACTGAATGTATCACATTTTAGAGATTTTTAAATGAAATTGCATTTTAGTTTGAAAGTGTTTCATAATCAATGCTTATGCATGATTGATCTTTCTTGTTTTTTATTATTATTATCCAAAATGGCCCGTAAAAATTGTCTGTAAACACTCTAGCCAAACAGCTAATTATTGATCAAATTTAAAATAAAAATTGGTAGATAAGTCACTTGTGAGTTACCTGATGCTGATTAGATTTTGGTACGATTCGGAAAAAAAATGAACCTGCTTTTTTTTTTTTTAGATATGGCCAGCAAAAATTGTTAAAATCCAAAATAAACTAATACTTATGCTCAAATGCATTACTTAAATGCTTGTTTTATATGTAATTTTTAACGATGAAGAGAATAAGATGAACCCCATTATTCTAGGACTAACCGTTCTCGAAATATTTTAGTTCTTTCTCATTTTTGCTAAGCCGATTTTGAGACTAATAGGTCGAATTACCAAATGAAAACGAAAGCCTGAATGAAAAGTGCAAATTGAAATAATTATGCGTGTTATTTAGTGCAATTAAACTCAATTTAATGAATTATTAATGAATTAAAAAGAAAATTAAATTGAGTCTGCAAGGAAAGTCATGTGCTGCTCACATCAGATATTTGATATCATTCCCATTCGAAATCACGCTAGAACAGAATCTTCCAAAGACCATTCTCCAATTCCGACTCAGCAGCCAGAATGTTTATGCGAAAATTTCAGGAAATCTACATCGGAATGGAAGGAAATGCTGTATGCGGATGTAATAGGGTTATAGAAGAAGAAAACAATGCAAAACAAGGATAATAACGACTTTATTATCCAAAGGAAAGGGTTGAAAGAATAAGGTTCACAATATGAGTGTCAACTTCAGTGAAACAGAATGATTAAAACAATGTTATGAAGTTTAATACTGTGTGTAGGAACCTTAGGTAGCCACGCATACTGCACAACGATTTCCCATACTTTCGATGAGGATTTGAATGAGTTGTGTGCTCAAAGAGTTCCAAGCCTCACGGAGAGCGGTTTTCTTATCCATAAACGAAGCTTGGTGGGTAGCGGAGGGCTGCAAGATGTCTCCCTAGCATATCCGGCACATGCTCTATTGGATTCAGATCAGGAGAGTTGGCAGACCACTGCATCTGCTGGATATCATCAGTTTGAAGGAAGTCGTCGACCAAAGCCGCACAGTGAGGAGGCGCTTGATCATCCATGAATATGTAATCAGGGCTGACAGCACCTCGAAACAATCGCATGGGAGGCTCAAGGACTTCGTCTCTGTATCTTTGACTGGTAGCCGACCGTGTGTCAAAGATGTGGAGGTCTGTGCGACCGTCCATCATGATGCCTGAGAAGAACATGACTCTTCCAAACGGAAAACGATGTGTTTCCTTGATGTTTCCCGGATGAAAACGCGTACCACGTTCTTTCCAGATCGTGGTACTACGAGAATCAGTTTGCAAGCTAAACCTGGACTCGTCACTGAATATGACACTGCCTCACTGTTGTCCACTCCACTGCCCATGTACCAAACTCCACTGTAAACGTGCGTTTCCGTGCAGACGTCAGGGGGGTTCCAAACTGCTGGTCTTCTAGCATAGAGACCAACATGTCTGAGTCTCCTGTAAACAGTTTGTCTCGAAACAGTGACTCCTGTGGCAGCTGTCAGGGCTGAACCCAGTTGTCTGGCAGAACTGTTCTTCTGACGTCGCGCAGTTATCACCAAATATCGGTCTTACCGAGCGGTTGTTACCCTTGGTCGACCTGGTACTGCTCGTCGGGTAACATCTCCAGTGGTTTTGAAACCCTGCCACAGTCTGGAGATCATACACACTGAGGCACATTCAGAATTCGAGAAGCTTCGGTTTGGTATCGACCGGATTCCTGCATTCCAATAATTCGTCCCTTCAAAAACATGTCCAGTTGGCATCTTTGTGACATCTTTCGTGCTTTTTTTATTGTTAACAACGCTCCGTATACCACACCAATTGCGAAATTCTGCCTTAACTGGCCATGCTGCTCGAGGCCGTTTTATACTCGTTCCGACGTGCGCTGGTGCTTTGCGCATGTCGACGTCGACTGAACTGTTTTGTATATGCACAATAATTTACCTTCGTCCCATGATTCTCCACAACTGATTATGAACCATTGTATCCATATTAATTCCGCCATTTTCGCATTTTACAAATTCTACTTAACTTTTGGACAGGAGTATACATGCGTCATTCCAAAACTTTTGTTATATGAATCTGCCCCGATTTCCCTGTTACAATCGGATCTGCTTATAACTAGCTGCACCATCTATTCGGTGCAGCATTCTTGAACGAAAAGTCGCTATTATGTACACACATTTCAGGTTTATAGTGTGTACACAGTAGGCTATTATGTACACACTAATGTAGGTTTCCTTGGTGATAATTAGGTTTTGGTACGATTCAGGAAACATAACCCGCTGTTTTTTGTAAAATAGCCCGCAAAAATCATTAATTCCGGCCATCCAAACAGTTACCTTACACCTTTCTGGTAGGTTGGACGGGCTGGATCTCAATAATACGTTGATAAATTGAAAACATTTTTCATATAAAATATAGCACTAAAATATTATCGATATATATTAACTGTCTGCATAAATATTTCATTTTATATTTTTGGGAACTACACGTTTCGAGCACAACACCAAACACCTATTATTAGCGTTACATCTGTGTGTCTGTCTGTCTATCTGAGTATCTTTCTGTGCCATGCATGAATGCCCGTTAACTCAAAAACCTGCCCCTACGTACCAACTTGTCCCAAACGGCGATGTCACATGTTATTATGATATATAAAAAAATAAATAAATAAATAAACAAATAAAAATAAATAATTAAATAAATAACAGTGAAATGATATTATCATTCAGTCCGCAGGTAAACCTACAATCCGAATGAATGTTTAAAATGTCATCCAAATTGTTCAGAAATCTTGAAAGGCAAAAATTTACTGTGTGCTGCTATACATTGTACTGCAAGTTATATCGTTTAAAGCAGTTTTTACTTTCCCTGCAATACATGGTAATGTATAGGGAAAATATCTGAATTATATCGAAAATCACAACTCGAGTTTTCAACGGATCAACACGTTTTGAAACCTCTAGAACACAAAAAACTATTTCTAGCTTGACGTCTGTGTGTGTGTGTGTGTGTGTGTGTGTGTTGTTTTGACCAAATGACATAAAATTTGGTAAGTAGGATACTTATGGGTGACCCTAGTGTTGATTAGATTTTGGTACGGTTCGGAAAAAAATAATCCGCCCTTTTTTGTGAAATAGCCCACAAAAATCGCATGTATCCCCTCTAGTTAAAAAACAAATTTACCAAATTTGGTGAAATTTGGTAGATATTGTAGATTTCCCTGGTGCTGATTAGGTTTTGGTACGATTCAGAAACGTAACCTGCTGTTTTTCGCAAAATGCCCGGCAAAAATCATTAAAATCTAATATAAAAAACTACGTATGTTCAAATGTATCAATTAAATGCTTGATTTGTACGCAATTTTTGACGATAAAAAAAATAAGACCAATCCTATGACTGTAGCATTACCTGTTCTCAAGATTTTTTTTGTTTGTTTTAATTTTGTACCTGCAGTTACTAAATAAATACGAAAATTGACTTAAAAGTTAAATTAGGAGTAATTTCAAATAAGTGTGCGTTTTTTTTTTCGTGCAATAAAACTCAATTCAATTAATTATTAAAGAAATAAAGAGAAAATAAATTTAAATCTGCAGGGAAAGTTGTGTGCTGCCCACATCAGATTTTTACTGACTGTGAATGGAAAACTTGCTCCCTTTCCAAACAAAATTACATGTGTCGTTGCAAACATTTTGCTGTATCAACTTACCCATGTATTAATGCGCTCCCATTTCCCTGTTACTAACAACTCTGCAAATAACTGGCTGCACCATCTATTTCGGTGCGGGTGCAGCGTTCTTGAACTTATTGTTCGTGTTTCATAGCTAGCTGTTCAGATTAACCAAAAACATTTTTTATATAAAATGCACTACTAAAATATTATCGATATATATTAACTATTCTCATAAATATTTCATTTTATATTTTTAGCAATCTCGTGCTCTGTTGGGCGAAAACTGTTATCTATTTAAGACTATCTATTAAGACATATGACTGTCCAAATGACTGCCTTTACAAAAAAATTGACCAGTGACCCTTTGGACCATAAATAAACTAAAATGAAAAATTTGATTTGATATGTCAGAATTAATGCCGATACGAAATTCACACCAAAATGTTCTTTAAATTTTTTAAATGTTTCTTGTTCACTTCTTTACTTGCTGAAATAAGCATTTGGAATGAAATCATATAATTAAAATATAACATTAAAATTTTACGCACTGGCCACGTTGCCCGGCCGTCCAAATAGTTGCTCAAATCCTCGGACGAGTCGGACGGTCTGGGTATTCACTGGCCACGTTCTGGTTGGTCTCAACAATCAACAACAACAACATTGGCCCCGTTCATATTTATTAAAAATAAACACTAGTATTTGAATACCATAAGAGAACGCGGAATGAAAAAAATGGGCGTGGCTAAATAATCTATTGACACATGTTGGCCAGGCTTTTTACAATTAAATCTTGTCGATATCTTCTAAATAATGTTTTTTCTATAATTGAACATAATTATCAGAATTTTCAATTTGTTTAATTTCTAATAAGATTGTATGATCCTAAAAAATATCAAAACTCATTTAAATTGCCATTAGGCCACATGCTTTTCTGCTCAGATGTATGTGTGTCAAGTAAGGTGTAAGAAGTAATAAAAGACGGTAAGAAGTAATAAAAGTTATTTAAAACAATTACAAATTGTTTGGGAGGTAAAGGAAATGGATCTCTGAATAATTGCCAGTCCCAGTATTTGCCTGCTTTTCGTATGGTGAAAAAATGACTATAGTTATAATATAGCCTGTTAAATGACCGGGGAAAATAAAAATTATAATCGGAAAATAAACATAAATAGGATTGTTATTTCCCACTTCAATTTCATTATTTAAAACTAATTATTACGACCGCTACTGATTTAAAAATTAGATTTTATGAATGAAAAAAATGGGCGTGGCTAAATAATCTATTGACACATGTTGGCCAGGCTTTTTACAATTAAATCTTGTCGATATCTTCTAAATAATGTTTTTTCTATAATTGAACATAATTATCAGAATTTTCAATTTGTTTATTTTCTAATAGGATTGTATGATCCTAAAAAATATCAAAACTCATTTAAATTGCCATTAGGCCATATGCTTTTCTGCTCAGATGTATGTGTGTCAAGTAAGGTGTAAGAAGTAATAAAAGACGGTAAGAAGTAATAAAAGTTATTTAAAACAATTATAAATTGTTTGGGAGGTAAAGGAAATGGATCTCTGAATAATTGCCAGTCCCAGTATTTGCCTGCTTTTCGTATGGTGAAAAAATGACTATAGCTATAATATAGCCTGTTAAATGACCGGGGAAAATAAAAATTATAATCGGAAAATAAACATAAATAGGATTGTTATTTCCCACTTCAATTTCATTATTTAAAACTAATTATTACGACCGCTACTGAATTAAAAATGAGATTTTATTGCGTGAAAAATTTCAAACACCATTTTAAAATTAATTTATCGTTTGCTGTTCTGGATGAAATTGCAAAACACCGGTTCTAGACTTTAACTTTTAAAAGACAGATCTTTAAAGTACATATGTCCGAGCGCAATCCACTGTGCTATCCCACGCCTTGCATTTCACTTAACAGAGAATGTTACAAAGCCACATTTGCTCTCGAAATGATATTAATATATCCCATCCTTTTTCAAAAGTTAACTAACTTCATATGCTTATTTTCCGTTCTTTTACCAAGCTGATCAATGTAGTACATATATGACAATTAAATCTTGTCGATATCTTCTAAATATTTTTTTTCTATAATTGAACATAATTATCTGAATTTTTAATTTGTTTAATTTCTAATAGGATTGTATGATCATAAAAAAATATCAAAACTCATTTAAATTGCCATATGCTTTTCTGCTCAGATGTATGTGTGCCAAGTCCAAAAGGAACGGTGAGGATAAATAAAATAATTATAAATTGTTTGGGACGTAACGGAAATGGATCTCTGAATAATTGACAGCCTGCTTTTGCTGCATTTGCTGCATTTGCCTGCTTTTCGCATGGTAAAAAATGACTATAGCTGTAATATAGCCTGTTAAATGACCGGCGAAAATAAAAGTTATAATCAGAAAATAAACATAAATAAGATTTCCCACTTCAATTTCATTATTTAAAACTAATTATTACGACCGCTACTAAATTAAAAATCTGATGTAGGCAGCACATGACTTTCCTTATATAATGCAATGAATTTATTGCTTTTACAGAAAAAAATAGATTACTTTTATAGTAGATATTTATATTCTTTCCAAGATATTGAATTTTCGTCAATGAGTCGTCATTTTAATTGATTTAGCGTCATTTTTATCCATTTGGCGAGATTTTCGTTAATTTGGCAACATTTCAAAAAGTCGCTAAGTTGGCGACATTCCACCAAATTCATCGCCAAAATCTCGCCAAGCGTTATGGACGAAGAAATAAGTTATATATATATATATATATATATATATATAACTTATTAGACATTGAATTTTCGACATATACTATATAACTATTATTATATATTTATATATTATATAACTTATTAGATATTGAATTTTCCACAATTAGTCGTCATTTTCATTGATTTAGCGTCATTTTTATCCATTTGGCGAGATTTTCGTTAATTTGGCAACATTTCAAAAAATCGCCAAGTTGGCGACATTCCACCAATTTCGTCGCCAAAATCTCGCCAAGCGTTATGGACAAAGAAATAAGTTATTCTTACAGCAGATAAATTGGCGTTCAAATGCAAAAGTATTACTCAAAGTATCTTTTTTCATGAATGGAACGAGCTAGATCCACGAGAATGATGTCACCCAATTTATCGCATGATATTATATATGAAAAGTGAACATGTTTCTCAATAGGAATTTTCTTTTTCTATTTTATATGACTTTTGATAATTTTTTTAAAAAATGTGCAATATCTCGAGAACGGTTTATGTTAGCGTTCTAAAATTTACGTCAATCGTTTTCTAATGAAAAATTACATAAGAAATGTGTATTTACGTAACTTTATTATTGGTTTTGATTTTTTGGCGATTTTTTCAAAATTTCATTCGAAAATTTAGGGGGGTTCTGAACATTCGATTGCGTATAAAAACAATAGGCTTTCAGTGTTTACAGATTGTGATTTTTGTACCAAATTTGGTTCGAATCGGTCTATTCATTCGTCAGTTATCGTCTCCACAGACCCACTGACACACACACACACACACACACACACACACACACACACACACACACACGCAGACATCACTTCAAAAATGTTTGATTCGTGATCAGGGATGCTTGAAACGTGCTCTCCCGTCGAAAACTCGAATTCGAATTTTCGACCCCATCACAATACTTTCCTTATACATTATGTATATAAGGAAAGTAAAAATATGCGAATCACAATTGACCGGATATTTAACACACTGCTCATGTAAACTCAAAAGACTGACCATCCATGTGCATGCGACAAGGCGATTCCGAACAAATATTTCTGTGTGAGAGAACACACTTGAACGTAATTTTTTTTTGGCATGCATCCTCTTTCAGCCCACCCCAAAATATCCACCCCCTACGTAAAAATGAGTGGTTACTTTTCATGAACATTTCTCCCTCCTAGGGGTCCGATAGCTTGTGAGAGCCTGCAAGGTTCGTTCAAAAATTCAAAGACATGTCTTGGATAAAAAATTATAATTAATCAACGCATGGGTTTATGAAATTATTTTTTTCTAAGGTGGTCTACGATATTTAAAGCAGCTGGGAAAATGAACGGTGGATGGCGCGTTAATTTTAACTTTTTGTAATATAACAAGAAAGATCAATCATGCATAAGCATTGATTATGAAACACTTTCCAACTGAAATGTAATTTCATTTAAAAATTTCTAAAATGTGATTCATTCAGTGGTAATATCTTTTACATTATCACAGTACTACAGTAATTTATTATACTTAAATATTTAAAACTGTATCGAAATATAAATCATCTGATTCTTTATGCAAAATCAATGAATATTTCATTCATATAACTTGTATTCCAGACTCCAGAGCTAAATAATTTTGTGTGAAAAAAATTCAGCAATTCTTATGTAATTCATCTTACAATCGCTTGAGATATTTGCATTCTGCATATGTTAAAATTAGGCTTCCTTGAAGAAATAATAAAAGTTTAGGGATCATTTAAAATCACAACTATTGTAATTGCATAGGCACGGAATTTAGATACACAGATAATACACAGATAATATATATGTGTATGTGTATATACTCAAAGTATTGGAATCGTGCCGAAGATCGGAACTCGAATTTTCAAAGGATCTACACGTTTTGGGACTTCTGGGCCAACGGCCGTACCGTGCTGAAAACACCGGTTCTCGTTAGATCACCGAAGTGAAGCAGCATCGGGCGCGGTTAGTACTTGGTGGGTGACCACCTCGGAACGCCGCGTGCTGTTGGCCATCTCGGGTGCGGTATCCCCGTGGTTTGCGCGCTAGAGTTGCACGCTGCCACAAATGCCGCCGTGTTCATGCGGAGTACGATCACGTTAAACATGTGGGTCCGTAAGTCCTTCCGAGAGGTTGGTGGTAGGGGAAGGAGGGTACGGTCCCTGTGGATGCCTCCCCCACTGGGTTCCGGTCTAAATTGGGTGGCACTTCCCGGCCGTCCATACAGTTACCTTACACCTTTCTGGTAGGTCGGACGGTCTGGGTCTCAACAACAACAACGTTTTGGGACTTCTAGAACACGAAAAAACTACTTTTAGGAAGACGTCTGTGTGTGTAAGGGTGTATCTGTGTATGTTTCTGTGTGTCTGTGTGGATATTACATCCACTCTAATTGAAAAACTAATGGACCGAATTTCATACAATTTGGTAGGTATGTTTTTTATGGGAAATCCTGATGTTCATTAGATTATAGTACGATTCGTAATAAAAGAATCTGCCTTCTTTGCGAAATGGCCGCAGAAATTGCCTTTATCCACTCTAGCTAAAAACTAATGAACCAAATTTAACAAAATTTGGAGTATAATATTTCAATAACCTACAAGTGATTTATATACCAAATTTAACAAAATTTTGTATATAAATCATTTGTAGGTTATTCTACTACGAAAATAAAAGACTACGTGTGCTCAATTACATCAATTAAATTCCTATTTTATATGTGATTTTTGACAACAAAAAGAATAAGACTAACCCCATTACTCTAGGACTAGCCGTTCTTGAGATATTCTAGTTTTTTCGCGTTTTCGCTACGCCACCTTTGACAATAAGTCCAGCTATCAAATGAGAACCAAATTTAAGTTTAACGTGTAAATTCAATGTCATTTAAAATACTTATGTTGTGCAGATAAACTCAAATTATCATTGAATAAATAAAGAGAACGAATATGAGTCTGCAGGGAAAGACATGTGCTGTCCACATCAGAATTTTTAACAATATTACACCAATGATTTATAGAAGTGAACGGGGATTATTTTCAGGCCATTTCGAAAAAAATGTATGATCTATATTTAAAGATCCATCAAATTTTTGTCGAATAAAATGTTCAACAAATTTAAGCTGTGTACCAAATTTTAACTCTCTAGGACGTAGGAAAGTGCATTTAAAATGCCATCAATTAAATTTATCAAGAAGAGTTACATAAAATTTAAAAAAAATGAAAAATTGTTATCTACCAAATTTATTTTAAAATATGAAGCCACTCCCATATGCAAAACGTTTAAACAAAGGGAGAGATATTTATTATATAATATCTCTCTCTTTTCTTTCTGGAAGATATCCCTAAGTCAGAATTTAATTGAATTTGTTTTTTTCCCTATATTAAATAATTTTTTTAATTAAAAAACTACTTAACATATTTTACTGAATTTTTTTTTATATATTCTATGGGATAATGTGAATATTTCCTAAAAATTTCGAAGCAATTCGTGAATTTTAAATTTACTTAAAAAATGTTTGAAAAATTAGGTCCCATAGGGTTCAATGTATTTCATTTTTTCAACCCTGGTTCAATAAAAAACTAATTGGGTGATATTATTTATTTATATTCCCATAGGTCCTACAGACCGTCTGAACAACATACTAAAATTTCATTTTGATAAACTCATTTTTACGGCAGTTATCGTGCTAACGGACAGACAGACAGACAGACAGACAGACAGACAGACAGACAGACAGAATGAACAAAGTCATAAACACTTTTCAACTTTGTTGTAAAGTGTTAAAAATGGAAAGGTTTAAAAACGCACGAAAAGTATATATATTTTCAAAACTCATTAAAATTTATCTATTCACAATATAGACTCCGTTTAAAGTTTGAAAGAGTATTTTTTATCTTTTTGATGATGTTAAGATAGAAACTTTGTAATAGTATCTCAGGTAAGTAAAGAACCGATGTGCATGAAAATATAAAACATAAAATAACTAAAAAACTAAATCGAAACTAAAAAAAAATAAAAGACACCAACACTCCCCCGTGAATCCTCAAGTACCAGTGTAACAAAATTTCATGGTCCTATGATTTATACACGCACATAGACATACTCCATTATTATGGATAAGATGGATTTTAGATAGGCAATAGATGGATTTTAAATAGGCAATATAATGTTGGATCTTTGTTAGACGACCAGCGTCAAACTGAGTGCTTAGTTATATTAGCAATAAATTAGTTTTTAATGCAAATTGAATTTAGCAATATTTTGATTCAGCTATTTTTACTTTCCTTTTATACATTATGTATAAGGAAAGTATTGTGACGGGGTCGAAAATTCGAATTCGAGTTTTCGGCGTGAGAGCACGTTTCAAGCATCCCTGATCACGAATCGAACATTTTTGAAGTGATGTCTGTGTGTGTGTATGTGTGAGAAAATATGTGTGTGTGTGTGTCAATGAGTCTGTGGAGAAGATATCTCACGAACGAATGGATCAATTCGAATGAAATTTGATACAAAAATCACAATCCGTGAATACTGGGAGCCTATTGCTTTGAAACACAGTCGAATGTTCAGAACCCCCCTAAATTTTCGAGTGAAATTTTGAAAAAATCATCAACAAATCAAAACCTTTAATAAAGTTAAGCAAATAGATATTCCGTATGTAATTTTTCCTTAGAAAACGATTGGCATAAACTTTAGAACGCTAGCATGAACCATTCTTGAGATATTGCACATTTTGCAAATAAATTCATCATAAAATCCCATGAATTAAAAAAAATATTAACTGTTAAGAAACATGTTCACTTTTTATATGTAATATCATATGGTATATTTGGTGACATCATTGTCGTGGATCTAGCTCGTTCCATTCATGAGAAAAGATTCTTTGATTAATACTTTTGTATTTGAGCGCCAATAGTCAATTATATGCTATAAGAATAACTTATTTTTCCGTCCATAACGCTTGGCGAGATTTTGACGACTTATTTGGTGGAATGTCGCCAACTTGGCGACTTCTTAAATGTTGCCATATTAACGAAAATCTCGCCAAATGGATAAAAATGACGCTAAATCAATGAAAACGACGACTAATTGTCGAAAATTCAATATCTTGGAAAGAATATAAGTACCTACTATAAGAAAAACCTATTTTTTTACTGTAAAAGAAGTAAAGTCATTGTATTATATAAGGAAATTCATGTGTTGCCCACATCAGATTTTTAATTAAGCATCCCCAGCGGCAACAGTGACTATATTTAGCAATTTTATATCGAACGTTGGCGGCATTACGAAATGCTTCAATCCTCTAAGAAAATATATTTAAATCAGCAAATTTGATGTAAATATTTCTTTGTATATTGTATTATTTTAAGGTTAAACTCAACTTAGATGCAACAAATACCGATTTGAAGAAAACATTACTTCGAGTCTACAAGGAAAATTATGTGTCAGCTACGTCAGAGTTTTTCTGGATATAACACTACCAGTAAGGTTCGATTAAAGAGTAAGACACAAAAGAAAGTTGAGACACTATATTTTCTCCTAATCATGACGTACAAAGACGCCTTTGAACCCTTATCAGGCCGCCAAAGGCGCATTAACTGTGTTCAGAGGAGAAAAACTATCACCACCAAATCCTCTGCGGTGATGGAAGATTATGGAACATTATTAAGAGAACTGGCTCCTCCGAAATGGAATGTTCTAAGAAATACATTCGGTTTAATTGTTCTGTACCGGATTAGATGGAGGTTATTTGTACGTAAATACTATTAAACGCTGCAATTATATATTGGTGGTTATGTTAGCGAAAAATATCCTAATACAGAACTTTCACAGACTAATAAATGCTGATTCTGTGAGAAGAGGAAACAAAAATTAAGTTTTGTTAAAAATAAATTTAATACTTTGTATAAAATAGTATACATTCACAGTTATGACACCAACCGGTTTTGAAGGTAAAATACAGCTTTCTTCGTCAAGACCAGCAAAAACAGTGACCGATGCTCATCGAAACAAGGTCGTTAATTGCCGATAGAGCATCGAACGTGGCTGAAGTAGGGAAATGGTTTCCAATGGCCAGAAAGAAGGAAAAGGTAAAAACCACGGAGGAACGAAATTATTGCAGGATATTATGAGCAGGTGTGATTCAAAGCACATATTCAGTGAGTAGCATTACGAACATACGTGCCCTCCTATTGTATTAAAAATATATTCTTAGATTTCGGAAATTATATGAATCGCTCAAGCCAGCTACAAAAATTTCAGTTTATAAGCAACTGTGAAAAATAAGTAGAACTCAACAGAAAATGAAGTCAACAAACTGGTTTTGTAGGCGATGAGAGTTACCTTCGTCAACAAATATCGCGAAAAATGACGAGAATTCCGGAAGCAGGTAGAAAAGAACCAAAAAGAAAAGAAGGAAGAAAACGGTTTCGAAAATTATACAAAAGATTTCTAAGCGGAAAGTAGGAAGGAAATGGTATCATTAACGGGAGAATTTGATTAAGAAACAATAGACATTATTTCAGGAACTTCAAATTCAAAAATGGAATTAGGCCTAAAAATGATCCTAGCTTTTCAAAAACATAATTTACAGCCCCAAAAATATTCAACTTTTGAAGACATGGCTATTTCTCGTTTAGACACATGGCTCATGTAATCCTGGATACAAAATTTAAGAGGTACTTTTATTTGACTAACCCAATCAAGCCCGCACAATCGTATGGAAAATAATAAACATTTCAATGGTTTGAAATAGGGTTGGGATCTTTAAGAGAAGATAAATGAATTTTATTAAGAGATTTAAAAACACATCTAAAATTGAAACGTGATAGAATATTAGCAGACCTTATAGCTAATAAGGGAATAGAAAGGTTCGTTCGTTACTAATTCCCTCGTGGTGAAGGAGCGCCTATTCACCACGTCCACAAGACCCCCCCAGGTCCCATGGCAAAGGGGAGAAGATTTGCAGCTTCACTTTTATAGAGGCTCCCCGAAGGGGGGAAGTCTGACTTGGCCTCGACATGACAACATCCATGCCCGCTGGCGGGATTTGAACCCGCAACCCTGCAATCTAGGGATCAAACGGAAACGCATGCTCCTGACCGCTCGACTACCGGATCGGCGAATAGAAAGGTAAACCAATAGAATTCCGTGGACAAACCTCTTAACGCTGATGGTTAAAACCAATTTCGGCTTGATGAATTTATATAACGCATTGTCAATAACAATGGCTTCAGCCAAACCTTCAGGTTGTTTATCAAAAAATAACATTAAAAACAAAAGATGATTGTTCAATCCATAAATTGTCCAAAGTCATAACTTCTTTTACTCCAGTATCTGCATATTGAAATCCAGGTAACCTCTCATTCAAAGAAGTAATTGCTTTTCAGTAAAGCTATTGGTATAAAGAATTAAGTTAAATGAGACCATGGTGCTATTTTTATAGAGCAATTTTTTAAATTCTTGACAAAGTCAAAAGGATTTTTAACAGTGTGGATGTTACTATCAGTTAAAGTAAGACTATGCGCGAGTGACTAAAGACTACAGAATATAAAAGGGTGCCCATATTAGAAACAATAGTGTTGTTGTTGAGACCCAGACCGTCCGACTTACCAGAAAGGTGTAAGGTAATAGTTTGGACGGTAGGGAAGAGCCACCCAATTTAGATCGAAACCCAGTTGGGGAGGCCTCCACAGGGACAGTACCTTCATTCCCCTACCACCAACCTCCCGGATGGACTTACGGACCCATATGTTTAACGTGATCGTACTCCACGTGAACACGGCGGCAGTTTTGGCAACGGAGAGAATCGAACTCGGGCCTACCGAGTGCAATTCCTGCACGCTAACCACTGGGCTACCGGGTCCAGAAACAATAGTGTGAATATCCAAATTTATTTGTGAAATTTAGGCAAGGTGTTGAATCGAGCTCAATTTTCGACAGAAGGAACCCCAGGCTGTTTAGTTTCATCACAAAAAACTATCTATTTGCTTCAGCATTTTTTATTTTAGTAAACAAGTTTGCTCTTAGGACAATACTTTAACATAGTATAAGGCCCACTCTAAAGATCCTTAACATTTTCTACGCGAGTATTTTTGGGAAATAATCTGAATCAGTTGAAACGGATTAGCGCCCATAAATGTGTTGTTTTCTGCTTACTATGTTTTATTTATTTCTTAGCATTGACATTAGTTTAATTTGTAAGAAACTATAGCATGCCATTCATCAGTTAAAAATAGCTACATGAAAATGTCTTTAAATTTTCATTGCTACCGTTTTGTGTAAGTTCTTAAACATATGCAGTGGTATAGAAAGATGGTCTATGTGGCCATCCGTTATTGGTGGACAAATTACATTACTTCTCCATGCGGTCTATATTTTAAAATGAAAATCAGTGCTGTAAGGCTTACTCTTTCCGATATCTTAGCAACGTCTATGCATATATGAATAATCATCTATTCAAATAACTAAAGCAATTTTTTATGTATTATTGTTTCAATTATACGATGAACAAAAATTCTCTCTTCCACTTTGGAGAAGAAACAAAAAATCAGTTTTTTAATTACTGGAACATGGAGCACAAAATTAAATTATGTTTATATTTTTTCAAGAAGCACCTGCTACTCTGAGCTTTTTTCTCATTGAATATGCGGTTTGCAGTTTTTAATCCGATAGCTTTTTATTATCATACACGATCAAAGAAAATTTAATTAAGTTATACATTCATTTTTTATTCAATGAAATTTTTATTAGCGTGAAGAAATTAATTTCAACACTACTATCATGAATGCCCACGAAATTCATCTGAAATGTAAGATATTGATATAACTCCTTATATGGTCAGAAAGGATTTGCTTATATTTTAACAGAGCACGATCTAAGACGTCGCACGGTCCTGGTTAAATTACTAGTTCCAACGAATTGTTACTATTACATGATAATAAGTCTAATATTTCACAATTTGCGACTGGTTAAAAACATCTAATGGAGGCAGCACAGGACTTTACACATAAGCACAGATTCGTTTCATCTTTCATAAACAAATTAATAGAGTTTAATTGCTCAAATGACACAGATAATTATTTGAAATTATTTCCAATGTGAAGTATTGAATATTTTTTTGCCACGTAGCGCATTTAAAAACGTCGCCAACTCTTCAAAATAAAAATAAAACTTAGATTTTTTTGTCTACCTTAGAGAAATAAATCTTAATTAAATCGGTGTGAAAACTACGTATAGCATTTAATTAATACAATTGAGCATATTTAGTCTTTTATTTCAGATTTTGACGACTTTTGCGGGTCATTTTGCTAGAAAATTGGTCAATTCTATTTTCTCGAATCGTGTCAAAATATAATAGCATCAGACTAGCCCGCATGTGACTCACCAAATTTTGTGACATCACATCGAACAGTTTTTGAACTACATTGGATACATACATTGCACACACACACATACACACACGCAAACTTCGTTAAAAACAGTAGGTTCATGTTCCTGAGTAACGCAGCGTATAAATCTGCCTAAAACTGGAATTCTGATTTTCAGCAATTCCTTAGAGAAATAAATCTTAAATAAATCGGTCTAAAACTCACGTATAAAATTTAATTAATTAATACAATTGAGCATATTTATTCTTTTATTTCAGATTTTAAGGACTTTTGCGGCCCATTTTGCTAAAATATTGGTCAATTCTGTTTTCTCGAATCGTGCCAAAACATAATAGCATCAGGCTAGCCCACATGTGACTCACCAAATTTTGTGACATCACATCGAACAGTTTTTGAACTACAGTGGATACATACATTGCACACACACATACACACATACACACACGCAAACTTCGTTAAAAACAATAGGTTCATGTTCCTGAGTGACGCAGCGTATAGATATGTCTAAAACTGGAATTCTGATTTTCAGCAATATCTTAGAGAAATAAATCTTAATTAAATTGGTGTAAAAACTACGTATAAAATTTAATTAATACAATTGAGCATATTTAGTCTTTTATTTCAGATCTTGACGACTTTTGCGGGCCATTTTGCCAAAAAAAATGCGGACCAAAAAAATTGGTCAATTCTGTTTTCTCGAATCGTGCCAAAACATAATAGCAGTAGGCTAGCCCACATGTGACTCACCAAATGTTGTGACATCACATCGAACAGTTTTTGAGCTACATTGGATACATACATTGCACAGATGCACAAACAAACACACACACACACACATAGACCAACGGCCCTACCGTGCTGAAAACACCGGTTCTCGTTAGATCACCGAAGTCAAGCTGCATCGGGCGCGGTTAGTATTTGGGTGGGTGACGACCTGGGAACACTGCGTTCTGTAGGCACATTTCGGACGCGGTAGCCCGGTGGTTTGCGCGCTGGATTTGCACGCTGCCACAACTGCCGCCGTGTTCATGCGAAGTACGATCACGTTAAACATGTGGGTCCGTAAATCCTTCCGAGAGGTTGGTGGTAAAGGAAGGAGGGTTCGGTCCCTGAGGATGCCTCCCCCACTGGGTTCCGTTCTAAATTGGGTGGCACTTGCCGGCCGTGCAAACAGTTAAAAGGTGGGTCGGACGGTCTGGGTCTCAACAACAACAACACTGCCACAACTGCCGCCGTGTTCATGCGGAGTACGATCACGTGAAACATGTGGATCCGTAAGTCCTTCTGAGAGGTTGGTGGTAAGGGAAGGAGGGTACAGTCCCCGTGGATGCCTCCCCCACTGGGTTCCGGTCTAAATTGGGTGGCACTTCCCGGCTGTCCAAACAGTTACTTTACACCTTTCTGGTACCGGCTGTCCAAATGGTTGCTCAAGTCCTTGCTGACGAGCCGGACGGTCTGGGTCTTCAACACCTTTCTGGTAGGTCGGACGGTCTGGGTCTCAACAACAACATCAACAACACACACACACACATACACACACACACGCAAACCTCGTTAAAAACAAAAAGTTCATGCTCCTGAGTGACGCAGCGTATAGATCTATCTAAAACTGGAATTCTGATTTTCAGCACTATCCAAATATTTACGCTATACATTACCATGTAGTGTAGGAAAATAATATTGTGGACTGATTGCAAGAGGCATATATGGCTGTCCTCGGACGGTAATCCAAGTTACGGTAAGTCAATGTACGATAAACCACATTCATTACTTACGGGAATCGATTCAGTTTCTTCTTTTTTGATCTCCAGATTTCAGATTATATAGCCAATAGAATTTATTAGATAAATAAGCAGTGTGTGTCAGATTATGAAATATTTTAAGATAGAAACAATTGGTATAAAACTTAAATCGATTAGGAATGACGTTAAGGAATTTGCGATTTATCCCAACACTATAGAAAATTTTGATGAAGGTTTGTCGATAAAAGTCTTAAACGCTCCTCCATCTGCTAATACTTTATCGATAAAATGTTTTCTCTACTATCCGTAATAATTTTATCTTTCCTAAATCCACTACTTTCTATCGATGGTATGCCTTTCAAATCCAGTCTTCCTTATAATCCTAAGGTCTTCCACCCTCTTCTTCTGGTGTCAAGAATTTAATTTCAAACCTGCCATTCTGTTACTTCTATGTTTACCGTATCTGTACTGATATGTTTAAAAATAATGCTTTGAATCAAGCTGCGGTGTACGTTGTATCCCTCATTTCCCATGAAAATAGTTGTGCATCCTATATTAGTAGGAATAAAGTAACTAGGTATTAGATTATCTGAAAATGCTTGTGATATCAAACTTAAACATTTTTTCACCGTCTTATCATAATTTGTTATGAATGATAATTTGTCCCACTTTTCGATAAAATCTTTCTTTAAACCAACTGCAATAACCTCTGTAAAATTCTGCTTTTTGAATATTTATTTATTCATATCTATCGGGATTTCATCTGTAATTATGACCCTGTGCAACATATCAGTTTCGCCTGGAGTCTTATTAATGATTCCATCAAAGTTAAATTACTGTGTGCATAGTTAAGCATCTAAATGTGTTGGTCTTACTATTTCAATAATTTTAATTCTATATGCTGTGACATTTGAATTCTTTGTTTTTCATTTTATTTGTAGCCATTAATGGTATGCAATTGGTTATCGCGGTTTTGCTGGGTATCATCATCATCATAACTCATCGTGCCTAGTGGTACATGAGGCCTTCAGCTTGCGTTGCCACCCTGGTCGATCCTGTGCCGCATTCCTTGCTTTTGACCAGCTCGTCCATCCCAACAAATTTCTGTCTAAGCTTGGGTCGACCCCGAGAACTTTTTCCTTCAGGCGCCCAAGTAAGTGCCACAGCAGGGATGTTATGCTGCGGCATTCTCAAGACATGTCCAGTCCATTTCCATCTACGTTTTTTTATCTCTATCTCAATTTCTTCTTGTCCCGTACTCTTGTACAGTTCAGTGTTAGTAATAACATACGGCCAAAGTAGTCTCAAAATTTTCCTCAGACATTTTGTCAGCCAGGCATTTAACTTGTTGCATTGGCCCTTTGTTAATTTCCATCTTTCAGCTCCATGTAGTAAAACGCTTTTCACTAAGGAATTAAAAAAGATGATTTTGGTTTTTAAATTAATGTTAGTAGTTCTCCATATTTTATTTTGCTGGGTATAAATTACATAAATTAGCCAATGTCCATTTTCCCCTGTCATATGCCTCTGATGATGGGAATTTGACTCTAAAAATCGCCCAGACTTGTACATATGTTTTTACGTTTTTGAGTATTTTTTAAGTTGCTTTGTATTTTAATTGTAGCACATTGGTTTGAGAATATCTATACTTATTATAAAGTTGGTCAAATATTTGTAATTGATGATATTGTTCACATTTTGATCATGGTTTGAATGATTGTTTGGTGGGATTCTATCTCTAAATAGTTGTATCTATTTCTAATAGATTGTTAAATTGGTTATTTTTTGCCTTGGCGAAGGCTAATTATGTTTTGGTTATTATCCATTTATTAATGGAAATACCTGTAATATTACTGTTTTATTATATTTTTAATTTTATATAGAATGTTTAAATCGGTACTGGGAAATTATGATTTTTATTTAACCCATTTCTTAATGCGGTTATTTTCCTAATAGAGGTTTTAAATGATTATTTGGTTGTTTTAAGAAGTTTAATTTGTTCTTGGTTAATTATAATTTATGTGTTTCCTATTTAGTAATAGATGTACCAGTAATTAAAATAGTTTCAGTTTGTGTATGTTACTGGCCCTGTTTAATTAATTTGTATTTTTGTTTAGGTATTCTAAATTTTTAAATTTAACGTTTATTGAACTTTTTCTGATATATATCAGATGTGCATGTTTGGTTTTATTGTTATTTTGGTTCGTTTTTTTAGGGGGGGGAGCTGTTGTAAATTTTTCTGTGTAAATTCAGCTTTCCCATTAAAAATGGATGATATATAACATTGTATAAATAAGTGTATGATATCAAAATGGTCAGGATACAAATGAGATTTTTGCATAATAATTTAGATCAAACTGACAAAGTGAGAGTAAAATAAAGGAAAATTTTAACTATACCCCCTGCCAAAATGATAGATTCCTTCTTTGTGCTTAATTTTTACTTCTAAAAATGTAAATATAAACTCGCAACAATAATTGTTTTACTGTATATGTACAGCTTCCTTTTAAATATTAATTTTTTAACCGAAGCAACAGAATTTCAACCGCTGTTACAATTATTTTTTTTCCTTTTACATATCGATTAAAACATAAACACATCTTTTAAATGCATTTTCATATTTAAGTAGGATTGTTTGGTATTTTTATACTACTCAACCTATCATTAACATACCTACCCTTATAGAAAGAATAATTCATTTTCTAAAAATTGAAGATGCATTATTAATGAAATGTGCAATATAACGTTTTGAATTCCTGAGGTTATTATTGAAAGATCCATTACGGTGCTGGTATAAGACAATTAAAAAACAAATTAAATGCTCGTTATTTATTTAAAAAGCTTTTATATCGTATTATTAATCATCTCCATTGAAAGAAATATCTACACAAAGGAACGATTACAGGTTACAGAGATTTATGATGTAGATATTACAGGTGATTTTCTTTAAAAAAAATTATGACTTTTATGGTATACTGAGACTTTTCTATGATATGCAGAGATGCTTTTACCCTCGCAATTACTCAAAGAATACGGTATATGGTGTGCTGCACGTGACTTTCTCTGCTATCACAAAATTCACTTTCTCCTCCTCTCTTTTTCTACACTATATACATGGCTCCTAGAAACGTCTCTAAACAATTCCAATAACTTTAGAAGGAAAGGTTGTAAAGAACCTTGCTGCTCACTTGTCGAAACACGAATCTTCTTACGACTTCTTAGCTACATGGGGCGGAATTACAAACACTTCTCGTCGAAAATGGACTTGGAGTTCTAAACTCTCTCTAATGTCAGATTGTCGTGCAACTGACAGTCTGACTGACCACATCTTGTTGTTTTAGTTCAAGTTGGTTTCCTACTACTACTTTTATCCTCCAGGAAAGTTTTCTGTGTGGTCCTTAACCTCCGAATTTGAAATTTACATTCAATATTCCAGAGTTCACTAAATCTGTGCTAGTCTTACTAGGGTCTCTTTCAGACCTGCAACATATTTGCACTTATATACATGGTTGATTTGCTCAAGCATCATCGCAAAGTTACTTGACGTCCCAACAGGGAATTGAATCACTGATCTTCATACTGTCCAGAAAACGCTCTAACGCTGATCTATTGGTACATAAATTCAAGCTCTTATAGTTGAAGTGGACTCCTTAAAGTCCATGAGAGCACATGTTAGGTCTGTCTATAGTAAAGTGGCCTTGACCAATCGAATAAAAGTGATTGCAGCATCCTTAGCAAGGAATTTAAAAATTTAGGATAACAAAGCAATGTACCAACAAACCAACTACATACTTATAGATTATTGTTTAAAGAGTACGAATCGACCCCAAAACTGTAACAGAACACAATAGTTTAATATATTAATACAGTTATTGGCGAATTTCTGTCCTATTCAGTATTGAAACAATAAACGACACTTATAATGTGAACAGGCATCGAATCTGTTTAAAATACTCTCGGTCAGAGGCAATGCATGATTTAATTTCACGATGATTATGCTGGCATACTTTAACCAACATTGCAATTGTCACAGTGTCAGAGACCATGATGGTAAAATTCTTTTGCGCGCATTTATTGATTTCCGTATGCTCGGTTCGTTCATTGCTGATGTCGATTCATACTCATCAGCAATGCTCTACAATTTTATGATCTGTTTTTTTTAGTCAGTCTGTCTTTAGTGATGTGAGACCAGAAATAGATCTGGCACCAGTTATTGTGAGACAGTTTTGTGTACATTATTTATTGTGTCTGAAACATCAGACATACCGCCAGTCTGAATGACGCCAAAGTTTGTTGTTGTTGTTACTGATAACCTCCTATTTCTGCGGAGCCAATTCTGGACCAGTGACGCAGGAAGCAGGAAAGAACGAAGAAAGACACGAGAGAACAGAGTTTATTACAAGAACGCATCACTGACGAAGGTCGGAGGGTGTGCAGCTTCACATTTAGACGAGGATCCAGAAGGCGGAAGACTGACTTTATCCTCGAGAAACATCCATGTCTTATTCGGGATTCGAACCCGAGCCCACAAGACAGCAGCCGAAGACGCTATCCATTTCACCGTCTGGGCGGAACGCCAAAGTTTACAGCAGGCTGACCCAAAGGTCAGCTAAAATCATAAATGTAGGCGTGTCAAGACAAGAAGGGGCCGAAACACCCTTAAGAAAATGAAAAGAACGACATTGGATAAAAAGGCTGAGCAATGGAGACGATGCTTGTGGCGTGGCTGTGAAGGCTGCCAATAAGAGCAAAGGCGGTCAGACCTGAGGCAAAAGAGTCACAACCTATGACATAAGAACGACTAGAAAAAACAGATATAGAGATAGAATGACTTAAGAACGATGACATAGAACGACGATAAGAACGGATATATAGATCAACGAAACTTACAGAGAACGAGTAGATATACAGACTTGGAGAATGATATGTAGATATACAGACTAAGAGAATGTACTCGTGTTTGATATTAACACCTAGCCAGCAGTACAATATGATCGGCGAATTACGGGTGGGTGAATAATACTTCGAGTTAATTCCAGTAAAATGAGCGACATTAAGTACGTGCTGGTGACCAAGCCAAGACAGCCTTGAAGGTATGTGTTCCTCAAATAATATTACAGGTCCTAAATACATTTTAGGCATTTTAACTAATTGTCTCACATTGTCTCTCTCCGGCGTGAACAAGAGGAATAATTGTTGTAATTAAATAATTAGGTATTTTATGTTGTTAATAAATGATTTATTGCTAAAGTTAAAATGGTGCAATCAATTTAGTATTATGTTAATTAATATTCCTTTACAGAACTCACTGTAAAGGAAATAATTGGTGGGTTTTAATAACGGAAAACAACGTAATGCATAAATTAATAATGAGTTCCACTAATACGAATTTACGGTTATGGCAATATATATTGAATTTATTATATTTAAAATCCCAACTTTAAGTTTATTTTCAGATTGTGTGCCACAAGTGCCAAGTCCTACCTTTTTAAATTAGAAGCTAGAGTCGCAGCATTAGATTTTATTTGTTCGGGTATGGTCGTTTTACTATATATAGACCTGGCATATACATTCATGGACCTTTCCTTACAAAGTTTCTGAGGGGTTAAAAGAACCTGCAAATAACGGAGAAAGTTAAAAAAAAAGCTTTACTGCTTTTCATATATGTCTTCCACACTTTTACCAAGCAACTCAAAACAATTTCTGGAATCGCATTGCTTGCAACACTTACTGAAATAAATGATGTAGTCTAGGGATATAACGCTTTTGCGTGTGAAAAATTCATCTAACACTTCTTTTTACATATTTTTCTCTTTTTTTTCGGCGCTACTAATTTTATAATAAAACGTTTACATGTCAGCAAGAAATTTGCAGCGATCTTTCAGCACGCGATGGCTTCTGGTAATTTAAATGCACTATTCCAATGAAATGAATATTTGGGAATTTTTTTTCTCCATAAAACCAACTCAAGAAAAATTGCACAGTCTTCTTTAAACAACAAAAGCATACTATAACATAAAGTTCGAAACTCCAATCTCCAGAAATTCGGACATCCTCATTATATAGACCTTTCAAAAATTGCAAATTTCCAAATATTTTAACATTCTATTTTTAATACACGCTTGCATTCTGGAACATTTTACTTTGGCAAGTTTTCGTTCATAAATAAACTTGGCAATTATAAAAAATAACTTTATGCCTTTTTATTTTTTTCAGTTTGCTTTTGTTATATATAAATATGCTAAGTTTAAGAAATACTTTCAAGGCTTACACTGTACTTTGTAGTGAGCAATTACTTCAAATGATGTACTTTTATAATTAACTAGCAGTATACCCGTTCTTCGTACGGGGCATATAAAGAAACTTAAAATTCACGATCATATGCAAATTTCTATAATATACTAAATGACATTGTTAATCAAAATATGCTGTCATAATATTTAATTTAATGCTACTAAAAAGATATTTAAGAATGTCTGTTCTCGCTATATAAAATTATATTCACGGGCAGATCTGAAGAATAAAACATCCTAGTCCCGTTTGTAAACAAATTTACAAAAAACATGGAGTTGAACCAATATATGCAAAATAAAAGCTTTAAAATTGTATGAGACCCATACTATTTATATTCACGAATATTAGAAGTTATATTATATTATATTTGTAGATGATTACACGTACTAGAACATATGAGTTTCTAAAATCTTTCCAAAATGAAACAGATGACGTAATAAATTGAAAATATCAATAATCCCGTAATCTTTACCAATACATGCCAATATATGTCAAAATATGTGCCAATATGCCTGTACTACGTATTCTCGTAGAAAATATACCGGTGCATTTGTTGAAGATTATGTTAACACCTACAATATATGAGTTTCAACAATTTTTGCAAAAATAAAACAATGACGTAATAAATTGAAAATATCAATAATCCCCAAAATCCAAATCAAAAATTCAATATCGGTGAAATTTATTTTAATATACATATCTTTATTATTTAAATCGGAATAAAAATCGTCTGCCATATGAACATATTGGATATAAATCTGTTGTAAAGCGATACGATATAATTTTCTTCAAATAAATTGGCGGAAAATATATCGTCTGCGTAATGCTATCTCTATGGACTGTTTAATTGTCCATTTTTAATTAATATCTAGACAAACTCCAGACGAAGAAACTTGAAACAAGGACTAAATTTTAAGTTGGGCTATTCTAAGGCTACCAACAAAATTTCAAGAAATTTGGTTCAGCCGTTCTCCCGTGAAGATGAAGCAGACATACAGACAGACAGACAGATTTTCAATTTTATTTATTCAGACTAACAGCACACCCGTTCTTCGTACGGAGTATATAATATAAAGAAAGTTGAAATTCACAATCATGGGCAAATTCTTATTGTATACAAAATGACATTTTAAATCAAAATATTCTGTTAAAATATTTAATAAAACAATTTGTTATATAGTATCCTATTTCATAGTTATAAAGAGGGCCTTGCACTTTACTTTTGTATCGAAACCCAGGTAAGGGTTTCAGGCCCCTGTCTCCCGTAATAAAGAAACAAATTGAAAATACTTACAATCACGTTCAATTATAAAATAATGACATTATTTAGAAAATATGTTTCAGATTTAATTGTAAATATCAGGAACATGTGTCAATTGTGTATTTGGCCACGCCCAAATTTTGCACGCCATTTTTGGCAGTCGGAGTTTTATTTTTTGCAAAAGAGAGGGGAGGGGGAGTTAAAATGATATTTATTTATGAAATATAAAAGACGAAGGTCAGTTTTAGTAGATAATGTTAGTTCAAATCATTGTTTCCGCAGGAGCTAAAGTGACAAAAAAAAAAGGAAACATTGAAAAATCATTTCTGTGTGGATTTAATATTT
Source organism: Amaurobius ferox (assembly GCA_951213105.1). Lineage (NCBI taxonomy): Eukaryota > Metazoa > Arthropoda > Arachnida > Araneae > Amaurobiidae > Amaurobius > Amaurobius ferox. Next base: position 137,260,614 of record OX578137.1, read on the forward strand.
GCACAAATTCTGTCATTCCGAGTCTGAATGTATTTTTTTATTTATAGGCCTACAGGTTATAAGTAAATGTTTTCGATTGCGACTATTTAGCTAACCCTTAGTTAAACCCTAATAGGATAACATTAATCTATTTCCCCACAGAGTATGAGATTAAGAAAAAAAAATGAAAATAATTTTATAGTATTTTCCAAGTACCAGTAATATTTTAAAATTTTATATTATATAAAAATTTATTTCGTGTAACTTCTTATTAAATATAAAGATGCTTACCTCCAGTAATACTGCGCCAAATACGGCTGCAGTTAACTGAAACCTTGTTGCGTGGCCCCAAAAATCCGCTGTTGGTTACCACAAAAGTGTAAGGTAACTGTTTGGGCGGCTGGGAAGTGCCACCCAATCCAGATCGAACTCAGTGAGGGAGGCATCCACGGGAATCACACCCGCCCCTACCACCAACCTCTCGGAAGGACCTACGGATCCACCCGTTTAACGTGATAGTACTCCGCGTGAAAACGGCGGCAGTTTTGGCAGTGGCGGGAATCGAACCCGGGTTATATTCTGCTAAAATATTTAACACAATGCTCCTAAAAAAAGTATATGAATCTCTGTTCTTGCTATACAAAATTATCTTCATGGACAGATCAGAAGAATAAAACATCCTGGACCCCTTATGTAAGCAAATTTACAAAAATATATGACAATATATATTACAAAATATATTACAAAAATTGAATTAATATATGCAAAATAAAAGCGTTAAAATTGTATGGGACCCGTACTAATTATATACGCGAATTTTAGAAGATATAACCTGTATTAGTAGATTACATGTATAAATTCAAAATATCAATAAACCCGTAATCTTTAAATCTGAAGACAGTCATTTATGTCAAAATGAAAGTGCTACAATTATATGGGAAGTACTACCGTACTACTTATAATGTCGTAGATTAGCAGATATGTCCGATTATTAGTAGAAGATGACCCGTATTACAATATGAGTCTCAAATATCTTTGCCAAAATACAACAGACGACGTAATAAATTGAAAATATCAATAATCCCCTTATTCTTCATACCAGAAGGCCGTATTTGATTCCAATATATATGACAATATATGTCAAAATATCTGCCAATATACCTGTACTACTTATATTCAAGTAGGTTAGAAGATATACCCGTGCATTCCTAGAAGATTACTCGTACAACGTACAATATGCGAGTGTCAGCAATTTTTGCCACAATAAAACAATGGCGTAATAACTTAAAAATATCGATAATCTCTGAATCAATAATCCCGGAAAATATCAATAATAATAATGTTTAAACCTGAAGACCGTAATTGATATTATCCTGTCAAAAGTAAAATGGCAATGAAATTTATTTTATATACATATGTTCATTATCCAAATCGGAAAATATTTAATAAAAATTGTCTGCCGCATAAACACATTGGATTTAAATCCGCTGCTAAGCGACATGATATCATTTGCTTCAAATAAATTGGTGGAAAAAATATCGTCTAAATAATGTTATCTCTATGAAACTTTCAGCGACATTTTAAAAAATCGCCAAATTTATGGCCAAGTGGGACTGTATAACTGGCAGTCAGACTTGGCGACAAATTGACGAAATATCATCATAATACTATCCCCAAACGAAACACAATTAATTTCATTTATTTAGGACAATTTTATCAATTTCAAGATATTTTTATGGATTTGAAAACATTTTTATGAATTTGGTGACATTTTAAAAATTTTCTAAATGTGAGACCAGAAATGGATCTCACATTTGATGAGACGTTTTATGTGAATATTTATGGTGGCCAAAGCGGCAAACAATGTGTGTAGTCTGGCTGGCACCGGATTTTATCACTACGTGAACCTAAAGGTCAAAAGACCATAAATTTAGGGGGGCCATGACAGTGGGGCTAAGCTGGGCATACCGAGATGTGAAATGGTGTCATTGGGTAAAGGAGTAACCAATAAGCGCCAAATGGAAGAAAAAGAGGAGTTACACCCCCCCCCCCCCCCCAACGAGGGAACCACAGTCTGTGACCCTAGAACGAGAGAGACAACTATGACGATTTGACTTAGGAGCAGACCGGAAGACAATAAGGGAGATTTTGACTTAATAGCAGACCAAAAAAGAAATAAGGAAGACATGACTTAAAGAATTGTGCAAATGTTTAAAAAATGCTGGCTAGATCTATATAATGTGTGAGTACAATCAGATGTACGAGAAGGAGCCGCACACCAAAGAGTTACGGCGGTACATATAACTGATGCAAGCATTTGATATGTGATCAAAGCCCAAGACGAATTGGAAGGTATGTGCTCATTAACAATCACAGGTCATAGACATATGATAGTAATTTTAATAATTCTGGTCGCATATGTCCCCTCCGCCGCAATAATTAATGAGAATAATTGTTGTTAAGCATATAATTGATAATATGAATAATTGGTGTAATTAAATAATTTAGATTTGATGTTGTTAATAAATGTGTTATTGTTAAAGTTTAAATGGTGTGATCCATTTAGCATTTTATTAAATAATTATTCCTTTACAGGACTCACACGAAAGGTAAATAATTAGAGGGTTTTATATAGCGGTACAACTAGCAATGTACGATTTCAATAATGAATCCACTATGTATGAATTAACGGCCATGTCAATATTTAATGAATTTAAGAATTAAAAGTTTAACTTTAAGCTACTATTTTAAAATGTGTCCCACATTTTGGTGCCGTGACCAGGATCAAATGTGGGAAAGAAATTAAAGATAAAGCTTAAATGTTAAACTTTTACATATTAACATTCATTTAAGGATTGACATGACCGTTAATTCATACATACTGGTTTTATTATTTAATCGTGCATTGCTAGTTGTGCCGCAATATAAAACCCTCCAATTATTTACCTTTCGTGTTTGTCCTGTAAAGGAATAAATATTTAACAACATGCTAAATGGATCACACCATTTAAACTTTAACAATAAAACATTTATTAACAACATCAAATCTAAATTATTTAATTGCACCAATTATTCATATTATTAATTATATGCTTAACAACAATTATTCTCATTAATTATTGCGGCGGAGGGGACATATGCGACCAGAATTATTAAAATTACTATCATATGTCTATGACCTGTGATTGTTAATGAGCACATACCTTTCAATTCTTCTTGGGCTTTGATCACATATCAAATGCTTGCATCAGTTATATATTCCGCCGTAACTCTTTGGTGTGCGGCTCCTTCTCGTACATCTGATTGCACTCACACATTATATGGATCTAGCCAATATTTTGGAAACATTTGCACAATTATTTAAGTCATGTCCTCCTTATTTCTTTTCTGGTCTGCACTTAAGTCAAAATTCCATAGTTGTCTACTGTGGTATGCTTTTAAGTCAAAATCTCCCTTATTGTCTTCCGGTCTGCTCCTAAGTCAAATCGTCATAGTTGTCTCTCTCGTTCTCGGGTCACAGGCTGTGGTTCCCTCGTTGTGGGGGGATGGCGTAACTCCTCCTTTTCTTCCATTTGGCGCTTATTAGTTACTCCTTTACCCAATGGCACCATTCCACATCTCATAAGGCCCAGCTCAGCCACTCTGTCATGGCCCCCCTATATTTATGGTCTTTTGACCTTTAGGTTCACGTAGTGATAAAAATCGGTGCCATCCAGACAACACACATTGTTTGCCGTTTTGGCCACCATAAATATTCACATAAAACGTCTCATTAAACGTGAGATCCAATTCTGGTTTCACACTAAATATACGAGTATTACTAAGTAGGACGCTTAGACTGAAAGACAAATGCTAACGAAACATCATTTCAGTACTCTCTTCTAAAAAAACAAAATAAATTTCATTGATTTGCGTCATTTTTATTAATTTGGCGATATTTCCATCAATTTGACAAAGTTTAAAAGTTGCCAAATTAGCGATATTCCGTAAAATTCGTAGCTCTGAATTTGCAGATCTGACTGAAACATCCTGATCCCGTTTCTATATACTAAATGAAAACACAACAATTGTATTAGAAAATATACCCGCTCTACTCTTTTTCTGTTTCAACAATCGGCTAAATGAATTTATTGACTAAATACAATATATGAGTTTAAGTAGCCAAACACAATATAAGCTTGAAAACTCTTTGCCAAAATAAATGAAAGTGATGTATGCAGTCAGCATTTAATATAATTAAAAGAAAAATCAAACCCTTCATTTATAAGATATACTTTTATATCCATGTATCCATGTATTTATTATTCAAATCGAAAAAATAATAATAAAAACATTAACAAACACATTTAATTTAATTGCGTTGCCGAGCAACATGATATATCCTCATAAAATGTTAAAATTTATTAACCATTTTGATTTCTTAATACTTTTCATTGTTGCGTAAAAGCTTGTGAAAAATAAACCAAGGTGATAGATTTTCCATTTAAATTCATGTTTCAAACAATTCATGCTTTCAGATAGTGACTACTTAGTGCAAAAATCGTGCACCAAACTCAGAAATATAGTTTTAAACCTCTTTGACGTTTTAAACAAACGATTTTCATAATGTCCGTTTGGTTAAACCACGGAGTTAGAGAGTAGAACTCCTAGGAAAATATTCCGTTTTTAACATTTTACAACAAAGTTGAAAAGTGTTTATGACTTTGTTCATTCTGTCTGTCTGTCTGTCTGTCTATCTGTCCGTTTGCACGATAACTGCCGTAAAAATGACTTAATCAAAATGAAATTTTAGTATGTTGTTCAGACAGTCTGTAGGACTTATGGGAATATAAATGAATAATATCACCCAATTAGTTTTGGATTGCACTCGGGTTGAAAAATTGAAATACATTGAACCATATGGGACCTAATGTTTCAAACATTTTTTAAGCGGATTTAAAATTCACAAATTGCTTCGAAAACTTTAGGTAATATTCAAATTGTTCCATAAAATATATAAAAAAAAATTCGAAATATATTCAGTAGTTTTTTAAATTAAAATTAAAATAATACTTACACCTCTTATATGAAGCGATGACGTGACCATGATATGGAACGATCACGTGACCCACTTCAAAATTAAATATGGCATCCATTTTGTCTCAAAATCGTGATTTTTAAAATTCTTTTAAATTCATATTGAGTGTTGTATCCGTCCTAAAACCACTTTATTTTTGTTTAAATTCTGTGCATCTACATACTGAAACAACGCAATTACACTATATTTGAGTTTAAATGATCATAAAAATTTGATTATTTCTACAACGAAGCCTATTTTTCACGTATGTAAAATGTAAACAACAAAATATGTAGAATGAGTTGTATTAGAATTGCTATATTTCTTTAACGCAAAATTATTTAGCTCATGGAGTCTGCATATCTGATATGAATGAAATATTCATTGATTTTACAAAGAGAAGGACGATTTTTTTCGATGAAATTTTAAGCATAGAGTTTAATTACTTGTAGCTCCATGGTCTTAATTTTTACATATAATAAATTATTATAGTATTGTGATGAATAAAATGAATGGGAAATTATTTATGAATGAAATGCTGCTTTTATAGAGAGCCAGGCGTGTTATTTTTTCTATGACGTCATTTAAATGAATTTTAGTTGTTTTCGACGAAGTTTTCAAATATAATAAATTATCGTAGCATTATGATAATTACAAAATTATTACCAAGGAATGTATCACATTTTAGAGATGTTTAAACCAGACAATTTATATTTTAATGCCGTCATTTGAATGAAGTTCATTTTTTTCGATGAAGGTTTAAGTTTTCAAATATTATAAATTAATGTAGTATTGTGATAAGTTTTAAAATATTACCTAGGAATGTATTGCATCTTAGAGATGTTTAAATAAAATTGCATTGAAGTTGGAAAGTGTTTCATAATCAATGCTTTAAGTATGATTGATCGTTCTTGTTCATTAATATCTCAACAACCCGTGTCATAGAAACTCGAAACTCGGACAAAATTTATGGAGGACTATTTCAAGGCTACCCACAAAATTTCATTAAATTCGGTTCAGCCGTTCTCTCGTGATGATGAGACAAACAAAAGCTTAGTTTTTTACTAATATCTCGAGAATCACTAATCGTAAAAACTCTAAACATGGACTAAATTTTGAGTGAGGCTATTTCCAGGCTACCCACAAAATTTCATCAAATTCGATTCAGCCGTTCTCTCGTGATGATGGAACAAGCAGACAGCCAGACATATTTTCAATTTTATTTATATAGATTAGGTGTATTTCTTTATTAAATTATATGCTTCTATAGCTTATTTCAAGAACTAAGTACGATATATTTCTTAGTGGACAAATTGGGATAATTTACATGCTAATTCGACACAAAGTAGAACAGTTTTCATGTTGTTTCTATCTTATTTAAATTCGATGTTTTTTTTTTTAATTTACTCCTTGAGAATATAGAAAATATGATCACTCTTAATCATCGATAAGTCAGTGGTTTTGAACTTTTACTGAACTTCCTTGCCATTAAAATAATTAAAAAATAAAGAATTACATTGCTTTAATGAGCAGTAACTTATTCATGCTGTATCAATCTTAATCTTATTTAATATCAATGTTTAAATTTTCCCCTGAGAATATAGAAAATATGATCACTCTTAATCATCGATAAGTCGGTGGTTTTGAACTTTTACTGAATTTCTTTGCCATAAAAATAATGAATTACATTGCTTTAATGAGCAGTCACTTATTTTATGTCATTTTTTCTCCCAATTTGAATAAAGTACAATGTCATTAATTATAAATACATTGGTTGTAAGATAGAAATCGATGTTTCAAGAAATGTTTTAAAATAACAAAAATGGGAGATCTTTAAAAAGCTATCTTAATAATAAACCCTTCACTACCTCCAGAACTTAAAGCTAAATTCATATCAGTCAAAATGTAAGATTTAACTGTCCAATCTTGGGAAATGGGTATTTCAAGACATTTTCGAATCGGAAATGAAAAAAGAACCGAAAGTGGAAATCCTTATTGAAACTCCCAAACTCCTTTAGGATATGATGCTAAATTTATGTCAGACAACGTATTTTTAACTATATCTATAGCATGTCCTGAGAAATACGTTTCGAAAAAATTGTAAATTTTTAAATAGGAAGAGACATCTCCAGTTCCGGAAGTGGAATTTCTTAGTGAGTGAGTCCACTTATCCTTTCAAAATTTGATCATGAATCTATATCAGTTATTGTCGAAGTTATATCTATAGCCAGTATTGAATAACACGTTTCAAATAAAATGAAAATTTTTGAACCGAAAATAGAAATAGAACCGGAAGTAGAAAACTTAGGGAATCCGCCCTCCGTATTCTACGACAGAATTTGGTACAAGATCTAAACCAGTCTTCAACTGAAATCTATATATAGACAATCTTAAGAAATTGATGCTTCAAGAAAATAAAAATCCTAAAATCAATAATATGGAAAATTGTTTTCCACCAATTATTTTCAAATAAAAATATTTATTTCAAAATATTTTTTATCTAGACTATTCATTGGTCTTGTCAAATCATTCAAAGCAAAAGAAGAAAAAAAGTGCAAACTTTCATTAGTATAACACTTTCACCGTTGTCATCTTAAAATTAAATATATTACATCTTTAATCTCTTCTTTTAAAGATATGAGAATATTAAGCAATCTCATTTATGGTCATTACGCAAAAACCTACACTTGTATTGAAAATCAAATACTTCAAATTTTTTTATCGTTGACTTCTTGCCAGAATACGATTTGAAAAAATTCTATCAAAAATTATTTTTTCAGAATATTCACTTAATGAGCGTACAGTTTCTTTTAATCTCAATTTCTTTTTTTTAGTTCTTGCTTTTAAACCGAAGTATTTACATCTCTAAATAGAGTAAAATTATTTTTTATTCCTACAAATCATCTAGGCAGAGAAATAAAGTTTAATATGCACGAATCTTCGGAATTCCAACAATATTTTAATGAGGTATATTAATGATATTGCATCTATAATAAAAATACCTATCCCTACAAGCGAAACAATCGTTATGGAAAAAGATACTAATTACAGGATTTCACTATAGCATTTTAAATTCCTGGGGACATTATTGGAATTCTTATTATTGTGGTGATCTACGCCTATTACTAAATTATTTAAATGCGATCGCTTAGTATAACATTTCTGGAGTATGATTATAGATTACATTCTAATACAACCATAAGGTGATTGAGATTTCTCAGAAAATGTTCAACCAGTGATAAAAAAGGGTGGCGGGATTAATCAGAAGAAATTGTCCTTTGCTACCCATTCTCTCAGAGGACGAATTGTAATACAAGGTCAATGAAGACGGAATTTTTGTTCACTTCATCTTATCCATGGCAGTATTGATCTTTTTCATTATCGTACTAGAAAACGAACTAAGCGTCTCCAGTGAGTTCGAGCAGGGATTAATTGATTTCATTACTCTAAAAACAGACAAAATTCACCTATTTATATGTTATTCCTCTCTTTCGCAAACCGTACTTTTTATATTTCCAATACTCCATTTAACCTCCATTTTGATCTCTCATGAAACTGTAAAGGAAACAAAATGACTCCGATTCCCCTCTCCCTCTCTCCTCCCTCCCCCCCCCCCCCCGCGATAACACATCGGCCAACTCTCCAACAGTGATAACTTGGAAGTAAAAATAAAAAAAAAATAAAACAAGAAAGATCAATCATGCTTAAAGCATTGATTATGAAACACTTTCCAACTTCAATGCAATTTTATTTAAACATGTCTAAATACATTCCTCGGTAATATTTTAAAACTTATCACAATACTACATTAATTTATTATATTTGAAACCTTAAACCTTCATCGAAAAAAAATAACTTCATTCAAATGACGGCATTAAAGTAAAAATTGCCTGGTTTAAAAATCTCTAAAATGTGATACATTCCTCGGTAATAATTTTAGAATTATCATAATACTACGATAATTTATTATATTTGAAAACTTCATCGAAAACAACTGAAATTCATTCAAATGACGTCATAAAAAAATAACACGCCTGACTCTCTCTATAAAAGCAACATTTCATTCATAAATAATTCCCCCATTCATGTCATTCATCACAATACTATAATAATTTATTTTATTTAAAAATTAAGACCATTGAGCTACAAGCAAGTAAACTCTATGCGTAAAACTTCATCGAAAAATATCGTCCGTCTCTTTCTAAAATCAATGAATATTTCATTCACATCAGCTAAGCAGACTCCATGGACTAAATGATTTTGTGTTAAAGAATTACAGCGATTCTAATACAACTCATTCTACATATTTTGCTGTTTACATTTTACATAGGTGAAAAATAGGCTTAATAGTAGAAATAATCAAATTTGGAAGAGCATTTAAACTGAAATATATTGTCATTGCGTTGTGTCAGTATGTAGATGCACAGAATTTAGGCAAAAATAAAGTAGTTTTAGGACGGATACAACACTCAATATGAATTAAAAAGATCTTTAAAAATCACGATTTTGACACAAGATGGATGCCATATATCATTTTGAAGTGGGTCATGTGATCGTTTCATATCATGGACACGTGATCGCTTCATATAAGAGGTGTTATTATTATTTTAATTTTTATTTAAAAAACAACTGAATATATTTCGCTGAATTTTTTTTTATATATTTTATGGAACAATTTAAATATTGCCTAAAATTTTCGAAGCAATTTGTGAATTTTAAATCCTCTTAAAAAATGCTTGAAAAATTAGGTCCCATAGGGCTCAATGTATTCCATTTTTTCAACCCGGGTTCAATCCAAAACTAATTGGGTGATATTATTCATTTATATTCCCATAGGTCCTATAGACCGTCTGAACAACATACTAAAATTTCATTTTGATTAAGTCATTTTTACGGCAGTTATCGTGCTAACGGACAGACAGACAGACAGACAGACAGACAGACAGACAGAATGAACAAAGTCATAAACACTTTTCAACTTTGTTGTAAAGAGTTAAAAAAGAAGTAGTAGTAAAATATTCAAATCGCACACGCGCTTTTCACGAAACGCGCTTTTCATAAATTGCGTTAAAGGTGTTCGTCTGAGGAAATTAAAATATGCTATAAAATTTCTTGCGCCCAGTGATTGATAATTTATTTAAACGTCATTTTTAACACTTTACAACAAAGTTGAAAAGTGTTTATGACTTTGTTCATTCTGTCTGTCTGTCTGTCTGTATGTCCGTTAGCACGATAACTGCCGTAAAAATGACTTAATCAAAATGAAATTTTAGTATGTTGTTCAGACGGTCTGTAGGACCTATGGGAATATAAATAAATAATATCACCCAATTAGTTTTGGATTGAACCCGGGTTGAAAAAATGAAATACTTTGAACCCTATGGGACCTAATTTTTCAAACATTTTTGAAGCGGATTTAAAATTCACAAATTGCTTAGAAAATTTTAGGTAATATTCAAATTATTCCATAAAATATATAAAAAAAAATTCAGCAAAATATATTTAGTAGTTTTTTAAATAAAAATTAAAATAATAATTACACCTCTTATATGAAGCGATCACGTGACCATGATATGAAACGATCACGTGACCAACTTCAAAATATAATACGGCATCCATCTTGTCTCAAAATCGTCATTTTTAAAGTTCTTTTTAATTCATATTGAGTGCTGTATTCGTCGTAAAACCTCTTTATTTTCGCTTAAATTCTGTGCATCTACATACTGAAACAACGTAATTACAATATATTTGAGTTTAAATGAGCATCCAACTTTGATTATTTCTCTAACTATTTTTCCCTTATGTGAAATGTAAACAGCAAAATATGTAGGATGAGTTGTATAGGAATTGCTGTATTTTTTTAACGCAAAGGAATTTAGCTCATGGAGTCTGCATAGCTGATATGAAAGAAATATTCATTGACTTTACAGACTGAATGACGATTTTTTGCGATGAAGTTTTAAGCATAGAGTACAATTACTTATAGCTCCATGGTCTTAATTTTTAAATAAAATAAATTATTATAATATTGTGATGAATGACATGAATGGGAAATTATTTATGAATGACATGCTGCTTTTATAGAGAGAGCCAGGCGTGTTATTTTTTCTATGACGTCATTTGAATGAATTTCAGTTGTTTTCGATGAAGTTTTTAAATTTCGATGAAGTTTATCGTGGTATTATGATAATTCTAAAATTGTTACCGAGTAATATATCACATTTTAGAGATTTTTAAACCAGGCAATTTATATTTCAATGCCGTCATTTGAATGAAGTTCATTTTTTTCGATGATTGTTTAAGTTTTCAAATATAATAAATCAATGTAGTATTGTGAGAAGTTTTAAAATATTACCGAGGAATGTATTGCATTTTAGATATGTTTAAATAAAATTGCATTGAAGTTGGAAAGTGCTTCATAATCAATGCTTTAAGCATGATTGATCCTCCTTGTTCATATTTGTCAACATGCTATACCGTATTCATACATGTAAAAATACCGTTTATGGTTATGCCATGATTAATTATTAATACTTATGTTAGTTTATGTATGAACTTAAAAAGAACTTTGAAATGTATTTACTAGTAAATTTGTTGAGACCGACCGGTCCCTTGTCTTATATAAAAAGTATTTACCGGGCCGCGGTCTCATAAAGGTTAAATACTGGTCAGTATCAGAATTAAACAAAACGTTATATCGTTTTTAGCTTTCAATTATAAACTATCTATTCAGAATTTTCAAAAAAATTCTTAAAATTTATTTCTCGAGTTGGAAACAGATCTGCCACGTTCCTGAATTAAATTCATTCTGCTGACGAATGTCATACTTATAATCCCAATAATATTTAAGTCCAGCGTATTTGAAACTATCATACTCCCACATATATCGTCATATACCGTCACTATTGCTCATGGAATTAATATAGCTTACCATAAGGTTTAGCGAAATAATGCTGTGAAAATTTTAAATTCCGATTGATTCATCTTCTAACTATGCGAATCCCAAAAACTGCTATCTAACTCTAGTTTTTACATAATGGTTTGCATATTTCACATGCAAAAGTTCATGATGATACCTGAATTTATTGCGTCATATCCATAACTCACGGCACAAAGGAAGCGAAACTTGCACACACACACACACACACACACACTCATACACACCCACACACACATATATATATAAGTGTTCAGTATTAAGGTATTAAGGTTTAAAAACGAGCTCTTTGTCAAACATCATATTCGAAAGATTTCGAGGAACCAATGAATTTCCGCACAACAGAATTAAAATGAAAAAAAAAACGTTTGTATTGATTGACACAGCAATTGCTTTAACTAAAATAACTATATACGCAATGCACATGAAATGTTTGAAAAACGTTTCATACTTAAAGATTCTTTGTTCTCCAAGAAGATGGCATTTCTTCCCACGTTCTAAACGTACCTACACATTATTGAAAAGCATATCTTGCTTTGACGTAACTTTTCAAATGGCACGAATAACGTGTGCTCATTTCTTGATAACCTTACTTTGGAAGCCCAGAATTAATATTAATTTCAGAAGTATTGAATCAATTTAGAAGTATAAATTGATATAGTTGATTGATCTTTATTTGCATATTCTGTGTACTCACATTACAGTGAATATATCGATGTTTTGTGTGAATCCCCTAAAGACGAAAGTAAATTAGAGGTTTACTTTTTCAAATTTCCTAAAGCAGTTGCTTCTATTAAATTGCCTTTCCTCCTTTCTGGATGTATCTAGACAATAAAGTTTTCAAAATAGGTTGTTTTCTTTTATTTTTTGTTATTTGCTACACTAGTTTTATTAATTCAGTTAGTTTTTTCTGTACTTCTTTCTGTTTTTCTTTCTTGCAAAATGGTTTCGTGATTTTTAGCACTTTTTCACTGCACTGGGATGTAATTTGTAGGTTTAGCAGACGTCTGTGTATGTGTCGTTCTGTGTGTGTGTCTGTCTGTGTGCTTGTGCAATGTAGGTATCCACTCTAACTCAAAAACTAATAGACCGTATTTCATAAAATTTGGTAGGTAGGTCACTTGGGTGTGATCCTGGTGCTGATTAGTTTTTGGTACGATTCGAAAAAACAGAATGCGCCTTTTTTTGAAAAATAGCCCATACAAATTTTATGTATCCACTCTATCTAAATTACTAAGTGACCACATTTCTCAAAATTTGGTAGATAAGTTACTTGCGGGATACTCTGATGCTGATTAGATTTTGGTACGATTCGGAAAAGAACAGCCTGCCTTTTTTACGAGCAAAAGAATTTTTGACGAGCAAAAGAATATAACCAACTCCAATACTTTAGGATTAACGGTTCTCAAGACATTTGAGATATCTTGCAGTTTTGTTACGCCGCTTTCGGAAATATGCTCAATTGCCAAATAAAAACAAAAATCGAATTGAATTTGCAAATTTAATGTTATTTTGTGCAATTAACTCAATCTAATGAATTATTAAAGAAATAAAGAAAAAATGAAATTGAGTCTGCAGGGAAAGTCATGTGCTGCCACATCAGATTTCTTCATAGTCCATCATGCTCAGCCACACTTGAACGCTCGTATTGAGCCATTCTTAAAAGAGACTCGAGGCTTCATCTCTGTATATTGAAACTACCAATTTCCTCTGGGCTACCGAGAACAAGTCCCACAGCACAACCTCATAAATTCCTTTATTATATTTTGTACTCAATTTCTGCATTTTATTATTTATAAAATACGAACTTATATGTTTTAATAATATTTATGTCATTTTAAATATAAGCTAAAAGTAACTCGTCTGACATATTTAAATAACTTCTAGTCCAAACCTTTAAATAAATGTGTATTAGAAAAATATTTGTCGTGATGTTGGCTTAATGAGCGTTCAATAATGATAATTTTAAATGTATAATCCATTATTATATATTCCTTTAAGTTATCAATATTTTGACCAAAACTGAATATCGAACTAACATGAAATTATGCACCCACCCCCTTACACACATCATTTAAGAAGCAAAATATATTACTTTTTTTATGTATGAATCTTCATTATTTTAATCTTATTACTCTGAGGAATTCTTATGATGCTGAACAGATAATTAACATACCTAGACTTTTATGAAAATGAATTATATCCTTGAAAAATTACTGGCAAAATATTTCAGGAATTTCGATATAACGCTTTAAATTCCTGAGGCAATTTTTTGAGGTCATTACAGCTATGGAATCCGCTAATTAATGAAAAAAATGGGATTGATCGACTTTAGTTAAAGCGTTATTTTTATCGATTAATATAATTATTAATTTATTTGTATAAAAGAAATTTGTACGTAGACAAATGTCTGAATAACAAGAACTAATGGGTATCATACGATATGTGTGAATATAAAAAAAATAAACAGAGTGTAATGGGATATTATTATGCACTTGCTTCCAAAAGTTAAGCACGGATGACAAAATCAATAAAATGGTCACTCCATACGAGAAATGCCCTCACTTTCCAGGTATTTGTCAACGGTACTGGCTCGATGGGGACGGGCTTTATCGTCCATAAGGAGGAAATCAGGACCAACTGCTGCAGCGTATAGTCTCGCAATGGGATCTAGGACTTCATCCCGATACCGCGCAGCCGTCACAGAAGCGCCTTTAAAGATGTGCAGCTCTATGCAATATCTCATTGAAATTCCAGCCCACACCATGACGCTGCCACCTGAATGCGGGGTGTTCGATGATGTTCTTGGCCTGATTGCGTGGGCCCCGTTCTCTCCAGACCCTTACACGCTTATCCTCTGATTCCAGGGCAATTCTGGACTCGTCCGTGTACAGGACGTTGCACCAATCTGAGACAGTCCAATTGACATATTGACCACACCACTTTAATCTTGCCTCTCTTGCTTGGACGGTTAGTGGAACACAAGATAGTGGTACTTGGGCGTACAGTCCTTTCACGTGGAGTCTTCGGCCCAAAGTATTGGCAGATGTTGTCATACCAGTGCCGCTGCAACCATGGATTTAACAGTTGTGGAGGTCGCTCGTCGATTCCGCTTGGCTACTATCGTCAGAGGGGGTGGTAACCCTTAGACGACCGGGCACTGGTCTTCTGACAATTGTTTGACTTGTTTGGAATTGTTTCTGTAATTGAGATATTACCGAATGATCAGCGAAAAAGAAAATAGCGACATATTTGATTGACTGTCCTGCTTCAATGCGTCCGACAGCACGCCAGTGCTCACTAACTGTCATTCATTTTCTTTGAGTCATAGAAACACGAATATCATCAAAAATAATCCTACAAAAGTTATAAACACATCATATCAGCATTTAAATGCACCTCCTCAAACCCTTCAGAATGCTGGCGTCTTCAACGATTGTCTAATTAGCATATACCCGGGCAGTCAATCGTGATTTGCTGTAACATATACTATTTGCATACTGCCATCTATATTCGCAGCGATTTTCAGCCACTCAAATTCAAATACGCTTTTGAAAAATGAAAATTTGCATTGCGTGCTTAAGTTTTGGAAGTCAGTATATATAAATTATCATAAATTATACAGACTAAATACCGAGTTCATCATATGCCAGGGTGCAGTAAGATATCTCCTCCCATTGTCCATCCTGCATCACATTCGCTCTTAAAATGTATGGATTCTCCGGATAACTCAAATACCCTAATCAATATTATTAATTGTCATGCGATTTTTAACAGAACATAATTACAATAGATCCCTTTAAAAACTATAATTTTCAAACTTGTAGGATGCCTAACAAAACAAATTTTCAGTCCCCTAAATCCCCATAAGAAAACGTAAATTATAATCCACCCTCTAGCAAAACGTGCCGGTCCGGCTAACAGTAAATATCGCTCTATTTAGATCAATATACAACTTCAATCAACTTCAAGCCAACTTCAATGAACTTCAGTTTACTTAAAGAAATCCCATTCTTCCGAATTCGGGATTTCTTTTTAGGAATGGAAATACAGGGTTAAAATTTAATAGAATACGAAAGGCTTTAGTAAATAAATAATACTGAAGCAAAATATAAATAAGTAATGATGATAAATGAAATATTGCATTAGCAATTATTGATTTCTGATACTATAGAATATAATAAAGAGAAAATATTGTTTTCTCGAAAATTTTCGATTTAGAAATTGTGACGCAAATATATGTTTATAACCTCCTGATCACGTTTTGACTATTTTTTTGTGTGATGTACATCTTTGTCTGTCGTCTGTCAGTGGTTGTCTATCAGTGGTTGTCGAAATTTTATATTTACTTACCATCGCTGCATAGGACAACTTTTGATATAATTATGCATGAAAGGGGTTATTTATGAGTCAATGATCACGAAACATAACAGTTTCAATCATTGTAAAATCATTATAATCCTAATATTCTTAATATCATTCGCCACCCTCAGAGTTCAAGTTACCGCCCCCTCGAGGAGGCACATTGTCGAACTTGATATCAATCAAAAGATTTTTTAAGAACTTTAAAATACAGGATAACATGCTATCTATGATTGTGATCATTTGGATAAACAATACACTACTATTTCAAATTTTTTCTTGCACAATTTGCAATTAAAAAAATCTGATGTGGGCATCATATGACTTTCCTTATAAAATGCAATGAATTTACTACTTTTAGAGTAAAAAAAAATAGAATATATTGATAATAGATATTTATATTCATTCAAAGATATTGAATTTTCGTCAATGAGTCACGATTTTCATTGATTGAGCGTCATTTTTATCCATCTGACGAGTTTTACATTAATTTAGCAACATTTAAAAAGGCGCCAAGTTTGCTAAATTCCAACAAATTTGTCTCTAAAATCTCGCCAAGCGTTATGGACGAAGAAATAAGTTATAAATAAGTTATTCTTACAGCAGATAAATGACTATTGGCGTTCAAATACAAAAGTATTACTCAAAATATCTTTTCTTATGAATGAAACACGAGCTAGATCTACGAGAATGATGTCACCCAATTTATCGCATGGTATTACATATGAAAAGTGAACATGTTTCTCAATAGGAAATACTTTTTATTTTATATGGTTTTTTTATATTTTTTTAAATGTCTAATATCTCAAGAACGGTTCATGGTAGCGTTCTAAAATTCATGTCAATCGTTTTCTAATGAGAAATTACATAAGAAATGTCTATTTGCGTAACTTTATTAGAGGTTTTGATTTTTTTACGAATTTTTCAAAATTTCACTCAAAAATTTAAAGGGGCTCTGAGCATTCGATTGCGTATAAAAATAATCCAGTGTTCTTGCAATCCAGTGTGTATGCTTCCAGTGTTTACAGATTGTAATTTTTGTACCAAATTTCGTTTGAATCGGTCCATTCGTTCGTCAGTTATCGTCTCCACAGACTCACTGACATACACACACACACACACACACACACACATACACACACACACACACACACATACATCACTTTTAAATGTTCGATTCGTGATCAGGGATGCTTGAAACGTGCTCTCCCGTCGAAAACTCGAATTCAAATTTTCGACCCCGTCACAATATTTCCCTTATACATTATTGTATATAAGGAAAGTAAAAATCACAAGGTACTAAAAATGGATTCTGGTATGAAAAAGACTAGTTGTGCCATATACCAGCTAATTTTACATATTGTTCAGAACGCGTATTATTCTCTCACTGGAGTATTTTCTAGTCACTACCATGTACACTTTCAAGTTTCCAAAAATCCAACTTCTGGCGGCAATTTGCTGCGATGCATCCTCTGAAATCGTGGGTATGAACCGAAGATACAAAAATGAGTCCAGATGTCTGGATAACTACCACGTTTATTCACAAGCACAGTGTAAACAGGTACGATATACAGTTGAACAGCACTTAAGTGCTCCACTAATTTCACAAAATAACACACACTATTCTCAAAACATTCAAAAAAGTCATTTCACAAAGGAGACGCTAATATTCTAAAAACATTGAGGAAAGTCACAGTTCAATGTAGCTCTATCTCATCCACTTTTCTCTAGCGGAGTGATGACTCCTTTTTATAGACTCTCTGTAGAAACTTCTGCAAGTCCCTGATATCTCTTAGAATATTGTGTATTTCGAAGCATTTGTCGAATCTTCGGAAAGTCGGCAAATGTAGCCAAATTGGCGATAAATCGCCAAGTCTGGAAACCCTTCTTTGAACTTCAGTATGTGGCAACCCTAGACTCACGTTGTGGGAAAGGATGCTTGGAAGGGTGTTTTCTGAGTTTGGTCTTCGAAAGAGAAAATGCTAAATTCACGTTGTAGAACTGAATTTTATAGTTTCCATAAAGTTTCGCAAATTGTCGGATATAGCAAGTTTTCTTACTTACATTGCATGTAACAACTATTCCATGCATAAGGAATACGAAACCGGGCCATGGATGTTGTTATGAGCACAATCCTGTATGTTTTGCTATTTATATAATTCCAAGGTAATTACAATTGATTTAACCATTTTAGATCAAGTTAATCAAGGATTTTACACCAGATATAGTGTATGTATTGCCATCATCAAAACGCAGCCAGTCATTATTACGTATTTAAAATTCTAACTGTATAACAAATTGATTACTTAACATCAAGGCAGATATGGGCGGTTTACAAAATTCTCTCCATTCATATTTTATATTCATTCCTGTATAAAACAGACGCTACACATTATGTAACTGATATCTTCTTTCATTACTGAATATGCATATTTGACATGGTGATAATCTATGCTCTAACTACTCAATATTAAAATACCATTTCGTGCATTAAGCAAATTTACCCGCGTTAAGTATATTTAATATTAAATTTTTATTTTCCACGCAATATATATATTGTTAGGAATATCTAAACTATTGTTGTGGCATATTATCTGTCTTCGAGGTAAAACAACAATTACAGGCAACCATTGTTATTTAAAGGTCTGGACCGCTTAACTGAGGATGATAAATTGACGCAATATCGTCAATTTGGCGATATTTTGGTGAGTTCCAGAATTTTCTTGCCTTTTATAGTTTGACTATGAATTTTACAAGTTAAAAAAGGTATTCTAGAAATTGCCATACAGGGTTATATAAGCTGCTTATTATTCACTCAGAAGGAGTCAGGATTAAAGTGATATGAGTAAAAGGAGTTTAAGAATAATACCTCAGTATTTTGAAAATATAACCGCGGTTTTGTGAATGACTTGAACATTTAACTTTTGTTTCATTGTGCCTATGACAGTTGTTTTAAAATCTTGTTAACTTTGTATTCTGAGAATACATTCTCGATTTCAAAGGATACTTTGTAACAAAATAGTGTTTGTGGAAAATAACTCTTGTGACGGAATTAAAAATCCTACTCTCTGAGATAGATGTATCTCAAGATTTTCAGAAACTCTGAACGCGAATCGACCATTTTTTACTTTACCTACAATATATGGTAATATATAGGGAATGTATTTGATTCTTGCCGAAAATCGCAACTCGGGTTTTCGACGAATAGACATATTTCGAGTACTTTCCCTAACAGGATCTTTTTTTCACAGTGACGTAAGATTTACGTCACACTGTGACTTTGGGACGTCACAGGACGTCGCAGTACGTCTCGGCAATGTCATATTGAGGTCACAACGAAGTCATTTTGATCATTTACATGGTCGTTTGTGACGTCGCATATTAACTTGTTTGTGACGTCACATTTTAATTGCCATTGTAATGTCGTCACATTGTTGCGTGTTAATTAAATTGTGGAAACGTCACAGAATATAGTCACAATGAACTTACAAAGTTACTAATGCGTAACGTCGCATAGAAGTCACAAATATGATACCACATTGTGACTCAGGTGTCACGTGACTACAACGTCACTGTCACACAAGTGATGATCTTTGCTGTTAGAGTTAGAACACGAAAAATCTATTATTTTTGCGTGCCGTCTGTGTATGTATCTATTCTAGTTGAAAAACTAATTGACTAAATTATACAAAATTTGGTAATAAGTCACTTGTGGTTTATCCCGGTGCTAATTTTTAGAGTAGTCTAAAATATATTTAGGAGCTGCAAAAATCTGAACGTTGGATGAAGCATCAACTTAAGTACTTGGTAATATAAAAACGAACAACAAATATATTATTTAAAAATTCATTAAAATGTGTCTATTCATCATATGTACATCGTCACAGTTTGTTTGTAAGATAATTTTTCGATCTTTATGACTGTGGCTAAATAGAAGCTCTGTAATAATATTTTAGTTCGGTAAGGAAGCGATTTGTGTGAATATAGCTTTAAAGTATAAAATAATTAAAAAGCTAATTAGAAATTTAAAACAATAACGCCGAGATGCATCGGATTATAACTTTGTTTATTCTACCTGTTCCCACGATAACTGCCATAAACATGACTTTATCAAAATGAAATTTTAGTATGCTTTTGAGACGGTCTGTGGGACATTTTGAAATGTAACAGAATAATATCATCCAATTAGTTTCGGATTTAACCAGGGTTGTTAAAATGAAATACGTTGAACCCTATGGGACTTCATTTTCTAAACATTTTTAAGCGGAGTTAAAATCCACAAATGACTTTGAAAATATTAGGAAATATTCAAAAAACCGTTTCAGTCGTTTATGGGTATCGATTTCTACTCATTGAACAATGATCAACGCCTTTGTAATTGACATTTTTGTCTACCTCGCTTAATTATCGAGTTCGTCCCAAATTTCTAAATTCTCCACTAGGGGCGCTGCAATTTCTTTTATTCCATCGGACATAGTTTCTTTACTATAGATATACCTATTATGCACACCTTGCGTTACAAAGGTTTTTGTGGCGCTTAAGGTCTTTCGTAGGATACTTATATTTATATCTAGTACTTTTAGATTAAAATTCTTCAAAAGCTTAGACTCCCTTATATCATATGCTGTTTGAGCACAAGTGTAGAATAATGCAATTAATCGTTATTGCACATATAAAGTTCCTGCTGAATAATAAATGCATTAGTTCACGTCTGCTCATAAATGGATTGTCTGCTGAACTCCATCCATATTTTATAACCTTTTCTAGAGAGGGAACTATCCGCATTCACTATTAACTATATATTTATACTTCAAAGGATTATAATCTGATTTATTCGTATTCAGTAAATATTCAAATATTCTTTCTAAGCACCTGTTATAAATCGAATTTATTGCAGGATATTTAGAACAAAATAAAAGAAGCGCAACACGTGTCTGCAAATAGGCAAATTAGATTTGAAACGTAAGATTATTAAAATATTGGAAAGATCAAAAATTATGGTTGCATTATCGAATTTGCAATACTTTGTTTGATGAAAAAGAAATGTGGTTATTTTAAACGTTATCTGTGATCTTTTTATTTAGACTTCCTTTCATGTATTTATATTTTGCTTTATTGAAAGCAATTTATCGAGTTGCGTTTGACTTCAAAGTTATTTTAAAGATTTGACTTTTAATTTTACAGCCCTTTTTATACAAAAGTATAAATTTGGATGTGAAAAATTTGAATACGGTCTGCTTCTCAGTGAAGTAAATCTGAAAATTTGGACTGATCAGAATTGCAGATTTTCCCGATTCTCAGAAAGTAATTTTAAAATTCTAATTTAAGGATGAATTAAAAGAAAGAGTGTGCAAATTATGATGGTTAATCACTACGAAATACAACGTGCTTAATTCGTCGTAAAATCATTCAAAAACTGAAAGAACGAGGCAATCCCAAGGCTTTCCAAATTAAATAAGTACGCATTAGACCTCTGAGTCAAAACATATATTTTTTAAAATAATTTCTGCACTCACATATACACACGATACTATTCAAATTTGGTCCAAACTGCTTCAGCGGTTTCGAGATTACAAAGGCCAACCACACATATTCATATACCGAAAACAGTTATTTATAGTGTATAAGGACACCACTGATGCATTTACGGTTACAACTCAACTTGAGGTTCAATAACAATCATCATACTTCACTTAGGCAACATCAGTTAAAATAAAACATTTGTAGGAACAGATGTTGTCAGGCTCGAACCAGGACCGAACTCGGAACCTCGTGCTTACAAGACCGACATTATAAGATTAGAGTAAAAGCTAGCTTCCTCTCCGAACTTATAATTCGAGTTCATGTTCCTATCATCTTCGATCGATGTCTTTTGGCAGGAGCAGAGTCGGCTGCTGCTACACACTCCACCCCTGATGAGAAGTCTCGGTCGAATTTCGGCAAGGAAGGGGGCCACCTAGAAAACCCCCGCGTGCCCCATCCGAAAATCTGTCGAGAGGCTGAATGGCCGGGAGGCGTGTCGTATCTCGGGCGTGATGTCAGTCGTGGTCAACCAGGAAGGGAGTGATAGCGCCTCTGCTCAGCGTTGTGCTGCCATCTCTTGTTGAGAGGTAAGATCGATGGAGACAGAAGGCTGCGTGCTTCAAACGTCCAGGATCATCAGTTGTAAGAACGGATGTTGCCAGGCCCAAACTCGGAACTTCGTGCTTACAAGATCGACATAATAAGATTAAAGCAAAAGCTAGCTTCCTCTCCGAACTTATTATCATTTTCGAACTTATTATCATTTACTTATTACCATTTTCGATCGATGTTTTTAGGCAGGATAAGAGTCGGCTTCTGCCACACATTTGATAAATTTACTGCTAAGGGTATATTTGTAAAGAAAACAGGTATACATTACAATCACTATTACAAAATTTTCCTCTAACTCAACACGAGGAAAGTGAAACAGATTTTGATGGAATAGAACATTCAATAATTAACAACGGAAGCAACGTAAAAACTAAATAAATGAAAGATAAATGAAGTGTTTACTATAAAATATACTATTACTTACTTTTTTTTATCTAGCATTTTAATACATAAAACTACTGACGAAAAATGACAGATAATACGTTCTTTATTACGAATTAAAGTTTGTTAACAAAGCATTTTCATAGAATAAAATTAAGCGAAAATAAAAGTAAATTAATAAAGCCCTGGAAATGAAGAAAAAAATCTCAATTCTCATATTTGGATTTCTGCGGTCCCGAGTTTCAGACTTATATTGAAATTTCCTGTTTTTACACGAATTTACATCAGCGAAATACATTTATTACAATAAAAATGCGTCACTTATTACATAAATTTTATTTAAAATATAATTTTGATATTTATTTTTAAAGAAGAATATTCGCATGATCTTCTTCTAACATAAAAGAATATTTTTGTCTTTCTGTGTGTATGTGTGTATTGTCTGTAGCGGAAACCCTAAGCTTCAGACAGCAGCGAAGTTTAGTGCTGGGTTAGCAGAACACCCCGTACGACAGACTTTTGGCAAGATTTTGTTTTCAAATTCAAATTAGTTTAGTTATTTTATGAAGAACGATTTAAAGCGATTTTCATACAAATCGTTTCGTTATAAGACCGAAAATAATATCACATAGATAAAATCTCGACATCTTCGAAAAGACAGAAAAGAACGTTCTCTCTAACGATCTTTGAACCAAAACTACAGGATAAATTAATTTATTTAAGTCGAAATAGGCATGTTTTAAGTAATCTAATTTTTTTCACCGCCTCCGAAAAGGAGGATGAGCTCAATTCTATATAATGACAAAAATATGGATAAACGTTCTTTCAAACGATCTTTGAACCCAAACTATAGGATAAAATCATTTATTTATTTATTTTTAAATATGTCGAAATAGGCATGCTTTAGGTAATCTGATTCTTATTTCACCGCCTCCAAAAAAGGAAGATGAGCTCAATTCTATATAATGACAAAAATTGCGGACAGACGTTCTTTCAAACGATCATGGGACCAATACTATGAGATAATTTCATTTATTTATCTTTTTTTTAAATATGTCGAAATAGGCATATTTTAGGTAATCTGAGTCTTATTTCATCGCGCGGAAAAAGGAAGATGGGCTCAATTCTATATAATGACCAAAAATATGGACAGATATTCTTTCAAACGATCATTGAACCAAAACTATAGGATGAATTCATTCGTTTATTTATTTTTCAATGTGTCGAAATTGGCATGTTTTAGGTAATCTGATTCTTATTTCGTCGCCTCCGCAGAGAATGAGTTCAATTCTATGGTTTGACAAAAATATGTGTGCATATCTTTGCATTCTATCAAAAATTAATTTTAAAACATTACTCTGTTTTCAGATGTTCAGTTAATTTTCACACAAAGACATAAAAACCGATACCCTTTTTTCTCCAGTTGGAAGTTGACATGGAGCGTCGCTAGGGGGAGCCGTGGACGTATGTGTGCATGCATGAAAAATAGTTGCGCGTGAGTACACATGTGTTGAAACTAAAGGGTTTGAATTAAAACGAGAAATGATAATGATTTTTGTTCAAAACTGGTGCTTTAGAACTGAGTTGTATGTCAGTATTTGTATTATTTACGTAGCGGGCGCTTATTTAGGGCCCGGACAATGGCGGTTAATTCATTTTATTATTGAATACATATTCCTAGACGACAGCCATAATGCCTCAGAAGCGAAATTAGCCATGTTTACTAATCGGACATGCTAATCTCGGATATGAACTTTAGAATTTTAGTTCCGCTGTAGAATTTTAGATTTAGATTATTATTTTACGATACGTGGGGATAGTTCGACTAAATTGCCTAGACTTCTGGTAGAAATTCATTTGCAGAGCATGATAAACTAGGGTGCAACCAGGGAGAATCGGGATAATTGAAGATATTCCTTTTACACTCTCTCATCTGAATTTTCGTCTGACATTTTTATAAACATATGTTAATCTGTACACTGTCAAAAATATGAATCCAGACATCATGTAGGAAACAGAAACTCGAACATCCTCTAGGTATTTTTCCATAATTAATTTGACAAAACTTTCTTCTGTCAGTGCTTCCAGCTTTAGGATTTGATTTGATTGGATTATTTGGATCCGCTACCGTTCTTCTCATGAACTCTCGGATAACTTTGATACAGACCTAAAGTTCAAAGTTGATTCTGGAACCATTATGGACATGCATACAAAGAGGCCCAGAATTCAAATCTGATTCCTATGCATCTGAACGCTAGAGAGAGCGAGTCGTTGGTCTGAAGTGGGCCATGCGACTTGTAAAAATTTCCTATGATCAGAATGCCTGCATTTATAACATTGGAACGCTTTTTGCTAATGGTTTTTATTTGCTGGTAAATCATTGTCTTTTTACAGAAGAAAACGACTGCCTTCTGAACTCTTCAATTTCGATAAATAAATCTCAAGAAAATTATTTGCAAAGCAGAGAAATCGAAAACGCTAAAAAACAGTTATTAAAAAATTTAATTAACATAAAATCGTCATATGATTATATCGTACAATAAAATTTAGTAGTCAACTTGTTTCAGAGGCAAAAAGCCCTCTTTTTCAAAACAAGCAAGAAGAGCGGCCTCACTTATACAACACGTGGCTAAAATTGCTATCGCCGCGAAGAAAACTGAAAAAAGTGAAACCACAGAGTCAGGGAAACTAAATATATTTTATTGTTTTAATGTTTTCAATTATTTCCTTCTTATCTTTCTTTTTTGCTTTTACACTAATTTAAGCGTCACATGTCCTTTCATTACCATTTTAGTAGGCATACTTACTATGTATTTGTTTATACTCGCTCTTGCCGCTTTATTTTTATGCATCCTTTATTTTCTGCTAAAGTTTTTTTACTATGTCATTTTCACCGGTCCTTCTAAGGATCCTGCTTCACGTTTTCCTGCTTTCTCGGTTTTACCTCGTCATTCGTCTCTGTAGCGATGACAAGTTCTCTCTTGTGTTCAGCCACGTGTGCCATTCTACTGCAGATGTCGAACTTGTTTGAGTAAATACGGTTGCGCTTCTTGTTCGAGTAAGTGCGGTTGCGTTTCTTGTTTGAGTAAGTGCGGTTGCACTCCTTGTTTGAGTAATTAAGGTGCCGTTTCTTATTTGAGTAAGTACGGATGCGATTCTTGTTTGAGTAAGTGTTTTTGAGTTTTTTGTTTGAGTAAGTGCGATTGCGCTCCTTCTTTGAGTAAGTGCGTTTGAGCTTCTTATTTGAGTAAGTGCGGTTGAGCTTCTTGTTTGAGTAAGTGCGGTTGCACTCCTTGTTTGAGTAATTAAGGTGCCGTTTCTTATTTGAGTAAGTACGGATGCGATTCTTGTTTGAGTAAGTGTTTTTGAGTTTTTTGCTTGAGTAAGTGCGATTGCGCTCCTTCTTTGAGTAAGTGCGTTTGAGCTTCTTATTTGAGTAAGTGCGGTTGAGCTTCTTGTTTGAGTAAGTGCGGTTGCACTCCTTGTTTGAGTAATTAAGGTGCCGTTTCTTATTTGAGTAAGTACGGATGCGATTCTTGTTTGAGTAAGTGTTTTTGAGTTTTTTGCTTGAGTAAGTGCGATTGCGCTCCTTCTTTGAGTAAGTGCGTTTGAGCTTCTTATTTGAGTAAGTGCGGTTGAGCTTCTTGTTTGAGTAAGTGCGGTTGCACTCCTTGTTTGAGTAATTAAGGTGCCGTTTCTTATTTGAGTAAGTACGGATGCGATTCTTGTTTGAGTAAGTGTTTTTGAGTTTTTTGTTTGAGTAAGTGCGATTGCGCTCCTTCTTTGAGTAAGTGCGTTTGAGCTTCTTATTTGAGTAAGTGCGGTTGAGCTTCTTGTTTGAGTAAGTGCGGTTGCACTCCTTGTTTGAGTAATTAAGGTGCCGTTTCTTATTTGAGTAAGTACGGATGCGATTCTTGTTTGAGTAAGTGTTTTTGAGTTTTTTGTTTGAGTAAGTGCGATTGCGCTCCTTCTTTGAGTAAGTGCGTTTGAGCTTCTTATTTGAGTAAGTGCGGTTGAGCTTCTTGTTTGAGTAAGTGCGGTTGCACTCCTTGTTTGAGTAATTAAGGTGCCGTTTCTTATTTGAGTAAGTACGGATGCGATTCTTGTTTGAGTAAGTGTTTTTGAGTTTTTTGCTTGAGTAAGTGCGATTGCGCTCCTTCTTTGAGTAAGTGCGTTTGAGCTTCTTATTTGAGTAAGTGCGGTTGAGCTTCTTGTTTGAGTAAGTGCGGTTGCACTCCTTGTTTGAGTAATTAAGGTGCCGTTTCTTATTTGAGTAAGTACGGATGCGATTCTTGTTTGAGTAAGTGTTTTTGAGTTTTTTGTTTGAGTAAGTGCGATTGCGCTCCTTCTTTGAGTAAGTGCGTTTGAGCTTCTTATTTGAGTAAGTGCGGTTGAGCTTCTTGTTTGAGTAAGTGCGGTTGCACTCCTTGTTTGAGTAATTAAGGTGCCGTTTCTTATTTGAGTAAGTACGGATGCGATTCTTGTTTGAGTAAGTGTTTTTGAGTTTTTTGCTTGAGTAAGTGCGATTGCGCTCCTTCTTTGAGTAAGTGCGTTTGAGCTTCTTATTTGAGTAAGTGCGGTTGAGCTTCTTGTTTGAGTAAGTGCGGTTGCACTCCTTGTTTGAGTAATTAAGGTGCCGTTTCTTATTTGAGTAAGTACGGATGCGATTCTTGTTTGAGTAAGTGTTTTTGAGTTTTTTGCTTGAGTAAGTGCGATTGCGCTCCTTCTTTGAGTAAGTGCGTTTGAGCTTCTTATTTGAGTAAGTGCGGTTGAGCTTCTTGTTTGAGTAAGTGCGGTTGCACTCCTTGTTTGAGTAATTAAGGTGCCGTTTCTTATTTGAGTAAGTACGGATGCGATTCTTGTTTGAGTAAGTGTTTTTGAGTTTTTTGCTTGAGTAAGTGCGATTGCGCTCCTTCTTTGAGTAAGTGCGTTTGAGCTTCTTATTTGAGTAAGTGCGGTTGAGCTTCTTGTTTGAGTAAGTGCGGTTGCACTCCTTGTTTGAGTAATTAAGGTGCCGTTTCTTATTTGAGTAAGTACGGATGCGATTCTTGTTTGAGTAAGTGTTTTTGAGTTTTTTGTTTGAGTAAGTGCGATTGCGCTCCTTCTTTGAGTAAGTGCGTTTGAGCTTCTTATTTGAGTAAGTGCGGTTGAGCTTCTTGTTTGAGTAAGTGCGGTTGCACTC
Organism: Amaurobius ferox; assembly: GCA_951213105.1. Lineage (NCBI taxonomy): Eukaryota > Metazoa > Arthropoda > Arachnida > Araneae > Amaurobiidae > Amaurobius > Amaurobius ferox. The sequence goes on from OX578137.1 coordinate 137,288,646, forward strand.
CTTGTTTGAGTAATTAAGGTGCCGTTTCTTATTTGAGTAAGTACGGATGCGATTCTTGTTTGAGTAAGTGTTTTTGAGTTTTTTGCTTGAGTAAGTGCGATTGCGCTCCTTCTTTGAGTAAGTGCGTTTGAGCTTCTTATTTGAGTAAGTGCGGTTGAGCTTCTTGTTTGAGTAGGTGCGGTTGCACTCCTTGTTTGAGTAATTAAGGTGCCGTTTCTTATTTGAGTAAGTACGGATGCGATTCTTGTTTGAGTAAGTGTTTTTGAGTTTTTTGTTTGAGTAAGTGCGATTGCGCTCCTTCTTTGAGTAAGTGCGTTTGAGCTTCTTATTTGAGTAAGTGCGGTTGAGCTTCTTGTTTGAGTAAGTGCGGTTGCACTCCTTGTTTGAGTAATTAAGGTGCCGTTTCTTATTTGAGTAAGTACGGATGCGATTCTTGTTTGAGTAAGTGTTTTTGAGTTTTTTGCTTGAGTAAGTGCGATTGCGCTCCTTCTTTGAGTAAGTGCGTTTGAGCTTCTTATTTGAGTAAGTGCGGTTGAGCTTCTTGTTTGAGTAAGTGCGGTTGCACTCCTTGTTTGAGTAATTAAGGTGCCGTTTCTTATTTGAGTAAGTACGGATGCGATTCTTGTTTGAGTAAGTGTTTTTGAGTTTTTTGCTTGAGTAAGTGCGATTGCGCTCCTTCTTTGAGTAAGTGCGTTTGAGCTTCTTATTTGAGTAAGTGCGGTTGAGCTTCTTGTTTGAGTAAGTGCGGTTGCACTCCTTGTTTGAGTAATTAAGGTGCCGTTTCTTATTTGAGTAAGTACGGATGCGATTCTTGTTTGAGTAAGTGTTTTTGAGTTTTTTGTTTGAGTAAGTGCGATTGCGCTCCTTCTTTGAGTAAGTGCGTTTGAGCTTCTTATTTGAGTAAGTGCGGTTGAGCTTCTTGTTTGAGTAAGTGCGGTTGCACTCCTTGTTTGAGTAATTAAGGTGCCGTTTCTTATTTGAGTAAGTACGGATGCGATTCTTGTTTGAGTAAGTGTTTTTGAGTTTTTTGTTTGAGTAAGTGCGATTGCGCTCCTTCTTTGAGTAAGTGCGTTTGAGCTTCTTATTTGAGTAAGTGCGGTTGAGCTTCTTGTTTGAGTAAGTGCGGTTGCACTCCTTGTTTGAGTAATTAAGGTGCCGTTTCTTATTTGAGTAAGTACGGATGCGATTCTTGTTTGAGTAAGTGTTTTTGAGTTTTTTGTTTGAGTAAGTGCGATTGCGCTCCTTCTTTGAGTAAGTGCGTTTGAGCTTCTTATTTGAGTAAGTGCGGTTGAGCTTCTTGTTTGAGTAAGTGCGGTTGCACTCCTTGTTTGAGTAATTAAGGTGCCGTTTCTTATTTGAGTAAGTACGGATGCGATTCTTGTTTGAGTAAGTGTTTTTGAGTTTTTTGCTTGAGTAAGTGCGATTGCGCTCCTTCTTTGAGTAAGTGCGTTTGAGCTTCTTATTTGAGTAAGTGCGGTTGAGCTTCTTGTTTGAGTAAGTGCGGTTGCACTCCTTGTTTGAGTAATTAAGGTGCCGTTTCTTATTTGAGTAAGTACGGATGCGATTCTTGTTTGAGTAAGTGTTTTTGAGTTTTTTGTTTGAGTAAGTGCGATTGCGCTCCTTCTTTGAGTAAGTGCGTTTGAGCTTCTTATTTGAGTAAGTGCGGTTGAGCTTCTTGTTTGAGTAAGTGCGGTTGCACTCCTTGTTTGAGTAATTAAGGTGCCGTTTCTTATTTGAGTAAGTACGGATGCGATTCTTGTTTGAGTAAGTGTTTTTGAGTTTTTTGCTTGAGTAAGTGCGATTGCGCTCCTTCTTTGAGTAAGTGCGTTTGAGCTTCTTATTTGAGTAAGTGCGGTTGAGCTTCTTGTTTGAGTAAGTGCGGTTGCACTCCTTGTTTGAGTAATTAAGGTGCCGTTTCTTATTTGAGTAAGTACGGATGCGATTCTTGTTTGAGTAAGTGTTTTTGAGTTTTTTGTTTGAGTAAGTGCGATTGCGCTCCTTCTTTGAGTAAGTGCGTTTGAGCTTCTTATTTGAGTAAGTGCGGTTGAGCTTCTTGTTTGAGTAAGTGCGGTTGCACTCCTTGTTTGAGTAATTAAGGTGCCGTTTCTTATTTGAGTAAGTACGGATGCGATTCTTGTTTGAGTAAGTGTTTTTGAGTTTTTTGCTTGAGTAAGTGCGATTGCGCTCCTTCTTTGAGTAAGTGCGTTTGAGCTTCTTATTTGAGTAAGTGCGGTTGAGCTTCTTGTTTGAGTAAGTGCGGTTGCACTCCTTGTTTGAGTAATTAAGGTGCCGTTTCTTATTTGAGTAAGTACGGATGCGATTCTTGTTTGAGTAAGTGTTTTTGAGTTTTTTGCTTGAGTAAGTGCGATTGCGCTCCTTCTTTGAGTAAGTGCGTTTGAGCTTCTTATTTGAGTAAGTGCGGTTGAGCTTCTTGTTTGAGTAAGTGCGGTTGCACTCCTTGTTTGAGTAATTAAGGTGCCGTTTCTTATTTGAGTAAGTACGGATGCGATTCTTGTTTGAGTAAGTGTTTTTGAGTTTTTTGTTTGAGTAAGTGCGATTGCGCTCCTTCTTTGAGTAAGTGCGTTTGAGCTTCTTATTTGAGTAAGTGCGGTTGAGCTTCTTGTTTGAGTAAGTGCGGTTGCACTCCTTGTTTGAGTAATTAAGGTGCCGTTTCTTATTTGAGTAAGTACGGATGCGATTCTTGTTTGAGTAAGTGTTTTTGAGTTTTTTGCTTGAGTAAGTGCGATTGCGCTCCTTCTTTGAGTAAGTGCGTTTGAGCTTCTTATTTGAGTAAGTGCGGTTGAGCTTCTTGTTTGAGTAAGTGCGGTTGCACTCCTTGTTTGAGTAATTAAGGTGCCGTTTCTTATTTGAGTAAGTACGGATGCGATTCTTGTTTGAGTAAGTGTTTTTGAGTTTTTTGTTTGAGTAAGTGCGATTGCGCTCCTTCTTTGAGTAAGTGCGTTTGAGCTTCTTATTTGAGTAAGTGCGGTTGAGCTTCTTGTTTGAGTAAGTGCGGTTGCACTCCTTGTTTGAGTAATTAAGGTGCCGTTTCTTATTTGAGTAAGTACGGATGCGATTCTTGTTTGAGTAAGTGTTTTTGAGTTTTTTGCTTGAGTAAGTGCGATTGCGCTCCTTCTTTGAGTAAGTGCGTTTGAGCTTCTTATTTGAGTAAGTGCGGTTGAGCTTCTTGTTTGAGTAAGTGCGGTTGCACTCCTTGTTTGAGTAATTAAGGTGCCGTTTCTTATTTGAGTAAGTACGGATGCGATTCTTGTTTGAGTAAGTGTTTTTGAGTTTTTTGTTTGAGTAAGTGCGATTGCGCTAATTCTTTGAGTAAGTGCGTTTGAGCTTCTTATTTGAGTAAGTGCGGTTGAGCTTCTTGTTTGAGTAAGTGCGGTTGCACTCCTTGTTTGAGTAATTAAGGTGCCGTTTCTTATTTGAGTAAGTACGGATGCGATTCTTGTTTGAGTAAGTGTTTTTGAGTTTTTTGCTTGAGTAAGTGCGATTGCGCTCCTTCTTTGAGTAAGTGCGTTTGAGCTTCTTATTTGAGTAAGTGCGGTTGAGCTTCTTGTTTGAGTAAGTGCGGTTGCACTCCTTGTTTGAGTAATTAAGGTGCCGTTTCTTATTTGAGTAAGTACGGATGCGATTCTTGTTTGAGTAAGTGTTTTTGAGTTTTTTGCTTGAGTAAGTGCGATTGCGCTCCTTCTTTGAGTAAGTGCGTTTGAGCTTCTTATTTGAGTAAGTGCGGTTGAGCTTCTTGTTTGAGTAAGTGCGGTTGCACTCCTTGTTTGAGTAATTAAGGTGCCGTTTCTTATTTGAGTAAGTACGGATGCGATTCTTGTTTGAGTAAGTGTTTTTGAGTTTTTTGCTTGAGTAAGTGCGATTGCGCTCCTTCTTTGAGTAAGTGCGTTTGAGCTTCTTATTTGAGTAAGTGCGGTTGAGCTTCTTGTTTGAGTAAGTGCGGTTGCACTGCTTGTTTGAGTAATTGAGGTGGAGTTTCTTATTTGAGTAAGTGCGGATGCGATTCTTGTTTGAGTATGTGCGTTTGAGCTTTTTGTTTGAGCAAGTGCGGATGCGCTTTTTTAATTGAGTAAGTGCGTTTGAGCTTCTTGTTTGAGTATGTGCGTTTGAGCTTTTTGTTTGAGTAAGTGCGGATGCGCTTTTCATTGAATAAGTGCGTTTGAGCTTGTTGTTTCAGTAAATGCGGTTGTGCTCCTTGTTTGTCCTGGATAAAAAAGAAATCCATTTTTTGCCTTTAAAACCAGTTGACTCCAAAAATATTATAGTATGCTGCATTTATAGAAATATTTTATAATTATTGAGTGTAGAGAAAATTATGTATTGATCATATTACATTTTATCTTTAACGACTCCAAATATAGAGGAAATTCAACTTCAAGTCGTGTGATAACAACCAGAATGTCATTTGCTTTTTTTGGCACGTCCAAAATTCGCAATAACTTTAGCATTTTAGAGCGTTCTCATTAGTGAAATTGTGTAGAGATCGAACAGGTAGATTGAGAAATTTTATTTTATAGTGATGCGCTGATAATAACGCTTCGGGAAAACCTTTTAAACTTTACGCGCAGTTTATTCCTGATTAAAAAATAAGATCTGTTCAGCTAATTAAGTTTGCAGCCATGCGTGCCTTATCTTTCAGATGAATACTTAGTAGGCCAAAATTTAATAGTGCAAGCAAGCTATGAGGATTTTATTGCCTCATAAAAACAGTTGATGAATGTTTATTAGAAGCACTAAATACTAAATATTTAAACTCAAGGCCTTTAAGTCTATGAAAACGTTTTAATAGAAATAAAATCTATCCCTAGTAGTATTCCAATATTGATCCAATATTGGCTTTTTATTAGCTCCAATATTGGACCAATATGAAAAAGTGTACAATTGTAGCAATTGGTCCAATATTGGCTCAAAATATTGGGAAAATATTATGCCAATGTTTCCAATGTAACACCAATATTGGCGTAAGATTGCAATGAAAATATAATGCAATATTGGAGGCAAATATAGCCCTAATATTTGCCCTATATTGGGATTACATTGGAAATATTTTCAATGTAATACTAAGGTATACAATATTGGTCCAATATTGGACAAATATTAAATGCTACTAGGAATGGTTGGGATATCTGTGGCTGAAATCGGAGCGTTATGAAAAATGTAAATAATTTGCAGTTTGCATCATTAAATCTAATAGCTAAACATATAAAATATTTTAATTTGTTTTGTCAGAAATACGGTTCTATTTATGAATATATATATATATATATATATATATATATAAAATTTCAATTGTTTAATATTGTGAACATATTTTTCGAAAAAAACTAAAAAGTTTCTGTCCGAGGGAGTTTTTGCCTCGCCGTATTTACTTTCACTCGAAATATCTTTTAAACTATAAAATATAAATATAGACAGTAAGCCTAAAAAATGCTCAGTAGGAAATTCAGTCTCTGTCTATAATTTGTTTTTAAATTTAAAAGGATTAAAAAGTTTGCGTTTTTCAACTTTGTATCTATAAATCTAAATGTGCTGGTTATGTATACTATAAGAAGTAATTGATAGCCTTTTAAAAGCCCCACAAGGATATATAAATGGATAACGAATCGGATTCGTTATTTTTTAAATATAATGATTATAGTTTTAATATTTTAATATTTTAATCTATTTTGAAAATGTGGTTTTAATTTCGATACTGTAATATATTTTGAAATGTTTTGAAAAAGTGGTTCTAATTCTGATAGTATAATATATTTTGAACTGTTTTGAAAATGTGGTTCTCCTTTTGATACTGTAATATATTTTGAACTGTTTTGAAAAGGTTGTTCTAATTTCGATACTGTAATACATTAAATGTTTTGATGAGGTGGTTGGTTCTAATTTCGATACAGTAATATATTTGAACTATTTTAAAAATGTGGTTCAACTTTCGATACTGTAATGTATTTTGAACTGTTTTGAAAAAGTGGTTCTAATTTCGTTGCTGTAATATGTTTTGAACCTTTTTCGAAAAATTAATTCCAATTTCGATACTGAAATATATTTTGAACTGTCCTGAAGATGTCTAAAAATATCAAACCACCTACAAAGAAAGATGTTGAAGCAATACCATTTTTGAATAAATTGCATTGGAATCACTGCCGATATTTTTTCAAAATGAAAAAGCTTTAAAAAATTATTTTACAAAAATATTACAAAAAAGTAATTATGTGATTTCTTTCTTAAACATAACTACAAAATGTACGCAGAGTTGTACGATATGTAAAGCAGAGATTAATTGAATTCATTCATTCAATTTTTTTAAAAAGCGTAGTCGCGTCCCTTTTTGCTTTTTAAAATCATAGAAGAAATTAACTAATGTGCAAGCACACGAATAAAATAGTATTTAGTCTTTATCGCCTGCAACACAACAACGCTTTTACGATAAATACGTCATTGCTTCCTATAGTAATGGACAGGTTGCGACGTCTGCAAAACTCAGTGCACAGTAATAGGCGAACTGAAAAACTAATCCTTATTCAACTGAATCAGAAACCTCACTTAATATGCTTTTGCTTGAAAATTCACAGAAAATGAGGAACTAGAGTAATAAAATGAAATTATTAAAATGCTAAGGTATACCCCCATATTTTTTCTAAATTATAAAATTGTGCTACTCTTTCATTATCGGATACAATGAAATAAGAATCAGATTGCATTAAACATACAGATTTTAGTGTATTTATATATATATATATATATATATATATATATATATATATATATATATATATATAAATAGTCGTAAATAAATAAATATTAAGATCATTCTACTGAGTCCATTCAAATATCGTTAGAAAGAACGTAATTCAATTTTTCCATTGAGTCAAGATGGAAACTATGTGATAATATGTTTTACCACTAAAGAACCGATTTGTGTGAAAATCTCCCAAAATAGTTTTTTAACATAAAATAACTCTAATAACTGATTCGTTTAAAAAAAATTCCACCGAGCCGTCTCATCCGGAGACCTGAAGTGCCTTTGTATATTTTGCCGTTGTCGAACCTTCGATTTTTAGCTACATACGACACATATAGCACATACACACACACACATACAGACAGACACTCACATATATACACATTTTATTATGTAAGATAATATCCTTCATTTACAGTATGCTATTATACGCTGTTCTCGAGATTTTGTCCGTTATTGATCCAAAACAGTAAAAAACATAGAAAATCTATCCTCAATTTCGTCAAATGAGTCAAACTTGTAAGCACTTCTAACTAAAAATGCATGAACAATGTTGTTTGGGTCTTCTTGGTTTCAATTCCTACTACGTAGGCATATTTTTGCAATTTAATGGGCTTCTACCTATCTTTGGTTTCGAGCTCGTTATCTTAACTTTTAAATACTCCACTTAGTACGCAGTGATTCTTTTTATTGGATTAGACAGAGTTACTTTACTATAGCCAGACCTAAGCTATAAATTTTCAAATGTTTCCTTTAAAAAATATTGGGATGCTTCACTGCATTCTCAGAAAACCTGTATATTCAGCAGAAGGTTGCTTCCTATGTTCAATGACACAAAACATTTCTATAAACACAATATTTGTAAAGTCTCTCACCATATGTTTCTTTAATCAATTTAAATGTCTGGAAATTCACGAATGGTGCACTATAAAAAGATCAACAATTATGAAAGTAGTTTTTTAAATTTGATTCTCCCTGTCACCGTCACCTAAAGAGCTCCACCTTATGAAGTTTAACGTTATCTGTTGATTATATTTCTTTCATTTCTCAATATACATCATCTAGATAGATTTCGTGTTTGCAATTCTATACAAATAGTCCCAAGGATATCCAATCATATTTTTCTCAAACGTACCAAATTTCTAAATTAGAATTTTATCTAAACAATAGAGGGGGGGGATTTTTAATTCCGGTTTCTCATTTCTCGCTTTCTAGTCAATATTACAAAAGCAAAGTAGAACTAATGGTGGAAATAGAATGTTTTAATTGTGAGTCTGAATACGTAGGTGGCTAAACTACATATTAGGCGTATACCCGCCAAAGCATTAAATGTCCATTATCATTAAAGTTTTGATAAGATGGTGGCTGTATAAAAAATTAAGCAAAATAAATTACATGTATAGCGGGACATGCACTAAAACTGTTGTATGGGCTACATCCCAGCAGAATTCATAGTTTTCTACAACTGTTCTCCATACAAAATTTCAAATATATCATGTCTTGCATTCGTCCTTCATTTGAATCGTCTACATTTCCACTGCAGAATTATTTTTACGTGTCTAAGAGAACTCTATAGAGGACATTAGTAGGAACGCCATTATGCTATCAAAGAATAGAAAGAAAATAAATATAATATGAAATTAAAAAAACAGAAAAACAACTAAACTCATAAAATAGCTCCCAAGTCAAAATGAATTGTGCCAATCGGCTTTTAAAACAAAAAGCAACTTTCTTCTCAAAAACCAAGAGCATCACTCAGTAAAATAAGCAAGAGAAATGTGTTACCATTGATATGGCAGAATGCCGTAAGTATAAAATTTGCACAAATCATATAAAGAAAAAAATCTGATGTGGGCAACACATGAATTTCCTTATATAATGCAATGAATTTACTACTTTTACAGTTAAAAAAATGTTATTCTTAGAGTAGATACTTATATTCTTTCCAAGATATTGAATTTTCTTCAATTAATCGTCATTTTCATTGATTTAGCGCCATTTTTATCAATTTGGCAATATTTTTGTTAATTTGGCAACAGTTAAAAATGTGGCCAAGTTGGCGATATTTCGCCAAATTCGTCGCCAAAATCTTGCCAAGCGTTATGGATGGAGAAATAAGTTATTCTTACAGCAGATAAATGACTATTGGCGTTCAAATACAAAAGTATTACTCAAAGTATCTTTTTTCATGAATGGAACGAGCTAGATCCACGAGAATGAGGTCAACAAATTTATCGCATGGCAGTATTACATATTAAAAGCGAACATGTTTCTCAATAGGAAATATTTTTTATTTTACTTTATATAACTTGTTGATAATTTTTTGAAAAATGTGCAATATCTCGCGAACGGTTCGTGTTAGCGTTCTAAAATTTATGTCAATCGTTTTCTAATGAAAAATTACATAAGAAATGTCTATTTGCCTAACTTTATTAGCGGTTCTGATTTTTTGACATTTTTTTAAAAATTTCCCTCGAAGATTTAGTGGGGGAGGGGTGCTGAACATTCGATTGCATATAAAATCAATAGACTTCCAGTGTTTACAGATTGCAATTTTTGTACCAAATTTCGTTCGAATCGGTCCATTTGTTCGTCAGTTATCGTCTCCACAGTCTCACTGACACACACACACACACATACTTTCACACATACACACACACACATACTTTCACACACACACAGACATCACCTCAAAAATGTTTGATTCGTGATCAGGGATGTTTGAAACGCGCTCTCCCGTCGAAAACTCGAATTCGAATTTTCGACCCCGTCACAATACTTTCCCTATACATTATGTATATAAGGAAAGTAAAAATGCAATAAAAACAGAAGCAAGCAAGAACGTTGTTATATAGAGCAGTTTCAGATTCCACTTCGACGATAAGAACTTTCAATTCTGTCCCAGTAGCTCAACGGAAGAGCCGACTGGTCAGTACGAAAATCCGTGGTTCCCGAAATTTCCATTTGGAACAGCAAAATTTTTTACACAATTTGACATCAAAATATACAAAATATTGGGGCATTATCCCAAAGACCGGTACGGTCTTGAATTTGGCGACCTTTCTGGCGCCCGTTGTTGAAACACTTGACATAGTATCCAACTCACTCGCCAGGTGACCATGATTATGAAGAGTTATAGAGCCGCCAAGGTCGCAACATAACACTCCTTTTATCGCCGATTTGGCGCGATAATAAAAACGACCGTACCGGTCGGTCTCTGGGATTTAGCCAATAGTGGTATAACTGTCAGTAGCATTGGCGAATTTAAAGAAACTTTAACACTTTTTTTCTCGGAATGTTGCTTCTCGATACACGCCGTTTTGCCATGACAATGCTGTGTATTGCCTGTCTATTATAACTTATAATAGACAGGCAATACCCGGCATTACCAATTAGATTGGATGGGATTTTCCTCTGACTTCCGGAGAAAAGCTATTGAACCGCCTTGCGGATATCAAAACAAAGCTACATTTAATGCGGTTACAGTTTATTCATATTAAAATATTCAGCGGGTATAATTAATCCAACGGTTAATATCAAAAACTGCAACGAAAGTTAAAAGTTAATTTTTATTTTAGGAATGTTAAAAATATGCAAAACTGTTTGTGAAGTTAGTAATAAAGAAGAAAAATCAGATCCTGCGCTGCTACCACGCTATTTCGTCATAAATCCTCTGGCTGCAGTCTACTTCTGGCGTACATCAATTTGATACTCTATAGACGATGTTCTTACCAGAAGATCTTCTTACCATCCTCTAACTCCATGTATACATCAATTTGATGTACGTCTACCTTCTGGTAAAAAGCGCATTGCGCAGAAGGATAAATATCAGCTTTTGTTATGGTGAATTTGTAACGATGTACGTGATGCCGCAAAAAATAAGAAATTGTTTATTTTCAAGCCAAATCTGCTTAATTTGCGATTCTAAAACGGGATTTTTGTTTCTTTATGTTTACAAAATCGGTGCGTAAAAATACGCATTAATTAATTTATTAAGCTTATTTGCTTATTTTATAGCGTGAAATGCGAGTATAGAGACGTTATCTCGATCTCTGGTTATAAACATATTTGTTGATATATATTTCACATATAAAACATTAAAATTTTTACAATTTTCATGAAATTTCATTTTATCCATAATTGTCTAGGTATACTTACGTATACCATTTTTATAATCCATTTATTATAAAAAATAATCTGAATTCTGGTATACAAAATTGATAAACATTTTATATAGCAGCCATTTTGTAAAGCATTTATATAACAGCTGTTCTATACAGAAATTTCATCTAAAGAGTGGATATAGGAACTATATGTATGCCGGTAAGATTAATATGTGAAATGGGTTTCTTGAAAAGATAAAGGGAGGATGCGAGGGCATCCCTTGAAAATAGTACTCAAAAATACTTCTTAAAATGGTATCTTAATAATGAATGTCTATCTGGCTACACTGTTCTGAAAAATTCTGTTTTTGAAGGGTATTCATACTTTACAATAGGGCCAATCTTGACATTTGCAAAACAAAATTTCTCTAGTTCTCTTCTTTGCTTTTTAAATCCAAAGAATAGCACACGAAAACTACAAAGATGAAATATGGAGTATTTTTAACATTTTTGCCTGGGAGAAGTTGTAGATAAAAGAGAAACTCTTATATTTCATATAAAACACCGCTTTAAATCTTACTGCTGTTTTCTTTGGTTTTTTTTTCCTTTGATAAGTAAGGAAAGCTTCCAAAATGAAGCGCTTTGAGTTTCTAAAGGTTGTAAATATGAGCGATGAACTCGTTATACGATACTTTCAGAAAATATTCCCACACAGAAAGAGAAATAAATCTCTCGTTATTACAAACCTCGATTCTAAATGGAGCGATATGTTTACACCTTTATCGGCTTAAAAGAAAACTTTGAAATGTGATTTAAATTTCTTAAGAGAAAAGTCGTGATTTATTTTTAATGCACGTTTTTATAGGGAATTTTACTTTAGATTTTACTTTAGAATTTTACTTAGAATGCTGCAATATGCTTAAAAAGACATAATTTTTTTTTAGTAAAATTCTATAGAGTGGTAGTTAAAAGGTGTTTAAATGAACTTAAAATGGTTCAATTTATTTCCTGAAATGTGTTAGTAATGAATAAGTTTAACCATTGAATTCCGGCCAGCCAGACGAGTAGACGAAAGTAGTCTCATTGATCCTTTGAGGCGATTTATTTCATTCCCATATTTGAAATAGACTACACAAGTTCTTAAAAGAAGTAAATACATTCTACAAAATATACCAAGCCAGATGTTAGACTGATAAACAAGTATGTTCCGAGTTTCGATGCACTTTAGTTGTGAAACATCAAAATGTCATTACGGACACCCTCCTTATTTTCGACTAGGAGTAAATTATTCCATTGGCGTCATGCATGTCACGAAATCTGCTGGCGAAATTTGCAAATTATGTTATCACCCACTAACACCCATTCAGCTGCAACTCTGCGTCCAAGTCTTTACCTTCTACTCCTTTAGAGCTACGAGTGACTAGCTGCTGTGACCATATTTTGATTTTGTAATAATTATATGTATGTATTTGGTTTTGATGGCGTTTATAAATGAAAGGATTTTTGCAAGTTCCGTGTGTTTATAGTTCTAATTATCTCTATACTTTTTCTATATCGTTTGAGGAAGTGATGAAACTAATTAATTTTTGCAGGTTCCGTGGTCATAGATCTAGTCATCTCTATACTTTTCGATATCGTGGGAAAAAGTGATTAAACGTATATCTCTTTGCAGGTTACGTGGACATAATCTTAATGTTCTCTATATTTTTTACATATCGTTTAAAAAAGTGATGAAACTAATTTGTCTTACAAAATCCGTGGTCCATGTTCTAATTATCTCTGTACCTTTTCTCATCGATAATATAAAAACTTCGACAATATGCAGCATACAATTAGAATTCAACTGGCTTCTAGGTCAAAAAAACACCCTTATTCTTCAGAATAAACAGAAAGGGCAACTTCACTTATTCAAACAAGTTCACCATATGAAGGAAAGAAGAACACGTGAAAGAAGGTAGAGATGGTAAAGCCATTGTCTGAGATAAACTGCGAAAGATAAAATACAAGGGAGTAAAGAAAACGGAAGGCAGGACACTACAGATCGTAGTATCTTTTTAAACTGGCTGACTTCTAAATTTTAATATATGCAGTATTTTGAAGATGTTTTATAATTTTGTTTCTATTGCTACAACTATTGAGCGTTTTTTAAAATTTTTATGCAATTTTTTTCTATATCGTTTGGGACAGAGATAAAACTTAGTTGTTTTCGTAAGGTCCGTGATAATAGTCCTAGTGATCTCCATACTTATTTTATATCGTTTGAAAAAATAATTATATCCATTTCTTTTTGCAGGTTCCGTGATCATAGACTGTAATGATCTCGATACTTGTTTTAAATCGCATTATAAAATGATGAAATCCATTTCTTTTCATAGGTTCCGTGATCATAGTCCTAATGATCTCTCTACTTGTTTTAGATCGTTTAAAAAAATGATAAAATCCATTTTTTTTCTCATATTTCGTGATCATAGTCCTGATGATCTTCATACTTGTTTTAGATCGTTTGTAAAAATGATGAGACTCATTTTTGTTTTTGCTTTACTTAAAAATAAAAAATATCTGTATGTTCCACTCAACTTTCCCATACTTTTTTATTCTAGATATAACTTTCAGTCCATTTATGTTGTATTTAATACCAGAAACACAAAAATGTTACTTTATGAACGTAATTATTTCTTTATTTTTTAAAACTGTTTGAAGTTTATTTTTTGTAAATTAGCAAGATGCCATTAACGCCAACTTAATTGAATGAATTTGGCTAAATTACGTACAAATTTAATATCATTTACATCCATAAATTTAATAAAACTACTAAATAATTTTTTTCTATAAACTATAATATCCCTTGTATTCATTAAATTATTACTGCTGTATACAAAATAATCATTTTAAAATCGAATTAGTTTGAATAATTTTAATTTAATCATATAAATTACAAAAACTCCTAGTTCAAGATTTTTATATAATTTATCAAACCATGAAATTTTAAACCGACATTTGCATTTATTCTTCACTTAGCTTATATTTATCTCACAGACAAAGATACATACTCACACACATAGACAAATATCGTCACAAGCCTGTTTGGGATTTGTTCAGGGTATCTTACAACGTACTTCGTCAAAATCTCGAATTCTAAATTTTCACAAAAATATTACTTTCTCTATACGACAGTATGAAATAATAATTCTACATTTATGCTTCACACGCAGCATCGCTCTTATGTGCCCTCTAGACGCGATGTGTACTTTATGTTTATAATACACATAACGAGTTTTTACACATTAGGTTTCTGTTTCAATACTTTTGTTTGTTATCTTACCTTAAATGCGTGTGGTCAGTGTCGTAGCGAATATCATGCCAGCTGCCGTGGCATTCAATTGACTCTCTGAGACTTTCACCATATGAAGAACAAAATTTCCAGAAATTTAAAGTACAGGCTTAAACTTTAAGTACAGGGTATACTTCAAATTTAATACGCTCCATCCGGTTGCTGAGGTACGTGCCTCCAGCTCCAACTGTGAAGGGTCACAAGAGGATTCGAAGGACTTAATGGTGCCCTGTTAAGCGGATTTGTAAGGGCGATGGGCAAGTTATTAAAAAGAAACAAAAATTTTAATATAAAAATTCCATTCTATAACATTAGGGATGAGATACGTAGTACAAAATTTTCCCAAACATCTGTTGAAGACAGAATGCACAAATCTATGTCTTAACCAGTGTATTATTTCTGAAATCGATTATCTGAAATCTGCGCCACGATCAGCTCAAAAGCCGAGTGGAACCTTAAGGAGATTTCACAAAAAACACTTGGCATTAAAATATTAATTACTACGTTTATTTAACATTTCATTAACAATTTTTACTTTACTTATATACATAGTATAATGTATAAGGAAAGTATTGTGACAGGTTCGAAAATTCGAATTCGAGTTTACAACGCAGAGCGCGTTTCAAGCATCCCAAAACACGAAACAAACTTTTTTGAGATGATGTGTGTGTGTGTGAGTGTTTGTGTGAGTATCTGTAGAAACGATATCTCACGAAAGAATAGAGCAAATCGAACGAAATTTGCTAAAAAATTACATTGCGTCAGTATTGGATCCCTATTGTTTTTAAACGCAATCGTATGTTCAGAACCACCTAAATTTTGAAGTGAAATTTTGAAAAAATTATCACGAAATCAAAACCTTTAATATAGTTACGCAAATAGTCTCTTATTTTGTAATTTTTCATTAGAAAACGATCAACATACATTCTAGAACACTAGCATGAACCGTTCTCGATACATTTCACATTTTTAAAATAAAATTATCAAAAAATTACATAAAATAATGAAAATATTAACTATTGTAAAATATGTTCACTTTTCATATGTAATATCATGCGATAAATTTGGTGACATCATTATTGTGTATTTAGCTCATTTCATTCATAAGAAATATAATTTGGGTAATACTTTTGTATTTGGACACCAATAGTTAATTATCTGCTATAAGAACTTACAGTCATGTCCAAAATTTAAACATAATTCGTAAAATGCGAAAAATTCGGAATTAATATGGATACAAGGGTTCACAATCAGTTGTGGAGAATCGTGGGACGAAGGTAAATCATTGTGCATATGTAAAAAAGTTCAGTCGACGTCGACATGCGCAAAGCATTGTCGCACGTCGAAACGAGTAGAAGATGACCTCGAGCGACTTGGTCAGTTGAGGAAGAATTTCGCAATTGCTGTGGTACGGAGCGTTGTTAACAATCAAAAAGGACGAAAGATGTCACAAAGATGCCGACTAGACATGTTTTTGAAGGGACGAATTATTGAAATGCTGGAATCCAGTCGATTCCAAACCGAAGCGTCTCGAATTCTGAATGTGCCTCAGTGGGTGAACTCCAGACTGTGGCAGAGGTTCCAAACCCCTGGAACTATTAGCCGACGACCAGTATCAGGTCGGTCAAGGGTAACAGCTGCTCGGCAAGACCTATATTTGGTGATAACTGAGCGACGTCAGAGGAACTATTCTGCCAGCCAACTGGGTTCACTCCTGACAGCCGCCACAGGAGTCACTGTTTCGACACAAACTGCTCACAGGAGACTCAGACACGTTGGTCCACCAGCGTGTTGACCAGCAGTCGACCAGCAGTTTGTATCCCCCTGACGTCTGCATATAAACGCGCACGTTTACAATGGAGTTTGGAACATCGGCACTGGAGTGAACAACAATGGGGGCAATGTCATGTTCAGTGACGTGTCCAGGTTTAGCCTGCAAACTGGTTCTCTTCGTACCACGTTCTGGAGAGAACGGGGAACGCTTTTTCACCCTGGAAATATCACGGAAAGACGGCGTTTTCAGTTTGGAGGAGTCATGGTCTGGGCAGGAATCGTGATAGACGGCCGTACAGATTCCTACATCTTTGGCACGGAGTCGATTAGAGGTCAGATACAGAGACGAAGTTCTTAAGCCTACCGTTCTATTGCTTCGAGCTCCGTTCCGGGATTGAAAACTGTTCTCCGTGAGGCTTGAAACTCTGAGCACACAACTTATCCAAACCCTCATTAGAAGTTTGGGAAATCGTTGTACAGCATACGTGGCTACCAGAGGTTCCCACATACCGTATTAAACTGCAGCATCACATTCTTTTAATCATTCTCCTTCACTGAGGTTGACACTCGCATTGTGACTCTTATTCTTTCAACCCTTTTCTTTGGATAATAAAAGTCGTTATCCTTGTTTTGCATTGCTTTCTTCTTCTATAACCCTATTACACCCGCATACAGCGTTTCCATCCATTCCGATGTAGATTTCCTGAAATTTTCACATAAACAGCAACTATGTATGCTTAACTTTTAGACATGAGTGTATTTCTCCGTTCATAACGCTACGCGAGATTCTGGCGACTAATTTGGCCGAATCTCGCCAACTTGGTGAATTTTTAAATATGTTGTCAAATTAGCGAAAACGTCGCCAAATTGATAGAAATGACGCTAAATCAATGAAAATGCCAACTAACCGACGAAATTCAATATCTTGGAAAGAACTGAATAAAAACTGAATCTAATAAAACTGGCTTTTTACTGACTTTTTATATGTTGCCGAATTGCCGAAAATGGCACCTAATTGATAATAATTCGCCAAACTGATGAAAGTTCAATATCTTGGAAAGAACACAAGAGTAGACAATAAGAATAACCCAGTTAGTTCTCTGTCCATTTCTAACGACTGGCAAAACATTTAGCGGGACTTCGCCATCTTGGTGACTATTTTAAATATTGCTAAAGTGACAAAATTTGGCCAGATTGATAAAAATGACGCCAAATTGGAAGTAATGTCTCGCAAATTCTGATTTCGTTATATGACAAGCATATCTTCTAGTATATAAGAAATGCTCATCTCTCCGTCTGTATGCTACATTTGGTGATGCGTTTGGCGAAATTGGTGAATAATCTAGCAAAGTACCGTCAAATTAGTGATATTTCACCCCAGATTGACAAAAATATCGTCAAAATTGCAAAACTGACGCTAAATTAATGAAAATTATTCCTAATAAATGAATTAATTATTAAAATATTTTAATATATGGACTATATCGCTTTTTTGAGAATGATATCAATATTAATAGTAGTTTATTTACAGTTGCGCGAAATATAAGTTAATTGGGCACTTTGAAATAGATTTACATGTTGCCATTCGGAAAATCACCAAATATACAATTCAAAGTTAAAAACACTGTACCGTGTTTCTTGTACATTATTTTTAATACTTTACAACTTAGTTGAAAAGTGTTTAAGACTTTGTTCATTCTATCTGTCTGTCTCTGTCTATTCGCACGATAACTGCTGTAAAAATGACTTTATCAAAATGAAATTTTAGTACGCTGTTGAGAAGGTCAGTGGAACATGTGGGAATGTAAATGAATAATATTACCCAATTAGTTTTGGATTGCACCGGGTGGAAAAAATGAAATACACTCAACACTATGGGACCTAATTTTCCAAACATTTTCTAAGCGAAGTGATAATTCACAAATTACTTCGAAAATTTAAGGAAATATTCAAATTGTTCATTCCGTGAAATATATAAAAAAATTTCAACAACATATATTAGGTAATTTTTTTAAATACAAGTTAAATTAATAATGACACCCATATAATATGAAGAGGTCACGTGACCCACTTCAAAATGAAATATAGCAGCCATCTTTTTTCCCAGAGTAAAAATCGTGAGTTTTAAAGCTCTTTTAAATTTATATATTTATATTTAGTGTTGCACCCGTCCTGAAACCGCTATATCTTTACGTTTTTTCTGTGCATCTATATTCTGGGCCAACGCAGTTACACTGTTTTTTAGTTTAAATGATCATTAAAATGATCATAAAGAATTTGGACGACGTGACGGTCACCCAGAAGTGATTGCGACACATAAATTAACACTACACACACACATTTAACAAATGACATCTTTACAACATTTTTTTTCTTTCGCTTATCATCCACAACTACAAAATAAAATGTATTTACATTTTTAAATATCTAGATAATTTTTATTATAAATAATTCTTACTAACCTAAGTTTTTTATTTCCTTTCCTTCCTTCGTCATCACCTACTTTAAATATTATAATGCATGCATTCATCTTATGATTATTACATTAAATAAAACATTTTTCCTGCTTCATTTGATTTCATGAAACCTTGCATTCCCCTAATATAATCCCTTTGTTCAAGATATTTTCGTGATGTAAAAACCAATTTTCTAACTTTCTTCACAATTTAATCCAACAGAAAAAAAAATCTTAGATTAGTGATCTATTTTCAATGTTCCTCCAACTTTCTTGATTAAGCAAACGTTTATACCAACCTTACCCACAAACCACATTTATTATTCCATCTTACTGCGCAAATCAAATTACGAAATTCAAAACAATTCACATATACTTTAAAATACTTCATACATCAAAAGTAATTTTTACTATCTGCTTAACACATGTCAATTACAAATTTTTATTTCTAAAATTGCTCAATGCACTTCAATAAACGTTTAATATCTAAACATATTCCATAAAATTTTACTTCTAAAATCACTTCGTACAACATTACAACTTTATTTTTCAATAGATTGCAGAAACACAAGTATGTTGTCAATTTACAATTAACTTAAATTAAGGTCGTTTTCTACACAATAAACGTTTGTTATGACTTGCTTTATGTGCTTACTATTACTTTTATATTTCCTAAATCATTCCATAACAATGAGTTGGAACCCGAAGCAGCATCATCTCATACATTAATACTTTTAAAGTATTACAGATTGTATACTTTCACATTATACAGTTTTCAATACCAAACCATACATTTAAGAATTACTTTTAGACATGTTTACTTAACTTTTATAACTTTATCGCTTGTCAACATCTCTGGTCGTTTCCCTTTTGTTGTCTTGGTTGTTCTGAACCCACGTTTCCACTTTGCAGAATTTACGAACTTATTTGGGCAACTTTATTACTTATGTCGTGTTTCTTTAATCGAACGTGTAATTTTGTTTTTCTATCTTTGTCTTCAAATCTTTAATGGTTAAGCAAACCTTCCCTGTCGCTATCCACAACTTTCTAAACTATTTGCAAAAAGTATTTAACGCTCAGTAACTTTTCGTGTGCTATTGGCTTTTATGTTAGGGTGCAACTGTAAAGGTCATTTCTTTACAATGGCTACGTAAATGAATCTACAACAGTAGCAAAATAACCTTTCTTAAATTTAACACAAATAGTTCTGTGAGGCCTGAATATGTCCTCACATGAGACATTTTTATTTCAATATTTATGGTGCATAGAACGGCTAACAAAGGTTTTAGTCCAGCTGGCGCCGGAGTTTACAACAACGTGAACTTTTAGGTCAAATACCATAAATTTGGGTGTCCCAGGCCAAAGGGGCTGAGAGGGGCCTTGATAAATGTCAAGTGATGCCATTGGGTTCAGAAGAACCAATGAGCGCCAAGGAGAAGAAGGGCGGAGCTATCCCCCCCCCGCCGAAGGAACCACAAGTCACTTTGATGCGAAATGTTGCAAAAGTAACTTGGATAAAAAATGTCGCAGAAGTAAGTCTCTTACGAAATGTGATTGCGAGAAGTTTCCTACGAAGTGTTGTTGAAAAGAGTTTGACAAAAGGAGCGAAGCGAACATGACCTAGCAGTTGCAGATATAAAGTATCAGTCGAAGTGAAAAGTACGAGTAGGAGCCACACACCATAGAGTTATGGTTGTACTTCAGCACTAAGACCGATGCAAGCGAGATGATGAGCCCAAGTCTAAACTGGAAGGTATGTGCTCTGATGTTACCGGTCCTAGACACCTTCGTAAAATTAATACTTCTGGTCGTATCTCCCCTAGCTAAAATAGTTAAATGAAAATTGATAATAAATGAGAAATGATATAAATGATAAATTGTTGTTGATGATAAATTGATGTGGTTAATAAATTATATTGTTTAAGTTTTAAATAGTCTAATCCTTTGATATTAATTAATAATTCTTTTCAGGACTTACACAAAAGGTAAAAATAATTGGAGGGTTTTGCGGCACAACAACGAGCGATGTACGATTTAAATGTTAATTCCACTTTATGAGATCAACGGCCATGTTTTCAATGATCAATAAACAATTAATAAATAATATAATCCTTAAACTTCATCATTTCAATCTTCGTGCCACAAGTTCTTTAATGGGCCTGGTAATATCATATCTTTAAGTAATAAGTGTAAGAACTAAAAATCTTCAATGCTTACACAACTTCTCTCTAGGACATCTAATCATTGTCTTGTCCAAACCGTGATAGTAGATTATTATGAGCATAATGTTATCCCCTTTAGTATCTGTTCCAGGGACTTTCATTTTCCCCACTTCTCACTCACATACCGACTCGACTCATAGCTACTTCCCACTTCCAGCCGAACTTCAACATAACTATCAATCAGATTCCTACCAGGACTGCATGCAGCCTCCCTTCCTCACTTGCTATCCGAAACTTTTCCTGTCTCCATGCAAGACCTCACATGTTACTTGGCTCGACGATTGGTCTGCAGAACCGAGCCAGTAAAGAATTGTTAATATAATGTCATCATAATTTATAACGAAACTGAAAGAAATAATAACCAAAAGTTATATAGACCTCACAAATGTCTCCGTCTTAATGCAATTACGGTCATTGCACTATGTAGGCAAAGTCATGTGTTGCCTACATCAGATTATTTTTATATTATTACCAAACACATAAATAAATTTTAGAACATTATGATGTATTTCACTTGCAAATCACAATAGACCAGAACCAGGTTTCGAAACCGGATAATCTAATTTTTCTGAAATATACTGACCTTTTTACAATCCCGGCCATGGCTGGAAATGTTTTGCAGCTTAACAAAAAATCTCCTGTGACAATTAAAAAATACTTTTAGTCGATTGAACAAATACAAATCTACACTCTTTCAAAAATTATTATCCTTTCTCCCTTGGGATAAGGTTTGCAGGGACATTAAATTGAAGTGAATCTATCATATTTCATCTATAATCTCAAATCCAATCTTACCTATGCTTTCTCCGCTTTATATAAAGAAATCCTTGAAATAGAAGCACTTTAGGTTTCTAAGAATTTCAAGATATGAGTGATGAACCCGTTATTGGAGATTTGCAGCAATCATTATTTCTGGGGCAAATATAAATCTTCTATTGTATATCCCTGTGTAGAATTAAAGTTAACATCCATACGGATTTGAACATATTTCGTATTGAAATTTCGTGGAGGAATACTTTCTTCTTTTGAATAAAGAGCTGCTTTGTTTACAATATCAAGTATTATACAACGCACACAATTAAGTATTTCTATACATAATTTATTTTCAGTTTTTGCACAATTTTTACTGTCCCAGGTATTTTCCTCAAAATATTCGATTTAAGAATTTTTTCCAGGAAAGAAGCTGTAAGATCTCTTGAAATTATTTCACAAACTTTCGGGAAAATGCGCACGGGGTGAACATTCTAACTCAAAAACGAATGAGTGCATTAGTATAAAATTTTATTCCTGGATACATTATTAAAATTCTAGAATTAGGCCGATTTTGTTGTGTTTCACATGATTAGAATATGAAGTTTTCGAAATTTAAAGTAATCATACAATTATGATAATTATGGGAAGCAATGATAATTCTCTGATAAATGATGGTATGGTCTATGCGGAGAAATAAATGTTAGTACTAAGGACTGAAAAATATTTTACGTAAAGTACGTTATGTATTCAAAAGTATTTTACGTAAAGTGAGCTATAGATTGAAAAGCCTTTTACATAAAGTACGCTATGAACTGAAAAGTATTTTACGTAAAGTACGTTATGTTTTGAAAATAATTTTACGTAGTTTATGTTATGGATTAAAAAGTATTTTACGCAAAGTACGTTATGTATTGCAAAGTATTTTAGGTAAAGTACGCTATGGATTGAAAAGTATTTTATATAAAGCGCGCTATAGATTGAAACGCATTTTACGTAAAGTATGCTTTGAATTGAAAAGTATTTTACGTAAAGTACGCTACGGATTTAAAAGTATTTTACGTAAAGTACGCTATAGGATTGAAAAGTATTTTACGCAAAGTACGCTATAGGATTATAAAGTGTTTTAAGTAAAGGACTGTGGATTAAAACGCATTTTTATAATGTGTATTAAAGCAATTTTTCTGGATACTTTCATTTCATCTGCGGGATAAACATGCTGCCAATGTGCAAAAATAATTTGTTAGAATTGTTAGAAATTCAAATATAAGCTTATAAATATAAGCACATTTAGTATGAAATCGTATTATGCAACTGTTTATGAACAGCTTGACCTATTGGAAATTTGAGTACATCAGAGAATTTTGTGAAACCTTTTATTTCAGAAAATTTTACTTTCGCAGCTATACATACTGTATGTAATAAAAGTAACAAAAATTCAGAAAATGACAAACATTTAATTTAGATTTTGACGTTTGAAAACGATTTATGCATTTTAGAACACGAAAACATGTTGTAGAGAATATTCTAGAAAACATGTGTAATATGACTGATCTTGATTGATTGGTTCTTTATAATTACTTTGATTGATGCCATTGATGCCATTCGTACATTGAGATTATTATTTTTCATACTAAATTTCTTAATTACATTTGACACGAACATTTTTTAATTACGTTTACTGTGAACACGATATTTTTTATATCAGCTAATTGTAAATTGTAAGCAAAATTAATTGAAGTAGAATGTTCTACAATTGTAAATAACTTTGCTGCCCGAACCGGAAACCGAACCATCCATGGACTTTTGTACTGGCTAGAGGACGATCTTCCGTTGAACCACTGGAACGGAATTAAAAAGTTTTAAAGATGTGTCTGTCCTCTGCACAATTCATGTGTTTGTGCATTTTTTACCTATGTGTGTACATATAATGCTTGCGTAAGTCTGCGTATATGTGTATGGCTATGCCTGTATGTGTGTATCTGTGGTTGATTGTGTATATACGTGTCAGTGTATTGTATCCATTTAGTTATATGTGTATTTCTTTGTAACGTATGTACGTGTGGCTTTATAGCGTTGTTTGTTAGTGCTGCTTTAGACGTTTGTACCTTTGTTGCTTTGTAACGTTTGTACGTGTAGTGTTTTGTAACGTTTGTACCTGAATTACTTTGTAACATTTGTACCTATATTACTTTATAACGTTATCTTAAACGATCTTGCCGAGTTATTCAAGTAACTCTTTAAGCGTAGACGTAGTGCATAAGACAGCACTTCGAGGAACAATACAGTAGGACTGGGTTCGATCATGGGTTACAGATTAGTACTGATTTTAACTAAAATGAAGTAATAGTATTCTACACTACATATATACATATCAAGCAGACAGAAAACATCATTACAATACTACCCCTTTCAAAACACTATTTCATGGATTTGGTGCCTTCTTTATAAATTTAGCGACGTTTTCATCAGTATGGTGACATTTTCGTCAATTTAGCGACATTAAAAAAGTCGCTAAGTTAGAAACTTCTTTTATGAATTTTCTACTTCGGTCAACATAATGCTCTATGTCGTATTTACCTTCTATATGCTTCTATATTTAACTATTTATGTTGCCTCAGATTGGAAAAAAATATTGGTCTTCTTATCTCACGGTTCTAAGTACTCAAAGTAAACTCCGGATTATTTTTCCTCTTCCAACTAAAATACGTGACCAAAGGGAATGGTTTTAATCAAATCACGGTTGTACATGTTTCCAGAAAATAAGGAAATATAATCTGGTTAACAGCGGGTTTTGTCTCATAAAAATCTAGGTCTTTACAATTCGAGACTTAAATTCAAGTTAAAGAGAAATTAACTTAACAGTTCTTTAAAAACCAGTCATCTTGCCTAAAATTCGCTTGGATAAAGTGGTTAGCTGTCTCATGATCAGGAAAATTTGCTGAATTTCGATTTAATAAATTAATTCCTACAAAGAGACATTACTAGGAAAAAGTTAGGATTTGATTGACCCCGTACGTTTGAAGTGCTCAAGCAAAAAATGAAAAATGTCGAAATAAAACTGAATTAAATTTACCAAATATATTAAGAAATTAAAAGTATAAAAAATAATGTTCATTTTTTTTGAGAAACCTAAAACAAAAAAGCAAATAAGTTTGTAGTATCGGATTATTAAGTTAAACAAATTTTATAATACATTAAAATATTTAATTGAAAGTAAAACATTTAAATTGCAAACACACATTTAATATTCAGGAATACATTTAGATCACAGGCACATAAATGAGAGTTCTCAACGTTCTTCTTCAAGTTTTCTACACATTAAACATGCATAAATTCTTCTAATTGTCAAATATATATCATACGTCAAATGCTCATTCTTCAAACGTGGAAGTGTAGCATAAGTCAGATATGAATAATTTTCTATTTCTGCAATTTCCACTACCGCCTTATCCAATGTCAGACTTTGTCACTTGTGAATTGTGATTCCAAAAGCTGCAATGTAAATTGCTTTCGTGTGCTATTAGTGCTGTTAAATTTTCAAGTTATGTTTACTGTAGGAATCAGAACGCAGCCAGTGTTCCAATAAATTGGTCCGGTGTATGTTTCAAATTTGACCATTATCACAACAAGAAATAGATCAGGTAGACAATTATTTTCTTCTCAAAATATATCTTAAATATATTTCTTCATAAATTATATCCATATAATCATTAAAACATTTTTAAATACAAATTAAACAACAGAGTCAATATTTATAGTTCAAATGATTATATTTATTTTGTATAAAATTGATTTTGAAAAATATCCGTAATGTATGTGTTAGCAATAATCCTTCAAATTTACTTTAAAAATGCGAGAAAACATTGGTTATCCAATGTTTTTGAACTGATGTCGTCTTTTCTTCGACCCAAACGTTCCGACCTGTCCGGAGGAATAAGGTATATATTTGGATGGCCTTGACAGTGCCACACAATTTAGACTGGAACCCAGTAGGAGGCGGCATCCACAAATGCCATCATACCCTGCTTCCTTTACAACCTACCTCTTCGAAGGATTTACAAGGACCCACACACACATTACGAAGGACCCACATATTTAGCGTGCCTGTACGCTGTGTTTACACAAAGACAGTCTGAGTATTTTCTGGAATAGAACTCGGGTCTTCCGAGTGCAATTCCCGCGCGTTAACCACAGGGCTATTCCACCCCTTGATGTCATCTTAGCAGCACGGCGAATATTTTCCAACTGATTATCATCTTCTCGTTTGGCAATCTTAATTTAATTTTATCTTGTTTCGGGGAACCACGCCTTTCCCGTGTTTGATTGGTTTTGCTTTTTTATGATATTTTGAGGTCGGTCCTAATTGCACCCCCATTCCGATGAAGCTTGTTCGAGTTTTGTCAGGAAGCATAGGTTACACCCATGTCGCCATCGTGACTTTTCCACCTGATGATGTCATAGATAATTCTTTAATTTATGGGTAGTACTTTACCGTACTGTCAACTTTGATGCCACTCGTCGAAGTCCTTTGTTCAGCTTATTTTTCTTGTATTGCCTGAATTAAAAATTGCCTATTTGGTCTCACATTCCTCTTTCTCCCCAAAAAGCAGGGAAGAATAGAAAAAAGTCTATAAGACTCAGAAAAGTTCTTGTAAATTTTCATGGCGATGCATCCTCCATTTTACAAGATTGAGGTTAAATTGTAATTCTTTTGTTATATCTGATGAATTGGATGAATTGAAATAAATTTGAATGAATGGAACACTATTGACGAATTATTTTGCATGCAAGTGCATACGTTTTGATTAGCTGCTTAAAAATGTTTGTCTGTATGCTAATCGTAGGAAGTGCAGTGAGGATGTGCAGTTTGAAAATGAGTGTCTTGTCCTGTTACAGTTCGTTTTAGTAATTGGAATTGCGATTCTGCAGATCTGAGTACATTTTCACGTATGTGTGCAAAATGTCATCTTCCTACCCATTGCAGTCACTGAATAAAAAGGATAAAAATTCAAGCAGATCCTGATTTCTATGGGAATAAAGAATGAGGAGAACTGGAACACATTATGCCCAACAACACAAGATCTATGCCTGCAGGTGGGACTCGAACCCCACAACACGGCAGCCGAGCGAAGACGAGGAAACGCTTGCTTAACCGCTCAGACACCACGTCAGCTTTAAGCTGGTTAACACCAATCAATTCCTTTTATTCGTGTTATCTCTATCGAGGAAATTTTTTTGTTCAATTTACGTGAAATTTTGTAGTTCGTAAAGCTATGCGTAACGTCGGTACTCATTAGACTCTACATTTATTGAGTAATATTTAGTAAATGACCCTCATAACTCAAATTAAAAAAAATAGAAAACCAAAATGCAAAAAAATAATGTAACTTTTCTTCAAGCTACTGATTTCCTTCTTACGTAATTTATGATGACAAAGTTCAAGGATGAAAATCGTCTCAAGGTGATCTTCAAATGTATTACCTTCAAATTATTATTACCTTCATATTATTATATTATTTACCTTCACATTTTCAAATATTTTAATTCTTTTTGATAAATTTAAAAAATTATAAAGGGTAAATAGGAGAGAAAATATTTGGAAAATAGTTATTTTGTAAGCGAATATATTTTGTATGTGAATATTCTTTTAAAGGCCAAGTTTATAATTTGTAGAACATTAACATGCATTATTTTTAGAATATGTCATATTTTTAACCTAAAGTGGAAAAAATAAAATGGAAAAATAAAATAAACTCACTCTTCTCAAATATAAGAACAGTTCGAAAGTATTTAAAATCAAAACTAAATCGACAACATTGTTATCACGAGCCTTTCTCAAAATATCAAAAATTTTAGTTTTGATTTTGGTGGTAAACGAACCAAGAAATTCCCTAACCCCATTTTTTTAAACGGAAAAAACAGTAGAAAAATAATTATGTTTAAAAGTGTTACAGAAAAGTCTATTTCTTATGTGATGTGTAGATGAAACCATAATTACAATATTTATAGACCTAACATGCGTCATTCTCGAGATACTGCAATTTTTTATTTAAATAAAGCAATACATATGATCTACTTCTCCACATGCATAATCTCTAAAAAAATCAAACGATTTTGATAAAATTGATACGCGTATTGCAATTATTAGCCGTCATAAACCCTTTGATGATCAAGTCATATGAAATCTCAGATGTGCTTTGTTGTATCACAATATTGAATCTGTCGCCAATATATCGCCAAGTCATATGTTATATCGCCAAGTCATATGTTACATCAATGACAATAATAATATTTTGCAATAGTTTTCAACCCTCAAATGGCTCATCCTTGCTAAAAAATTAACTTTGAGATAATTAACTTTATACATAAATTTTCCGTGCTTTATCTCTCAGTTGGGGTTCAAGAGGACGTTATTATAAAATATTTTCAAATTTTTGCTTCGGGTATTTCCTCCAAGCGCGCAGTTATTTTTAGTTATTCGAGAAATGCTTTACCTGGGTTTAACAAATTTAACATTGCTCATATTTTTAATGAACTCGCAATTTTCCGGGTTACTTGAGATTCTCAGGAGCAAAATAATTCTTGAAAAAATGATAAACTTCGGGGTTAGAAATCCAGCCTATGGTTATATATTCATTTATGGCATATATTACTAGTAAAATGCCGGACTTTAAACGGACTTTGAATCGTTGAAGTAAGCGAACTGTGAAAGGTTTCAAGTTAAAATTTAATGTAACAAATAATCATGAAATTGGAATTCTAAAAATTTGGATTGGACAGCCCAGTGATTTGCACTCGAACGACTCAACTTCGATTTTCGTCTCTGCCCAAACTGTCTCCGTGTTCCTGCGGAGTACGGGCACGTTAAATATATGGCTTCGTAAGACAGTCCGAGAGGTTGGTGGTAGGGGAAGACGGGTACCGCCCCTGTGGAAGCCGCCTCCTTGGATTCCAGTCTAAATTGGGTGGCAATTACCGGCCACCCAAACATATACCTTACACTTTCGGATTGGACGGTCTGGGTAGAAGTAGAAGAAGAAGTATAAAAATTTAATTTGAATACTTGTGAATTCTAATACGAAAGAGCATATACGTTTCTGAAGATTTTTATATTAAATTAAACAAATTAGAAAGCAGGAAAACAATGAAAGTAGCACATTTAAATCGTAGAAATGTATTTCACACACAGTCGCAAGTTTAAATCACAGTGCATAGACGGTTATTCGCTTTGATTAGCTGTTTCATAAGTTATTGTTCGTTTTAATCATTGAAATTGTAATTTTACAAATCTCCGTATAATTTCTCGTTCATAGGCGAAATTTCATCTTTCTACCAATTGTAGTTTTTGAGTAAAAGAGATAACAAAACTCAGATTCATGAAAATGTTTATTTCGCTTCGTTAGAATGCATAATGGAGTTCATTTTATTCGTCCATAATTATGGTATAACGAAGAGAGGTATAACGAAATGAGATACAATATGGTATAACGAAACTGAGAACGAATTGCTGATGATATTCCTTTTTTAGCAGTGGTTAAGGACGCATACTGTTCTACCTGTTAATTTGGCCCAAAGAAGTGGGCTTATAAAGCCATCGAAACTATTTTTTGTCACCTTACTGACATGTACCTACATTCTTTAAGGAAAATTTGCATGTTTTTATCTTACAAGCCAAAGTATGTTTTTTGTAACGTGTTCTAATGTTTCAACGCTAACTAATTTGCCAAAACACTTGACATATAAATTAAATACAATGATTTTTCGATTTGCATTTTACAAACACATTTTTACTATTCTTATATAATGTATAAGGGAAGTATTGTGACAGGGTCGATATTTCGAAATCGAGTTTTCGAAGGGAGAGCATGTTTCAAGCATCCCTGATCACGAATCAAACATTTTTGAGGTGATGTCTGTGTGTGTGTTGTTGATGTTGCTGAAACCCAGACCGTCCGACCTACCAGAAAGGTGTAAGGTAACTGTTTGGACGGTCGGGAAGTGCCACCCAATTTAGATCGGAACCCAGTGGGGGAGGCATCCACAGGGACCGTACCCTCCTTCCCCTACCAGCAACCTCTCGGAAGGACTTTCGGACCCACATGTTTAACGTGATCGTACTCCGCATGAACACGGCGGCAGTTTTGGCAGTGGCTGGAATCGAACCCGGGCCTACCGAGTGCAACTCCAGCGCGCTAACCAATGGGCTACCGCGCCCTGTCTGTGTGTGTGTGTAAAAGTATGTGTGTGTGTGTAAAAGTATGTGTGTGTGTTTGAAAGTATGTGTGTGTATATATGTGTGTGTGGGGGGGGTGTCAGTGAGACTGTGGAGACGATATCTCACGAAAAAATGGAGCGATTCGAATGAAATTTGATGCATAAATCACAATCCATGAATACTGGAAACCTGTTGTTCTTAAACGTAATCGAATGTCCAGAACCCCCCCTAAATTTTCGAATGAAATTTTGAAAAATCCTCAGAAAATCCAAACCTCTAATAAAGTTACACAAATAGAAATTTCTTATGTAATTTTTACTTAGAAAACGATTGACATAAACTTTAGAACGCTGGCATAAACTGCTCTCGAGATATTGCATATTTTTCAAATAAATTTATCAAAAAATCCCATAAATTAAAGAATAAATTAACTGTTGAGAAACATGTTCACTTTTCATATAAAATATCATGCGATAAATTTGGTGACATCATTCTTGTGGATCTAGCTCGTTCCATTCATGAGAAAAGATACTTTGAGTAATACTTTTGTATTTGAACGCTAAATAGTCATTTATCTGCTATAAGAATAACGT
Source organism: Amaurobius ferox (assembly GCA_951213105.1). NCBI lineage: Eukaryota > Metazoa > Arthropoda > Arachnida > Araneae > Amaurobiidae > Amaurobius > Amaurobius ferox. The sequence continues at coordinate 137,318,845 of OX578137.1, forward strand.
ATTTCTCCGTCCATAAAGCTTGGCGAGAATTGGACGATGAATCTGTCGGAATGTCGCCAAATTGGCGAATTTTCGAAATGTTGCCAAATTAACAAAAAACTCGCCAAATGGATAAAAATGACGCTTAATCAATGAAAATGACGACTGATTAATGAAAATTTAATTTCTTGGAAAGAATATAAGTATCTACTATAAGAAAAACCTTTTTTTTAATGTAAAAGTAGTAAATTCATTGCATAATATGAGGAAAGTCATATGTTGCCCACATTAAATTTTTTTTATTTAGTCACCTTAACCTATATATTTTAATACATTTTAATAATGTAGTGTCGTATCGGTGTATTAATGAGTTAAAATATACTTTTAGATATATCAAACAACTCCATTGCATTGTTATATGAAATGCAATTTGCTGCCCACTTCTGATTATTTAATTACCCCTTTCTTTGGAAAAATCACTTATAAATTATCAGGAATTTGTAAAATAACTTCTTATCGAATTTTCAGTCTTTGAGTTAACTACTAGAATACATTAGCGGTACAATGGCCCTGTACTCAGAAACAAAATATACTCTATTATTCCATTATAACCTTATCTCGTTGAAGGTGCGATAATTCTTCCTTAAATAGCCAAATCTAGATGTTCTTAACTCGGGTATTTTCGATATCTTCGGGCATTTCTTAGGAAAAGAAGACTTAAGAGTTCATTAACTGCAAATTAAATTAGGACTTATCAATTCTAAATGAATTATCGATCTTACAAAATATAAAGTTTTGAAAAATATGTCACATTCAATGAATAAAATATCTGATTTGGACAGTATATGACTTTCTCTGCGTAAAACAATGACTTTTATTCTTTTTGCCACTGCAAAATAATAATGCAGAAGATCCACAAAACAGTATTTTTGACATTCAATTTACATTAAGTAAATCGAAATCGGGCACTTTTGGCAACTTATTGATCCAAATAGAATGACCTAACCATATCCACATGCAATTATTTATCAAACACAATTAATGTACAGTGAAATAAATGACTATTGACGAATTGCTTGGGGTTAAAACAAAAAGTATCTATCTTCTCACGCGAATGGAAAGAACTAGATATAATAATGTTAACGGATCTGTTGTATAATATCGCATGTAGAAATTGAATATATTGTATGATACGTACTATCTTTCAATTTTATGTTTTTACTTTCCTTATATAAAATAATGTATAAGAAAAGTCTTGTGACGGGGTCGAAAATTCGAATTCGAGTTTTCGACGGGAGAGTACGTTTCAAGCATCCCTGATCACGAATCAAACATTTTTGATGCAATGTCTATGTGTGTGTGTGTGTGTTTGAAAGTATGTGTGTGTGTGTGTGTGTGTGTCACTGAGTCTATGGCGACTATATCTCACGAACGAATGGAGCGATTCGAAAGAAATTTCATACAAAAATCACAATCCGTGAATACTGGAAATATATTGTTTTTAAACGTAATTGAATGTTCAGAACCCCCCTAAACTTTCGAGTGAAATTTTGAAAAAATCCTCAAAAAATCGAAACCTTTAATAAAGTTACGCAAATAGAAATTTCTTATGCAATTTTTCCTTATAAAACAATTAACATAAACTTTAAAACGTTATCATAAACCGTTCTCGAGATATTGCATACTTTTCAAATAAATGTATCAAAAAATCCCATAAATTAAAAAAAAATTAACTGTTGAGAAACATGTTCACTTTTCATATAAAATATCATGCGATAAATTTGGTGACATCATTCTTGTGGATCTAGTTCGTTCCATTCATGAGAAAAGATACTTTGCGTAATACTTTTGTATTTGAACGCTAAATAGTCATTTCTCTGCTATACGAATAACTTATTTCTCCGTCCATAAAGCTTGGCGAGATTTTGGCGATGAATCTGTCGGAATGTCGCCAACTTGGCGAATTTTCGAAATGTTGTCAAATTAACGAAAATCTCGCCAAATGGATAAAAATGTCGCTTAATCAATGAGAATACCAACTAATTAATGAAAATTCATTTTCTTGGAAAGAATATATGCTATAAGAAAACTCCTTCTTTACTGTAAAAGTAGTAAATTCATTGCATTATATAAGTAAAGTCATATGTTGCACACATCAGATTTTTTTTTATTAAGTCGCCTTAAGCTATACATTTTAAGAATGGAGCACAAGTGTCGTATCGGTGTATTAATGAGTTAAAATATACTTTTAGATATATCAAAGTACTTCATTGCATTGTTATATGAAATGTAATATGCTGCTCACTTCTGATTATTTAATTACCCCTTTCTTTGGAAAAATCACTTTCAAATTTTCAAGAAAATTGTAAAATAACTTCTTATCGAATTTTCAGTCTTTGAGTTAACTACTATAGAATACATTAACGATACAATGACCCTGTACTCAGAAACAAAACATACTCTATTATTCTATTATAACCTTATCTCGTTGAAGGTGCGATAATTCTTCCTTAAATAGCCAAATCTGGATGTTCTTAACTCGGGTATTTTCGCTATCCCAGGGCATTTCTTTGGAAAAGAAGAATTAAGAGTTAATTAACTGCAAATTAAATTAGCACTTATTCTAAATGAATATTATCGACCCTACAAAATATAAAGTTTTAAAAAATATGTTACATTCAATGAATAAAATATCTGATTTGGACAGTATATGACTTTCCCTACATAAAGCAATGACTGTTATTCTTTCTGCCACAGCAAAATAATAAAGCAGAAGATTCAAAAAACAGTAGTTTTGACATTCAATTTACATTACGTAAATCGAAATCGGGCACTTTTGGCAACTTATTGATCCAAATAGAATGATTTAATCATATCCACATGCAATTATTTATCAAACACAATTAATGTACAGTGAAATAAATGACTATTGACGAATTGTTTGGGGTTAAAATAAAAAGTATCTATCTTCTCACGCGAATGGAAAGAACTAGATATAATAATGTTAACGGATCTGTTGTATAATATCGCATGTAGAAATTGAATATATTGTATGATACGTACTATTTCTCAATTTTATGTTTTTACTTTCCTTATATAAAATAATTTGTAAGGAAAGTATTGTGACGGGGCGAAAATTCGAATTGGAGTTTTCGACGGGAGAGCACGTTTCTACCATACCTGATCACGAATCGAACATTTTTGAAGTGATGTCTGTGTGTCTGTGTGTGTGTGTTTGTGTGTGTGTGTGTGTCAGTGAGTCTTTGGAGACGATAACTGACGAACAAATGGACCGTTTCGAATGAAATTTGGTAAAAAATTACAATCCGTAAACAGTGGAGGCCCATTGTTTTGATACTCATTCGAATGTTCAGAACCCCCTAAATTTTCGAGTGAAATTTTGAAAAAATTGTCAAAAATTCAAAATCGCTAATAACGTAACGCAAATAGGCATCTCTTATGTAATTTGTCATTAGAAAACGATTGACATAAATTTTAGAACGCTAATATGAACCGTTCTCTAGATATTGCACAATTTTAAAAAACATATCAAAAAGTCATATAAAATAAGAAAAATATATTTGCTATTGAGAAACATGTTCACTTTTCATATGTAATACAATGCGATAAATTCGTTGACATCATTCTCTTGGATCTAACTCGTTCCATTCATGAGAAAAGATACGTTGAGTAATACTTTTGTATTTGAACGTCAATAGTCATTTATCTGCTGTAAGAATAACTTATTTCTCCGTCTATAACGCTTGGCGAGAGTTTGGCAACGAATTTGGTGGAATCTAACCAACTTGGCGACTTTTTTAAATGTTGCTAAATTAACGATAAACTCGCCAAATGGATAAAAATGACTAAATCAATTAAAATGACGACTCAGTGACGAAAATTCAATATCTTGGAAAGAATATAAATATCTACTATAAAAATATATTTTTTTTACTGTAAAAGTAGTAAATTTATTGCAAGATATAAGGAAAGCCATGTGCTGCCCACATCGAATTTTTTCTATTTTATTTTCATTAAATTTATTTGAAAAACTTGAAATATGTCAAAAGTTGGTGTCATTCGTTTCCTAATGCAAAATTAGGTAGTACATGATCATTTGTTCAACATTAGTCAAGATTCTAATTTATAATGACTTTTTCAAATATCTGTTCGTAAACCGTGTAATCTCCCAAGTATACCTTATGCTTGCGTTCGTTCTAAAGTTCGTTCTAAAATTATTCGTTCTGAAGTTTAAGTCAATCGTTTTCTACTAAAAAAAATATCTGAAACGATTAATATTTTAGCATTATTGAAAGTTCGGATTTTTTAACGATTTTAATGATTTTTTTAAAGTTTATGTGAAAATTACGGAGCCTTCTGAACATTCATTTCAGTTTCAAATCAATAAGGTTCCAGTGTTCACAAATTGCAATAACTGGACCAAATTTTTTTCAAAACGCTTTTACTATTCATGAGATATTGCATCCAAAGACACACAAACTAAACATACACACACATACTAACATGGGTGGCGGTAGTCCAGTGGTTAGCACTCGGTAGGCCCGGGTTCGATTCCCACCACTACCAAAACTGCCGCCGTGTTCAGGCGGAGTACGTTCACGTTAAACATGTGGGTCCGTAAGTCCTTCCGAGAGGTTGGTGGTAGGGGAAGGAGGGTAAGGTCCCTGTGGTTTCTTCTCCCACTGGGTTCCGGTCTAAATTGGGTGGCACTTCCCGGCCGTCCAAATAGTTATCTTACATTTTTCTGGTAGATCTTGTGGTTTGGGTTTCAACAACAACACATACTGACATGGAATGCGGTAGTTCAGTGGTTAGAGCGCGGGAATTGCACTCGGTTGGCGCGGGTTCGATTCCCTCCGCCAAAGCTGCCGCCGGCCCAAACTGCCGTCGTGATCACGCGAAGTACGACCACGTTAAACCTGTGGGTCCGCAAGTCCTTCCGAGAGGTTGGTGATAGGGGCAGGAGGGTACGGTCCCTGTGGATACCTCCCCCACTGGGTTCCGGTCTAAATTGGGTGGCTTTTCTCGGACATCCAAACATTTATCTTACACCTTTATGGTAGGTCAGACGATCTGGGTCTCAACAACATATACTAACATACGTAAACATCACCTAAAAATCGTTCGATTCTAGTTGAGGAATGCCTGAAACGTGCTTTTCCGTTAAAAACTCTAATTCAAATTTTCAACACAATACTCTCCTTTTACATTTTACTATGTATGTGAAAATGACCATTTATGAATGTGATTTTCTGTATTACTTAATAATCTAGAGTGTGCTTAACTCCCTTTAATATTCATATTCCATATTTAGCTTTAAATGAGTTAATTAGTTCTTGTAATTATTATATATATCATACTACTGACTAAAACTACCCTACAAAGGGAAGAATTTTACAACACAAACGGATGGAGGTAGAAACTTGAACATTTTCATACATGTAGGGCTTGATCTATAAATTACAAGAAAAATTCAAAATCTTGGAATTTTGCAAGAACAATTTATAAATCTAGGAAATTTTTGTTCCAACGTTCCTCCAACAATAAATCGAGAACGACTAAATCACAAAATTTGGTTTTATATCATCTTGCATAGAAAATTTTTTTCCAAATGTTTTTAATTAACTCTATTGGTGCATAATTTACCGTTCTTGTAATATTTTGGATTATAGTTATAGCAGACGTTTGTTTTCATATTTCAAAATTTAATTTATTGATTCAGTTTGAAACTACAGTAATTTATAATGCTCCGAATACTGAAATCGTCTGATGGCAAATTCTTCTGTCTAAGCTATTGAAAATATTTTAATTACGGTTGATTTTTAAATTGAAATATCTGAAAAGGTTGAACATGAGGACACCTGCAGGGATCGGAGAAGGAATATTGTTTTGCAAATCACAGTCACCATGTTAAAAAAACTGTAGAATGTAAGCAATTTTATTGGTTGACCAAATGATCAGAAATGTCTACGAAAAATATAAAGAATACGTATAATTTTATAAATTTTGGTTTATGTAATGTTTTTAGTATTTCCTAATTATTTCATCAACCTACGAGTTGCATCTGAAGGATTTGTATAAATGTATGATATTTCAATACCCTTAACATCCGTAGCTTTGTTCTAATAGTTATACAACATTGACTATGATATTACCATGGTTCGATGAATTATATTTTCACATAATTCTATGAATATTTTAAATTATGATACATTTACTTTCTACTTATGCTAACTATTTCATCTATGAAAACATTGGTATGTATATTTTAATATGCATGTTTATGATATGCATATATTAAGATATATCCATGCTTAAATCGTAAACATTAAACTCTTAATTTGTGTGCGAATTAGAATAACAAAGAAAATAACAGGAGAAAAATTCACATTTGCCTTCCCATTAAATATACGTTGTACTATGCATTTTTAAATACATGGTAAAACAGATGATAAAAATGCTAATAATAAGGTGTTCGTATATTATTTTCAAAGTATTTGATTTCAACCATGACTATAAATATAATAATGTAAATATAATAATTCAATAAAATATTTTTTGTCACGAATTGTTTTGAACAGAGCACATATCCCAGTTGTGAATTAAATTAATAATCAGCTTATGAGATGAAGCTATATCTATTACTGTAATAACTATCCTTCCGTTTTTTAACACTAGAACGACGGGAGCGGTCATTTTGACAGCATAACTATTTGAAAAACGATCCCTCCAAAACGGCCAATCCCGCTCTATTAAAATTTTATGACTTTTTTTATTTCCTTAAAGTTATTGAAAACACAGTAGAAAATTATTCTAGGTTTTATAATAAGAGAACAAATCAACGAACATCCTAGAACGACGGCAGCTGTCAAAATGACCGCTAGAGAGATTTCACTCGATAATGCAATCCGACTGCGGGTTTGCGCTACTGTAAGCCATAACAATGATTGCATCAGCTTTATAGCATTATTCGGTGTGTTTCAAGAACGCTGTGTTCGTGCTGGATGTAAATTATTGCATAACATTTTCGCGCGATGTCTTTTGGGAAGCCACTGACGACAGCTGGTGAATGTCTCGCACATTTGCAGCAACTTAGCGAGAATTCCATTGATAGCGGCGATGATAGTGATGCAGATTTTGTAGTTTCTGATGAAAATGAAGCTACAGAGCACTGCTACAGTCCTTCAGAGGAGCAAACAGACTCGGTAACGATACGTTCAATTCAACTCGCCTTCAACGCAATACCTCTACCTCAGCAAATCTTCTTGCCAAAGATGGTACTGAGTGGAAAATATTGGATTAAAGCACCGCTAAAACACAAGATTTGTGTTCATCATTTGATAAGCCCACCTGTAGAAAATGCCAAGAGCAGTGCATCAAGAAAGCTTATTGCAAAAATTGTGTCGAAGAAACATCCTAAATGTTGTAACTATGATGTTGTGGTTTTGAATTAAAGGTATGCTGTATTTTTTCTACGGCGGTCAAATTGACCGCTGCCCGTTGTTGAAGGTAGTTCACAATATCCGTTGTTCTATTGTTAAAGTGGATCCCACATTCTACTTCATATTTTAGATTGAAGTGCAACACATTATCTGCACGTTATTATCATTCCTGTTCTTTTTAATAAGGTGGACATAATGTTCGACGCTATTCTACGTGAAATACAAACATGGTAATAGTTTATTTCTCGGAAATTTTCCAATTTTGGTTTTATTAATATCCAATCACGTGCTGTAACCTGACCTTGCAACGATCCCACTGTCCAATGCTGGAGATCGAACGATCATTCTCCGAACTAGCCTCCCGATTCTCTTACTATTGAAGTACTGAGACAAGATTCTAAATTCTTATCGTCTCAGAGTACATAATATGGAATGTAGAGCTTTTGAAGCACAAATGAAAATAACTGTTGTCATAGAAGTCTCACCACAGGTCTCAGACTAACAAAATATTCCATCAATTGAACTACCATTCGGCAAATATTTCCTCCAGCTTTAAAAAATCCTGGTGGAAACAGTTTTAAAATCATGACGTTTTTGATGTGAATAATGTCTATGATTCGGGTACCTCTGTTTGAAATTAAAAGGTTATAAAACATGTAAACACTGTTACGCGAAGAGAAGTACAACACAAAGTAGAATTTTACTAAATAAGAAGAGTAGATATAGAATGCACTGCAGATTAGAAACAGTCTTTAAAACCCATTTTTTTTCTGAGTAAGAGAAAATAAAATCTTTAGTTATCTGCGTGTGTGCAAAAGTTACCACTCTACATTATTACTTCCAGATTCAGAATTTGCTAAATGTCCAGCTCAAAGTTCGTAAAAGAAATTATAAAAGTTTCAATTTTCTGCCCTGCAACTAAAATACTAAAAATTATACTACTTGGAAACGTAAATGACTATTTTGCTTCTAAGATAAATAGTTGATAGATGTGCAATAGATGCCGTAGTCTATAGACACATCGACGAAAATACTGTTCAATATATTTCACACCCAGCGAACTATTTCTCTTTGAAACAAATCAATCATTTATGTCTTTTTCGGGTAGGAGAAGTTTTAGTATTTTAGTTGCAGATAAAAATTTCATGATTCAACATAAAATAGGTTCAGATAATATGTCAGATTCAACAATCTCAAGTTAGTAACGAATAATATATAGTTTAAGTGTCTAGGGAAATAAAGTTCTCACACCATTTACAACTTGTGTTTCATTCATCCGTCAACATTATTTTGCTAAATTGTATATTCTACCCATCTGATATATATCTGAAAATAAATCGTTAGTTCAGTTCATCATGATCACAATCGCTACGGCTTGTAAAATTATATCAGTACTTAGAAAATGATTAGTTTTGTTTTCCATGTATGTTAGACGTGCATCCTTCATACTGTAAAGACCGTATTGCATGTAGCAATTTCTATCGCTTCAGCTAATAATCATCCCCTTACTTCAGTCTTTATTCTTTGATATGAGCTATTAATGGTTTGAGGTGATTATTTATTCTTTTAGATTATATAATCTTATTATGTATTCTTTGAGCTATTATTGATTTGAGGTCATTATTTATTGTTTTATATTATATATTCTAATATATTCTTTGAAGTGAGCTATTATTGGAGAAGACGTATGCTATTCGGGATTTTTGAAAAGGAGCAACAACTATTGTACTCTTGGTAAAAAATGTTAAGCGTGTTTTTTGCTCCTTAAAGGTTTTAATTGAGATGCTGAAATGTTGCCGGATCAAATTTCTACATCAAAGATTAAGATTAGTTGAATAAGTTAACATTTTTAAATCGATATGTCAAAATATATCTAATATGTATACATTACGTCAAATTAAATGATTTATAATTCTTCTGGGAGAAATGAATATTCTTGCGTGTTTTCGTCGCCCTCTTCACTGCTTTTAAAAGTATAAATAATAATAAGTAAATACAAAAAACATAGTTTTTAAAGAACCCCCACTTTATTATCTGTATGAAATTTAAACGTATGAAAAATGTATGAAAGACATCGAAATATCAAATTTAGACCTTCTACCTGCTCTAGCTTCTTAAGTTATTTCCAATAATAACAAGTAATTTTATATGGCGGGCCTAGGACGGTTTGACCAAAAGATTCAAAATCTAAAGCGTTAAAATATGCCAGTCATGAGATTTCTAGTTACTTCGGATTTCGGGATGTTCCTGAAAATCGAACATCTTAAGACGGGCTAGCCAGATAAGGTTCCAAATCCAAGGAATTAAATTACACAATAAAAATAAATTATATATCAAATTGTTGCTTTCTAATTGCTTCGATTTTTAAGTTTTTCCACACAAAACATACATTCCTATGGCAAGAACAAATTTTATTTTATTGTGATTAATGGAACGTATTTCACTAAACAGATACATAAGATTTGAATCCCGCTGACAAGCACCAGATCAAGTTAAATAAAATGTTGTAATAATAAAATAATGTATATAAATAACAAAAAACTGTTTGTCTAAAAGTTTTATGTTGGCTTCATCAGATTTTCTCGTTATTGTTCAAACTTTCAGAAGTTCATCAGCTACAACTTGCAATTACATAAATATTGTTCTTTTTCACTAAATATATCCTTTACTACATTCATTTGCTATATATTACTTTACTTTAATAAATTTGCATAAATAATATTCCTTTATTTTGCACCTATTGACTTTGCTAATCCCTTTCTGTTTTATCCTGTTGAAGAAGAGAAAACCCCCCCATCGAATTGCTAAATAAAGATGTTCTTATCTGAAGGATATTCGCGATCCCTAGAGTACACTGTGGAGAAAGAAATAATGTGCTAATTAACTGCAAATTAAGTTATCGCTTTTCTGTTCCGTCTGAATGGTAAACTTTTAAAAAAGCACATAAACTTTAAAAAATATTTCATTCTCTTAAGTATTGAAATTGATATTTGAATGTTGCTTTCTATTTACGTAATTAAGTGTGGTTTATGTATCGACGTTAATTAATAAGATTTTTAATTTTTTTGAGATATTTATATGTTTAGAGAAATAACTTGTTACGTTTATAAAATCAAGTTAGAAATCGACTTATATTCACTAAATTTTGTATACTGATAATTCAGGTGGGAGGGCTATGTATAATCTTTGGTTGTTATTTCCTCACCGTTTACTTTGTAATTTATGTTTCCCTTTATATTAACAACTTCTGACTGGTTCCGTTATGTAAACCAATCGCCGAGCCAAGTAACATTTTTCGGTCCTGCAGGTCGGCAAGATAAGTTTCGGATCGTGAATGGGAGAGTGAGTCGGGGCGATTGGGAAGTCAAAGTCGCTAGGAGCCGAGTGGTTATGTGAGTGAGAAGGAGTTGGAACGTTCATGTCTGTTGGTGCATGTAAGTTGTGTTGGTATAATGGCGATCAGAAGAATAGAGTATCCACTAGTTGTGTCATACAAGATCTCGATGACCTCAGATGCAGTTTGATAAACATCCGCTATTTATATTTTATTTCGTCGGATAGTGTAGAAATAGTTAATATAATAATATATCACCACACCTAATCGAAATGCAATATTGATTTTTAAGTTGACTGTGTAATACTGGCTGTTGGTATATGTCTATATTTTACTCAGCCAGTTGCTATATTATTATAGTGTGTACAACAAATGTATTTCTATTGAAATCCTGATAATAAAAAATAACTCTCACCAAATTAATAATCAATATTCTACTTATTTTTTTCACAACACTAGAAAAGTCCTTAAGCACCTTAATGACTTCGTAAGAAAACGACCATGAGTGTACATCTTAGGTCTATCTATAGTATAGTGGTCATGCTTAATCAAATAAAAGTTACTGCAGTCTTCTAGCGGAGAATTAAAAATGTTAACGAAATCGGCAGAGAACGAGAGAGAAGAAAATTATCGATTCCAAAGTTATAGCGTTTAATTTATTTAGTAGATATCAACATCAGAAAAGCACGAAATGCGTACAATAAAGGTAACCTAGCAACCTGAGATAAAGTCATATTATGTGGCACAGAAACACGGTGGCATTTGCAATGCTTGTTAAAGTACACGATAATAATTATTTCTTGACGTCAATGTTCAATGACTTTGTAATTAGATTTTCTTCTTTTATCACGCTTTGTTGCCAAGTCTGATATACTATCTTTTTTTAACTCTTTCCCACATAGTTGAAAAATGTTTATGACTTTGGTCATTCTGTCTGACCGTTTGGCCGATAACTGCCGTAAAAATGAATGTTTCAAAAGAAATTTTATTATTTTGTTGAGTCAGTCTGTGGGATGTCTGGTAATGGAAATGAATAATATCACTCAATTAGTTTCGGATTTAACCCGGGTTAAAAAAAATGAAATACATTGAACCCTATGGAACTTATTTTTTTAAGCAAAGTTAAAAATCGCAGATTGCTTCGAAAATTTTAGGAAATATGCAAATTATCACATAAAAAGTTTTAAAAAGTTTTCAGTTAAATAGGTTGTGTAGATTATTAAATAAAAATTGAAATAATTACACCCATGATATATGAAGATATCGCGTGATTCATTGCAAAATTAAATTTGGTTTCCTTTTCACCTTTGCTACCGTAGATGTTTAAAGATCGTTTAAATTCATATTTAGTGTTGCATCCACCTAATACAGCTTCATTTTTGCATATTACCTGTGTATCTAAATTCTGTGCCAACGCAATTACAATATTTTTTTTATTTTAAACGATCACTAAACTTTGGTTATTTCTACAACGAACCCTTATTTTGACTCCTTACTATAGCATACAGAATGTAAACAAATCAAGCAATGGTAAAGTGGGTTGTATAAGAATCTGTTTTTTTTCATTCAAAATTATTTAGCTCTGAAGTCTGGAATATAAGTGATACGAATGAAATACAGGGTGATTATAAAAAAACTTTGACGATATATCAGACCCTAGCGATCTTACCGTTCAAGGAAACGGAAACACATTTTGGATACAAGTATTTTAAGGTATGCGTTCAAGAATGATGTGAAAAAACTACAGTCCTGCTCTCACAGTTAGGATTACAGGGACACAATTTCGAAATTTTCAAATAGCAACACCTACTATGTTTTATTGGAATGCGATATTCACAGTGAAAAACCATAAATGGCGTTGAAGCGGTACCTGCAGCACGGAAAACGCAATCACTAGGCAGAGACTAAAACAAAAGTAAAAACAACCAATAAGGACAGACCAGCGACAAAAAAGCAAAACATTTTATTGTATTTTCCAAATTTTCCATGCGCCCGCCTTCACACACGATGACACTTTGCATACGACAGATGATGGATCACATATCATGGCAAGAGGAATCTATGAACCCCACGTGTGATGGCATCTTTCAAATCAAATAGAGTTTGCGGATTTCCAGGATATACTTTGGATTTCATGTATCCCCACAGCCAGACATCCATTGGGGTGAGATAGGGGGGCCTGGGTTGCCACGGAAACATGAAATAGAGGGAGATAATTCTGACACCAATTTGGTGTGTCAATAAACGTTTCACAGAAGACTCCACATATGGAGAAGAGCCATCTTGTATCCACACTACGTCAGATAAGGCATTTCGCTGTTGAAATTCTGGAATGACGTAATTGGTCAACATTGCTTCATAGCGACCAGTCGTTACCGTGCACGTGCTTGGACCTGCGACAGTAACCTCTTAAAAAAAGTAAGGGCGTAGGATGAAGGTGATTGTTACCCCCACCACACAGTTACTTTTGCTTGGTGTAACGGAAGTGAGACCACATCATAGGGATTTTGGTCTGCCCAGTTCACGCAGTTCTTCGAATTCATTTTACCAATCAAGGAGAAATGAGCCTCGTCCGTCCACAGAATGCGTAAAAGCCATGTGTTATCATCGTCATAAATCGTCGAGGAATTCATTAGCAAAATCTAAGCGCAGTTGATTGTCACCCGCTTGCAACATCTGGACACGCTAGAACCGATACGGAAACATGTGAAGAACAGAGTGCAGAATATTGCGAACCGTAGAATTCGGCAAATCCAGCACTCGTGAAACACCGTTTGCACTTGCAATACGACCTTCGCTTATATTCTCATTCACTTCTGCAACAACATCGACAGGAACGGAAGGTCGTCCAAGCCGAGATCTATCGCGTGTGCAACCACTTTCTTTAAATTTGAGTATCAAGTCTCGTACAGCTTATACAGAACACGGACCTCGTTTTAGCCAATTGTTTTTGCGGTAGACAGGCAATGCCTCAACGGCATTTTGTCCATGCAGGTAATAGAGATCTACCATTTCGCCTCGTTGTTTCACTGTAAGAGTCATATTGGTCAAGTCAAAGTGCAAGAAAGCAAGCAGCACTGAAATCACAATGCCTTTTCTTTCTCCTACAGCGATGGCTTCAGCCGAACCTGAAAATCTGCATACCTTGGTCTCTTTTCCTTTCGAAAAAGAATCAGCAGGCTGGGTTCTCATCCAAACACACGGTGTGGAATGTGACGTCAATTGAACAGACATTCGTGTTCTGGTAAACGCCACAGTTGCTTTCACTTTTGTCTTAGTCTCTGCCTAGCGCCACGTATTTCGTGCTGCAGGTACCGTTTCAGCGCTATTTATGGTTTTTCACTGAAGATCACATTCCCATATAAAAAAGTAGGTGTTTCCATTTGAAAATTTCGAAATTGTATCACTGTAACTCTAACTGTGAGAGCAGGACTGTTGTTTTTTCACATCATTCTTGAGCGCATACTTTAAAATACCTGCATCCAAATTTTTTTTCCATTTCCTTGAAGGGTATGATCGCTAGGGACTCATATATCGGCAATTTTTATAATCACCCTGTATGTATGAGAGGATCTTTAGAAATGTTGTTGACTTATACGTTGAACAGTTTGGGTCCAATAAGTTTTTTATAATCAACCTGTATGAGTTTACATAAAGAGGCAGACGATTTATATTTCGATGACGTCATCTGAATAAATTTCATTTTATGTAACTAACATTGTAGTTTTCAGTGACGTTTAAAGTTTTGAAGTAAAAATTTCTGTAGTTCTGTGATAATTTAAAAATATCAGGGCTGAATGTATCACATTTTAGAGTTGATTAAATAACATTTCATTTTAGTTGGAAAATGTTTCATAATCAATGCTTTAAGCATGATTGATCTTATTAAATACTCTGCTAGAGCTGCAGTCACTTTCATTCCATTGTGCATTGCCATTTACTACTTATATACGTAAAGTTGACATTCAAGAATATTTCCTTACGAGGTTCCTTACGTTTTAAAGGGTGCTTAAAGAGTGCTTAAGGGCTTTGTCAGTAACAATAAGTAATATTGCATTATCTAATTAATGTAGACGAAAAGCTTTAAGAAAAGAAAAATTTACTTCCACTATTTAAAGATCTGATAAAGAAACTGTAAGAACGTTCAATACAAATAATATCATGTCTAACATTAAAATATGCCGCGCCATTTTGCAACTTTTAAAACCTTATGTTAGAGGAATCTCTCTAAATTCCATACCACTCCATCACTTCTGAACATCACATTTAAGGCTTTGAACTGCATTTTACAGTAGAAACCTTTTAGTACAGAATCTGATGGATCACTGACCTGAGTATAAAAATGTTAAACAATCTGAGACAAGAGGAGAACACTGAGATAAATAACTTAGTTTTAAAATATCTGACTTTTCAAAAAAGCTTTCAGATTTTTAGTTTGGTAGTTATAGGTAATAAAACAACTTCTTGTAACAAGAATCAAAAATAGAAAAAACAAGAAAGATCAATCATGCGATACATTCAGAGGTAATATTTCTAGAATACTATACTACAATAATTTATTATATTTAAAAACTTCATCGAAAAAAATGAACTTTATTCAAATGACGTCATTTAAATATAAATTGCCTGGACCTCTATGAAAAAGCATTAAAAATTTCATTGATAAACATTTTTTCTATTCCTTTCATTCATCACAATACTACAACAATTTATTTTACTTAAAACACTTAGAACTATGGAGGAAAATGTAATTTAACTCTGTACTTAAAACCTTGACCGAAAATGGCTACTATAAAATCGTCTGTTCTGTATGCAAAATCAATGACTGTTTTATTCATATCAACTACATTGCAGACTACAGTGCTAAATAATTGTGCGTCAAAGAAATTCAGGAATTCTTATGCAACTCATCTTAAAGCTTGATGTGTTTACAATCTCCATAAGTGAAAGTTGGACTTCGTTGTAGAAATAATCAAAGTTTGATGATCATTTAAACTCAAATATACTGTAATTGCTTTGTTTCAGAACATTAATACACAGAAATTAGGCAAAAATAAAGCGGTTTTAGGACGGATACAACACCAAATATAAATTATAAGGACCTTTAAAAATCACGATTTTAACACAAGATGGATGCTATATTTTATTTTGAAGTGGCTCAAGTTATCTCTTCATATAAAGGGTGTAATTATTATTTAAATTTTTATTTAAAAAACTGCGGAATATATTTTGCTGAATTTTTTTTATATATTTTATGGAATAATTTGAAGGTTTTCTAAAGCTTTCGAAGCAATATGTGAATTTTAAATTCGTTTAACAAATGTTTGAAAAATTAGGTCCCATATGGTTCGATGTATTTTATTTTTTCAACCCGTGTTCAATCCAAAATTAATTGGATGATATTATTCGTTTATATTCCCATAGGTCCCACAGAACGTCTGAATAACATATTAAAATGTCATTTTGATAAAGTCATTTTTACAGGAGCTATCGTGCAAACGGACAGACAGACAGAATGAACAAATTCATAAACAATTTTCAAATATTCTGTAAAATGTTAAAAAGTGATACACCTTAGAACTGCCTTAAATTTGCATTTTCCACAAATAATAATATTTGGCGAGTTTGCACTGTTTTGAATCGTCTTAAAATCAAATATTTCACCAAATTCCTGAAACTGGCAAAATGATTATACTAGAAAACTGGAAATAATTTCATTAATTTTCTGTGTAATATTACATTTAAATCGGATACTTATTTAATAAAGGAAGTCAAAAGAATTATTTACGTAGCCATACTGGCGTCGTTGAAATTTAACTACGTCCAAACCATGAGGCTCATGTTTATTTCCAGATTCCAGAAAATGATGTTTTAAAGATGAAAATAATAAATATCTTCCGAAAAGTTAAATCGAGTTAATTAATGTTATTTATTTACGTACAATTTTAGAGACCAGTTTAAGTACAATGAGTTCGGCAGGCTATATAAAGAGCCATATATCAAAATATTAAATTAATTCAAATTCATATTTTAATTAGGTGAAATATAAAGCTTCTATGTAGCTATAGTTTTTTAACATTTAACAATATAGTTGAAAAGTGTTTATGACTTTGTTCATTCTGTCTGTCCTTTAGCACGATAACTGCCGTAAAAATGACTTTATCAAAATGAAATTTTAGTATGTTGTTCAGACGGTCTGTGGAACCTATGGGAATATAAATGAATAATATCACCCAATTAGTTTTGGATTGAATCCGGGTTGAAAAATGAAATACATTGAGCCCTATGGAACCTAATTTTTCAAACATATTTTAAACAAATTTAAAATTCACAAATTGCTTCGAAAATTTTAGGAAATATTCAAGTTGTCCCATAAAATATATAAAAAAAAATTCAGCAAAATATATTCAGTAGTTTTTTAAATAAAAATTAAAATAATAATTACACCTCTTATATGAAGCGATCACGTGATCATTGCATGAATAGATCACGTGACCCTCTCAAAAATAAGATATGGCATCCATCTTGTGCCAAAATCGGGATTTTTAAAGTTCTTTTTAATTCATATTGAGTGTTGTATCCGTCCTAAAACCGCTTTATTTTTGCTTAAATTCTGTGCATCTACATACTGAAACAACGCAACTACAATATATTTGAGTTTAAATGATCATCAAATTTGATTATTTCTACAACGAAGCCTATTTTGCACTTATGGAAAATGTAAGCACATAAAGATGTAGAATGAGTTGTATGAGAATTGCTACATTTCTTTAACGCAAAATTATTTAGCTCATGGAGTCTGCAGTATAGCTGATATGAATGAAACATTCATTGATTTTACACAGAAGAAGATAATTTTTTCGATTAAGTATGACTCTAATTCATTCAATAATTTGCAAGCAATGAATATATTACCAAATACCAATAAAATCTGAACTATAATTTTGTAACTTTAAAAAAATCTCTTTTATATCATAGAAATCTCACAAAGCTCCGTCGCTCCATCACGTTTAAACATTTCATTTAAGGCTTTGAACTTCTATTTATACAATGGAAACCTTTTAGTTGAGAATATGATAGATCACTCGCCAGAATGGAAAGAGATAAAACAAATTGAGACACAATAGATAAAATAAATTTATACACTAAGAAATATAAAACAAAAATCCGTTCAAAAGTATTTCTGTTGCCTCATGACGTTGAAACCCCTTGTGAGTTTTATATTTTGATTAAAAATTTCATGGGAATATTTACTTTTAATCTCGAATTGTTGTGTTGATAAACAAATATACATACCCAGAACGTTCAATTTATTTTCTGTGAAACACAAAATTTCTGTCCCATATCCTCACACAAAATTTCTTCAAGGTCATAAAACTACGCATTTTAAAGTCAAAACAAACTCAATAACAAAATATTTCATTGCAATCGCTTCGGACATATTAACATCACCGGAGTTATTTTACAGAGAAGGCATGAGTTGTAGTGCATTTAAGTCTTTATAAAGATCAATACAATAAATATTTGATTTTTTTTTTCATTTCTTAAAGCATATTCGTGACTTTAATAAAAAAAAATCTGATGTGAGCAACACATGACTTTCCTTATATAATGCAATGAATTTACTACTTTTACAGTTAAAAAAAATGTTATTCTTATTGTAGATACTTATACCCATTCTTTCCAAGATATTGAATTTTCTTTAATTAGTCGCCATTTTCATTGATTTAACGTCATTTTTATCCATCTGGCAAGATTTTCGTTAATTTGGCAACATTTAAAAGTGTCGCCAAGTTGGCGACATTCCGCTAAATTCATCGCCAAAATCTCGCCAAGAGTTATGGACCGAGAAATAAGTTATTCTTACAGCCGATAAATGATTATTGGCGTTCAAATACAAAAGTATTACTCAAAGTCTCTTTTCTGGTGAATGGAACGAGTTAGATCCACGAGAATGTCATCAAATTTATCGTATGATATCACATATGAAAAGTGAACATGTTTCTTAACAGTTAACATTTTTTTTAATTTATGGGACATATGAAAATTGAACATGTTTCTCAATAGGAAATATTTTTTTTTTTCTTTTATATAACTTTTTGATAATTTTTTTGAAAAATGCTGAATATCTCGAGAACGGTTTATGTTAGCGTTATAAAATTCATGTCAATCGTTTTCTAATGAAGAATTGCTTAAGAAATGTCTATTTGCGTAACTTTATTAGCGGTTTTGATTTTTTGATGATTTTTTCAAAATTTCACTCGAAAATTTAGGTGGGGGAGGTTCTGAACATTCTATTGTGTCTTAAAACAGTCAGCTTCCAATATTCACGGATTGTGATTTTTGTACCAAATTTTATTCGAATCGCTCTATTCGTTCGTGAGATATCGTCTCCACGGACTCACATACAAACACATACAGACACACATACTTTCACACACACACACATACAGACAGACATCACTTCAAAAATGTTCGATTTGTGATCAAGGATGCTTGAAATGTGTTTTCCCGTCGAAAACTCGAATTCGAATTTTCTACCTCGTCACAATACTTTCCTTATACATTATGTATATAAGGAAAGTAATAACTGGAGTGGAGCTCAACTCGTCTTTCTCCATTCCGATATCTGGTTTTAGTAGCTTTTTTTTACAAATTTTTCAAGAAAAATTTTGAGAAATCGGTATTATGGGTCCAAATGATTACAATTATAGCGGGTTACCTTTCACTTTGAACGGCTTGAAAAAAGAAGTCGATTCATACCATACTTAACATTATTCCTCCTGGGGGTAACTTCCACCCCACCGAAGTGTGCTTATGACGAGAACGGTTCATGTTAGCGCTCTAAAATTTATGTCAATCGTTTTCTAATGAAAAATTACCTAAGAAATGTCTATTTGCGTAACTTTATTAATGATTTTGATTTTTTGATGTTTTTTTCAAAATTTCACTCGAAAATTTAGGATGGTTCTTAACATTCGATTGCGTATAAAAAGAATAGGCTTCCAGTGTTTATGTATTGTGATATTTGTACCAAATTTCGTTCGAATCATTCAGTTATCGTCTCCATTCGTTCGTCAGTTATCGTCTCCACAGACTCACTGCCACACACACACACACACACATACTTTCACAGACACACACATACTTTCACACACACACACACATACTTTCACACACACACACACACATACTTTCACACACGCACACACACACACACACACACACACATACACACACAGACATCACTTCAAAAATGTTTTATTCGTGATCAGGGATGCTTGAAACGTGCTCTCCCGTCAAAAACTCGAATTCGAATTTTCGACACAGTCACAATACTTTCCTTATACATTATGTATATAAGGAAAGTAAAAAGAATGTTTCTTTTGGTTAAATCCATTTTGATTTGCTTTTTTCAGTTGTATTAATTTAATTTTGTTCACAACCAAAAAAAGGAATGTTTCTTTTGGTTTTGGTCCCTTGCTTCAAATATTTTAATTTTGTTTCATTCTCCAATAAGAAACGCAGAAATTACATGATTTTGGTTCATTTGAGTTATATGTTTCCATTTCAATAGCCAACAAAATTTTAAGTGCAATCTATACGGATTACATTTATGATTCATATTCAAGAAACACGTACTTTCTCTCACTGGTAATGTGTATTTCATAACATAATATGTATGAACCTCTATTACAACGAAACTAAAGCGTTGCTTGTACTCATTTATAAACCAATTCAGAT
Source organism: Amaurobius ferox (assembly GCA_951213105.1). NCBI lineage: Eukaryota > Metazoa > Arthropoda > Arachnida > Araneae > Amaurobiidae > Amaurobius > Amaurobius ferox. Next base: position 137,339,365 of record OX578137.1, read on the forward strand.
CCTAATCGTCTGTGCTACACACTGCATCGTAATATGCGCAAACCTGAAGAACAAACATATCGGAGACACCGTATAAAAGTAATCCACATATGTAAGAATCTTGCAAAATGTACAAATTTAGTAGGTACTGAATTAGTAGATAATAATTTAGTTCGTAATCTGATGTACAACAGATTAAATAAAGAACAAAAAACTTTTCTTAAAGTAAATTTTTTAGAATATAAAAAAATGAACTTAAACACGGAATGCAATGTGCCAACGACCCTACCGTGCTAAAAACACTGGTTCTCGTTAGGATCACCGAAGTCAAGCAGCATCGGGCGCGGTTAGTACTTGGGTGGGTGACCACCTAGAAACACCGCGTGCTGGTGGCACATTTCGGACGCTGTAGCCCGGTGGTTTGCGCGCTGAATTTGCACGCTGCCACAACAGGCGCCGTGTTCATACGGAGTACGATCACGTTAAACATGTGGATCCGTAAGTTCTTCCGAGAGGTTGGTGGTAGGAGAAGGAGGGTACGGTCCCTGTGGATGCCTCTCCTACTGGGTTCCGGTCTTAATTGGGTGGCACTTCCCGGTCGTCCAAACGGTTACCTTACACCTTTCTGGTAGGTCGGACGGTCTGGGTCTCAAGAACAACAACAACAACGAAATCCAATGTAATTCGTCCAAATACACTGCAAAAACGAAGCAGAAATATAACTGACCTATAGAAAGCAGAAAGTTTTCTGTCTACATAAATAATTAAACAGGGACACCTTTGTTTGAAATATTCAGGTATCGGATTGGACTTGATTGCAATATTTTGGCGTTCTATATTATTCATGGGCACAAAAAAACTACTTTATGTGGGATCTACATTTTAAAGAAAATTCCACATCATTAAGCGCATGTATGTATATTGTACACAGAGCTCTTCCACTCGTATTGTAGATTGAAATCCGCCTCAAATAGATCTGAAATTGAGACAAAATCATTCGGTCACATATGGACGTAATAAATCGCAAAAAGTCTCATAAGAAAAGATATTTAGTTTTAGCGACGCTAGGAATTCTTTTGTTAAGAATGTTCTTTACTTGACGAAATTTGTTTCCTGAAAGAGAAAGACTTACTATCCGAAAGTATGTGTGCCAGTTAAGACATCTTAAAGAACTATTTACAGTATGTATTCTTGTCTTGATTTGCTAAATAAATATGCAAGTGAAATCATACGTTGGACCAAAGTGAAACTAATGTTGCTTGAGGCGATTCTCCCGCGGATGTATATCATCCAGAATTATCCTGCACACGTACACAGAAACAAATATTTACATAAGATCATTGCCACAAGACTAGCCTGAAGCGGCCGGTCACAAAAATTTGGAATGCAATTCCATTGCAGATAACATCATACATAGACGAATTTGTCGCAAATTATGAGCTAGTCGCCATGGAATATCCAATTTCTCAAATAACAGTAAAAAAAACCTGCTGTATGCTACAATTTTCCAAATCTCTATGAAGAGCGACAAATTCACATGATTCTACTGGCCGTTTATGCAACTATGAACTTGGCTATTACAACCACGTGTGCAGCCTGAGCAGGAATTTTGAGGAAATCGTAAGCCGAATATGAAGGGTTCAATACGTCAATTCCCATGGAGGTTTACTAAATTATAGCATCTTGCAAGTTTTTAACATTTTACAACAAAGTTGAAAAGTGTTTATGACTTTGTTCATTCTGTCTGTCTGTCCGTTAGCACGATAACTGCCGTATAAATGACTTAATCAAAATGAAATTTTAGTATGTTGTTCAGACGGTCTGTAGAACCTATGGGAATATAAATGAATAATATCATCCAATGAGTTTTGGATTGAAGCCGGGTTGAAGCGGATTTTAAATTCCCAAATTGCTTCGAAAATTTTAGGTAATATTCAAATTGTTCCATAAAATATATAAAAAAAAATTCAGCGAAATATATTCAGTAGTTTTTTAAATAAAAATTAAAATAATAATTACACCCCTTATATGAAACGATCACGTGACCATGATATGAAACGATCACATGACCCACTTCAAAATGATATATGGCATCCATCTTGTTTCAAAATCGTGATTTTTTAAAGTTCTTTTTAATTCATATTGAGTGTTGTATCCGTCCTAAAACTACTTTAATTTTGCTTAAATTCTGTGCATCTACATACTGAAACAACGCAATGACAATATATTTGAGTTTAAATGCTCATCTAAATTTGATTATTTCTACAACTAAGCCTATTTTTCACCTATGTAAAATGTAAACAGCAAAATATCTAGAATGAGTTGTATTAGAATTCCTGTATTTTTTTAACACAAAATAATTTAGTCCATGGCTGATATGAATGAAATATTAATTGATTTCATAAAGAGAAGGACGATTTTTTTCGATGAAGTTTGAAGCATATAGTTTAATTTTTTGTAGCTCCATGGTCTTAAACAAAATGTTTAAATAAAATAAATTATTATAGTATTGTGATGAATGAAATGAATGGGAGAATGTTAGGAATGGAATCCTGTTTTTATAGAGTGATCCAGGCGTGTTATTTTTTCTATGACATCATTTGAATTAATTTCAGTTATTTTCGATGAAGTTTTCAAATATTATAAATTATCGCAGTATTATGATAATTCTAAAACTATTACCGAGGAATGTATAACATTTTAGAGATGTTTAAACCAGGCAATCTATATTTCAATGCCGTCATTTGAATGAAGTTCATTTTTTTCGATGAAGGTTTAAGTTTTCAAATATAATAAATTAATGCAGTATTGTGATAAGTTTCGAAATATTACCGAGGAATGTATTGCATTTTAGACTTGTTTAAATAAAATTGCATTGAAGTTGGAAAGTGTTTCATAATCAATGCTTTAAGCATGATTGATCTTTCTTGTTTTTTACTGTCATTGCAAATTTTTGTAACTCTCTACTGGCGAGTATATAATAAGCCCGATACCAGTCAATTGATACTGTTATCTGCAAAGAGAATGCATTCCAAACTTTCTAAAAGAGTCCATAATGGTATAAAATAGTTCAGTACAATGGTAAACGTGATTTTATTTTCGAGTTTAAGTCGAAGTTTTGGAATTTAGGTCGAAGTATGGCAAAAATGTTGCCATCAATAAGAAGGGCTTTGATAATATAGTACTTCATATCATTAACATTTAAATATAATATTGAAACCTTTAGAACAATTCTCTTCTTCCATAACGCGCAGTACGACCCCATCACTTTCACACACCCCATTAAGGCTTTTGGAACCCACTGCTTTTGGAAACGTCTTAGTGCAGAATATGATGGATCGCTGACCAGGGAAAGAAATATTTCGAAAACAAACGGAGAAGAGAATGTAAACACGAGGAAAAATAATCCGGTTTTGTAGAAAAAACAATTGTCCGATTTGGTTGCACTGAGGCAATAAACTCCGAAAACGAAATCGTCTTTCTATTTGTTCGCTGAATTACAATCAAGATTAATGCCAGAATTTATTATCGAATTCTAATTTCCTAACAATGTTTGACGCACTACACATTTACTAATAATACATGAGATTTCACTCGATCTTATTTTTCCTTCATAACTTTCGAACTAATGAATGCAATTTAATGAAATTTCACATGGACATGCATTGGTATATGAGGAGCGTGGTTACGGAAAAACACGAGCGGTGGCACTGCTTACTCTCTATCCCAAAAGTGAAAACAGACTGACGGCCTTCCAAAAGAAGTCCTTGTGTAAACTGTTGCAGGAGATGTTTCAAGCATTAAAAATAAATATTTAATATTTTAAAGCATTATTTAATTAGTAGGAATCAGGGACGCACAAAAAGCGTACATGGAAGGCAATAAATGTCCGTCATACTGCATCATTGATTGCTAAATTTTACGCAGTGATGCCTGTAATGTTTATCCAAATACGCGGTAATATTATTTCACGAATTCAATGTGCTAGTTGCTGATGGGAGGTATTTTGAACAGGTTGTGCCTTAGATTCCTGTACATGTATGTGTTGTTTATTTTAGTCTTCCTGAACGTAACGGTAATTTGTCAGTGACCTTATTGTGTCAAATGCAGGATGTTCCATTCTCCTTGGTCATTGAATTTCCTTTATAACTTTCAAACTAATAGATGCAATTCAATAAAAATTTGACATAGATATATATAGGTATATGAGAAGCGTGTTTACGGAAGGACACGAGTTGCGGTACTACTCTCTAGCCCAAAAGTGAAAAACAGACTGCTGACATTCCTACAAAAGTCCTTCTGTAAATTGTCGGAGATGGAGGAATTCCCACAATCATATGTCAACGTAAAAAAAAAGACAAAACTGCCTCTCATACACCAAGATATGTTCGTGTCAAATTTCTCTGAATGACGTCCACTAGTTTGAAAGTCGTAAGAGAAAATAAGGAGCCGAGAGCGAGTGAAACACCCTGTATAACTTGTTATAAATTAAGCACTAATACACACACAGATACCGATATCTTTTAGAACATTTTCGAAATATCTTCACGCATTCAAGACTGGTATATTAATAAAAATCGGCGTTGGTTACAATAATTCTAGATCAATAATTTGTTTTTACAATTCTCTTATACCTTGTTTTTATAATTCACTTATGTCCGATGGAGCTGAAATATTTATGAGTGAATGACATATTGCAAAAAAAAACTCCAATAAAGTCCAATAAGTTAATTCGTTGTTTTTGTTCTCATTTGTTTCATTTACAACAGATAATATGAGCTTTTGCTTACTAAAGTAAGTTACATATTTGAAATAATTTGATCTTTATATTTTACAAGCAAATATTAAATTTATTCAAGTTTAACCACACGAAGTAGATTTTACAATATCTGATCAAGTTTTAAGTTGAACTTCATCTGCATAAAGTATAATAACTTCACATTTTGTGGGCTTTCTTGATGTGTACGTTAAAATTTTCAACTAATAGGATGGACATATTTGGATCATTGAAATTCTTCGCCATTGTAACCACTATATTTCAAAAAGACATCACTATATTTCAAAAAGACGCCACTATATTTCAAGACTCCTATGCTAAATCCGAATATATGTCCATGTAGGGCTCAAAAGACTATATATTACTCATTTGCTGTTTTTAATTAACCCTTTTAGTTTTTGAGATATAAGTATTGCGAATTTTAAAAATTGAAATAAAATTCACGGCGCTATATGTTTCTGTGTAATTTTTATTACAGCTGGTATGGTAAATCCCGAGCAACGCCGGGTAATTGCTGCTAATATATTATATAACTTAGAGCTTGTGTACCATTGTGCACTTGTGCACAGCAAGCACCATTGTACTTATATACGTTGCTCATGTTTTCCTTACCTTCACTCAGAGTGTATTTTACTGATTCATACAAAAAAAGTCAGTTAAGTTATAGAAGAGTTATAATTGAATATACATTAAAGGGGGCGTAGCCGTGTAATTTGTTTTCGATCACGTTCGAGAACGAATTCGGCCTATTATACATTAATTTACACCATATATCCAAATAAAAAAAATCGTTTGCCTTAGAGAAATTGTAGTCGCACAATAAGCGCAGCAGTACAGAGGCGTAGTACGTACAATAAATATTCGAACACGTTTATAAAAGAACTCGGGCAGTGAAATAATAATATGTACCACATATCCAAATTGAAAAATTACAGAACATTTGGAGAAGTTTTAGAGGAGTTATCGTTGCCTAATATATATCAGAGCGCTACAAGCGCAGTTTTTGTCTGATTACGTTCAGCAACAAACTGAACCTGTAAGGTATTTATCTGAGCCAGAAATATCCAGATTATAAAGAAATCGGTCTAATTTTAGAAAAGTTATCCTCGGACACAATATTCCAGTGAACATGGTGCAACGAGTTATCTTTTTATCCGATCACGTTCAGTAACGAACTCGAACTATAAAATATTAATATGTACCGCATATCCAAATTCCAAGAAAATTGGTTCAGGTTTAGAGCAATGATCATCGGACAGAGCATTTTGACAAACAGGCAAATCACGTTTAGAAATCAAAAGTAATTAACTTTCTCACTTCGTTTCCTCGCTCTATTTAATTTTCGTCTGACCTTGTATAAATGCTTTAAAATGTGAATGGTCAGCTTATTACAAAACCAATAAAGCCCTGCGTATTTCTCTAAGTGAGCTAACTCTACAAAACGAACACTTACAGGAACATTTAGAAAATTAGAAAAATTTAATAGATTCTTAGTTATTTGCTAAACCTCGCCAATACAAGCTCCAAAAATATGTGCCCAGCTTATTATAAGGATAATAGTGAATCTGGAATACAGTGATGTTTTTAAACTGAGCTAATTACATCAGCATATGCAGAAAAGTTTCGAAAATTTAACAACTGTAATAGATTTTTAATTAATTTCAAAAAGCGTCCAAAACTATATTTTTGTAAACTCTATCCCCACCATTAGCTATTACACTGGAATCTCGCTTTTTTAATGAGAGCTAGTAGGAGTTAATATGTAGAAATGTATAGGTTATAGTCAAAAATGTAAAAATAAAATCAGTAGATTTTTATACAAATTTTTAAAGACGGAAAAAATATTTTACTGACTATTATGACTTTAATATCGTCTGCCGAAGAAAGGGCAGGGATTTCTGTTTTTGCTGACTGTGCTTATACACGAAATAAAATAACGAATTTAATAATCTCGAATACTCCCACGGATGTAGTTTTTATTTAAACGTATTTATGTCCTTGCAGCGCACAAGGGCTTGTTCAGACGCTTATACGGGGCGTATTACATACGGGAAGCGGTCGGCTACGCGTTTGATAGCTGCTGCAAAAAAGCTATACACGCACATCAGACTTGGTGCAACCGCACATAGGTGTACTTTTTATAAATTTAATTTAAAAACTGGTTTTTTAAAGGTTACCCACACACGCGCAATGAGGGGCTGATCGGCGAAGATAGCTAGTATTTTTGCAAGCTTACTTAATAAAGGAAGATGTCTGAGTGTATGTGTGTATGTGTGTGTGCAGTTTGTTACAGGAAATCTAAGCGTCGTACGACGGAGAAATTTAGTGCAAAGGTAGTTCAGGTCTCGAATAGGCTATTTTTTTAAATTTTGATTTATTTTTTTCGTGATTTTATGTTTTAATCCGATTTACAACGATATTGGGCAATATTCGCAAAAATCGATTCCTTAACGGCCTAAAGTATACTGGCTTGAAAAGTTATGCACAGACAGTCAACAATGCCAACAGCCGTACCGTGCTGAAAACACCGGTTCTCGTTAGATCACCGAAGTCAGGCAGCATCGGGCCCGGTTACCACCTGGGAACACAGCGTGCTGCTGGCACATTTCGGGCGCGGTAGCTCGGTGGTTTGCGCGCTGGATTTGCACGCTGCCACATCTGCCGCCGTGTTCATGCGGAATACGATCACGTTAAACATGTGGGTCCGTAAGTCCTTCCGAGAGGTTGGTGGTAGGGAGAGGAGGGTACGGTCCCTGTGGATGCCTCCCCCACTGGGTTCCGGTCTAAATTGGGTGGCACATCCCGGCTGTCCAAACAGTTACCTTACACCTTTGTGGTAGGTCAGACGGTCTGGGTCTCAACAACAACAGACGGTCAATAAAAATGGAAAAGTAAAGCTTTGATTAACTGAAAATTATAAATGAAGGCAGCAAATGTGTTTACGCATTAAAGAAAACAAGAATTATGTACAAAGATGAAAAAAATATGTACTTTTCGTAAGTTATATGATGACGTCATATTTGGCTCATTAACAAAATTCTGTTTAAAGGCAAACAATCCAAATAAAACTTACATTAATATGCTATGTAACCACTCCGGACCTTCTCACAAACTGTACGCCCATTTTCCACGCTTTCAATGAGGCGATTAACCATCGCAGATGCGAGCAATGGCCATTCCTCCAATAGGGCAGTTTTCAACTCTCTGAGAATGACTGGAGGAGGTAAACGTGCAGAGGCCAACACGCCACAGGGTATCTCAATGGTTTTCAATGGGATTAAGCTCTGGGGGATACGCCGGTTACTCCATACGAGAAACGCCCTCACTTTCCAGGTATTCGTCAACAATCAACAATGTTAGCTGGATGGGGACGGGCATTATCGTCCATAAGGAGGAAATCAGGACCAACTGCTGCAGCGTAGAGTCTCGCAATGGGGTCTAGGACTTCATCCCGGTACCGCGCAGCCGTCACAGAACCGCCTTTAAAGATATTCAGCTCTATGCCATATCTCATTGAAATTCCAGTCCACACCATGACAATGCCACCTCTGAATGCGTCATTTCGATAATGTTCGTGGCCTGATTGCGTGTGGCTCGTTATCTTCAGATCCTTACATGCTTTTCATCTGATTTCAAGCAAATCTAGACTCGTCCGTGAACAGGACGTTGCTCCAATCTGAGACAGTCCAATTGACATGTTGACAACACCACTTTATTCTTGCCCCTCTGGCTTGAACGTTTAGTGGAACACAAAAACGTAGTATTCGGGCGTACAGCCCCTTCACTTAGAGCCTTCGGCGCACAGTACTGGTAGATATTGTCTTACCAAGTGCCGCTGCAACCATGGATGTAACAGTTGTGGAGGTCGCTCGTCGATTCCGCTTGGCTACTATAGCAATATACCGAGGAGGTAATAACCCTTCAGAGGAGGTAATAACCCTTGGACGACCGGGCACAGGTCTCCGGACAACTATTTGACTTGTTTGGAATTGTTTTCATAATGGAGAAATTACTGAATGATAAAAGCTAAAGAAAATAGCGACATGGTTGATTGACTGTCATGCTTTAATGCGTCCGACAGCACGACAGCGTTCACTATCTGTCATTCGTCTTCTGTCAGACATAGAAATACGAATATCATCAAAAGTAAATCTACAAAAGTTATAAGCACTTCCTATCAGCATTTAAACGCAGCTCCTCAAACCCTTCAGAATGCTGGCGTCTTCAACGACTGCCTAATTACCATATATCCGGAAAGTCAATCGTGATTGGCTGTAACATATGATAGTTTCATACTGCAATCTACATCTGCAGCGATTTTCAGCCTCTTAAGTTCAAATACGCTTTCGAAAAATGAAAATTTGCATTGCGTGTTTAACTTTTGGAAGTCAGTGTATTACCACAGTACTTTCACCTTGACAATACCATCAGGAAGATCAAAAAATTGACTTTCAAACAAACTATGAATATCAGACGAATTTTCGTGAATTTTACAACGATATATATATTTTCGTGCATTTTAAATCGCTCCGATTTTTATATAACGATATACAGAAATTGACTTGATATCCATCGTTTATTTTTTTCAGCAACTGTTTAAAATATCTTAAGCCACTCCAGAAAAAAAAATAACTTCAGAAACCCATCGGTTGATTAATCATAATTTTTCAAACTCCAAAGCTTTTATCTCTTGAATAAGTTTATATCTTTTGAAAGAATCTCGCAAGCGGCCGACAGCCTGCCAGAGCTTGCAACAACCTTCTTTACACTGTCTAAATGTACCGGGTTAGGAAGCACTCATTTTGTTGTGGAGGGGTGGGAGGGCTGAGAGAGGATGCATGTAGATTTGCGTGGAATTACCTGTTTGATGAGGGGTGTGTTGAATATATGGTCAATTGGAATTCTTATTCTTTCGGTTTGGCAGAACAAGCATACGATTTGATTCGTGGAATTTTAAGAGAGCAGCCACTTTAATATATGTTCAAATACATTATTTAAGCAGCGGATGCTTATTGATTTATTTAAAGGTAGTGGACGCTTATTAAGGACCCAGACAACGGCGGGTAACTCGTTCTAACTTTACGCAACTGTTTCAGTGTTCACAATTATTTTTTAAATCGTACAAAATAAAATTTTTATTGGGTACTGTGGTGCGTTAAAAAGTGAAGTTCATTGAATTTAATTAATTACATTGCGTTGTAACATGAAATACCGCGTTAACCCACCATTAATTATCTTCAGTGCGAGTTCCTGGAACAGAAAATATTAACATACTACCATAATTAATTGCACCATTTTAACTTTAAAAAAAACTGATGTGGGCAACGCATGACTTTCCTTATATAATGCAATGAATTTACTACTTTTACAGTTAAAAAAAATGTTGTTCTTATAGTAGATACTTATATTCTTTCAAAGATATTGAATTTTCTTGAATTAGTCGTCACTTTCATTGATTTAGCATTAGTTTTATTCATTTGACGAGATTTTCGTTAATTTGGCAACATTTAAAAATGTCGCCAAGTTGACGACATTCAGCTAAATTCTTAGCCAAAACCTCGCCAAGCGTTATGGACGGAGAAATAAGTTATTCTTGTAGCAGATAAATGACTACTGGAGTTCAAATACAAAAGTATTACTCAAAGTATCTTTTCTCGTGAATGAAACGAGTTAGATCCACGAGAATGATGTCACCAAATTTATCACATGATATTACATATGAAAAGTGAACATGTTTCTTAACAGTAAATATTGTTTTTAATTTATGGGACTTTTGCAAAAATTTATTTGAGAAATGTGCAATATATGGAGAACGGTTCATGCTAGCGTTCTAAAATTTATGTTAATCGTTTTCTGAGGAAAAATTAAATAAGAAATGTCTATTTGCGTAACTTTATTAATGGTTCTCATTTTTTTATGTTTTTTTTTCAAAATTTCATTAGAAAATTTAGGAGTATTCTGAACATTCGATTGTGTTTTAAAACAATAGGCTTTCAGTATTCATGGATTGTAATTTTTGTACCAAATTTCATTTGAATCGCTCCACTCGTTCGTGAGATATCTTCACAGACTTACTGACACACAGACACACACACATACGCACACACACACAGACATCACCTCAAAAATGTTCGATTCGTGATCAGAGATGCTTGAAACGTGCTCTCCCGTCGAAAACTCGAATTCTAATTTTCGACCCCGTCACAATACTTTCCTTATACTTTATGTATAGAATGAAAGTAATAAAATCTTTTATTAACAAAATAGATTACTTATTAAATTAATAACAACAATTATTCATATTAATTGCCTCTGGAGAGAGCAAATGTGAGACCAGTTAATTAAAAATACCTAATATGCATTGATGACTTTCAACAATTATTGATATCAACACATACCTTCAAGTCTGTCTTTGGACTCTGTCACCAGCTCGTACTTAATGTCGATCATATTTGTACTGGAACTAACTTGCGGTATGGTACGCCCACTCGTACTCGTCGATCATATCATACAGTCATCTAAGTGTTAATTTCGAACGCTTTTGGAACAACTGTATATCAGGGCATTGTCGTCTCCATTGCCTCCGTTTTTACGTAATAGTCGTCGTGAATTAAGTCGTGTCTATTGCCTCTGTTCTTACATAGCCGATAAGACCGTCATATCTTCCGACACACACGCACAGCGCTAACTGCATCATTGTCCGCCATCCGTCCACAGACAGCGCCTTTACTACGGGTCCCTGTGTCTCTCCGTTTGCCAGGCGCCTGTCAGAAGGGCATTTGCTATCGCGGCTCCCATTACGCCCATTGCTGCCAGTGACACCCACCCACCGTCGCCTCCGTTTAGAGTGATGTCCAGCTCGACGGGATTGGGCCGAATGGAACCAGGTCATCTTCCGCGACGAACCGAGATTCAATTTGGGCAGTGATGACAACCGTGTACGTGTGTGGAGGCCCCGTGGTGAACGCCTCAATCCTGTCTTTGCTTTAAAGGGACACACCGCCCCCACAGCTGGTGTGATGGTATGGAGTGCCGTCGCATACGACACCGGTCACCTCTAATAATTATTCAGGGAACCATGGCAGACCAGCGGAACGTTCGTGACATTTTTCAGCCATATGTGTTGCCACTCATGGCAGAACTCCCAGGAAGCATTTTTTAACGGGAGAATGTTGGGCCACATACAACAAGGGTGTTACAGGAATGCCTCCGCCACATTACTACCCTTCCCTGGCCCGCCCGATCCCCAGATTTGTCACCGATCGAGCATATCTGGGATCACTTAGGACGGCAAGTTGGACAGCCTACGATTTGGGTCGAACTAGAGGCGCGCGTACAACAACTGTGGAATGAGGTGACGCAGGACACCATGCGGGACCTGTATGCCTCAGTGCTCACCCGTAGCGCATCGCGCATTCACGATAGAGGTATAATAGAACCTCCATTCTGGAGTACAAGGGTACTAGAACCTCCATTCATTTGTAGTTTCCCCTGTAATAAATTATCCTTTTGCTTAGATTTTTGTATCACTTATTAATATCAACGTTGTACTCTGGAGGTGAAAGGATATTAAGCGAATAACATCGTCCATTGTGGATGGTTTATGTTCTATAAACATTTTCAAAACAGTTAAAAATATTAAACTATCGGAATCAGAACCGCCTTTTTAAAACAGCTCAAAATACTAAATCATCGAAATTGTGACAAATTTGTTTCAAAAACCACGAATCTCATCCGAAATCCAATTATATATCCTTATAGTGCTTTAGAAAACTACAATATACTCGCAATCAAGACATATAAACTAAATTAACTTATGCAGTACCTCTGACGAGATGTAAGATTCAAGTGAATCTATAAACTTGTATCGTGGGACATAAATACGTACTAGAATTTCATACTTCCAATTCTTCTCTTTAAACCTCATCCATCATTATAAAGACTTAGAATCCCTAAATTCACTTTACTTTCTATTTCTCTTTTAACAAAACCAAACATACATTTCTTGTGTGCATCAATATTTCACCAAGGTGAAGGCATATTGAGTTGCAATACTCTTGGCATTTTAAATGTTACAGCTTTCCCTATAATTGGAAAATATCAGGTAAAAAAATTAAAATATCTAAATTATAACCACTGTAACTCAAAAATTAGACCTTGGTGCAAAATCAAATTATATGTTCTAATAGAGCGTTTAAAGAATTGCAGATTTCGTTTTAGAGTTTATAGCCAAAGTTTCTGTTTTTGAGATTAAAAGCATACAAACTACAAACAAGAAAGATCAATCATGCATAAAAAATTGCTTACGAAACACTTTCCAACTCTAATTTTATTTAAACATCTCTAAAATGCGATACATTCAGTGGTATTATTTTTAGAATTATCACAATATTGCAATAATTAATTATATTTGAAAATTTAAAACTTCATCGGAAAAAACGAACTTGAGTCACATGACGTCATCGAAATATAAATCACCTGGCTCTTTATGTAAAAGCAGTAAATATTCCATTCATACATTTTTATTTCATTCATCACAGTACTACAATAATTTATTCTACTTAAAAACTTAAAACAATTGAGGTAAAAGCAATTTAACTCTGTGCATAAAACTCCATCGAAAATGTCTGCTATTAAATCGCCTGCTTCTCTATGTAAAATCAATGAACGTTTCATTCATATCATCTATATTGTAGACTCCAGAACATAATAATTTTGCGTTAAAGAAATTCAGCAATTCTTATACAACTCATCATACATCCTAATCTATTTACATTCTCCATAAGTAAAAATTAGGTTTCGCTGTAGAAATAATCAAAGTTTGATGATTATTTAAACTCAAATATACTGTAAGTCTGTTGGTTTAGAATGCAGATGCACAGAAATTAAGCAAAAATAAGGTGGTTTTAGAACGGATACAACAAGAAATATAAATTTAAAATAATTCTAAAAATCACAATTTTGACACAAGATGGATGGCATTGATCATTTAAACTCAAATATATTGTAATTGCGTTGTTTCAGAATACAGATGCACAGAAATTAAGCAAAATTAAAGCAGTTTGGGGACGGAACACCAAATATAAATTAAAAATAATTTTAAAAATCACGGTTTTGACTCAAGATGGATGTCATATTTTATTTTGAAGTGGGTCACGCGATCTCATATAATGGTCACCGGATCTCTTCATATAAAGTGCGTAATCATTATTTAAATTTTTATTTAAAAGACTACCAAACATATTTTGCTGAAAATTTTTTGATATATTTTATGGGATAATTTGAATATTCCTAAAACGTGCGAAGCAATTTGGAAATTTTAAATTCGCTTAAAATATGTTTGAAAAATTAGGTCCCATAGGGTTCAATGTATTTCATGTTTTCAACCAAGTTTCAATCCAAAATTAATTGTTTGATATTATTAATTTATATTCCCATAGGTCCAACTGACCGTCTAAACAACATACTAAAATTTCATTTTGATAAAGTCATTTTTACGGCAGTTATCGTGCTAAAGGACAGGCAGCAGACAGACAGACAGATAGAATGAACAATGTCATAAACAGTTTTCAACTATTATAAAGTGTTAAAAAAGGAATAATTTCAACTTGGCAAGACCATTTCTCAAAAACTGTAACTGCTTTGTAGAAACAAATTAGAAACTGGATTTCCAACTGAACAGTTTTATGTATTGCTTAATCTTAATATATATATTCTTTATAGTTTCGAGGATATTTCAAGTGAAAGTAAGTAAAGTTCAGTAAAACCTCATTTGAGATAAATATCTGTAGTTTTTCAGAAAAAAATTTAAAATATTAAAATATTGAAAATATTTTTATATATTCATAATTTGTACCTTATTTCTGATAAAATAAGTAACAATTTTTTACATTTATATCTATTAAATTTGGCGCTATAAGCATCAAATGTGCTTTACTACCTAATGATCCAATTTCAGATAGAGGTGCCCCAACCATAGAAGATGTCCCATCAAAAGTAAAATGGGAAAGGATTATTTACTTTTGGTCATCCCTTAGGATGACCAAAAGGGGCCTGGACTCTTTGCTTTAGACTAATCCTCCTAAAAATGCCTGGGACTCTTTGCTTTAGACCAATCCTAAAGCAAAGAGTATCAGACATTTCTGGAGTTGACCCAAATACTGTGGATCCCAAAACTGTTGGGAAACTACTTTCGCTTTTACTGTAAAAGTAGTAAGAGGGAATTACAATATTTTTCACTATATTTTTAAAATGGTATCATTATTTTTCGCAAAACTTTGCAAAACGGTTATTAAAATAATAATTTAACATTTAAAATTTTTAAAAATTACCAGCAATACAAAAATCAGTCCACAAAAGTCTTGGAATACTGAAAAAAACTATTTACATTTCAAAAAGTACTACCTGGTAGGCCATCCTCTTGGTTTTATTAGACATTTCAAGTAGTGAACTGACTTTTTGTAACATCTGCACCAATGTTACTCCATTGATTGTTCCATCACTTATTTCAGTTCAGCTTTTTATGAATTGCTTTGTTTTCTTACTCGTATCTTCAATTCTGGATAAATATGTGCTATTGCATTCAAATGGCCAGATTGGGTAGATGTTTTAATCACTTCATGACAATTGAAGAACAATTATAGACGCACATTTAAAGCGGTATGCTTAAGGTCGCTGTCTTGATACAATTAGAATTGTTTCTAATACACAATGTTTGAGCTAATGATTTCAAGTTATATGTTAAAATATTTATACATTTTAAATAATAAATTACAGTTTCAATAAACACCAATTTATCTACCCCTGCTGCAGAAATATAACCCCATATAAGTATACATCGCCATGCTTTACTTTTGATACCAAGTTCTTTGGATTGAGTTGATCATTCTTCATACAATAATGTGGCCATCTGAAGCGAAAATATTAAATTTGCTCTAAATCACAAAGATGAATGAGATCCCAATATGATGATAGGTTATTTACCGTTGATTTTGCGAGTAATAACTTCAGTTTTTTGTTTTCTTACGAAAAAATTCCCTTGGCATGGTATTCAGCTGATATAGTTACTCTTCTCTCAGATTCAGGAGAAAATGATGTATCAAATATTTTATTAAATTCTGCAAAACGTTTTGCAACACTTAACCGCGGATATCTTGAAATGTTTCAAAATATAAAACGATGCTCCTTCAGGGTAATCTTCTGCCGGCGACCACTTCTTTTCTTGTTTAGAACTAGGCTTTCTTCTTTGAATCGCTTTATAACACTGAAAATATTAGAACTCTGTAAATTCAGTTTTTAGCAATTTCTTTAACACATTTACCATTTTTAGAATGAAAAATAACTAGTTTTC
This sequence comes from Amaurobius ferox, assembly GCA_951213105.1. NCBI lineage: Eukaryota > Metazoa > Arthropoda > Arachnida > Araneae > Amaurobiidae > Amaurobius > Amaurobius ferox. The sequence continues at coordinate 137,355,471 of OX578137.1, forward strand.
TAACTTCTGATGATGTTTCTTTATGGTACCGTGCCATGCTTTCATTAAACACACTAAATTGGATTTTGCTTCAAGAATTCCAAACTTAATACAAGCAATCATAACAACTTAATAATTATAACAATTTCCAAACATAAAGTCAAACGATATTTGAATTGTTGTCATATTGTCAAAATAAAAAGAACACAGCAAACAATTTTTAGCGCTTTACAACATAGTTGAAAAGTGGTTATGACTTTGCTCATTCTGTCTGTCTGTCTGTCCGTTAGCAAGATAACTGCCGTAAAAATGACTATATCAAAATGAAATTGTATATGTTGTTCACACAGTCTGTGGGACCTATGGGAATATAAATAAATAATATCACCAATTAATTTTGGACTGAACCCTGATTGAAAAAAATGAAATACATTGAACCCTATGGGACATAATTTTTCAAACATTTTTTAAGCGAATTTAAAATTCACAAATTGCTTCGAAAGTTTTAGAAAATATTCAAATTACTCCATAAAAATATGAAAGCAATCTTAGCAAAATATATTCGGTAGTTTTTTAAATAAAAATTAAAATAATGATTACATCCATATTACATGGAACGATCACTTGATCCACTTCAAAATAAAATATGTCATCCATCTTGTGTCAAAATCGTGACTTTTAAAGTTTTTTTTAATTACATTTAGTATTGTATCAGCCCCAAAATCGTTTAATTTTTGCTTAATTTCTGTGTATCTTGATTCTGAAATAACGCTATTACAATACATTTGAGTTTTAAATGAACAATATCCATCCATCTTTTGTCAAAATTGTGATTTAATCTCTTTTTAATTAATATTTAGTGTTGTATGCGTCCTAAAATCGCCTTATCTTTGCTTAATTTCTGTGCATCTACATTCTAAAATAACGCAATTACAGCATAATTGAGTTTAAAGGATCATCAAACTTTGATTATTTCTACTAGGAAGCCTAAATTTTCTTATGGAGAATGTAAACTTATAAAGATGTAGAATGAGTTTTATACAAATTGCTGAATTTCTTTAACACTAAATTATTTACTCTTTGAGTCTGAAATATAGCTGATATGAATGGAACATTCATTGATTTTACATAGAGAACAGACCATATTATACTAGACTTTTTCGGTGAAGTTTTAAGCTTAGAGTTAAATTACGTTTACCTCCATGGTTTTAATTTTTTAAATAAAATAAATTATTGTAGTATTGTGATGAATGAAAGGAATGGAATAAAAGTGTATGAATGAAATATTTACATCTTTTACATAGAGATCCAGGCAATTTATATTTGAATGATGTCATTTGAATGAAGGTCATTTTTTCGATGAAGTTTTAAGTTTTTAAATATAATAAATTAATGTAGTATTGTGATAATTTTAAAAATATTACCGCTTAATGTATCGCATTTTATAGATGTTTAAATAAAATTACATTGAAGTTGGAAAGTGTTTCATAATCAATGTTTTATGCATGATTGATCTTTCTTGTTTTTTCTACTTTTGGTTCTTGTTTAAGCTTTAATCTCTTTGAGAAAAAAAAATATGTGTCAAAAGACTCTTGTGGACTGTTTTTTTTTTTTTTTTTTTTTTTTTTTTTTGCTGCTTTATTTTTGTGTTAATTTTTAAATTGAGGTTAATTTTTAATTTCTGGTTAATTGCTGGTTAATTTAAAAAAAAAATTAACATTGTTAAATTATTATTTTGTTAAATGTTATGCATAGTTTTATAAAGTTTAGAATAAAAATATTGTTTAAAAAGTACTGTAAAAATATTCTAATTTAACATTCCAAAACACATACTAATTTTACAGCAGAATAGAAAATACCCAACACTTTTAAGAGCCACTACTGATTACTGCAAAAGTCAAACAATCATCGTAAGGGACAGAAAAATGGATGAGCACTGGATATTACGATGGGTAATCGAACATATATCTATTCAATTTGTTTTCAATTACATCGATATAAAATCGAAATTATAATATTTACAGCATGAAAACTGCACCTGTAAGCATCATGTGTTAGGCCTATTTACTTCACATCTTATATAAATAGATTTAAAATTTTTATTTACTGATTATACAATAATTTTATGATTATCGTTAGAAGTATATTACTGCCTATTTTACAAATAGTATGAAAATATGTAGGTTTCATATTCAACATGTTCAACTATTAGCTTATTGAAAGTTAGTACTTTTACACTACTTCAATCTAGGTGACGAAAATAATGTGTTTTACTATTCAAGGTTTTTTATGTAACAAAGATAATGAAATAACTATCATAAAACACTGGGATAAAAAGGTCATGAAATTAAAAATATTTAAAATTTCAGCGAGTTCGAAAATTTGAGTATTATTTTAACAATGCACAAAGCCACTAAATGAAACAAAATCACTAATAAACTACATATCATATGTAATTTCAAATAAGTACTAGCCTCCTTCGGCGACAAGCCAACCGCTGCTTCTGCGCGCAATTAGCTTCCTTATAATTCAATTTTAACTTTCCTTATACACATAATGTATAAGGAAAATATTGTAACGGGGTCGAAAATTCGAATTCGAGTTTTCGACGGGAGAGTACGTTTCAAGAATCCATGATCCCGAATCAAACATTTTTGAGGTGATGTCTGTCTCTGTGTGTGTGTGTGTGTGTTATATCTCGAACAAATGGAGCGATTCGAATGAAATTTGGTACAAAAATCACAATTCCATCAATACTGGAAGCCTATTGTCTATAAATGTAATCGAATAATCAGAACCCACCTAAATTTTGAGAAAATTTTGAGAAAATAATCAGAAAATCAAAACCTTTAATAAAGTTATGCAAATAGACCTTTCTTATGTAATTTTCCCTTAGAAAACGATTGGCATAAACCTTAGAACGTTCTCGAAATATTGCCCATTTTTCAAATAAATTTATCAAAAAATCCCATAAATTAAAAAATATATATTAACATTTGAGAAACATGTTCACTTTTCATATATAATATTATGCGATAAATTTGGTGATATCATTGTCGGGGATCTAGCTCGTTCCATTCATGAGAAAAAATACTTTGAGTAATGCTTTTGTATCTGAACGTCAATAGTCATTTATCTGTTATAAGAATAACTTATTTTTCTGTCCATACCAATTAGCGAGATCTTGGCGAAGAATTTGGCGGAATGTCGCCAACTTGGCAACTTTTTGAAAAGTTACTAAATTAACGAAAATCTCGCCAAATGGATAAAAATTACGCTAAATCAATGGAACTGACGACTAATTGACGAAAATTCAGTGTTTTGGAAAGAATATAAGTATATACTATAAGAATAACCTATGTTTTTGCTGTAAAAGTAGTAAATTCATTGCATTATATAAGGAAAGTCATGTGCTGCCCACATCAGATTTTTTTATAAGAAATTAACAAAAAATGCAACCGCTGCGTAGGCATATTACGCCCTAAATAAGTATCTATACTCTAGAGACGCATTTCCCCACTACGAAAAAGCATTATGATTAGTGGTAAGGTCCATTAAGATGGTGAAGTAAAAGGAACTGAGTATTCTAAGTAAAATCATATATTGCTCCGATTAATAGGGGCTGACCTAGATGAATTGTATTTTAGGGGAACAGCAATAGCTTAAATTATACAGACCAGGATGTAGGGGCTAAATACTTACTATTAATGGGCCAGGGTATATGAAAACTAATTTCAACTCTTAGCTTTCATGAGATGGCAAAACATTCCAAATTGGCCAAAACTCAGACAAGGTGGACAATAATTGAAATTATGGTACTTGTCGCTATCCAATTTAAGCGATTTTTCACTGTATACTTATATTAAAGTAATTGTATGAATAAAAAATCTAATCTGTATCTTTAAAATTCACGAAATTTAAAAACTTCGAAAACTAAATTAGAAAACTAAAAAATTTCAATTGAACCTTCTTTAATTGCATCTAGACATTGTATGGAAAATCGTTGTTCAAAGCTATCGAGACGAGAGACAATAAAGGCATTTTTTTTTATTTGTTTTCTATGCTATTTTAAAAAATTTTATATAAAAAAGCTATTTTTTTATTTTAAAATGTAACCTGCTCCCATATTTAGCTTTCCTTTGAAAAGGAAAAAAATATTCTAGTGCAAAAATTATTTTATTAAATTGCGTTTGAAAAAAAAATGTTGCTTTGGGTCTTTCCGGAGTTTTCTGTAAATAATAAAACATCTGTTATATTTTTGAAACTTTTCAATGTTTCAGACTCATGCTGTGATCAAACCTCAATTGAAAAGATTGCGAGATACTAAGCTAAAATCTAAATAGTGAGACAAACTTCCATAGCCTATCACGTTTAAATAGTTTTGATAGATTTTCAACTAGTATGAATGGGACTACAAACGGTTTTGTCTGGTAACATTGGACATGGTCTTTCATGTTTTACTTTCGACCATAAATCTCAAATTTATGCATTTATATAGTGCAGAGAACCTTGCTGCCCCAACCGGGAATCGAACCTTGGATTTTCGAGCTAGCCAGCCGATGCTCTACCTTTGAGATACTGAGACGAAATTATAAGCTCTTATTGTCAAAGTGGACTAATTCTCCACTGGCTAATGTCAGATTATCGTGCAACTGACAATTTGACTGACCACTTGCTATTTTTACCCTACGTTAGCCTCTTGGTGGTATTTTGATCCTTCAGGCTAGCTTCGTGCTTGGTCCTCTCGTGGTCCGGCGCACAATATACCAGAGTCCACTGAATCCGGGCTAGTCGTATTAGGGTCACTTTCAAACCTCCGATATATTTGCACGAACCTGCCGAGTTGATTTGTCCTGGAGAAAATTTAGAATTTTTCTGTCCCAACCCTGGATCTCCGAACTGGTCAGCCGACGTTTTACCGTTGAGCTATTGGGGAGAAATTGCTAGCTCTTATTGTCGAAGTGGACTTTGCAGAAGTCCAGAAAAAAGTATGTGTTGCGAGCGATCATTTATATAGATGTATTAAAAATGGTTTTATCTATTTCAAATGCATTCACAATAGCCTTAATGTCAAATACATAAATCTTCTCCTCGCTCTTATCAAATATTTTATCATTCATTTCCGAATATTGCTTTAAATATTCAGAAAATAAACTTAAATCAATGTTCTTTTGTCTTGAACACAATTGGTATTCTTTTATGTACACTGCTTTTTGAAAGTATATTCTGAAACTTCAGGATCTAAAATGCGCTCCTGCTGATTTCGGTGGAAGTACGAGAGAAATATTTTATTCAGTTTACCTAAAATACTATTATTTTTCATTCTGTTTCATTCTGCTTTATTTCCCATCGGATTTACTTTCTGCGACGTTTTATGCCTCCCAATATCTTCTTAGAAAGACTATTTTTGATTTGATGTCAGAAAATTATGTTCAGTCTATATTTAAATGGAAGATATAGATTTGTTAGACTTCTGCATCTGGCACCTAAGCTTGTGGATTGACTGTAATTCCAATAAAAGTTATGCAGATTTAGAAGTATAACTTGATTGTTATATGCTAATATCTTAAAGATGCCTGGATGTATTCCATAAATGTAGTAAATGACTCTCCTCCATGACTTTATATACATTCATTTGAGTTTTACTACACAAAATATAGATACAATGACTATACATTTAAAAATTATATCAAGTGTTCAATTTTGAAAAAAGTTATTTTTTTTTCGTTGAAACTTACTCCTTACCATGTCTCCAAATGAAAAAGAGAATTATTATAAACTACAAATCGGGATACAATATCAAATAAGTATAAATTTCATATGTTATATCTATATAATTATTATGTACCATATTTTGATCTTTCTATTTCTTGCAGAAACTCCCAATAGCTAAACAAATATATACACATTTATACAGGGCGATACAAAACTCACTGTTCAAATTTTAATGGGACGATGTGGAACATTAAAACAAACCAATTCGGTTAATGCAAGCCAGTTCGGTCAAACCAATTCGGTATGCTCACTGACGTTACGTTTTGGCGCTATTTGACACTGTTGAGCGGCACGGCAATTGGCTATTTGTCGTTATCATCATTCGTAACGTGGACTTCGTACGTGTAACATGGATCATTGGACAGAATATAAAGTGGTCGGTATGCTTTTAGCTTATTGGGCTGCCAATATAAAGGGAAGATCAGCTGCAAAAATATCCCTAAATTTTACAGCATTTCTCCGGTTTTGATCGGCACCCCCATACGTTAGATGCATGTCAGCCGTACTACATAAACTTTTGTACTTATCTGAAGGTATAAGGGTATCTCTTGATTTACAGAATATAGCCACCCAATAAGGGGGTAACCACAGGAACAATACATCATTCTCTAACCCATCGCATCTTGGATAGACTTCGGGTATGCAATTTTATCGTACCTATACGCGGCGTAGACACAGGGATAGTTCTGGACTGCATCGAGGATTGAACACGGGACAAGCACGTGTGATCTTCCCCCCATTGCCACTGCGCTATCTCAGGCCAGATGCATATAAGTTATCTTAATGCGGGAAATGCTTCACTTTAGTCGTACAAAGTCCGCGTTACAAATGGCGATGGCGAAAAATAGCCAATTTCGTGACCACCAAACAGTATTCTCTAGTGCAAAATGTAACATCTCCGAACATACATTCTTTAACGAATATATTTACTTTAGTGTGTCCTATCTCTCATAAAAGTTTTGCACTGAGAGTTTCGAATCAACCTGTATAGTATTGAAAACAAGACAAAATCTAATAGAACACAATTTTTACCGTGGGAGCAAACAAATAGGTAAGAAGTTCAATGAGTTTTTTCAAATCAGTCTTGCCAATACTTTGGCGAACTTTTGTTTTAAAAAATACTAAAAATTGACGAGACCTATTAGGTAACTGCAAACTTAGCTATTCGATTTCTGATTTAGCGATTTTCTAATGCTATACGTTCCAAAAATGGCTATCACTGACAATAAAATGCTTGAAAGCTCTGTTTGAGACACCGCAGAAACACCCCCGGTAACATAGAAATCTCAAATTTTGCATACTGATATAATCGATTTCGGGACAGAGAACCAGTTTTTAATTAGGACGTCTACTTTTGAAGCTAATGTTACATTGCTTTTCCCCATGGAATGTAACATCATGGAATTTTGGTATATATCTGCTACCTAGAAAGATGGTCCCTGGATTTTCAGATAATATGTATAAGGTTCTCGGCTGACAGAAACCCACAGACCCTCTGGACCAAACCCTCTGGGACAGAAACCCACACACGCCCCGTACACTTGCCATTTGACAGGTTTGGATCTACAAAGGGATACCCTGGCGGACTGTCCGGTGGAGAACTGACCTTTGGGTCGCCATTGATTCACAGCTGCGCTTGGCATCGTGAAATTTTTGGCCACCTGGTACAATAATTTTCAGGGCCTGTAGCCAAACCCTTGTGTCAATTTCTCTCCAATAGAAAAAAATCTGATGTGAGAAACACATGACTTTCCTTATATAATGTAATGAATTTACTACTTTTACAGTAACAAAAATAGGTTTTTCTTATAGTGGATACTAATATTCTTTCTAAAATATTGAATTTTCGACAATTAGTCGTCATTTTCATTGATTTGGCGTCATTTGTATCCATTTGGCGAGATTTTCATTAATTTGGCAACATTTCTAAAAGTCGCCAAGTTGGCGACATTCCGCCAAATTCGTCGCCAAAATCTCGCCAAGCGTTAGGGCCGGAGAAATAAGTTATTCTTACAGCAGAAAAATGGCTATTGGCATTCAAATATAAAAGTATTACTCAAAGTATCTTTTTTCATGAATGGAACGAGCTAGATCCACGAGAATGATGTCACCCAATTTATCGTGTGGTATTACATATGAAAAGTGAACATGTTTCTCAATAGGAAATATTTTTTTTTATTTTATATGACTTTTTGATATTTTTTTTTAAAAATGTGCAATATCTCGAGAACGGTTCATGTTAGCGCTCTAAAATTTATGCCAATCGTTTTCTAATGAAAAATTACATAGGAAATGTCTATTTGCGTAACTTTATTAGTGATTTTGATTTTTTGACAATTTTTTCAAAATTTCATTCGAAAATTTAGGGGGTTCTGAACATTCGATTGCGTATAAAAACAATAGGCTTCCAGTGTTTACGGATTGTGATTTTTGTACCAAATTTGGTTCGAATCGGTCCATTCGTTCGTCAGTTATCGTCTCCACAGACTCACTGACACACACACACACACACACACAGAGAGAGAGACATCACTTCAAAAATGTTTGATTCGTGATCAGGCATGCTTGAAACGTGCTCTCCCGTCGAAAACTCGAATTTTCGACCCCGTCACAATACTTTCCTTATACATTATGTATATAAGTAATATGAAACTGTATATTTACCAGTGATATAGCTGGGGCTCTGATGTCCGAACGAATCATCGGACAGGGGAGGAAAAATTGTTTTGGGGATTTTCGAGAGAGAGCATAATTGAGAAAAGAGTTCGAAAGTTGATTGGAAGTTTCCAAAGTGAACGGTGTGTTTTTGTTTCAAAACGAGAATACCGAACAAGCCTCGACTTAGTTCTACACTTTGGCCGACCAGCGGAGTAGGTAAGTCTATTCACATGGAATGCATTCTCTTGAACCATCCCGCTCTCTCTCGTACTTACTCGCGTCTGTACATATAATAGGCCGATTGATCTTTACTGAATTAAGAGTCCGAGCCTATAATTAAAGAGGCACAGGTATGATTGTCAATATAATGTTATTTTTAATTTTTAGTGTAAGCTATTGAGGGATTACATCAATGTGTTTTTATGTAGAATGAAGTAATTCAAATGCTTAGAGGATATTATGAAGGGGGACTTATAAGAATGTTTTTGGAAAGCCTTAATAGGCGGAATATAAGACGTTGAGGCATAAGTTAGATATGTCAATTAGTATTGTGTTCATATATGTTAATTGGAATTTTAATTTTTGATCTAAATTGTTATTGTTTTCTAATTATTCGGTGTCCTCATTATCTAATTATTTTAGCACAATCGATTTGCAGGTTAGGTTTTTCGATACGGCCAAATTGAGTCTTGTAAAAATGGAGAATAACGATAATAATTTGCGTTCTGACTGGACGTGTGGTGAAAACCCACGCATCAGCTAAGTACATATATCGTTACACAAAATAAACCCTGTTAAAATACTGCAACTTATTTAGAAGTGTTATTTTAAATATCTTGGACAGGATTATGTATTACTTGTACAGTAAAACTCAAAATAATTTTTAAAAAAAATGATTTTAATTGTGCAGGAAAAATCATGTTCCATACAGAACAAATTTTAGGCTTTCAAACTCTAAACATTGTTAAATATACGATTGAAAATGTTCTGTTCTGTTTAAATCATTCTATCATTATTTTCCGTATACTGCTGAAAATAAATCGAACCAATCTTCCTTTGTCTCAAACAAACCGGAATTCTTTCGTAAGTAGGGTTTTTTAAAATTATACCGAAATTCTACAGACGTAAAAGCGCATCTGCTGATTTTAACAAGAAAAGAGTAATATTTTATTCAGTTTACTTTAAATAGTTGTTTCCCTTCAGATTAACTTCTTGCTGCGTTTGATGTTCCCCAAAATCTCTTCGTATTGTATTGTTTCATTTGTCAGCATATTTGAATCCCTTCCTTTACCTGTCCCCCCCCCACACTATATATATATATATATATATATATATATATATATATATATATATATATATATAATTTATATATGTATATAAATATTTAATCATATCTTTACATAAGAACCTACTTATTACACCAAATTTCTGAGAGCTTAGTGACAGAAGAAGGAGAGTGTTGTGCTGTCTATCAAGGTGGACGTCGCCCCACTGGTTTTCTAAATTAGGTAGTAATGTCGAGTCTGTCTAAACAGATACCATACACCTTCCGGTAGGTCGGACGGTTTGGGTCAAAATAAAGATAGGACAATAGCTTATACTTCGAAATCAGTCGTGGCCTGACATGTTGTTACGTGGGTGGTTGGTTCTGCTGTAAGGGAAAAGGAAAAACTCACTCAACACACAACAAACTTTGCTAAACTTTTTTCAGGAACGCCTTAACTCTTATGCAAATAAACCGTGAATGATTTCTTTTACATCAGTGACATAGTGCACATCTTTACGTATATAATAAGTGAACCAAATTTGTCAACCTAAAATTAAATTTTAAATACTTACGCTCGGTAGCGAGCGAAAATATATAGTATATACAGCTTCTAACGGAACAAAGAGAAAATGTGACGAACAGCACAATTGTATAAAGTAAGGAACCCCAAGCTCTCCGAAGTCCTTATAGATTTAATTTTTTTTTTTTTTTTTGCAATACGCAGATCAATGCGAATAAGTGTCCAAACGATTTTTGTATGGCAAATAATATTGCCGCAGCTGTTTTGGCGAAGTTTTTATATTATTGAAATATTCCATTAAATGGAATATCCTAGTAAATTGTATAGCGAGTGATTGCCGTTTAATGGCATATTTGGCTGTGACGTAACGAGTTTGGCGCCTGTGGCTAAGCTTAGTAAGCGAGTATTATAGAACTGAGATAAAAAGGGCTCTAGCTGAAGATTTTGAGCTGACGACGTCTTTAAGCGTTTAATACACTAATACTGTTTTCCACCTCCTGGTGAAAACGCTAGTGAGATATGCAAGTTCTCATTGCGGAGTAATAACAGATCATGAGAATGAAGTACGGACTTCTATTACTTTCCTTATATACATAATGTATAAGGAAAGTATTGTGACGGGTCGAAAATTCGAAATCGAGTTTTCGACGGGAGAGCACGTTTCAAGCATCCCTGATCACGAATCAAACATTTTTGAAGTGATGTTTGTGTGTGTGTATGTGTGTGTGTGTGTGTGTGTATGTGTGTGTGTGTGTGTGTGTGTGTGTGTGTGTGTGTGTGTGTGTGTGTGTGAAAGTATGTGTGTGTGTGTGTGTCAGTGAGCCTGTGGAGACGATAACTGACGAACGAATGGGCCGATTCGAACCAAATTTGGTACAAAAATCACAATCCGTAAACACTGGAAGCCTATTGTTTTTATACGTAATCGAATGTTCAGAACCCCCCTAAATTTTCGAATGAAATTTTGAAAAAATCGTCAAAAAATCACAACCGCTAATAAAGTTACGCAAATAGACATTTCTTATGTAATTTTTCATTAGAAAACGATTGGCATAAATTTTAGAGCGATAATATGAACCGTTCACGAGATATTGTACATTTTTCAAAAAAATTATGAAAAAGTCGCATAAAAAAAAAAAATTCCTATTGAGAAACATGTTCACTTTTCATATGTAATACCATGCGATAAATAGAGTGACATCATTTTCGTGGATCTAGCTCGTTCCATTCATGAAAAAATATACTTTGATTAATACTTTTGTATTTGAACGCCAATAGTCATTTATCTGTTGTAAGAATAACTTTTTTCTTAGTGCATAACGCTTGGCGAGATTTTGGCGACGAATTTGGCGGAATGTCGCCAACTTGGCGACTTTTTTGAAATGTTGCCAAATTAATGAAAATCTCGCCAAATGGATAAAAATGATGCTAAATCAATGAAGATGACGACTAATTGTCGAAAATTCAATATCTTGGAAAGACTATTAGTATCTACTATAAGAAAATCCTATTTTTTTACTGTAAAAGTAGTAAATTCATTACATCATATAAGGAAAGTCATGTGTTGCCCACATCAGATTTTTTCTTCTTGGTGCGGGATTGGTGATTATTGATGATTTTCTAACCCTCATATGTGACACCTGATGGGTGCCTGAAAGATCGTTTGCCGACGTTAATATTAATGCACAAAGTAAAGGTTGTGATTTGAATGTTCGTACATATACTTACAGCAAGTGTGTTAAAGATCAAGTGGGAAATGTCGAGGATTGATCTCGCATCGCATAGTAGGGGAGCATTTTTGCTTTGATATAAATCAGGGTAAAGCTCTAGTCATGTGATATTCAAATTTAAAAAAATATTCAAATTATCCCATAAATTATATAAAAAAAATTTCAGCAAAATATATTCAGTACTTTTTAAAATAAAAATTAAAATAATAATTACAACCTTTATATGAAGAGATCACGCGAACATTATATGAAGAGAACTTATGAACAATGCTTTATGAACATGTGATACTGCTTTATGAAGAATCGCTACATATGGTAACTCTGAATTCATAATATTAAAATCAGTTGTATATGCAATTGTGCAGTCGTAATTTTTAATTTTAGTTTATTGAAGTTCTAAGTCAATTAAGTTTTATATGCAATCGTAATTTGCGCAAACTATTTACAGCTTATGTATGAAAATAAACACTCTAGATACAATTTTACAATGACTTTGTGGCAGAATGTTACTCAATTCAATATCTAAACAAGAAAGATCAATCATGCATAAATCATTGATTATCAAACACTTTCCAACATCAATGCAATTTTATTTAAACATCTCTCAAATGCGATACATTCCTCGGTAATATTTTTAAATTCATCACAATACTACAATAATTAATTATATCTGAAAACTTCATCGAAAACAAATGAAAGTTATTCAAATAACGTCATCGAAATATTACACGCTTGGCTCTCGCCATAAAAGCAGCGTTTCATTCATTAACTTTTTTCCATTCATTTCATTCATCACAATGCTGTAATAAATTATTTTATTTAAAAACTTAAGACCATGGAGGTACAAGTACTTAAACTCTATGCTTTAAACTTCATCGAAGAAATCGTCCTTCTCTTTGTAAAATCAATTAATATTTATGAATAATTAATGAATAATTAATTATACTTGAAAACTTCATCGGAAACAAATGAAATCTATTCAAATGATGTCATCGAAATATAAAACTCCTGGCTCTATCTATAAAAGCAGCATTTCATTCATAAACTCTTTTCCATTCCGTCAGTCATCACAATACTATAATAATTTTATTTATTTAAAAATTTAGAACCATGCAGGTACAAGTAATTTAACTATATGCTTAAAACTTCATCGAAAAATTTGTTTGATTTTCTGTATAAAATCAATGAATGTTTCATTTATATCAGCTATATTGCAAACTCCATGAGCTAAATAATTTTGAGTTAAAGAAATGCTGCAATTTTTACGTATACAACCAATACTACATCTTTTGGTGTTTACACTCTCTATAACTGGAAATTAGGCTTTGTAGAAATAATCAAAGTTTAATGATCATTTAAACTCAAATATATTGTAATTGCGTTATTTCAGTATGTAAATGTACAGAATTTAAGCAAAAATAAAGCGGTTTTAGGACGGATGCAACACTAAATATGAATTAAAAAGAACTTTAAAAATCACGATTTTGACACAAGATGGATGCCATATTTTATTTTGAAGCGGATCACGTGATCTCTTCATATAATGGTCACGTGATCTCTTCATATAATGGTTGCGTGATCTCTTCATATAAAGGTTGTAATTAATATTTTAATTTTTATTTTAAAAAGTACTGAATATATTTTGCTGAAATTTTTTTTATATATTTTATGGGATAATTTAAATATTTCTTAAAACTTTCGAAGCAATTTGTGAATTTTAAATTTACTTAAGAGTTTTCTGAAAAATTAGGTCCCATAGAGTTCAATGTATTTCATTTTTTCAACCGGAGTTCAATACAAAACTAATTGTGTGATATTATGCATTTATAATCCCATAGGTCGCACAAACCGTCTGAACAACATAATAAAATTTTATTTTGATAAAGTCATTTTTACGGCAGTTATCGTGCTAATGGACAGACAAACAGATAGACAGATAGACAGAATGAACAAAGTCATAAACACTTTTCAACTATGTTGTAAAGTGTTAAAAGTAAGAGGAAAATATATATAATTATTTTATTTTCCAAAGTATGAAAATCCGTAAAATATGGATTACTTTAGTAATATAACTAACAGTGCCTGTTTAGATTATACTAATTAACACAAATGGTATTGTTTTAATAATCGATATGCCTTTAGGTAAGTACCGCTGTGGGAAAGAATGCTAATAACTTGATTTTAGAATTATATTATGGGAATATGTCATAAATTGATATCTCATTTGGTTAGTTCGGCTGTATCAAGAAAAATAAAACCTGTCATGGAGTAGAGCTGGGCTATCCAGCTAACGGTCAGCGATCTGAATCCGACCTCTGAAGGAATTTTTTTTTCTTTCGAATCCTATGTATACTCCTACTTCATCAACCCAAACCTTCCGACATATTCGAAGATGTAAGTTATTTGTTTGGACGGCAGAGAAGTGTCATACAATTTAGACCGGAACCCAGAGGGGACAACATCCACAGGGACTGTACTCTCCTTCCCCTACCACCAACCTCTCATAAGGCTTTCCGGACCCATATATTTAACGTGTCCGTACTCCGTGTGAAAATGAGGACAGTTTGAGCAAAGACGGGAATCGAACTTGTGTGTCCGAGTGCAATTCCCACGCTCTAACCACTGGGCTGCCCCATCCTTTATATGCATAAACCTTGAAAGCTATTTGTTAAACCTGTCGTATAACAAGTTGCATTAAGTTGCATATAGGTTTATCTCTCTACCCTTTTGCATGCGACACTTGCGCGGAATATCTACGAACACAGGCGGACCTCACTTCTCCCGATCAATGTTATTAATTACTATACGACCCTTTTACAATAACGTACAACTCTTTACAATAGCATTAACATATGATCCTTTAAAGTAACAGTTTATAATACGACCTTTATCATGAGGATAACAACTATGCTGTCCCTTAACATAAGACATCTAATATACAACACATTGACATAACATAGCTACTATAAGACCCCACTTAACATAACATGATTGCTATACGACCTCATAACAAACTGTAATTACTTTATGATTTTTTTGACCCCCTAACAAAATATAAATATCATATGATTCCGTAATCAAACGTAAGCAGTCTCACTAGTCTTAAAACTGGCTATATTTTTTATATTAAATTAATAATTCCCACTAAACAACATGGATTATTTAAGAAATTTACGAATTGAACAAGCATTGACTTGGCGATAGCTCCCAAAAGGAATCCAGTTAGCGATATTGCCCAGATTTTATAGCGTCGTCGATCGTGACAGATAGCGGTAAGGTGTTTTCTTATTTAATGTAAACATTTTATGGAAAAATTAAAATAAGTTTTTTTTCTCAAATTAACAATACAATAACATGACCAAAAAAAAAATTATTTTACTCAAGTCAAAAAACGCGTAATTTTAAAACTTTCTCAAACAGTTTAAAAATAGAGTATTCTTTTAAAATTAAAAAGCCATAGACATTCAATAAAATATTTTACATTCTGCTTTAATTTCAGGCACCAAAATGAAAATTTCAGTCGCCAATTTCTGCAAACATAAAATAGCATTTAATGTCATTAAGTGTATCATGGATTTCTTCTCTCGCGGAAAAGATATTTTAAATTAACAAACTATTCATAAATCTTTTAATATCACATCCAGCTGCTAGGAAGTACAGACCTTTATAGATTTTTCGGTTTTAGTGCCACGTATGATTTATGGAGGCCGCGACACGTTGATAATTATTTTCGGAAACGGAAGTTGGAATTCCGGAAGCAACCAATCAGGAAACGATAAATATTCGTGTCCAGTTGGAATAGTTTCTTGTAGGACAACTTAAAGGGACTGCCGACAAAATGACAGCTACTTAAAAAATGAATATTTCTTCTGTGTAGAATAGGATTTGTGTCGGATATTAGTAAAAGTTTTAAAATAGATAGATTCTGTATATAATATTTAAATAGGTAAGTATTTATTTTTATTTTTGAAAGTAGTGTCATAAAAAGTATATTGTCGAATTAGTTTAGCGTTTGCCATTTTCAAATTACGGGGTTTGACACGGTTTGAAAATAATTAAATTTGTTTATTCGTTTGAATTTAATATGATTTTATTTCACAATTGATGGATTGTGATTTTTAGAGAGTTATCATTTCAGGATATACTTAATTTAGTAATTTTTTTTAATACTATTTCTGATTTTTATGCTACTATAAGAATACCTACCACTGTCTGGCATAATAGTTGAATAAAATCATTTCGGCGTGAAATTAGAAATATTTTAACCTTAAATATATAATCTTAACAAACTACTAGTATTATACCTTGGAATTAAGGAACCAGTAGAAATATTTTAACCATTACCTATAATTTTAAAGGATCGGTTTAAATGTACCCACATCCGTTAAGCCGCTTCTAACAAGGGAACCTCAACTTTTGCTCCGGCTAGTTTCAGCTGGAATGGGTGGAAACGGTAGGTACTAGCCAAAAACTAATATCTCTGAAATATCTCTTGAATTGACCACAATCATTTGAAACTCTTTTGATATTTTGCTTCCGTCACACCTTATAGAAAATCCACAATGTGCACTATGTACTAACATTGTATTTTTGAGATGTTCTTGTTGAAAACTTCCCTATGTTTCACAGATTTCTACGAAAAGTATCATCATTGCGAAGAATATATTGAATAATTGTATTTTCATCATACAGTAATTGCAATAAAATACTTGGTTTCCATTACAAAAAAAATCTGATGTGGGCAACACATGATTTTCCTTATATAATGTAATGAATTTATTATTTTAACAGTAAAACCAATAGGCTATTCTTATAGTAGACTAGCAGCATACCCGTTCTTCGTACGGAGTATATAATATAAAGAAATTTATAATTCGCAATCTTGTGCAAATTCTGTTAAAATATTAAATTTATTGCTCATAAAGAGAAGTTTAAGAATATATGTTCTCACTATGCAAAATTATATTCACGGGCAGATCTGAAGAATAAAACATCCTGGCCCCTTTTGTAAGTAAATTTACAAAAAAAAAGGAATTGAATCAATATATGCAACCCCGTACTACTTATATTGTCGCAGATTAGAAAATATGCCAGTGTGTTAGTAGAAGCTTACCCGTATTGCAATATAAGTCTCAATATTTGCCAAAATAAAAAAGATGACGTAATAAATTGAAAGTATCAAAAATCCCCGTAATCTTAATACCAGAAGGTCGTAATTGATTCCAATATATGCCAATATATATCAAAATATATGCCAATATACCTGTACTACTTATATTCTCGTAGATTAGAAGATATACCCATGCATTTGTAGAAGATTACTCGTGCAACGTACTATGTATGAGTTTCAACAATTTTCGTCATAATAAAACAATTCCATAATAATTTGAAAATATCAATAATCCTTGAAACAACAGTCCCCGAAAATAATCTGAAGACCGTAATTGATATTATCCAGTCAAAAATGCAATGCCAATGAAATTTATTTTATATACATATTTTTATTCTTCAAGTCGGAAAAGATTTAATAAAAATCGTATGCCGTATAACATATTGGGTCCGTTGCTAAGCGATATGATATAATTTGCTTCATATAAATTGATAGAAATTATATCATCTGAATAATGCAATCTCCATGGAAGGTTTGGGGACATTTTCGTCAATTTAGCGATAACTTAAAAAATCGCCAATTTCATCGCCAAGTGGGACTGTAGAACTGATAGTCCCATTTTGCGACAAATAGACGAAACATCATCACAATACTATCCCCTAACAAAACACAATTAATTTCATTTATTAAGCGCGATTTTATCAAGTTCTTGATATTTTTATGGATTTAAAAATTTCTTTACCAATTTGGTGATATTAAAAAAATTCCTTAAATGTGTTACTAAGTAGGATGGATAGACTGACCGACAAATGCTACAGAAACATCATTTCAGTACTCTATTCTAAAAAAACAAATTTAATTTCATTGATTTGGGCCATTTTTATCAATTTGGAGACATTTCCACTAATTTGATAAACTTTAAGAAAAGTTACCAAGTTATTTAGAGATATTCCGCTAAATTCGTAGCTCTGAATTTGCAGATCTGAAGAATAAAATATCCTGATCCCGTTTGTATATACTAAATGAAAACACTAAAATTGTATTAGAAGATACATACAACCGTTCTACTCTTTTTCTGTTTCAACAGTCGGCTAAATGAATTTATTGGGTAAACACAATATATGAGTTTATTAGCTGAACACAATATATGAGCTTGAAAGCTCTTTGCTTAAATAAATGAAATTGATGTGCGCAGTCCGCAATATATATAATTAAAATAACAATCAAACCGTTCATTTATAAAATATATTTTTACATCCATTTATTTATTATACAAATAGAAAAAATAATAATAAATATTACCAACACATTTAATTTCATTCCATTGCCGAAAAACATGATATAAGATAGAATCTTCTTCATGAAATGTGAAATTAAATAGCCATTTTGATTTCTTTATACTTTTCATCGTTGAGTAAAAATTTGTGAAAGATGAACCATGGAGATAGATTTTTCCATTTAAATTCATGTTTCAAACAATTCATGCTTTCCTAAAGTGACTAATTAATGCAAAAATCCTGCACCAAACTCGGAAATAAAGTTTTATTTCATTTTGGCGTTTTAAACAAACGATTTTCATCCTTTCCGTTTGGATAAACCACGGAGTTGGAGATTAGATCTCCTAAGAAAAAGTTCCGTTTTTCATTAATATCTCGACAACCCCTGATCTTAGAAACTCGAAACTTGGACAAAATTTATGGGGGGATATTTCAAGGCTGTCCAAAAAATTTCATTAAATTCGGTTCAGCCGTTTTCCCGTGATGATGAGACAAACGAAAATTTTGTTTTTTACTAATATCTCGAGAACCACTGGTCGTAAAAACTCAAAATACGGACTAAATTTTATGTGGGGCTATTTCTAGGCTACCCACAAAATTTCATCAAATTCAGTTCAGTTCTCCCGTGATGATGGGACAAACAGACAGACTGACAGACAGATTTTCATTTTTATTTATATAGATATACAAGCAGCAAACCCGTTCTTCGTACGGAGTATATAATATAAAGAAACTTGAAATTCATAATCATGCCCAAATTCTTATAGTATACTAAATGACATGTTTAATCAAAATATTCTGTTAAAATATTTAATATAATGATCCTAAAAAGAAGTTTAAGAATCTCTGTTCTCGCTATATAAAATTATCTTCATGGACATATCTGAAGAATAAAACATCTTGGACCCCTTATGTAAGCAAATATAAAAAAAAAAAATATGGAATTGAATCAATATATGCAAAATAAAGCGTTAAAATTGTATGGGACCCGTACTAATTATATACGCGAATATTAGAAAATATAACCTGCATTAGTAGATTACATGTATAAATTGAAAATACCAATAAACCCGTAATCTTTAAATCTGAAGTCATTTATTCCAATATATGTCAAAATTAAAGTGCTAAAATTATATGGGAAGATATACACGTACTACTTATAATGTCCGATTATTAGTAGAAGATTTCCCGTTTTGCAATATGAGTCACAAATGTTTTTTGGTAAAATACAACAGACGACGTAATAAATTGAATATATAAATAATCCCCTTAATCTTCATACCAGAAGACTGTACTTGATTCCAATATATATGCCAATATATGTCAAAATATATGCCAATATACCTGTACTACTTATATTCTCGTAGGTTAGAAGATATACCCGTGCATTCCTAGAAGATTACTCGTACAACGTACAATATGCGTGTGTCAGCAATTTTTGCCGCAATAAAACAATGGCGTAATAACTTAAAAATATCAATAATCCCTGAATCAATAATTCCGGAAAATATCAATAATAATAATGTTTAAACCTGAAGAGTATAATTGATATTATCCAGTCGAAAATGAAATGGCAATGAAATTTATTTTATATACATATCTTCATTATTCAAATCGGAAAGAATTTAATAAAAATCGCCTGCCGCATAAACACATTGGATTTAAATCCGTTGCTAAGCGACATGATATCATTTGCTTCAAATAAATTGGTAGAAAAAATATCGTCTAAATAGTTATATTTCTATGGAACATTTGGCGACAGTTTCGTCAAATTAGCGACATTTTAAAAAATAGCCAAATTTATCGCCAAGTGGGACTGTAGAACTGACAGTTCCACTTTGCGACAAATTGACGAAATATCATCACAATACTATCCCCTAACAAAAAACAATTAATATCATTTATGTAGCACAATTTTATCAATTTCAAGATATTTTTATAGATTTGAAAACATTTTTATCAATTTGGTGACATTTTAAAAATTCGCTAAATGTATTACTAAGTAGGATGGTTGGTCTGACAGATAAATGCTAACCAAACATCATTTCAGTACTCTCTTCTAACAAAAAAAAAAAATTCATTGATATGTAGAAGACCCAAGCCACACGACCAACCCGAAGGTTTATGGCAGCTGTTTGTTTGTCGTTTATATCAATTTTGCGACATTTCCGTCAATTTGGCAAAGTTTAAGAAAAGTTGTCAAATTAGCGATATCCCTCCAAATTCGTAGCTATGAATTTGCAGATCTGAATGAAACATTCTTATCCCGTTTCAATATACTAAATGAAAACACTACAATTGTATTAGAAGATACACCCGCTCTACTCTTTTTCTGTTTCAACAATCGGCTATATGAATTTATTGGCTAAACACAATATATGAGTTTAGTAGCTAAATACGATATAAGCTTGAAAACTCTTTGCCAAAATAAATGAAATTGATGTACGCAGTCAGCAATTAATATAATTAAAAGAAAAATCAAACCGTCCATTCATAAGATATACTTTTATATCCATTTATTTATTATTTAAATCGAAAAAAAATAATAAAAACATTAACAAACACATTTAATTTAATTGCGATGCCGAGCAACATGATATATCCTCCTAAAATGTTAAAATTTATTAACCACTAACAGCACACCCGTTATTCGTACGGAGTGTACAATTTAAAGAAACTTAAAGTTCGCAATCATGTGCAAATTCTGTTAAAATATTAAATTTATTGCTCCTAAAGAGAAGTTTAAGAATATATGTTCTCACTATGCAAAATTATCTTCACGATCAGATCTGAAGAATAAAACATCCTGCCCCCTTTTGTAAGCAAATTTACAGAAGAAAAAATAGGAATTGAATGAATATATGCAACCCCGTACTAATTATATTGTCGCAGATCAGAAAATATGCCAATGTGTTAGTAGAAGATTACCCGTATTACAATATGCGTCTCAAAAATATTTGCCAAAATAAAAGAGATGACGTAATAAATTGAAAACATCAATAATATCCGTACTCTTTATACCAGAAGGTCGTAATTGATTCCAATATATGCCAATATATATCAAAACATATGTCAATATACCTGTACTACTTATATTCTCGTAGATTAAAAGATATACACGTGTATTTGTAGAAGATTCGTACAACATACAATATATGAGTTTAAACAATTTTTGTCATAATAAAATAATTGCAAAATAACTTGAAAATATCAATAATCCTTGAATCAATAATCCCCGAAAATATAAATAATAATAATTTTTAAACCTGAAGACCGTAATTGATATTATCCAGTCAAAAATGCTATAAGAAAAATCAAATCGTTCTTTTCTAAAATATATATTTATATCCATTTATTTATTATTCAAATCGAAAAAATAATTATTAAAATTAGCAGACAGATTTAATTTAATTGCGTTTCTGAGTAACATGATATAAGATAGAATCTTATAACATGTTAAATATGTCATGTCTTATAACATAAACTGCGAAATTAAATAACGATTTTGATTTCTCTATACTTCTCATTGTTCCGTAAAAGCTTGTTTTAAATAAACCATGAACCATGGAGATAGATTTCCCCTTTAAATCATGTTTCAAACAATTCATGTTTTCAGAAAGTGACTAATTAACGCAAAAAATCTCCCATCAAACTCAGAGATTAAATTTTAATTCACTTTCAAACGATTTTCAAGCTTTTCGTTTGGATAAACCACGGAGTTAGGGAGTAGAACTCCAAGGTAAAAGTTCCGTTTTTCATTAATATCTCGACAACCCCAGGTCTTAGAAACACGAAACTTGGACAAAATTTATGGGGGGATATTTCAAGGCTATTCACCAAATTTCATTCAATTCGGTTCAGCCGTTTTTCCGTGATGATGAGACAAACGAAAATTTCGTTTTTTACTAATATCTCGAGAACCACTGGTCGTAGAAACTCAAAACACGGATATAATTTTAAGTGGGGCTATTTCTGGGCTACCCACAAAATTTCATCAAATTCGGTTCAGCCGTTCTCCCGTGATGGTGTGACAAACAGACAGACAGACAGACAGATTTTCATTTTTATTTATATAGATTATTTCCAAGATACTGAATTTTCGACAATTAGTCATCATTTTCATTGATTTAGCCTTATTTTTATCTATTTGGCGAGTTTATCGTTAATTTAGCAAGATTTAAACAAGTCGCCAAGTTGGCGACATTACACCAAATTCGTCGCCAAAATCTCGCCAAGCGTTATAGACGGAGAGATAAATTATTCTTACAGCAAATTAATGACTATTGGCGTTCAAATACAAAAGTATTACTCAAGGTATCTTTTTTCATGAATGGAACGAACTAGATCCACGAGAATGATGTCACCAAATTTATCGCATGATATTACATATAAAAAGTGAACATGTTTCTCAATAGGTAACACTTTTTTTATTTTATATGATTTTTTGATAATGTTTTTGAAAAATGTGCAATGTCTCGGGAACGGTTTATGCTAGCGTTCTAAAATTTATGTCAATCGTTTTCTAATGAAAAATTATATAAGAAATGGCTATTTTCGTAACTTTATAAAGGTTTGATTTTTTAATGATTTTTTAAAATTTCACTCGAATATTTAGGGGGTTTTGAACATTCGATTGTGCATAAAAACAATAGGCTTCCAGTATTCACGGATTGTAATTTGTGTGCCAAATTTTGTTCGAATCGGTCCATTCATTCGTCAGTTTTTCGTCTCCACAGACTCACTGACACACACACACACACAGACATCATCTCAAAAATGTTCGGTTCGTGATCAGGGATGCTTGAAACGTGCTCTCCCGTCGAAAACTCGAATTCGAATTTTAGACCCCGTCACAATACTTTCCTTATACATTATTGTATATAAGGAAAGTAACAATGTGCAATCAGAAATGCAATATTGTGTCATTTTTACATAAACATACCACATGTACGTTTGTTTCTGCCTAATCACACACACTATGTAAATATACATATTATACTTCAAATAAGAGCTACCAAACATGCTAATCCATGTAAACTTTGGGATTTTTTTTCTACGGATCTCCACGCTCAATTCAAGAGATATTTCAGGGACATTAGTTTGTCGCTAGTACCTACCGTTTCCACCCAATTCCAGCTGAAACTAACCGGAACAAAAATTGAGGTTCCCCTCTAAGCAAAAAGCTGTCATTATAGTCAGACTAAAAGATGTATGAATTGCTTTTTTTCTACAAGTAGATATAGGAGGTTAAAACTTGAATCATAGAAGTTCCCTTGGCCCATTTATTAAAAACATTTCATCTAAATTGATCATGTATTTTTGGATATAATTAGCTTGGAAGTATATTTTACATTTTTACTTTTTCATATTCGTACAAAATCAGAAATATTTTAGCCATAAACTTTCTCCTAATTAATCTTAACAAATTAATAGAAAAAAATGTGAAAATCTGTCGACCTATTCTTGCGTTATTAGAGGTCGTGGCAGGCAGACAGAATCTAAATTTTATTTATTGTTATTCCAAATTTCGCTATAGGGGGGAAACACTTGCATCACAATATTTTCTGGAATCAATCTTAATTTCTTTTAAAAATTATCCTCACACAGTGCGTAGTTAATGACATATTTCAGTGTAATATATGTTTTTATTAGACTAGCCATGAAGTGCCTACTGGTCAATACATATGACACCTAAACACTTAATAAAAGTTCTGAATATAAAACATTTTAAAACAATATTTCATCTCCTATCAGTGTATGTTGACATTTTTTTCAGCGCTTTTAGTTAATCACTTAATTATAGCATTATGCTTCAATTCTTTGATTTAATGGATAGCCAACAAATTATTTCGGATATTCAAATGTAATTTGGTTACTGTAATTTCAACAATTGAATCAAAAATATAAATAAATTCATTTAAAATATAAAAAATAAGTCTGCTGTAAATAATAATTAACATATCTCAAGAACCGTTGATTATACAACAATAGAGTCAATTCAAAAAATATCGGACGTTTTGTTCTACGTTCTATGATATAATAATGAACTTTGTGTGTATCGATTCGTTTGCGAGTTATAGATAAAATAATGTTAGAACAAAAATTCCGCGATTTGTAAATTTATCGAACAAAATTCCAGCGTTATAGATTACTTCCATTATTTATTTGCCCAACATCACGTGCATAAAAAGTTTCAAATTTCCGCATTCAGCAATTTTGCATGTGTAATTCATGTCTTAATCTAATTCATCTGTTTTACATAGACAAAAGAAAATAATTTTTTTAATTTTTCTTATTTATAAATGTTTCAAATAAAATTCCAAGAATTCTTATTTTCCTCATTATTTATAGGTCAAGCCCCACGTGTATACAAAGTTTCAAGTTTCTATCTTTTAGTAATTAGGGCTGTGTGAGCATCCCTGTCAGTCAGTCAGTCGCACTCAGCTGTATGCATATGATAGCAAGTCATAAAATAAAATATATAAGAAATATTCCAATTTAAAGTACACATTTGGCCAAAGGAAATAGCATTTGGTGTTTTATATAATTCAGGTAGAAAATGAAATAATGATTTCCTTATTCAAAATATTATTTAAAATAAAAATCAGTAGGAATAATTTAAATGAAAAAAAAAAATAGTGAGATATGTTTTGACACAGTTAGATTTTAAAGACATTAAACGCTAGAGGTGCTTTAGATTTAGATCCTGGTAATTTGGTTCCATTTCTGGGCATGACTGTGTGGAAATTCTTTTGAATTTTCATACATTAATACTTCTGCTATTTTCCTCAGTCAAGTTCCAAATTATTTAAATTTTGCAGAAATAAATACTTCGTCCGTTCTGTTTAGCAGCATATATGGTTGATTAAATGTATTAAACGCTATGTATGTATTTAGTCATTAAACGCTAGAGGTGCTTTAGATTTAGATCCTGGTAATTTGGTTCCATTTCTGGGCATGACTGTGAGGAAATTCTTTTAAATTTTCATACATTAATACTTCTGCTATTTTCCTCAGTCAAGTTATTAACCCAGTGGGGGAGGCATCCACAGGGACTGTACCCTCCTTCCCCCTACCACCAACCCCTCGGAAGGACTTATCCACATGTTTAACGTGATCGTACTCCGAGTGAACACGGCGGCAGTTTCGACAGCGGAGGGAATCGAACCCGGGTCTATCAAGTGCAATTCCCGTGCGCTAACCACTGGGCTACAGCGCCCTAGAGAGGAGGGGGGGGGGTAGTTGTTGTTGAGACCCAGACAGTCCGACCTACCAAAAAGGTGTAAGGTAACCGAGAGGAGAGGGTTGTTGCTAAAACCCAGACCGTCCGACCTACCAGAAAGGTGTAAGGTAACTGTTTGGACGGCCGGGAAGTGCCACCCAATTTAGACCGGAACCCAGTGGGGGAGGCATCCACAGGGACCGTACCCTCCTTCCCCTACCACCAACCTCTCGGAAGGACTTACGGACCCACATGTTTAACGTGATCGTACTCCGCATGAACACGGCGGCATTTGTGGTAGCGTGCAAATCTAGCGCGCAAACCACGGGGATACCGCACCCGAGATGGCCAACAGCACGCGGTGTTCCGAGGTGGTCACCCACCAAGTACTAACAGCGCCCGATGCTGCTTGACTTCGGTGATCTAACGAGACCCGGTGTTTTCAGCACGGTACGGCCGTTGGCCCCGAGAGGAGAGGGTTGAAGACCCAGACCGTCCGACTCGTCCAGAGGACTAAGAGCAACTATTTGGACGGCCGGCGAGAGGAGAGGGTGTCATAGTGAACATAAATTACTTGGTTTGTGGCTCAATTGGACTTCCTCATACCAAAATCCATTTTTTTTTTGTTTTTGCAAATTTTGTAAGATTTTTTTTTTTTAAATATGTATTGTTAATCGAAAAGATTACAATTATAGAATGTTACCCTTCATTTTAAAAGGAATTGAAAAATCTTTCGATTAATTCCAAGTCCGTACTTCCAGGGGTAACTTGCCCCCCTCCAGGGGCTAATGACGTCATGAACACAAAAATTATATTGCAGCTACTTATCACTATAATGATTGAACCCCCAAAATGGCCAAATCCAGCATAAATCTTCATAATTATGTTTAGTATTTTCAGAGAATTTTTTATAACTTTCTTTCCGATACACATTTTTACACTTCCTTGTATTTTAACTTAATTATTACTTTTTTTTTTCAAATCGTCAATCCTTATATTTTTCCTGGGTGACATAAACGTTTTTCTGTCAAAAGAAATATGGCTATCTTTGCTGTAGTGATTTCTGTCTGATTCATCGGTGTACTAAAATATATTTAATAAATATATCGAGTTAAAAAATAATATGTACTTAGTCATGGTGATAATAAGCATGTTATATTAAACCGTATAGCGGTTTCATTACAATTAATATGTTAGAATAAGTTCGCATTGTGTACATTTTGCTATGCCGGCATACCAATTACTTTTTCAATGAGATACTAACGTTACTAAAATACAGTAAATATATTATATAGATCATTAATTATATCTTTTTCTAGTTTAATTTAATTACTTTATTAATTTAAAGTAATTAGCAAAACATATATATATATATATATATATATATCAGAGAGAGTTACAAAATATTTCTTCATGTAATTTCTAGCATTACAATATCTGATGTTATTATGGAGATATGTTATATACTACTTTTATCTTCACCGAGTTCAAATTATAATAACAGAATTTTTAAAATGATAACAAACAGTTATTCTAAAAAGTCTCACATTTTTACTATGTATCGTCTATTTGTTCCAATCCACACCTTATTATCTTAGAAATTTGATATATCTTGTCACATTTATTTTGACAAAGAATGATCACATTTGTTTTTGAATCTATCTAGTTGATATATTTACTCAACTGTTTATTCTATCAGTAACGAAATATTTCTATTTCTGAAATATCAATTTAAACGAATTACCTTAGCATACATAGGCCGAAAATTCTCAATAATCACGTTAAAAAGCTATACGAGTCGCAATTTAGTTCCAAAAGGTCTGAATGGAATTACTTGTTTATCAACATCTACCAACTTTAGAAAAATAAAATGTTCTTCTAGAAAAATTACTTCTTCAAACACTTGAACGCGAAAATCCTAACGATCAAAACATATGTACTTCAAATATTTTCGAATATGACCCACTATTATGAACGAAAAAGCGTTCGCAAAATCGGTACCGAATAAACTGGCTTTATTTTGGTCTGTCTGAATTTATTTTAGAATTCTGGAATGCATTCGTGTAGTTTAAGTTTCGTAAATTCTGCTTAACCATCGAGTGTCCTTAAAGAAGGTTTTGATTCCTTGCACAAAAGTCTTTCGAAAGTCACGTGCATCAGAATAAAATTTCCGCAGAGAAAGATTGATTTCAGGAGCTCAAAGAAATGTCTTCGTTAGATGGTGGAATACAAAACCTTATGTAGGTTCAGTAATTAAAAATAAATAGATTTCTGTCTCCCACGAGAAACTAAATACTTCTATAAAGGAGATAACATATGGGAAAATA
Source organism: Amaurobius ferox (assembly GCA_951213105.1). NCBI lineage: Eukaryota > Metazoa > Arthropoda > Arachnida > Araneae > Amaurobiidae > Amaurobius > Amaurobius ferox. Next base: position 137,383,336 of record OX578137.1, read on the forward strand.
CTTTTAATTCTAGTTTTGAAGGATTTAACCATTGAGAGTATACAATACAGTGACAATAGGTGCACGCCAAAACATACATATAGCCATACATAGGGTATATATGTACCTATTTATGAGCATGTATCCATGCGTGCGTATGTGTGATTATGTATGGGCTCATGTATGTGTGAATATGCACGTGTATGTGTGTATGGAAGCGTGCATGCATATGTGAATGTGCTCATGTAAGTGGTTATATTTGTACGCTTGTATGTACTGTTACGAAACGTATCCTCAGGAATCGCACGTATACACACAGGATACAAGAACAAGTCCAAGTTTCTGGGTAACTTACTTTTATTCACAAGCACAAAGTAAACAGGAACAATATCTAATCAAACAACACTTAAATGCTCCAGTAATTTCATAGAATAAATGATATTATTCATAGAATGTTGACGAAAGTAATTTCACAAAACAGCGGCTACTATTCTCAAAACATTGAAACAAATCACATTTCACTGTAGCTTGTATATTGTCCGTCCATTCGTCAACTCCACTGCAATGGAGGGGTGAGTCCTTTTTATAATTTCTGCATAGAAACTTCTGTAAATCTCTATCTCAAAGAACAATCGTTCTATAGAGAAGTTTCTAGAATATTCCGGAAGTCGCCAAATTGGCGATACATCTGGAAAGCCTTCTTCTAACTGGTAAATCCTGATAACCCGGTCTCATGTCATCCTCATATCATGCTGACGGCATGCACTGTATTTTCTTTGCCGGACTTCGATGTAGACGAAAGATGAGGCACCAAACGGAACAGTATGCATACGTTCCGTATACGTCATTATCCGTTCGCAACAGTATGTATACGGACTTGTACAAGCTCATATATGCAAACAAATGGAACATTTCAAGTTTCAAAAAATTTTGCAGAAATATTAAAATCGGTGAACATTGAAACCAGGGTAACCAGCCGTCGCAAATTTCACGAAAAAGTCCCGTGTTCAAGTGAAAGAACACGGTAATTCTTTTGTATGGAATAGCCGATACCTGCAATGGTAGCAAGAAAATTTGCTATGAGCAAAACTCTGTAATACTCTATGCTTAGTGATCGATAAATTTAGTCCTACTTACAAATTAAACGCAAACAGTTGATTAATGTTTCATTATCTATTGACACAGAACGAAACGCTCTCTCACCTGAGCACCAGGATTATTTTGAAATTAATCATATATTTTACTTTTATGTTAGTTTAATTTTAAGTAATTTTTATAAAAAAACACAATTTTTATGTTATCAAAGTTCTGCATTTGACTGTTTTTCTAAATGTATCAATACTTAAAATGAAAAATCAAACATTTGGTGATAACAAAATTTAATTGCAGCACTGTCTTAAAATTAAATAATGATCCCATGGAAATCCAAACTTATAAATAATCATGATTTTTTTTTAAATATTAGAATATTTGTCACTGAAAAATCAAGGACAAATTTTAATCTTGAATCAATGATGTTCAGACTTAATCTTGAACAAAATAAACAAGTCATATGAAACAGATTAAAGTTCATTAAAATACAAAACAAGAAAGATCAATCATGTTTAAACCATTGATTATGAAACACTTTCCAACTTCAATGCAATTTTATTTAAACAAGTCTAAAATGCAAAACATTCCTCGGTAATATTTTGAAACTTATCACAATACTGCATTAATTTATTATATTTGAAAACTTAAACCTTCATAAAAAAAAATGAACTTCATTCAAATGACGGCATTGAAATATAAATTGCCTGGTTTAAACATCTCTAAAATGTTATACATTCCTCGGTAATAGTTTTAGAATTATCATAATACTACGATAATTTATTATATTTGAAAACTTCATCGAAAACAACTGAAATTAATTCAAATGACGTCATAGAAAAAATAACGCGCCTGGATCTCTCTATAAAAACAGGATTTCATTCATAATTTTCTCCCATTCATTTCATTCATCACAATACTATAATAATTTCTTTTATTTAAACATTTTGTTTAAGACCATGGAGCTACAAAAAATTAAACTCTATGCTTGAAACTTCATCGAAAAAAATCGTCCTTCTCTTTATGAAATCAATTAATATTTCATTCATATCAGCCATGCAGACTCCATGGACAAAATTATTTTGTGTTAAAAAAATACAGGAATTCTAATACAACTCATTCTATATATTTTGCTGTTTACATTTTACATAGGTGAAAAATAGGCTTAGTTGTAGAAATAATCAAATTTAGATCAGCATTTAAACTCAAATATATTGTCATTGCGTTGTTTCAGTATGTAGATGCACAGAATTTAAGCAAAAATAAAGTAGTTTTAGGACGGATACAACACTCAATATGAATTAAAAAGAACTTAAAAAAATCACGATTTTGAAACAAGATGGATGCCATATATCATTTTGAAGTGGGTCATGTGATCGTGTCATATCATGGTCACGTGATCGTTTCATATAAGAGGTGTAATTATTATTTTAATTTTTATTTAAAAAACTGCTGAATATATTTCGCAGAATTTTTTTTATATATTTTATGGAACAATTTGCATATTACCTAAAATTTTCGAAACAATTTGTGAATTTTAAATCCGCTTAAAAATGTTTGAAAAATTAGGTCCCATAGGGCTCAATGTATTTCATTTTTTCGCCCCGGGTTCAATCCAAAACTAATTGGGTGATATTATTCATTTATATTCCCATAGGTTCTACAGACCGTCTGAACAACATACTAAAATTTCATTTTGATTAAGTCATTTTTACGGCAGTTATCGTGCTAACGGACAGACAGACAGACAGACAGAATGAGCAAAGTCATAAACACTTTTCAACTTTGTTGTAAAGTGTTAAAAAATGGTTTATTTTTTGTTGCTAACACATTTCCAACTTGAGTAACGAACGTTCCTATTATATGTAAGGTTCTAAACGATAATTTTGCGTACAGCATAAATTTGAGTTCAACAAAAATTAATATATCTAACATTTTTAAAATCAGAAAGAAAGTTTTTTTTGCCTCCGACAGTACAGTAAAAACACAATTTAAGAAATTTAGAAGAGACCAAAGTTGAACTAGAAGGAGCACTTCACGCGCATTTTCTACTTGGCGGAACTTACATTTTGGATTGAATAAGTCACGTTCAACGCGCTAAAAGAGCATTAATGGAAATATTACTCTGCACCACAAAATGCATGTTATTTGTGTGACATAAAACTTTGATAGTATTAAATAGAATCATATATTATTATAAAGATAGGTGCACCCGGGAAAATACAGATAATTATCCACCGCTTTAGGTGGATTCTGCGAATATATACAAGGCATAGTTGAAAATTGCAAGTTATGAGTTAAATAAAATTAGCTTAAAATATATAAACCAATTTTTTCTGTCATTTACCAATATTATTTTAATATATGCCTATGTACTTCCTATTTCATATAACGGTTGCAAAAGTTCATTTAACTTCAAAATAGGAAAATATTTAAAATGTTATATGTATTCTGTTCAGAATGTTATATCTTTATGTATTCTTCTTGCATAGGTAACCTATTTTAAAATTTCGAAAATTTCAAGTATTCTGTATTTTTATGTTTAATTACCTTACGATGGAAATTATCTCTCCAAAGAAATTATTATTATTTCACCAAGGAAATAAAACTTATTGAAAGAGTGAATTTCAATATACATGTCACTTGTATTACCAAAACCTTTCCCAACTTAAAAGGCCTCCGCCGCCTCCCCAACAAAAATATCACGCTGCTCTACTAGCACTCCATCATAGGATAGTGTTAACGTCTAGTAAGACTTTAATCGCCAATGAACGTTTTTCTATTCGCCATTTCGATGCAATAATAAAAATAATCTTATGGCTCCAACAAATTAGCAAAATTCGATATTATGATGGAAAATATTACACATTAGAGATTATATTTTATTTACTAGATCTTGCTGAAATCATTTAAGTTTTCGTTACTGATTTAAATAAGCATACAAAATTTAATAAAAATCAGTCAATGATATTGTTACGAGCGTATCCTCTGGAATCGTGGTTGTGTATGCAGGATACAAGAATGAATCCTAATTTCTGGATAACTAAACACGTTTATTCAGAAGAACAAAGTGAACAAGAATAATATACAATCAACCAGCACTTAAATTCTCCACTAATTACACAAATAAGCAATATTATTCACATAATTACTGACGAAAATAATTTCACAAAATAACGGCTACTATTATGGAACCATTAACAAAAGTCACAGTTCTGTAGCTCTTATCTTATCAGTTTATCAACTGAACTGCCGTTGAGTGATGACTCTTTTTCATAGGCTCTCTCTGTAGAAATTTCTAGAATTATCTAATATCTTGTAGAATAATCGTTATTTGGCGATGTTTCTCAAAGTTTCGGGAAATCACCAAATATCGTCACATTGGCGATAAATCGCTTAATCTGGCAACCATTCTTCTGGCACGAAATTCTGGAAACCATGGAGTGACGTCTGGGAGAAAATGCTCGTACAGCTGTCTTCTGGTGAAAACAATCCGATGGCGCCGTTTGGTCTATGATAGAGACGAGAGACAAGAAGGGAAACGCCAGTGAGAGAATATTACTCATTCGCAACACTGTCCCTCCTTAAGACTGCACGTCCCGGGAAGTATTAATCTACTGTGGTCCAAAATATGGGGCCAATCTGTCGACATGGACGACTTTTGGCTTGGTCGAAGACGATTTCTGAATTCAATAAACAATCCAGAAATTAATTATTCTTTTCTTTATGATGTAGGGTCCTTCCCAGTTGTACTGCAGTTTTGGCGAAAATCCTGGCCGTCGCCGAAGGTTGAACAGCCATACTTTGTCGCCTTCCTGGCATCGTAATTAATTAGTAGCTTTGGTATCGTATCAAGTCTTCATTCTATCTGTAGAAATGTTGATCCTCTCACGAGCGAAAAGATGAACCTCCTCCAACCGTGCATGCATATTTTGCACATATTCATCAGGCTATGAAGGAGCATCACATGGTCTTAATATTAGGTCACACGGTAGTCATAGATCCCGACCAAACAGCATTTTTCATGGAGAATGACCGATCGATTCGTGGATAGCACTTCCGTAGGCCAGCAGGAACAACAGGAGATGATGGTCCCAGTCATGCTGGTTTCTGATACGAATATAGAGAGATGATTAAGTACACTGCTGTTGAATCTCTTTGCTGTGCCTTCCGATTGAGGATGAAGGGGAGTAGTTCGAGTTTTATCTATACCGAGTAATTTGCACAGTCCCATAAATATACCAGAGCTAAAGTTCGTTCTCTGGTCAGAATGAATGAGAGAGAGAACCCTGTAACGACATATCCAGTTCCGAGTTAGAACTTCACTGATGGTTGTAGACACTCGGTCAGAGATTGTCTAAGCTTCTGGATACTTTGTGAAGTAGTCCATTACTACTAGGATGTATTTGCTATTGTCTACAGGTCATGGTAGTGGCCCAAAAACAACGAGTGCAATTCTCTCAAAAGGAGCTCCGACATTGTAACGCTGAATAGGAAAAATGTTTTCTTCTCCAATCCCTTCAGAGCGCCGCATTCCGTACATTCGTTGCACTAGATCAATAATATTTTTATCTATATTATAAATAATTCTTTTCCCAGTTTTGAAAAATGGACGTACTTGTCGAATACAAATATAAAGTAAAACTGTCTATTTAATCATAATATTTTTCCTCAGTTGTTATCTGTTTATACCTAAATAAATGTTCGTTTGCTGGGACTGGTGGAAATTGGGTGCCTCTTGTGTGCAGGAGGTATCCTTTTCCGGCCGTGCAGCTAGCTGCTCTACCCATTATGTGAGTCGCACGGTCTGGGGTCTTCAGCACACTAGTCCTTTCGCAAACGAACCGGGCGACAGCTTGAATGTATCGTTACTTTGTCTCTGCAGCGTATCCCTTTATTTTATTCATAGTGCGCAGCATCTCAGATTCTGGAGTGCTATCTGTCACAGACTCGCCGCGTACACTTGGTCCACAAAGCCCGTGAGATACTTGTCTAGAGGTTTCAAACTGGCTGGCGAGGAACAATGCAACTCTCATATCCTTGAATTTGGCCATAAGAACGGCGTGCTAGATTTCTGGGTCACGAATGGCATCTATGAAATACTGCGCTGCAATTCTCTCGCGAACAGCCATAGGAAATTCTGCAAATGATAATTGTGAAAGTCTTTCCATATCCGACGCCAGCTCCTGTAGACTCTTTCCAGACTTTTGTCGACAATACGTTAATTGGACTCTGATGGTTTCTTTCAAATTATTTTCTCCCTAGCTGAGTTCCAGAGCATTTGTCAGGGCTACGAGGTCCAGATGTTTCTCGGTCGGGAGCGTCTGTAAAATATCAGCTGCAGCATCTCGAAAGGAAGTAGCGAGTTGGCAGACTTTTGTCTTTTCTTCCCATTCGTTCGCTTCTTCGATGATATTGAACTGTGCTCGAAAATTCGTTCAAAGGTTTTGTCCTTCATACGTAAGTGATTTCACTTCTTCTTTGATCTCTTCTTGTTTTTCTTTCATTTCGTCTTGTATAGTTTTAATTTTTTATTTGATTTTGGCTTGAATGGATTTAATTTCGCCTTTTATCTCGGATTTAATGTCTTCCTTCAATTCGGCTTGTCTCGCTTTCATTTCTTCTTTAATATCGTCTTTCACAGCTTTAATTTCTTGTTTCATCTCTTATTTCATTGTTTCTTGTCCAGCTTTAAAATCCTCTTTCATCGCTTCATGTCCGGCTTTCATCTCATTTTGTACGGCTTTCATTTCTTCAAGTCTGGTTTTCATCTCGTCTTCGGGCTTTCATCAAGTCTTGTGCGGCTTTTATCTCGTCTTGTATGGCTTTCATAGCTTTCTTCATCTCGTCTTGTCCGGTTTTCATAGCTTCTTTCATCTCGTCTTGTCCGAATTTCATATTATCTTGTATGGATCTCATCTCGTTTTGTACGAATTTCATACCTTTTTGCATAGCTTCTTGTCTGGCTTGCATAGCTTCTTGTCCGGCTTTCATAGCTTCTTCTCCGGCTTTCATAGCTTCTTGTCCGACTTTCATAGCTTTATGTCTGGCTTTCATAGCTTTTTGTCCTACTTTCATAGCCTCTTGTCGGCTTTCATAAATTCCATCATCTCGCATAACTGTTCTTCCATCGTTTTTTCAGTTGGGGGAACCATAACCACTTGTCAAGTTTCCTGAAATCCTACTCCTGACACCAGTTGTTACGAACGTATCCTCTGGAATCGTGAGTGTGTACGCAGGATATAAGAATGAGTTCTAATTTCTGTATAACTAAACACGCTCATTCATAAGCATAAAGTAAACTGGAACAATAGAAACATCAAACATCACTTAAATTATCCACTAATTAAACAAAATAAGCAATATTATTAACAAAATACTGACGAAAATAATTTCACAAAACATATTCTTGAGTCATTAACAAAAGTCACAGTTCTGTAGCTCGTATCATATCAATTCGTCAACTGAACTGCCGTTGAGTGACATCTCCTTTTTATAGGCTCTCCCTCTGTAGAAATTTCTAGAATTATCTAATAGCTTGTAGAATAATGGTTATTTGGCGATGTTTCTCAAAGTTTCGGGAAGTCGCCAAATATCATCAAAATGGCGATAAATCGACTAATCTGGCAACCCTTTTTCTGACACGGAATTCTGAAAACCATAGAGTGACGTCTGGAGGAAAATGTTGTCTTCCCGTGAAAACACTCTGATGGCGCCGTTTGGTCTACAATAGAAACGAAAGACAAGACAGGAAACGTCAGTGAGAGAATATTACACGTTCGCAACAATATCTAGAGATACTGTGTTGCCTGTGGATAAGAAAATGTTTAAGTTAAAAATAGGGAACTTTTCGAAAAGCAGTCGGCCTTTTACGGATTTAAATAATTCTACAAATTTTCATTCGAATCACTCAATTTGTTAGAAAAATATCCTGTATGCACACAAATGGAAAATAACGTTGATTTGTAATAAGGGATGATGAAAGCGGATTGTTCCATTAATATTTGAGAGCCAAATGCTTATCGTTTTTATTTTATATCCCCTAATAATAAAGATGAATCTACTTATCATAAATGTATATATATATGTCGTAGCCATTGAATCAAAATAAAGATTATAAAGAAATAAAATATAAATTAGCATAATTGAAAACATTTTTAAAGAATAATTAAATTATTGGAAATGTGTAATAAAAGTATATAAACTTGAATAGCATATGTTAAAATTACTTTTTATAGAAAAAAACGAAAAATACATCCTTCGTACGGCATTTTAATTTTCAATCTCATGGAAATAAATATTAATCCATTATTAAACCAATGAAAAGGCGATTAATGCCAAATCTGGCAATCTATCGTCTTTCCGCGAAAGGTTAACATTTCAGCGCAAGAGCAAAGTATGCTCCTATAGTCAGCCAAAGCTGTGTGGAGACCCTAGTTGCCAGTATGTTAGTTGCTTATTTCAACTAACTGCACCCTCTATTTCGCGCAGCGTTCTTGAACAATGTGTAACATCGTCGACCCGGATATATAATTAAACGCTAAAATTTTTTACATAACACATATTATAGAAATATTACTGGTACATAATAACAGTCCGAAGAAATGTCTAATTATATTTTTAGCAGTCTCATACTCTATGAGGCGATAGATGTTATGTAGTGCTTAGGGTTTGGTTTAACTAATGGCTTCCCAAATGACTACCATTAAAAATGACCGGTGACCCTTTGAGCCATAAATAAGATAAAATGAAAATTTTGACTTGATATGGCAGAATTAGGGCCAATACGAAATGCATAATGAAATGGTATTTCAATTTTGAAATATCCCATGGTCACTTTTTTACTTGCTTAAATAGTGATTAGGAATGAAATCAATCGATTAACATTTTACACATTGCCGTTTTTCATATTTATTAAAAATAAGCACTGTTTCAATACTCCAAGAAAACTCTGAATGAAAATAAAAAGGCGTGGCCAAGAAGCATTCGGAAAAATTCGACAAATAGTAATAATAACCCATTCAGTCGATAACTGTTGTGAAGAAGCAGCTGAAGCAGCGCTTATGCGTCACCTGCTTCACCTCACAAGCCGCCACTGAAAAAAAAAATTATTAATACATACTGGACAGACTTTTTAAAATTAAATATTACCTTTATTATCTGAATAACGCCGTTTTACAATTGAAATAAATTATCAGAGGCGGCACAGCCCAGTTAAGGCATGGAAATTATTCTTCGAGAACGTGAATTTGATCCTCGGCATAATCATTTTCTTTCTACCAATAAGAATAAACAAGAAAGATCAATCATGCATAAAGCATTGATTATGAAACACTTTCCAACTTCGATGCAATTTTTATAAATATCTCTAAAATGCGGTACATTCATATTTAAAAAAATATGACAATACTACATTATTTTATTATATTTGAACATTTAAAACTTCATCGAAAATAAGACTAACCCCCATTACTCTAGGACTAGCCGTTCTTGAGATATTTTAGTTTTTCGCGTTTTCGCTACGCCACCTTTGACAATAAGTCCAGCTATCAAATGAGAACCAAATTTAAGTTTAACATGTAAATTCAGTGTCATTTAAAATAATTATGGGTTTTATTTTGTGCAGGTAAACTCAAATTATTATTGAAGAAATAAAGAGAAAGTGAATATGGGTCTGCAGGGAAAGTCATGTGCTGCCTACATCAGAATTTTTAACAATCTTACAACAATGATTCATAGAAGTGAACGGGGATTATTTGCAGGCCATATCGATAAAAATGTAGGATCTATATTTGAGGATCCACCAAATTTTTGTAGAATAAAATGTCCTACAAATTTAATCTGTGTACCAAATTTCAACCCTCTAGGACGTAGAAAAGTGCATTAAAATGATATGAAATAAGTATAAAATGACAGCCAGACAAACGACCATAAATCATGAAGAGTTATATAAAATTTTAAAAATTGTTAACTATCATATTTATATTAAAATGTGAAACCTCTCTTATATATAAAATAATTAATCCCTTGGAAAGATATTTACTATAAAATATATCTCTTTTTCTTTTTAGAGGATATAACAAGAGTCAGAATTTAATTGAATTTGTTTTTTACCCTATATTAAATAATTTTTATTTAAAAAACTACCTGACATATTTTACTGAAATTGTTTTTATATATTTTACGGGATAATTTGAATATTTCCAAAATTTTCGAAGCAATTTGTGATTTTTGAATTTGCTTAAATGTTTAAAAAATTAGGTTCCATAGGGTTTAAGGTATTTCATTTTTTCAACCCGGGTTCAATCCGAAATTAATTGGGTGATATTATTCATTTATATTCCCATAGGTCCCACAGACCGTCTGAAAAACATACTAAAATTTCATTTTGATAAAGTTTTTGTTTTTTTAATCAAATGGTCAGGCACTTGACTTTCATCATTCGCCTATACATCGGCCAGAAACGTGAACCATTTAGCCGTCCTAGGACGTTGCCCCAGGCGCACCAGAGGTGCGCGAAACACTCTGCGCCCATCCAGGCCTTACGTGGGACTCGAACCCACAACGCGGCGGTCCAACAATCGCTTGGAAACGCTCGCCTTGACCGCTCGACCACCGCGTCGGCCATTTTGATAAAGTCATTTTTACGGCAGTTATCGTGCTAACCGACAGACAGACAGAATGAATGAACAAAGTCATGAGCACTTTTCAACTGTGTTGTAAAGTGTTAAAAATCGTGTTAAATGCAGTTTTATAAAAATTTCAGCATATTTCACCCGCATTTAGCATCCGGCATACCAGACATACTCGATTACTAAAAGCTGATTTCAGCAATCGTAACACACCCTAATACATTCATTTTTCAATTTGAATTCAAAGAAAAGGCAATACTTTTTTGTAACGAGGAAAGTAATACGACACTTTCAATTTTAACTCTTTTACTCGTATAAGAAGTAACATTCAATTTTCTACAGAATCACCGTACAAGATTTAAAGAAGCAAAAGTTTGAAGTAAAAGTTAATCCAAGTGTCAGGATATGAGCTTCAGTTTTCTTTCGATTTCAAGAATTTCCGACTATTCGGCACTTGAATAAAATCCGAGAAGGAAAAGAACATGAAGGCAAATAGGATTTCTGTTTCGAATCATTTATTGAATCAGTTATTGTAGTGGGCAGGAAACATCTGAATCCTTTATTAATTAACAGGATAAACAATGTATATGTTACCGGCAATGTATGAAATACCGGCATTCTATAGATTACCTAGGCATTTTATAGCATAACGGCCGTTTTTAGGCAAAGTATGGAATATGAGAATTATTATATACTTTCCCTAGGCATTGTATATAATACCTAGGCATTCTATAGAATGACAAATGCTATTTATATGCAAAGTATGAAATAAGGAATGAATCGGAGATATATTTCATATTTTGCCGTTTGTCATTTGGCATTCTATAGAATGCCCAGGAAATATGTGAAATGTTAATCGTTTCATAGATTGCCGATCAGTTTTCGGTATTCTATAAAATGGCTAGGTATTCTATAGAATGCCGGCTTTCACACATTGCCGATTATGTTACCGGCAATGTATGAAATGCCGGCATTCTATAGAATACCTAGGCATTTTATAGTATACCGGCCTTTTTTAGGCAACGTATGAAATATGAGAATTATTATATACTTTCCCTAGTCATTGTATATAAAACCTAGGCATTCCATAGAATGACAAATGCTATTTAGGCAAAATATGAAAAAAGGAATGAATCAGTGATGTATTTCATACTTTGCCGGTTTGTCATTTGGCATTCTATAGAATGCCTAGGAAATCTGTGAAATGTTGATCATCTCATAGATTGCCGACCAGTTTTCGGTATTCTATATAAGCCGGCTTTCATACATTGCCGGTAACATATACAAGCAGGACACAGGAATTTTCAAAACATGGAGCAAAGTTTTGTATCCTTGAGACATTTTATCAGCATTTTCCAATGATATCAATGACTAAACAAAAACATTAGTTGTCTCCGAACTGTAGCTCTACAGGAAAATATCCCGCTCCTGGCGAGCTCAAAGTTTGTATGAGTACTGGGGTTATAATCCAGCTTTTCTGTTAAAAATCTCCAACACAAGGTGATGTTGAAGAAAATTAACTTTGTAGATATGTAGAACTTAACTTTATAGATATGTAGTGTATGAAAATTGACTTTGTAGAAAAATATTGTCTTTTCCTAGAAAATCGTTAATTCATTATCTCCTCCGGATGAGCCAGGACTTTAATCTTCTAGTGCTGACACTTTATCTGTCTACACATTACCAGACCTCATGGAAGTTCCTCTGCCCTTCCACGAATGCCATGATAGTTTTGTGTTCATTTACTTTTCTCCAATCAAATCTCATACCAAGAATAATAAAACTCTTGTCACACTATCTGGGACGAAATTGGTTTTTCCTTTTATCTTGATTTAAAAAAAGGCTCTTTCTTCAAGAATACTAAATTCACCGCACTCCAGCAAAAAAAAAAAAAAAACTAGTAAATATTGCATTTGTTAACAAAGGTAACATTCAGAATAACAAATAGAATCGATCGGGACTGATATACACTTTGAATGGCATTAAGAAAATTCGTTTTCGTTGTTGCGCAAATAAGCAAATAAAACAAATGTAATTTATACTGGCGTTATAAGTTATTTCAAAATAACTAGTATTTAAGCATGTTAAAAGACAATTAAAGGCACTCATAAAAATTAAATTGCAACATTTGTTTAATAATGTCTGTTTCGTTAAATAATTTTAAGTACTTAGTATCAGGCGTTTCTGTTATATTTGCAAATTGCCGGTTTTTTACAAACTGGTCAACTGACGATGCACGAAATGTCGTTTTCGTGACTTCATTTGGTTTCATGAAAGGAAAACTGTGACAGCAGAATATCTCGTCGAACCCTCGTGTGTGTGTGTGTGTGGGGGGGGGGGGATGGATGTTCATTTTATTGCTTAGTTTGCGGATAGTAAAAAGCGACGGGAATTAAATTCATTTTACTTTAGCAGTTGCTAAGTGCTTGCTCATGCTAAATTTGATTAACTGCTAATTTATAACAAGTAATATTTTGCATCAATTGCTTTATCCGCTAGTTCTAATAATCTAAACTATTCAAGACTACTGAGTTGTATCGAGTGATTACTACCTATTGTCCACAAATTAAGTCAAGTTTACACCAGAAAAGAAATTAAATTAACTGGAGTCTGAATCAACTCAACTTTCTTATACCAGAACCCATTTTTAGTAGCATTTTTTCAAATTTTATAAGAAAATTTTTTAAAAAGCGATATCGTGGGTCCAATTTCAGCGTGTTACCCTTCACTTTAAAGGACTCGAAATAATATTTCGATTGATACCACACTTGACAATGTACCCTCTCTGTGGGGGCGGGTAACTTTCCCCCGAGGGCTGATAATGACGTCACGAACAAATAATTGCATTTTGCGACTATTTTTTACAACGATTGAAATTATAATGTCTTGTGATCAGTGAGTCGTAAATAAACCTTTTCATGCATGATTATATCACATTTTGATGATAAATCCGGATGTAAAGTTTCGTGAACATCCATTAGTATTTGTGGCCGTTATCGTGTACACAAGAAATCGACCACTGACATACACCAATCCATAAATAGCTAAAACGTGTTCAGAAGGTATTACATACATTACATTACATGAACCAGACCGCACGGCTCGCCAGAAGGCTTAGAGTAGCTTAACGTGCGGGCGGGGAAGGAAACGATCGTCAACCCGCCTAAGCCGACCTCAATAGGCCAGAAGCACTGAACAAAGAAATCGAAACAGCACAGTGACAGATAATATAAAAACTACCTAAATAATCTTAAAAAATACACAGATACACCAACAATAAACATAACCAAACCTAGATAATAATACGCACATAAATCCAAATCTCTCCTCCAACACTGAAAGCAGAAAAAGTAAAATATTAAAACTAAAACAAAGGATAACAAAAGTGATCCCCAACAACCTTTAGCAATAAGATCTAGACTAATGAATCAAAAGTAATCCCTGACAAAACAAATAAAACCATAACAATTGAAAGAAATACCCTAAAACAAACATCCAAAAAGTAAATTATACATCATTTGCTAACATTTACATCCATTCCTACACGTAAATACTAACATAATCTTACCCAATTACTAATAGGGAGAAACCAAGAAATGAAGAGAGATATTATAACGTATTGATCCCTCGTAATCGTAACGTATTATCTCCTCCAACACTGAAAGCAGAAAAGTAAAATATTAAAACTAAAACAAAGGATAATAAAAGTGATCCCCAACAGCCTTTAGAAATAAGATCTAGACTAATGAATCAAAAGTAATCCCTGACAAAACAAATAAAACCATAACAATTGAAATAAATACCCTGAAACAAACATCCAAAAAGTAAATTATACATCATTTGATAACATTTACATCCATTCCTACACGTAAATACTAGCATAATCTTACCCAATTACTAATAGGGAGAAACCAAGAAATGAAGAGAGATATTATAACGTATTGATCCCCATCCTACCCTAAGACAAAATCTAATCTCCGAGTCATAAAACAGCAGAGTTAAATCTAATAAAACAGGTCGGGAATAACCAATATATAGTAAATTATAAAATAAATAGTAAGGTCTAAGCATTCTAAGTGAAGCATAATATTATCTAAGATATAAACCGTAGAAGAAGGCCCAGGTCGCACGACTCACCCGAGGGTATGAGCAACAAAGTGAGCGGCCGGAAAAAGATATAAACCGTGTTGACAGAAACATTTTCATCAATCCACGTCTAAAATCTAAGCAAATCACCACAATATAAAAGATCTACACGGAGTCACTAATTTGGAACAAGTCCATCATCGACAAAAGTATTTAATAAGCCAAACAATTTAGAATAAATTGTCCCAAACTCGAAATTTGGCAACTTTTTCGGCTGACAACTTATTCGGCAACATTCATTACTCTGCTAAAATCAAGAGTTTAGCCTAAAGGATAAATAATTAAAACTATGAAGCGATCTAAAATTCTATTAACAAAATATAGTACGGATATACAGTCTTAACGGAATTTCTTTTCAACCCCAGATCAATAGCCATACATATTCTAATGAGAAAAGTGAGAAAATAATCAGAAGTTAATACCTGTCATCACGACACCCCACCATAGCATGTAATTTTAATCAAGCATCAAAGCTGTACCTTATCTGCAAATGATTCGTGTAAATACTCCAGTATTAATTACTTACACCAACCTTCTTGGACAAGACATAAAAATTAGTCACCTATAATTATAATAAAAATAATAACCAAACGGCAATAGATGAAAACAGTAATAATTAAACGGAAACATTACAATACTATCAGCTAGATCAAGAGGATTTCATATATCACGAAGATAAATAAACAATAAGGAAAAAAATTTAAAAATGCAAACATATGATTACCATCAAACCATGAGCACCATAGACGTCTATACAGGGTGTCCCAAAAAGATTGAAATGCGCTTTAATTCTTTACAGGTTGGAGATAAGTGGGCAATGTAAATTGCAAAAATGTTGAAAGTAAGATAGAAAATAAGACTACGTTAATGAAATAGTCCTCCCATTAATTTTCAAAAAGTTACACTTTATAAATTTTTTTATGACCTTTTAGACAAATTGGGTCAATCAGAAAATTTTTATTTTTCATGCAACTAGATCATTAAAAAAACCCGCATATCTGTATCTTTAAAATTGAGCGAGTACTATTTAATTGAAAATTGAACATTGTGAATGGGGACCCTATATTAAATTAGAAATGTAATTTTGTGACATATCACAAAAATGATAAAACTCGATGATAATACATAGGATACCCAACCTTGTAATGAGTACCACTGATTTATACGATGTCTGTCTGTGTAATACTTTATTTAGATGCATTTGTGATAAAAATTTTGACACATATTAACGTAGTTTTGGTCTAAAAAATTTCCATCGTCAATTTGTTTATGATCCCTATTTCCACTGATGAAACAGCCTTTTACATGGTACGGAAAAGTGGCATAAGTTAGATTTTTTTCTTTATCATAATTTAGTTGATTTTAAAGATACAGATATGTAGGTTTTTTAATGATCTTGTTGCATAAAAATAAAAAAATTATGATTGACCAAATCTGTCTAACGGGGTCATATAAAAATTTATAAAGTGTAACTTTTTGAAAATTAATGGGAAAACTATTTCATTGACGTAGATTTATTTCCTACCTTACTTTCAACAATTTTGCAATTTGCATTGCCCACTTATCTCCAACAGGTAAAGAATTAAAGCGCGTTTCAATATTTTTTGGGATACCCTGTATATACTCCGTTACTCTAAAAATTAACAAAACCATCCCCAAATAACTGTAAAAGAATTAGAAAACTTGGTTTTTTATAAAACAACATATACTACTAAAAATTACAAGAAATATCGCTGCTGAGATATTCCTAATAAGCATGCATAACCCAGTAAATTCAAATTATTATACATATCATACAAAATCATTGGTATATATTATCATTTAAACTATATCACACTTTAAACAAAGTTATTAGAGAACTTATCTTCAATATCTAAACATAATATTACTAAATTGTTAATGGGAAAATCTCGCAGAGCGATCAAGCAACTCCAGTTAATCGCCATAGCCTCTATGCTTCTTATATTTTTCAAACTCTTTAATAAGCATTTGACAGTTATTACTTCTACAAGAGTGGCCTGCCTTTAAATCACCTTTTTTCATTAGATTATAGTTCACACAGTTGAGACATTTATAATTCTCTTTACAGTGCATCGGAGCATGATTTCCAGTACATACCAGGCACCAGCAGCCGTATAAGTACCAGCAGCAGTATAAGTGCCAGCAGCAGTATAAGTACCTCCAGCAACAAGAGTGTCAATGACATTATTTAAGGTAGGGAGAGAATCCGGCAAGTTGGGGAAAAATGCACCAATCGCCTGACTATGCTTATCCCATACTTTCTCAATAGAACAAAAGGCCAATCTAGACTCATCCAGCCTAATCAGAGAATCTTTCAGTTTTGACTGTAAACATTCAATTTGGACTGTAAACGTTCAGTTTTGAACTTCCCGCATTACACAGTCCATTTGTATGGCCTAAACTACCACATATCATACACTGAAAAATATTATAGAATTCCTTGCATTTGATTTAGAGCCATTTGTAATAAACATAGCCTTGGGCGACGAGTGGACAGAAGGCCAAAGAGTCTACCTCTATTACCCAGTGAGATCTGTATCGAGCCTTTACCTTAAACTTAGGTTCTTACAGTTTGGACTATCTCTAATACAGGGATTCTTCCGAGACAAATCTTTCAATACAGGTCCCTCCTCGGTACCGTCCTTTATATTGAAAAAGATCACCTTCGGCTTTCTTAGTTGGGCGTTTAACAATGCACTTATCCTTTATACTAGGACACCCAATAATCTTGTCCACAAATATTTTTGACGATTCTGAGCGAGAGAATACTTCCATGAGAACTCCAACGTCCGATATATCAAAAAAATTATCTATCCCGATGCCCAGCACAATAGGAGCCACACCAGAATCGAAAATTCCCCACTAAGTAGCCAAGGAAGTACCAGGGACCACTGGTTTAACTAAAATAGGTTTTCCAGCAGATGGACGACTATTGGTTGGAGGAACTTTATCAGCAACCGGAATAGTTGCCGACCCGTCAGTCAAAGGAGAAGCACAAACACTTTTCACAGGAGTAAAATCAGGAGAAGGACCAGCAGCAGTATAAGTGCCAGTAGCAGTATAAGTACCTCCAGCAGCAAGAGTGCCAAAGACATTATTTAAGGTAGCGAGAGAATCCGACAAGCTGGAGGGAAATGCACCCATCGCCTGACTATGCTTATCCCATACTTTCTCAATAGAACAAAAGGCCAATCCAGACTCATCTAGCCTAGTCAGGGAATCATTCAGGTTTGACTAAAAAGCTTCCTGCTCAGCTCCACAGTCCTCAAGCCTCGACCGATTCAACGACATTTCATCATTCTTTTCTGTCTGACTCTCCACAGACATATGCTAGACTAAGTTGTGAAGCTGTGAAGCATCCATTAAAATCTCCAACAATGGGCAAAAAAATTGAGTAACTGGGTCCTCTGTAAACGTGTAGCAAGGTTTTAGGCTTTTCTATCAACGAAAAAGGTTCCAAGGGTAACTAAAAGTTTTTCAGCTAGTTGAAGTAGTTGAACTGCCTTGTTTCCAAATCGGAAAACTGTTCATGGGATTTCTTCTTGACCTAACCGGACAATTCCTCGAGCTTAGCCGAGTAAGCCAAAATTAAGGTTTTCAAAAATAATCAAGTCAAAATAGTGACGTCATAAGCAAGGCGATTCTAAGCATTAACTGGATATTTCATGCAAAGATCCACACTACTTCAAGATCGCAAAAGGAGGCGTAATGTCATCGCTTCTATACCACCACTTCTACCCCCACTGGGTTCCGGTCTAAATTGGGTGCCACTTCCCGGCCGTCCAAACAGTTACCTTACACCTTTCTGGTAGGTCGGACGGTCTGGGTAACAACAACAACCACCACTTCTACATTACCACTTCTACATCACCATTTCAACGTCGGTTTACAGACTGTACCAAACACGGTACTAGCATCAAATGCCACTCATAACTTCCACTAGGATCCAGGATACTGTATAAATAATTTCAAATTCCATGGATATACAGGACTCCATATCGAAAAAACACTGTTCCGCAAAATGAGGAAAAAGTTTCAACCCAGGCAAAAGCAGTTATAGAAAATTGTCTGCATTAGTCAAATCTCAAAATATAAAATATTAATTGATTTTTAACACCAATCATTCCAAAATCCCCCCAACTAGAGGGTCTGTAGTTAACAATATTAATTGTCTAAGGGCATTACTTTCCTTGTATGTATCTCATCAACACCTAGTAACCAAGAGAAGAAAATTACGATGGTGTCATTATGGAATGGAGTACTTTCAATAATTTCCACAGACTATACAAGGCATGGTACTGGTATCAAATATCACAGATGACATCCACTAGGCTCCAAGACACTGTATATATAATTTTAAGTCCTACAGATACACTGGACGCACTATAATGAAAACACTATCCCGCAGAAAGAGGACAAGTTCCAATTCAGACAAAACTGGTCATGAAAAGATGTCTACTTGAATTTAATCTCAAAATATAGAATTATTTAATGATTTTTAACACCATTCATTCCATTATTCCCCAACCAGAGGACCATAGTATTTATTCACAGATGGCATGGGCAGTGGTCAAAAATAAAATGTTCATTAATCCACGACGCAGTATAAGGCCGTCATCTTAGTAGATCTGTAACATCCCAATTCGAATTCACCTAACATCAGAGAATTATATCTAGACTTAAACTTCAATATATAAAATAAGAGCACTCACATGCTGTAACTCTGACCAGCGGCTTTCCATATATTCACATTCCAAATAATATTTTACACAAAAAACCACATTCATTGACTAATACATTCCGCAAAAACATAACGAAACCTTTTAACTCGTAACAATTGTTGGGAACCGTTAAATCATATATTGGCATCAGAATACGAAATCGAAAAATTTTTGTCAAAACAATATTTTATCTAATACTACATAAGAGAAAGAAAAAATGTTCTCAATGGCCAGACACTTGATATGGCACTAGCAAAAAAACGAAATTGAACATAAAAAACAATTAAAAGATTTCCAAAATTAAACGTTTAAAGCTCATTTGCAAAGTCGTGCAAAAAATTGCAAAAATTCGCTTTTAAATCAAAAATAATTGAATTCAAACAAAAATTCTAATTAATGATATTTTTTCTAAAAAATATAGCTGAATCCAGTCATAAGATACCGAATTTGGTAAACCTGCGGTTTCACCCATATAGGGCAGATATTGGATTGGAAGGGATGGTTCTACAGGTATTGCGTTCTGCCTATGTTATCTAGCTGCGGTTCATTTTGGCACAGCTTTCTGGATGCTTATTCGATTGACAGGATTTCAAATCAATGCTTTAATGAAATCGCTTTTTATATAAAGTAACATTTTAAAATATTACCGAAACTTAAATATTTCACATTAAAAACTTCACAATTTTATAAACTTTGAGGCGATAGAATAATTTTGCCTATTTTGAAGTTAAATAAGGGTTGTCAAAATGGTTGCCGTCAAACAAGTTTACCTGTCGGGCCATGTAAAAATATAATGAAATGCGCTACTCGATGAGACAACTTACAACGCCATCTATCGGCAAATTTTGGAATTAGCGGTCCTATCTCTTAAACGGTGAAAGATACGAGGAAAAAGTCAATTAGAAAGTTGTAGAGCACTCTCGATTTAGTACGAAAAGATACCTTGCGCATATGAATACTCAAAACAGAATGCAAAAAATGAACATTTGTTTGATTGTGAAGCGAAGCGAGAAAAGACCACCTTACAGACTAAATACGAGCCTGTGTTGTGGCGCAGGGGAAATGCACGTGATTTTCATTCGTGAGGATCATGGTTCTGTCCCCACCGGTTGCGTGTTTTACTGAATGTCTCTACAAACCATAAAAACTTTCTGCTGATTTTGCAAAATCGTCTCTCCAAACACACAGCTCAACTCAACCATGTCTGGTATAAAAATCACATGGATCTCATGTATTATGTAAATGAGGATGGAACGTCATACCTGTTCACCAGAGACTACTACTATAAAAAGGATGTTTCTGGTGGGTTGTACGTTAAAGCAGAGAGTTATGGTAAAATTTGGCAGTAACGAGTATTGCGAGATGTTGTTAATTTACGGTGAATGTGGGCGTAAAGCAAAATCTGCTGCAAGGCTGTATCATGAACGTTTCCCTCAAGGCCCACATCCTACACGGCAGACCCGCATCCTACACGGCAGACCATCTTAAAAATTATAAAACTTTTAAGGGAGACGGGCTGCGTGACCAGCCGACCTCGAATTCGTACACCTCGTAATGTAGGACGCAAAGTGCAACCTGAAGATATGCTAGCATACGCTCTCGCCCATCCTCAGAGCAGCACAATTGATTAGTGAAAATTGTGGCCTCTCAAAAAACCGCGTCTGGAAAATCCTGAATGAATCAGTTGCTCATCCATACCGATCCACACCTGTGCAGGGATTGCTGCCAAGAGTTTCTGAGAGACGTTACACGTGGTGCAACTTTGTGATGAATAACTTAGAGGTCCACCAACATTCCTGGCAGACATAATATGGACGGATGAGGCATGTTTTTCGAGGAACGGAATGTTTAATAGACAGAACGTTCATACCTGGTTGCTGGAAAATCCGAGATATGCCGTCGAAGTTCGACATCACAACTCTGGCCGATTAATGTTTGGCGCGGAATTTTTAATGACAGGCTCATGGGACCAGTATTTTACGAGGTCACGTTAACGGGACAACGGTAGTTGCAGATTCTGCAGGATGTAATAACCGACATTGTTGAGAGTCTACCATTGCACCAACTCTTAAATATATGACTCCAACATGACGGCGCACCTCCGCATAAGATTTCAAACGTTCAGCAGTACCTAATATAGACATTCCAGAATCAAGTCATCGGGTATGGTGGTTCCGTTGAGTGGCCCCCGCGCTCATCTGACTTGACACCATTGGACCTCTTCTTATGGGGACACATAAAAGAGCAGGTATATGCTACCGCTCCGCCAACATTGCAAGATCTTCGACGACGCATTACTGATGCTTGTGCGTCCGTAACACCCACCATGTTGTACAATGTGCAGCGAGAAATCCAGTCCAGAATACAAATGTGTATAGTGGCTATCGGAGAGCATTTTTGAGCAATATACTATTGTAAATAAATGATCCTGAAGATAGGGAAGTGTCTCAGTTTCTTTCTTCCACTCTTTATGACATGACAATTTTCGAAATCGTGACCGAAGAAATGTTCATTTTTTGCATTCTGTTTTGAGTATTAATGTGCACAAGGTATCTTTCCGTTCTAAATCGAGAGTGCTCTACAACTTTCTAATTGACTGTTTTCCCGCATCTTTCACCGTTTACGAGATAGGATCACTAATTCCAAAATTTGCCGATGGATGGCGTTGTAAGTTGTCTCATCGAGTTGCGTAGCCTTTTTACTATACCTAGACACCAACTTTATGGCCTAAGCTGTCACCGTTTAGAAGTTAAGGGGGTATAACGGATATAAGTGGGCACCCTGTATATACCGAAAAGGAACACTTAAATTGACAATTCAAGTATGAAAGAAATCAAAAGGATAATAGGGGTGCAAACGAGAGATTATTAATGTCTAGGGGGATTGTAACCCCTATTCCTGGTTAAAAGCTTGGTTTTTATTCCTAGGAAGCACTTCCATTAACAGTGATCGCTCGAAGCAGTTCCAAAACCGCGTGTATGAGAAAAACAGAATCCCAAAGGATACAAAATCCAGGATACAAAATCAAGAAAGCCAAAGGTGTCTCGAAAAGAAGTCAACCATCTTGAAAAGAGAGTTTGAGAAAGATTTTCAAGGATTCCAAAAGAAGATTCTTTCTATACTCCCAAAACAGCAAAGAAACAGTCACAGTTAATACAAAGTTACCGTTTTATCTAATGGCAACAAGTTGTTAAAATCTGCATAAAATACGTTGTCCTTGTCAAGAGCTTTACAGAAGTTTACAAGTCCTGAGAGCTTTACAGAAGTTTACAGTCTTTTACAAGTCCTTAGGAAAACAACAGGATAACCGTTTTCCAATGCCACTTTAATTAATTGACGTTCACTATTAATGCGCTTTTCACAAGTAGAATTTAATTTATGATATCTATTAAAATGATTACATATATTTCTCAATACTTTAATACTGATATTGCTAAGCCATGGTGTTATATATTTTATATCACATTTGAAACTTTTTCGTGTTTCATAAAGTTTATAGCAAAATTGATCTTGTTGATTACGATATAAAGTTAAATCCAAAAATACCATTTCACCTTTGTTACTTTCCACTGTTTCTATCAATTCAAGGTTAAGTGGGTAAAAGCCAAAATCAAAGTGAAAGAGCATTTAGTATGTGCGAGGAGGATATCATCAACGAAACGGAAGTACATTATTTCATTAAGTATATGTGTACAGTTTTCGTTACAGAATAAATATAAATCTGCTAGAAGTGACGAACATCCTCCTCCCATAGGAATTCCCAACTGGATCTATAATTATTAATAACAGTTTCAATGTAATACAACGTTTGAAAAACATCCCAGAGGTGCTATTTTTTAAAAGTTACGATTTTAAAGATCTGTTTAATTGTATTAACTTAAAAGATCTCTTCGATATTTTAATGCATTTTTATAGTAATAATGCTTGTATTTTGAATTATGATTGTAACAAGTTCAAATTTTTAGAAACTTTGGTACTATTTGAGAACATCTTATACAATGGACAAGGCTTCTATAAACAAATAAAGGGAATTCCTATGGGAGGAGGATGATCGTCACTTCTGTCAGATTTATATTTATTCTATTACGAAAACGGTACGCATTTACTTAATAAAATAATGTACTTCTGTTTTGTTGATGATATCCTCCTCGCACATACTGAATGCTCTTTTCACTTTGACTTTGGTTTTTACCCACGTAACCTTGAATTTATAGAAACAGTGGAAAGTAATAAAGGTGAAGTGGTATTTTTGGATTTAACTTTATATCGTAATCAACAAGAACAATTTTGCTATAAACTTTATGACAAACGAAAAAGTTTCAAATGTGATATAAAATATATAACACCATGACATAGCAATATCAGTATTAAAGTATTGAGAAATACGATATGTAATCATTTTAATAGATATCATAAATTAAATTCTACTTGTAAAAAGCGCATTAATAGTGAACGTCAATTAATTAAAGTGGCATTGGACAAACGTTATCCTATTGGATTCCTCAGGACTTGTTATATAAACTTCTGTAAAGCTCTTGACAAGAACAACGTATTTTATGCAGATTTTAACGATCTGTTGCCATTAGATGAAACGGTAACTATGTATTAACTGTGACTGTTTCTTTGCTGTTTTGGGTGTATCGAAAGAATCTTCTTTTGAAATCCTTGAACATCGTTCTCAAGATCTCATTTCAAGATGGTTGACTTCTTTCCGAGCCATTTTTGGCTTTCTTGATTTTGTATCCTGGATTTTGTATCCTTTGGGATTCTGTTTTCCTCATACACGCGGTTTTGGAGCTGCTTCGAGCGATCACTGTTAATGGGAGTGTTTCCTAGGAATAAAAAGCACGCTTTTTACCAGAAATAGGGGTCACAATCGCCCTAAATATTAATGATCTCTCGTTTGTACTCCTTTTATCCTTTTGATATCTTTCATACTTGAATTGTCACTTTAAGTGTTCCGTTTTGGTATATATATATATATATATATATATATATATAGTGCTATCGGTGCCCATTGACTATTTTCTCAACCGTTAGTCACAGAGATATACTTCCAATTGCAAAAATGTTTTAAATTTTAAAATCTATTATCTTAGAAACATTTTAAATTAATAAATACATTTCTGACAGAAATACGAAATATAAATTTTATACGCCCCCCCCCCGATCCCACCACTTATATTTACAGAAAATCATCCTCATACAATTTCATGCAAAATAAAAAAAAATCTTTCTTTTACGACCAAAATTCACCGAGTTATGAAGCATTAAACTTTATGACTTAAGTCGGTTTTTTTCGAATAAAAATGTCCCTTTTTCAGGCAACCAACCCATCAGGGACCGTATTGACCATTTCTCAGCAAAAAAGGGATCCAACTTTAAACAGCTATAAGTTGGTCAATTTTAGTCGTAAAAGGATGATTTTTTTTTATTTGCATAAAATTGCATGAGGATTATTTTCCTAAATATAATTAGTCGGACCGGGGGATTGTATAAAAATTTATATTTCGTATTTCTTTCAGAAATGCATTTATTGATTTAAGCTGTTTCTAAGATAATGGATTTTAAAATTTAAAACATTTTTTCAATTGGAAATGTATCTCTGTGACTAACGGTTAAGAAAATAGCCATTGGGCACCGATAGCACTGGACACCCTGTATGTATATATATATATATATATATATATATATATATATTACATATTTCTAATATATATATATATATATATATATATATATATATATATATATATCCATCCAAATGGAATCAATGAACAAAGACCGAAAAGATATAAAAATAAAAGTGAAGTACCACTAATTGCCCAGGCGATTGTTACCCCCCACTTACCGGTATAGCATGCTTTACACAGTGGTAACACTCTCGGGAGCCGGTACATCACTATTGAAATTTGATAATCCATATTTCATATGAAAGACTGGAAAGAAAAAAAACACTGAAATAATCCTCGTCACAAGATTACTCACCAATACCCAATTTTTAACTGAAACGAGAAACGTTGTCTTCACCTAATTACACACAAAAACATAAATTAAAGAACATCAAGTAAATTCAATACCTAATCACCAAAGTTACCAAACCACTATTTACCATTACACTCTATAACCAAACACTTAATGATCTCACTACTAGAAGCAAGAACAAAGCCCCCTACACTATCAACTTTCTTTATTTATACTTCTTTTATGAGGGAATTGTTCATAACACTCAGTTATGGTTATGTGGTAAAAACTCCAAGCAATGTCATACAAAATCCCTGGTGGAAAACCTTGTTTAAATGCTTCATTTAAGTAAGCCACATCGCAATTATATTGGTCGATGGTTCTAGATTTTATTTTTTAATACGTTTTAATTGATTTAAAACAATCTTTCTGAACACATTTTTATGTAAGCAGGTGGTACTCCATGGTGTTAAGTAATTGATTTTAAAATTGAAATTCATTTGATGGAATTAATAGAATTAAATAGAATTGAATTTTATTTAATTATAATCATTTACATGAATACTTTTGTTATATATACATATATATATATATATATATATATATATATATAGTCTCTCAAAACATAATCAGACTATCATACCCCCCACAAAATATCGCTAAATTAGACTTTTCTTGCCCGTATCGGATCTTTAGAGTACATCTAGAGAGGAAAGAAAATCATTTTTAAATAGGTGGCATGTTAAATTTTATACACCTTTCAAAATGAAATGAGAATCCTGAAAAATAAATTTATATCAAAATTTTAACAAATTCACTATCTAGCTCTGCCCTTAAGCTCTGCCGTATCGGATCTTTAGAGTACATCTAGAGAGGAAAGAAAATCATTTTTAAATAGGTGGCATGTTAAATTTTATACACCTTTCAAAATGAAATGAGAATCCTGAAAAATAAATTTATATAAAAATTTTAACAAATTCACTATCTAGCTCTGCCCTTAAGCGTCTTATACACGCATAGCAGAGACGCATGGTCGACTGACAACATGTTTAGAAAACCCTAAGAGGTCTCTATTAATTTTACTAGTTATTGACCTTTTTCATCCGGGCCTAAAAATAAGCTGAAACAACTTGTCGATATCCCTGTCGTTAGTATTGCATATATACAGGATGTTTCAAAACTAAAGGAAAAGCCTTTAAGGCGTGATAGAATATATCGAAACAAACACATTTCACCACAGGATGCATGGTCGCAAGTGCAGCGGTTACGTTGTAAAGGCCACTATCAAGTTCTAGTGGGCAATTTCAGACACACGTATAGCAGTGGAGGTTTTCGTATATAAGATCATTAGCGACTTGGAATGGATCAGTATACCAATGTGGAGGAGGCTGGCATGCATTTTGTCTATGGTCTCGCCAAAGGTAATGGCAGTGAAGCGCAAACGCTTTACCGAGGGCGCTTTCTAAACATGCGTGTTCCCGATCACGGAATGTTTTCTCGCTTGCACCGCCAACTGTCTGAAAGGGGATTCTTTAGCCATGCATTTATTTTATCTTAAATAAAGCTGTATTTTGATGATTCGTGCCAGTCTTGTTATTGCGTTGCGTAAGACTGCGTGTGTGTGGAGAAATGGAAAGCGCCGTCTTGCGGGTAACACACACACACACACACACACATATATATATATATATATATATATATATATATATATATATATATAACAGATAAAACGTAAAGAAGATGGGAACTAAATGTCTCCACGATACAATACTGCAAAAGTCAAAGCAAATTACTACAAAGAATAAGGCGCGTAGTTGCTCTTACATCCGAAATAGAAAACATTGAATAAAATGGAATTAAAAAGACGGGGATGACCGTAAGTCTTGCATAAAATTGTAGAGGAGGATTGCGACTCCTCTTTCCCGTTTAAAAGCAGCTTTTGCAGCCCGGGCAAACGCTCACGGCCAAAATGCAATACAACGGTCGGTTCCCCATATGCGCAGAGACGAAAGCACCATACAACAGAACAGGAAAGAACAACGACCAGGAAAGATGGAGGTAATGAGGCGCTACACACTATCCCTCTGTCCAAGAAAGAAATTACGCGCATGCGTGTAGAGATAACAGTACCGCATATCGACAATTATATACCAATATCACGACTGGATGGATCTCTGAAAATAGAATTATAATAACTCTTCAAGAAATACTTGGGATAATGTTTTTTATAGCTTCTTTTATCATTTTCTGGTTACATTCAGTGCAATCCTTTTTGAATATGTTAAAAACTTGGTTTCTCTTGAATTGTCCGATAATAATGTTCCTGAAAACATTCGTAGTAAAATTAGATGTCCAATCTATGATCTAGACAACAAGGTATATATACAACATTGTACGACAAACGTAACTTATATAAAATTAAGATCAACCATATCATTTCTAATATATATATATATATATATATATATATATATATAAATTAAAATAACATAAACTAAAGTGCAAGAGTGTGAATCAGTAACCACAGTATCAAACCGCGAGCAAAATAAAGCGTGTTGTGAAAAGCAAAAAGCAACGAGGAAGGGCCGAAAAAGTAGAGCACGGAGAGGCCAGGACAAGGAAAACATATTAAAGAATAGTATATCTGCCAGAAACGTCTTCAGGGGCACATTCTAGACAGATATACTAAAATCCGTTGTTTCTATGATTGCATAAAAACACGTGGTTAAAATATTATGCAATCTGTGCCCAACAACGGCATAACAGAAAAAAAAAAAAATAGGATAAAATTCAATAATAGAATATAAAATACCACATAAACATGAAATATAAAATACCACATAGACATGAACATGAAAAATATAGCGCACAAATATACGAATTTGCAAAAAAGAGCAACTCACATGTCGAAAGGTCGTCCCCGTGAAAAATCTTCAAATGAGTCCACCACATGCTACAATTTGAACGCATACCTCGCTTACTACCACGTGGGAATAATCCAGTCCAGAGGAAGTGGAAGTGGCAGTACATACTTTCGGAGAGATACCCAAGAGTTTAGAAACTGACCGAGATGTGACCACGATTATCGAAAACTAAACTTGGTTGCTAAGGCAAGAAGAGAAATATGGGAAGAATTTTACATTAAATTTAAATTGATGTCTCTTATCATAAATAGTAGTAGTGAAAGAGTTACAATGTATATCAATGGTGATGTCAAGATAATTTACAGATTTGGAAGGGTGGGATTCATTCGGTATTAATTCAAGATTGGATATATATATAATATATATATATATATATATATATTATATATATATATATATATATATATATATATATTATATATATATATATATATATATATATATATATATATTATATATATATATATATATATATATATCTAGAAAAGTTTCTGAGAGTGTTTCCTATGAATAGAAAGCACGCTTTTAATCAGGAATAGGGGTCACAATCCCCCTAGACATTAATGATTCCTTTGTTTGCACTCCTTTTTTCCGTTTGATATCTTTCACACTTGAATCATAAATTTAAGTGTTCCTTTTTGGTATATATATATAGAAAGAAAAGTTTCGTTTACCCCAAAAGTAAAACGAAATAATTAATGCTATCTATGTGAGTTTCGGCCAAAGTCAAATGTTGGTGCAATATTCATATATATCAACGACATATTTTAAATTCTCAAAGTTAAAAATATAAATAAAATCTGCAAATAAATGCAAAAAAGTGGTTTTCGTAATCAACTCTAGCTAAAACATCCAATTTTTAATTTTACAGAACTTTTTTTGACACGAAGATAATACTTTACAGAGAAGAATACAAAATTAAAACCAAGTTAACGCATTTACTCTTGTGAGGGGCAACAACATATTTATTTTATAATTTGATGGAGAAAACTTTAGCAAGAAAAACAACTCGTGCCACAACATCCAACAAAAAATTAGATTTTTCTGGTTGTCCTGATTTTTTTAAAGAAACTTGTAACTTTCCAAGTTTACTAAATACACCGCAATTTATTCAAAAACTATCACAGATCGTAATTGTTCACGTGCGTAGAATAACACGTAGAACTAACTGAACATGACTCGGATACTATTTTTGCATGTTAATATTCCAGCTAAAAAAGCAAATTATTGTAATTTATACTCACGTTATAAGTACAGTAAAACGTAATTATTCTTATTTACAATAATGAGTCATTATAGATTATACAACGTACGAATATTTACCGTTTTTTTAATATAAATATATGAGATAATAATAATAACTTATTATCAAGATACAGTAGAATCCATGTTATCCATAAATCAGCTTAACCGAAAGGTATAAATTCTTAAATATGGCAAAACACGTCTCAACATTTCAACATTTTCAGCAAAAACTACAAATATTGAAAACAGTCTTTATTTAATACACCATAAATGCAGTACATGTAAAGTATTTCAAAGACAAAGCTCTTTTGGACAACATAGTGTCCATCATCAGTAGCATTAATAAGGAATTGACAGGCATGAGTATTTATCCTTAAATACAACCAGAAATATCGAGAAATATAAATTTACATAAGGCATATCGGAAAAATCGATATTACAATTAATTTAAATTATAATTAAATATATAAATCTCGAGCGAAAACAATTCAATTCAAATCATTTCAAAATGCAAGTACATAAACAGATCATGCCATTACATAAACATAACACTAGTGGTGAAACACTAACTTTCCAAAAAAACATATAATGGTTTAACACGCATAGAGTCAAGGACGAGAAGCCAAGTAAAACTAAGGGCTATACCGGGATCAAAGTTACAAATATAATTTCGATAAATATATTAATAAAAAGGTATTATAAAAGTAAAATATTACGGGTTTATTACAATTAATTAAAAGAAAAGCAATATTAGTGATAAATTTATCATTAATATCTAATTGTAAAATAGTAGTGGCCAGTTTATTATTCATATCAGGAGTATGTTCAGATAAACGAATACCGACAGTACGTTTTGTGCTACCAATATAAAACTTATAATTATTATCGTTGGAGAAAAGTGGAGACAACATACAACCCATTATTAATCCAAAAACTACTTTTATCCTTAAATTTGTCGGTACGAATACGGCTAAATAACGAAAAAATAGTGGAATAGGCAGTATTAAACTTAAATCCACTGTGAAAATGGAGAAGAGGTCAAAAAATAGGGAGATGGAAAGGAATACTCGATTTATGCAGCAAAATATCAGAAGAAGGGACAAGATTGGTTTTAGGATAAGTAAAGTTAGAACGAATACAGGAAAAGATTTCATTAATGACATCGAACGAATAGCCGGCTTCATAACCAAG
Source organism: Amaurobius ferox (assembly GCA_951213105.1). Lineage (NCBI taxonomy): Eukaryota > Metazoa > Arthropoda > Arachnida > Araneae > Amaurobiidae > Amaurobius > Amaurobius ferox. Next base: position 137,414,248 of record OX578137.1, read on the forward strand.
GTTAAAGATACAGTTTTATTAAGAATGTTAAGCTAAAATTGAAGACAAACATTATAGGCACGATTAAAATAAGCAATGAAATAGGCTTTTTATACGAAATGGGGCGGGCAGAATTAGCAGGAATACAGGAATTAGAAAAAAGTAGGTTTACGAAACACAGGATTATGCCCGAGAACACTTCGGTACTAAGAACTACAGGTTGTGCGAAATTTCTTTTGAAACCTTGATCAAACTAAAATATTTCGGCCCCATGCTCTTGGTATATCTAGGATTATACTGTGCATTTATGGGATTACAGTATATGGAATTGTAAATTATCTAGACTAAATCACATAAACTGCTGTAAACATTGCTAGAAAGAAATATATTGGTTGCAAATACAACATAAAACAAATTAATTCCAGAATCCACTAGTTTGAGTGGCAGAATACAGCTCCTTTCTTCAGTATATAAAAACAGAGCAATCATACTAACAAAAGTAAAAATCTTCATTATAAACATAACATAAAATGAAAAAGAACAGTATCAACCAATTTAAGAGGCAAAAAATGACAGCATACTTTTATTGGTGTGGTTTCTTTGTCTTTATATATTAAGAAAGAGGCAGCCTTTTACCTGTGAAACTGAAAAATGAAAGTGAGCTGTTTTTGTTTAGGAAACAAATAATTTCGAGCTAAGATTTCTGTTTCCTATAAGATAAATAAATGCATATTTTTAGTGTATAATTGAACAAAATTTGGTGTCAATTGGTGTTGGTTAACATTTTACAAGATATAGCAATCTAATGTAAAGTACAATTGCCAGTATTTGACACAGCATCAGTGTCACCAGCAAGGTTAACATGTCATTATATTTTCATTTTAATGCAGCACTCTTATTTGTAACGAATGCGGTTTAATAGATTGAGAAAATTGGAAAAGAAACGGTTGCAATAATTTTGCACCGACCGACAGACTGGCAAAATGTTACAGTGGTTTACGCGATTCTAACACCTACAAAACTTATAATTTTTCTGTAATAAGTACTTCATCAGTAAAAACTTAAAAGTTTATAAAAAGTTGATAAAAGGCAACAACTGATTTCGATGTTAAAAATAGCTTCATGAAAGTAGAAAAATAAAGCAATTGCACCAGCAGATGGCAAGAATGTGTCCGTGCTGGAAATATGCACTGGCACAAGCTTTATCATTTACTGACGAGGTTGCACTGCCTTGCAAAACTGATAGAAAATGGTCTTGTTTTAAACCGGTTGATGCTTTTAGCAATGTTTGATGCTGTTATTGAAGAAACATTTTTATTGCAGATTACTTTCGACATTGATGAAATTGGCCGAAAAGTGTTTACTACATGAACAAATAATTATTTCCTTGACATGCAAAACTAATATACAATTTTATTGTTTCCACACATAAGAGCAAGAACTAATTTCTTATAAAATTAGTAAGACAAGATCTAAATCAGCAAAAGTGCTAAAGAAAAGTAAATGCTACAAAAGCAGTCTGACTCAAAATGGAATTTTCATGTTATCCTGACTTTAAAGAAAGTTTTGTCTTCTTACGAATACTAAGAGCACCGTAATTTAGTAAAAAATACTACCAAAGAGCGCATTTGCTAACGAGTGCAACATTTAGAATAATAAATGGACTTGAACGTGGCTGAGATGTTTTCAACATTGCAAGACCATTAGATTCCTCGGCTGGGCGAATCGAGTGCATTTTTGAAATTGGCACTCAAGTTGTATAATAACATGGTAATAAGTATTCTTATCATATATCTACTCTTATCATATATCATATCATGGTAATAAGTATTCTTATCGTATATCTATATCATATTTATTTTTTAGACAATTTTATAAAAGAAATTTTTTCCTAAAATGGGAATGTAATTTGGCAAAAATTTTGAATTCTTCAGGTTTTTTTTTCTTTTTTTCACTTTTTTTTGTGGAATAGTATATCCGACAACCAGATAATAAATGATTTTAAATATAATCATACCTTAAAATTGATTAAAGTTAAGTATTCCAACTTGATGATAAGTTCGTTAATTTGGTGTTAAGTTTGGAAATTTGATGATAGTGTGGCAATTTGAGGAAAAGTGTTGGAATTTAAGGATAAGTGTCTCAATTTTGTGATATGTGTGTTAATTTGGTGATAATTGTTGCCATTTGAGGAAAAGTGTGGAGACTTGGAGATAAGTGTGCATATTTGGTGATACGTGTAGTAATTCGATGATAAGAGTGATATTTTGATGATATGGGTAGTTAAATTAGTAAATAAAGCGAGACATTAAATAAAAACGGTGAATTAGTAAAATAAAATAACCATTACTGCTGTTAAATATTACAATTACACATGCATCGTTTTTACCAGTCATCTTACATACAAATGGATACAGTGTGATCTAATTTATAATTATGGCATTTTTCATGAAATGTTTCCCAGCAAGACACACATCGTATATAAGCATAGATATGATATATTCATTGAAAATATATGTGTTATTTAAGTTGTCACAGGAATTAATTCAGTTTGATATTCATTAGAATGCGGATCCATATTACTAATGAAAGACTTTTGAGTCGCGCCTGTGACACTAACAATCATTATTTCATTTTAATTATACGTTGTTGTTGTTGAGACCCAGACCATCCGACCTACCAGAAAGGTGTAAGGTAACCGTTTGAACGGCCGGGAAGTGCCACCCAATTTAGACCGGAACCCAGTGGGGGAGGCATCCATCGGGACAGTACACTCCTTCTCCTACCACCAACCTCTCACAAGGACTTACGGACCCACATGTTTCACGTGTTTTACTTATACGTGTAATCCTCTTACAGTCAGCTTTTTTATGTCATTTTCTTAGCGTTTATTCCGCTGTTTTTTTTAAACTAACGAAACAATATGTAGTACAGTAATTTGAGAATAAAATTACATTTCACTCCACTTTCACTCCAGATACAAATTATGTTTCTCATTTATTTTTGCTTCAATAAAACATCAAAGTTGCTGAATGTCATCAAATTGTTCGAATTTTTATATACCGTATAAAAATGAAATAAAAGTGGGATTTATTAGGTGTGATTTCCTAAAATTTACATAATACGAGTATTTCTGAGAATTCCAATTCACTCAAACCACTTAAAATAGAAAACGTATTAGAAAATACCTCAAAATGTAAAAAGCTTAGTAATATCACATTTCAGTACTTTTAAATATTTTATTAGTCGTTTACATTAAATTAAAATGAATTAGTAAACTGTAATTTAAAAATCTTTTGAAGACGAACACGAAATATTCTCTCTTGTTCTATGTAAACAATAATCCGGTAGCCAGCTAAACTTCAGTGAGGCTTCAGTGTTGTTCATATATATTTTTTATTTTTCCTTTCTACGCAAAATATCAATCTATAAACGTAAAGAAAACATTTTTAGAATATATTCCGCTTGTTACTTCTGCTAACGGAAACGATTCAAATAGGAATAGAATGTTTCTTGCATGGGGAAAAATGATTTGACGTTCCTTTTTTTCCTCTTTTTCGTCTGTGTTTTCTGGTCAAAATTCCCCTATCTGTGAAAAATCCACTGCAATCTGGCGTCATTTCTCCAGCCGCTCAAAGTCACGCAGGAATATTTGTTCTAAAAATATATCAGCAATAAGGTGACGTAGCAGCCAAATTGCTCAATACAGAAACATCGCCAAAATTTTTGCTGAATGCAGAGCGACCTGACCCAATACAATATAATTTATATGTTTAAAAAATCGATGGATAGCAGATTCCAACGTGGACTTATAATTTATACAAACAATTAAATACCATTTATAAAAAATATCTAGCGTGTTAGACTTTAATCGACTTTATGTACCATATATACTTAAGTTCCATTTGCATTACAAACGAAAATCAGAATTATTTTCTTGTTTGCTTCCTAAAGTTCACATTGCCTTAATTTTGCCTTTTTATCGTTCTTAACACTTTACAACAAAGTTGAAAAGTGTTTATGACTTTGTTAACACTTTACAACAAAGTTGAAAAGTGTTTATGACTTTGTTCATTCTGTCTGTCTGTCTGTCTGTACGTTAGCACGATAACTGCCGTAAAAATGACTTAATCAAAACGAAATTGTAGTATGTTGTTCAGATGGTCTGTAGGACCTATGGGAATATAAATGAATGGTATCACCCAATAAGTTTTGGATTGAACCCGGGTTGAAAAAATGAAATACATTGAACCCTATGGGACCTAATTTTTCAAACATTTTTTAAGCGGATTTAAAATCCACAAATTGCTTCGAAAATTTTAGGTAATATTCAAATTGTTCCATAAAATATATAAAAAAAATCAGCGAAATATATTCAGTAGTTTTTTAAATAAAAATTAAAATAATAATTACACCTCTTATATGAAGCGATCACGTGACCATGATATGGAACGATCACGTGACCCACTTCAAAATGATATATGGCATCTATCTTGTCTCAAAATTGTGATTTTTAAAGTTCTTTTTAATTCATATTGAGTGTTGTATCCGTCCTAAAACCACTTTATTTTTGCCTGAATTCTGTGCATCTACATACTGAAACAACGCAATAACAATATTTTTGAGTTTAAATGCTCATCCAAATTTGATTATTTCCACAACGAAGCCTATTTTTCACCTATGTAAAATGTAAACAGCAAAATATGTAGAATGAGTTGTATTAGAATTGCTGTATTTCTTTAACACAAAATCATTTAGTTCATGGAGTCTGCTTAGCTGATATGAATGAAATGTTCACTGATTTTACGAAGAGCAGGACGATTTTGTTTCGATGGAGTTTTACGTATAGAGTTTAATTACTTGTACCTCCATGGTCTTAATTTTTAAATAAAATAAATTATTATAGTATTGTGATGAATGACATGAATGGGAAATCATTTATGAATGAAATGTTGCTTTTATAGAGAGAGCCAGGCGTGTTATTTTTTCTATGACGTCATTTGAATGAATTTCAGTTGTTTTCGATGAAGTTTTCAAATATAATAAATTATCGTAGTATTATGATAATTTTGAAATTATTACCGAGGAATGTATCACATTTTAGAGATGTTTAAACCAGGCAATTTATATTTCAATGCCGTCATTTGAATGAAGTTCAGTTTTTTTTAATGAAGGTTTTTGGTTTTCAAATATAAAAAATTAATGTAGTATTGTGATAACTTTTAAAATATTACCGAGGAATGCATTGAATTTTAGACATGTTTAAATAAAATTGCATTGAAGTTGGAAAGTGTTTTATAATCAATGCTTTAAGCATGATTGATCTCTCTTGTTATTCTCTTTCGATATAGTTGGTAACGCTAATATATTGTGTTCTGTTATTTAGCTGTTTTCTATTTGACCGGTTTAGTATGCGCTCATTTGGGAGTTCAGGTTCAGGGTACTGAAATTCAATGATTTCTGAAATTTACATATGCATGTATATATATTTTTTCGTAGAATTTTACATTGTGAATCATTTCATTATTTCAAGAACGTTCGGCTGTACACAGATAATGATAATTATGAAAATTTAAGCTATAGTTTTTTCTGCGAATGGTGGTATAAACATGAAATATGTGTGTCTAGCCTTTCTAGGGATATATCACTGAAGATATGAGGATGCAAAAATTTTTGAGATTTATACTTTTTGATAAATATTTCAATAAATTAGATTTATCCCACTATATTTATAGATCAAATTCTTCGTGCAGACAAAGATCCAAGTTTCTTTCAGAAGTTTTGGCTGTAAATTTATTACTTAAGGTGTTATTACAAGAAGCAATTCCTTCCAGTAATTTTTCAGTAGAATCATACATTTCAATGGAAAGAAATCTTGCCGCCGAAGTGCTGCAATTTTGTAGAACTCGACAATAAAAATTGCTCAATTTATAAGCGCGAATCAATCAGAGGACGATAAAATTGGAAATCACTGACTTCCGCCTTTCTTCTCCCCATTTGCATTAAAGATGGCGATGGCGACTGCAAGCACATTGTACGCAGCTCAATTACGTTAGAATCTGGGGATGGAAAAAATAATAATATAACTTCTACCAAATTATAGTCACCTGTGGAATATAGAATATCAAAATTATGCGAAAAACAACACTAAAGAATGCTTCCTGTGAATGAAATCGGAGGCATTAGATAGCAAGGACCTATAGTATAATTGACGGAAGGAATTGTCAAAGGCTGGAGATGGAGCAATAATAATAGAACATCTACCAAATTATAGACACCTGTGGGCTATAAAATATCTAAACCATACGAGAAAAACACTAAAGAATGCTTCCTGAAATAAAATCAGCAGCATTAGAGGGGAGGGGGGAGGGGCTTGTTAAAGAGGAAGGGTCTAAAGTATGACCATACTATTGATGGACACTGACGCGGTGACCGAACTGTCAAGGCAAGCGTTTCCTAGCGATCGTTCGGCCGCCGGGTTGTGTCCCACCTTCAGGCATGGTTGTTGTTTCCGGTTGGGCCCGGTGTCTTCCTACCCCCACTGGTGCGCTGGGGCAACGTCATATGACGGCTAAAATGTTCACGGTTCTGGCAGGTGTATAAGCGAATGATGAAAGATTCAATTGCCTGGCCATTGAAAAAGAAAAACTATTGATAGGCAGAATTCCCGAAGTTTGGCAATGAAAACTGCCCTACATAATATCACTTTTAGTCAGACTTCCTCTCTCAGCTATATGATATTGATTAATAGAGCGTATGGAATTAGAGTAGAAACTCACACCCTAGATTTAATTTTAATCTATATACAAAAGCCACTACCGTTTCTAAATTTTTTCTTTTTAAGCATTTTTTTATATACGTCCTTGAATTTTGATTCGGAGAATTTTCTACATCACTGTGAAAGTGCATCATTACGAAATTTCCTGAAAGTGTATACGTGAGATGAATTTACAATGCAAAATTTTAAAGGGCGGTGGTTTGTTCAGAGTTCAAAGCATTGCTGTCCTTAAAATTCCAGAAAATACGTTGCAGGGGTTATCCATGGAATTCCAAAACTTTACCAGAAATTAAAATAAATTAAAAAATATATAAATTTGTGTTGCCTATTTGTAATCATTTTCTACTCAGATATATTATATCTATTAAAAACGGACTAATGAAAAATAGATGATTGGGACAATCTCGGGAATCTTGTCTCGTAGCAAGTGGACATTTAACCTCTGGACTGCATGAGCGACATTTATTTAAAACAAGAAAGATCAATCATGCTTAAAGCATAGATTATGAAACACTTTCCAACTTCAATGCAATTTTATTTAAACATGTCTAAAATGCAATACATTCCTTGGTAATATTTTAAAACTTATCACAATACTACATCAATTTATTATATTTGAAAACTTAAACCTTCATCGAAAAAAATGAACTTCATTCAAATGACGGCATTGAAATATAGATTGGCTGGTTTAAACATCTCTAAAATGTGATAAATTCCTCGGTAATAATTTTAGAATTACCATAATACTACGATAATTTATTATATTTGAAAATTACATCGAAAACAACTGAAATTCATTCAAATGACGTCATAGAAAAAATAACAAGCCTGGCTCTCTCTATAAAAGCAGCATTTCATTCATAAATAATTTCCCATTCATGTCATTCATCACAATACTATAATAATTTATTTTATTTAAAAATTAAGACCATGGAACTACTAGTAATTAAACTCTATGCGTAAAACTTCATCGAAAAAAATCGTCCTTCTCTTTATAAAATCAATGAATTTTTTCAGCTATGCGAAAATTTATATCAACTATGCTGACTCCATGAACTAAATGATTTTGTGTTAAAGAAATACAGCAATTCTAATACAACTCATTCTACATATTTTGCTGTTTACAGTTTACATAGGTGAAAAATTGGCTTCGTTGTAGAAATAATCAAATTTGGATGAGCATTTAAACTCAAATATATTGTAATTGCGTTGTTTCAGTATGTAGATGAACAGAATTTAAGCAAAAGTAAAGTGGTTTTAGGACGGATACAACACTCAATATAAATTAAAAAGAACTTTAAAAATCACGATTTTGAGACAAGATGGATGCTATATATTATTTTGAAGTGGGTCACGTGATCTTTTCATATCATGGTCACGTGATCGCTTCATATAAGAGGTGTTATTATTATTTTAATTTTTATTTAAAAAAACTACTGAATATATTTCGCTGAATTTTTTTTATATATTTTATGGAGCAATTTGAATATTACTTAAAATTATCGAAGCAATTTGTGAATTTTAAATCCACTTAAAAAATGTTTGAAAAATTAGGTTTCATAGGGATTAATGTATTTTATTTTTTCAACCCGGGTTCAATCCAAAACTAATTGGGTTATATTATTCATTTATATTCCCGTAGGTCCTACAGACCGTCTGAAAACCATACTAAAATTTCATTTTGATTAAGTCATTTTTAGGGCAGTTACGTGCTAACGGACAGACAGATAGATAGACAGACAGAATGAACAAAGTCATAAACACTTTTCAACTTTGTTGTAAAGTGTTAATAAGGAAAGGTCTCCAAACTATATAATATACACTGGGCTGAATGGGCTAGAAGTAATGTATCGAAACTATAGAGTACTTTCTTTTACTATAGCTACAATTTTAATATTTGTATTATTCGATCCCTCTCAGTTTCGGGACGAAAGGGAAAATTAAAATTTTGAAAATTCAAATTAGGGATCATGATGCACAGGAATAATTAAAAAAATTCAAAACTACTTTTCAAAATGATCGAGCACTTCTAGTCGAACCAGAATCTCGGTTTTAATCTCATTCAATTCGTGTCAGCTTCTAAATCAACGGGAAAATCGACAGTTTTCAAAATAAGATTAGAAAGAGGACGGTGCAAAACGCTTTTCAATAAAATTATACCACTATATTCTCCAACAATGTGTGTAATTCCCTTTATAAAATACTTTATTTAACTCGTCATAAAGAATGAGTGGGCATCTGTCTGTTTCAAATTCTTTTGATGGCATTTTTAACATACTTCTCTGAAAAAATAACCACAAAAATATTAAAAGTTTACCAAATTTCACTCCGTAATTTACTAAATATCAGTAATGTATGAACACTTTCCGTGTTTAAAGCATTGAAACATAAGAATTAAATTATTTTGTACATTTGCAGGAGCAATTACACAATTTTTCATTCGGGGGCGCGGTAGCCCATTGGTTAGGGCGCTGGAGTTGCACTCGGTAGGCCCGGGTTCGATTCCAGCCACTGCCAAAACTGCCGCCGTGTTCACGCGGAGTACGATCACGTTAAACATGTGGGTCCGTAAGTCCTTCCGAGAGGTTGGTGGTAGGGGAAGGAGGGTACGGTCCCTGTGGATGCCTCCCCCACTGGGTTCTGGTCCAAATTGGGTGGCACTTCCCGGCCGTCCAAACAGTTACCTTACACCTTTCTGGTAGGTCGGATGGTCTGGGTCTCAACAACAACAATTTTTCATTCCAAACACCTAAAAAGCTGTTAAAATTCACAATTCTTTGAAAAAAACATTCTTAAATTATGGATTTTTTCGAATCAATACTAAAATTTATTATTTTTACAAACGAGCATAAAAATTCGCGATTTTTATGTAAACGCATTAAATAAGTGACTTTACGAAATATCGTTAAAATTTGCGATTTTACGATGTTAAATGTCGTGATTTTTTACGAAAGATCACTGAAATTCACGATTTATACATAAAAGCGCTTAAATTCGCAATTTTTTCATTATGTCACAATTTGCAATTTTAACAAAACAGCATTAATTATCGTGATTTTTCAAAAGAAGCTAAAATTCACGATTTTTACAAAAACACATTAATATTTGCCATTTTTACAAAAAAAGAACGCTAAAATTCGTGATCGTGATGCTATAAGAAATCCTTACTTGAATTCACAATTTTACAGAAGAAAGCTAAATTTCACTATTCTTACAAAAGAGTGTTAAAGTTTGCGATTTTTTACGAAAAGATGCTAAAATTCGCGATTTCCACAAAAAAAAAATGCCAAAATGCCCACTTCTTAAATCGTATTTTGAAATAAAAATCGCGATTTAATTACTAGCGACTTTCCAGGAACGTTTTTTGCTTTTCAGAAGTCTAAGGTTAAAATGAATAAAATAAGGAGTAATTTAAGCCCTTATTATAAAAATTTACATTTGAGTTTCTAAAGATTTAAAGTGCACGAACCTAGTTACTTAAAGAAAACAATTTATTTATCCAAGCTTTTATTTTAATGCAAAGAAATCTCAAAAAATATTTTAATGCATAATGATTTTAACTATTTTAAACGTTTTTCCGCCAAATTAAAAGTAGTTTGTAGGCAATGCATACGTGTATCACTTTAGATTGCTTTTACTTCCTAAACCATGAATTACACATGCCAAATACTGTATTCTACACATGCCAAAATACTGTATACCTGTATCAACTAATACATTTATTTTCAGACCGATTTCAATGGACTTACGACTGTTATTTGCATTTGCATGCTTTTCCGTGATTGTGGAAGGAAACATTGGGAACATTTTGAAGAAAAGGCTTACTATTGATAGAGAGTAAGTTTTCCTTATTTACGCATTACTTTCAAATATTTAAACTACACACGAAATTATAGGGAAACTGGAACACCAGATGGCCAAATTTACAAAATGTTTGTTACTTTCAAATATTTAAACTACACGCGAAGTTATAGAGAAGCTGGAACTCCAGATCGCCAAATTTACAAAATGTTTGTTACTTTCAAATATTTAAACTACACGCGAAGTTATAGAGAAGCTGGAACTCCAGATCGCCAAATTTACAAAATGTTTGTTACTTTCAAATATTTAAACTACACGCGAAGTTATAGAGAAGCTGGAACTCCAGATCGACAAATTTACAAAATGTTTGTTACTTTCAAATATTTAAACTACACACGAAGTTACAGAGAAGCTGGAATTCTAGATCGCCAAATTTACAAAAGATTTGTTACTTTCAAATATTTAAACTACACACGAAGTTATAGAGAAGCTGGAACTCCAAATCGCCAAATTACAAAATGTTTGTTACTTCCAAATATTTAAACTACACACTAAGTTATAGAGAAGCTGGAACTCCAGATCGCCAAGTTTACAAAATCTTTGCTGCTCTCCCTCTGCTACTTTACTATTTTTCCTTCTAAATCTATTTAATTTTTACTTTCCTTATATACATAATGTATAAGGAAAGTATTGTGACGGGGTCGAAAATTCGAATTCGAGTTTTCGACGGGAGAGCACGTTTCAAGCATCCCTGATCACGAATCAAACATTTTTGAGGTGATGTCTGTCTGTGTGTGTGTGTGTGTGTGTGTGTGAAAGTATGTGTGTGTGTGTGTGTGTGTGTCAGTGGGTCTGTGGAGACGATAACTGACTAACGAATGGACCGATTCGAACCAAATTTGGTACAAAAATCACAATCCGTAAACACTGGAAGCCTATTGTTTTTATACGGAATCGAATGTTCAGAACCCCCCTAAATTTTCGAATGAAATTTTGAAAAAATCGTCAAAAAGTAAAAACCACTAATAAAGTTACGCAAATAGACATTTCTTATGTAATTTTTCATTAGAAAACGATTGACATAAATTTTAGAACACTAACATGAACCGTTCTCGAGATATTGCACATTTTTCAAAACAATTATCAAAAAGTCATATAAAATAGAAAAAAAAATCCTATTGAGAAACATGTTCACTTTTCATATGTAATATCATGCGATAAATTGGGTGACATCATTCTCGTGGATCTAGCTTGTTCCATTCATGAAAAAAGATACTTTGAGTAATACTTTTGTATTTGAATGTTAATAATTATTTATCTGCTGTAAGAATAACTTATTTCTTCGTCCATAACGCTTGGCGAGATTTTGGCGACGAAATTGGCGGATTGTCGCCAACTTGGCGACTTTTTGAAATGTTGCCAAATTAACGAAAATCTTACCAAATGGATAAAAATGACGCTAAATCAATGAAAATGACCACTAATTGTCGAAAATTCAATATCTTGGAAAGAATATTAATATCTACTATAAGAAAAACCTATTTTTTTTACTGTAAAAGTAGTAAATTCATTACATTATATAAGGAAAGTCATGTGTTGCCCACATCAGATTTTTTGTTTATGTTTCTTATTATCTTCTATGTATTTTAAGAATCGATTCTATAAATCGACTGAGGTATTTGAAAAGAAATGTCACGATATTTTTCAGATCTAAAAAGTTATACTGCGATTTAGAGTTATACTATGATTTAGAGTTATGCTATAATTTAGATACACAGGCCGAGTTTTAAGAATTCTCCCGTTCTGATCAGACCCAAGAGTACCTTAGCCCAAAGATAATTTTAAATATAAAACGACAGCCCAGCTTGTCCTGAAGATCCTTCAGGCGCGATCCAGTCCAATTTAAACGATCCAAATCAGATCAGTCAAAACATTAATGCACTATATCTGAGCTTAGAATGTTGCTTAAATGTGTGCTCTTTAACTATCTTTATGTAAATGAAATCAACACACAATGTTATTTTTAAAAATTTTAAGCAATCAATACGCTCAATCAGGTCCTGTATGAATAATTCAGAAACTAATCTCAATTCTCACGCGACCTCAAAGTATCCAAGAGGAATATAGTAAGTCCTAGTTATTTAATCGAACTAAGCATACGCATGTGGGTCATCTCCCAGCTCCTTGAATACCCAGACAGCTGCACTCACCCAAGGCATGAGCAGCCAAGTGCGTTTGAGCGGCCGGACCTCCTAAGTCGTGCAAATTCTTACATGAAATTAAGCCTTTACGTTCGAAACCAATGGGTTCCGTTATAGTTATATTTCATTGTGAGTTTCGAATATTTTTTTATTCATGAGTTATATTTGCATCTGTTTGAGTGAATTTCGTGCAGTTAAAAGCTTATAAAAAAATCTGACACATGACTTTCCTTATATAATGTAATGAATTTACTACTTTTACAGTAAAAAAATAGGTTTTTCTTATAGTAGATACTAATATTCTTTCCAAGACATTGAATTTTCGACAATTAGTCGTCATTTTCATTGATTTAGCATCATTTTTATCCATTTGGCGAGATTTTCGTTAATTTTGCTACATTTCAATTCCGCCAAATTCGTCGCCAAAATCTCGCCAAGCGTTATGCACTAAGAAATAAGTTATTCTTACAGCAGATAAATGACTATTGGCGTTCAAATACAAAAGTATTACTCAGAGTATCTTTTTTCATGAATGGAACGAGCTAGATCCACAAGAATGATGCCATCCAATTTATCGCATGGTATTACATATGAAAAGTGAACATGTTTATCAATAGGAAATATTTTTTTTTATTTTATATGACTTTTTGATATTTTTTTTGAAAAATGTACAATATCTCGAGAACGGTTCATGTTAGCGTTCTAAAATTTATGTCAATCGTTTTCTAATGAAAAATTACATAAGAAATGTCTATTTGCGTAACTTTATTAGTGGTTTTGATTTTTTGACGATTTTTTCAAAATTTCATTCGAAAATTTAGGGGGGGTTCTGAACATTCGATTGCGTATAAAAACAATTGGCTTCCAGTGTTTACGAATTGTGATTTTTGAACAAATTTGGTTCGAATCGGTCCATTCGTTCGTTAGTTATCGTCTCCACAGACCCACTGACACACACACACACACGCACACACACACACACACACACACACACACACACACAGACAGACAGACATCACTTCAAAAATGTTTGATTCGTGATCAGGGATGCTTGAAACGCGCTCTCCCGTCGAAAACTCGAATTCGAATTTCCGACCCCGTCACAAAACTTTCCTTATACATTATGTATATAAGGAAAGTAATAGGTTTCTCTTATGGTACATACTTATATTCTATCCAAGATATTGAATTTTCGACAATTAGTTGTCATTTTCATTGATTTAGCGTCATTTTTATCCATGTGGCGAGATTTTCGTTAATTTGGCAACATTTCAAAAAGTCGCCAAGTTGGCCACATTCCGCCGAATTCGTCGCCAAAATCTCGCCAAGCGTTATGGATGGAGAAATAAGTTGTTTTTATAGCAGATAAATGACTATTGGCGTTCATATACAAAAGTATTACTCAAAGTATCTTTTCTCATGAACGGAACGAGCTAGATCCACGAGAATGATGTCACCCAATTTATCGCATGATATTACATATGAAAAGTGAACATGTTTCTCAACAGTTAATACCTTTTTTTAATTTATGGGAATTTTTGATAAAATTATTTGAAAAATGTGTAATATCTCGAGAACTGTTCAGGCTAGCGTTCTAAAGTTTATTTCAGTCGTTTTCTAAGGAAAAAAATTATATAAGAAATGTCTATTTGCGTAACTTATCGCAATATTTTTGATTTGTTTTTTTGATGATTTTTTCAAAATTGTACTCGAAAATTTAGGGGGGTTCTCAACATTCGATTACGTTTAAAAACAATAGACTTCCAGTATTTATGGAGGGTGATATTTGTACCAAATTCCATTCGAATCGCCCCATTCGTTCATAAGATATCATCTCCACAGACTCACACACACACGCATACACACAGACAGACATCACCTCACAAATGTTTGATTCGTGATCAAGGATGCTTGAAACGTGCTCTCCCGTCAAAAATTCGAATACGAATTTTCGACCCTGTCACAATACTTTCCTTATACATTATGTATATAAGGAAAATAATAATAAAACTCATAGTACCCATTCAAAACTACATTTCTGACTAGAAATTTGATTAAGTATTAAGAAACGACAAACATCGTAAATTGCAGTTCATTCACATGAATCTAATTTTATTTCTTCTTCTACTTTTTAAAAGTTCAATTTCTATTCCTATTAAATTGGGAGCTATGATAACGACAGAAAACAATCTTGCATTTGGTGGGTTTTCTTCTGATAGTTTTATATTCTTTTAGTTTCTCAGTATAGGGTAATTATTGTTTTCCGAATATTTCCAAAATCTAGATTTTCAGAAAATGGATCGTTTTAAGACCATGTTCTAAACACATCTAGAACAATTTAAGAAATAAATCGATCTGTGTGTGTGTTGTGGAATGTGAGTACCATAATCCAATGCCAAAAATGCACGTACGACTATGAAAGTTTATGTGCGGATACGTTATATAAAAAGCCAGAATTGCATAAAATGTTTTGTAATTCACATGAATAAAATATGAATTGATCGAAGTTTAAGATTTTTATCCTATGGAAAACAATGATTATACAAAAAACAGTTGTGGAGAAAAATGATAATCCAGATAACAATAGTGAATAATAATGATAATCAAAGGGATATTAGAGAATAGTGATAATCCAAGGTGATAATCCAGGGAACAATAATGAGAATAGTTAGAATCCAGAGATGAATAATGAAGAACGACCACACTCTAGAAAACAATGGTGGAGAATAATTAAATCCAGGCAGCAATAATGAAGAATAATGATAAACTAGGGATCAATAGGTGAGGCAATTGATAATCCATGGAACAAAGGAAAATAATGATAATCGAGGGAACAGTAGTGGGGAACAATGATAATCCAGGGAAAAATAGTAGAGAATAATGATGATCTAGGGAACAATAGTTAAGAATAATGATAATACGGAATCAATAATGGCAGTGAGAAAATTTTTGGTGTGTGGGTGTGGGGGGGGGGGGGGAAATCTGAGAGAGATCTGTTACAATCTTTGAAAGAAAGGACCACGTTCCTATTTCAAATAAATGTATCTACGACTGATTTCGTGCTTTTTATGCTCTCATCTGCATGGAATATGGATACCTGCAATGACAGCAAGAAAACACACCATATGCTAATATTTTGCTAATCAAATTTTGCAGTTGTACGAATTTTTATAGTCACTGATAAAAGTACCTATACCACGATTAATGAAATTTGCTACATTTTGAATCAATCCCTAGTAGCTTTTAATATTGACCTAATATTGGACGAATATTGCATATCTTGACATTACATTGGAAATATTTCCATTGTAATCCCAATATCGGACAAATTTTGGGATTACATTGATCTCCAATATTGTTTAAAATTTTTATTGCAATATTACGCCAATATTGGTGTTACACTGGAAATATTGGCGTAATATTGTCCCAATATTGTCCCAATTGGCGTAATATTACGCCAATATTGGTGTTACACTGGAAATATTGGCGTAATATTGTCCCAATATTGTCCCAATATTTTAAGCCAATATTGGGCCAATTTTGTTAAAATGTACATTTTTTCATATTGTTAAAATATTGGAACCAACAAAAAGCCAATATTGGAGCCAATAAAATCCAATATTAGTCCAATATTGGATTGCTAGTAGGGATAATATTAAATTATTAATTACTACCAAGCGACAGATATCAAAGAAATTAACTTTAGTTTAAAAAATAATGAATTATCGACTACTTGGCGACATTTTCTAAAACTCGTCAAGTTATAGATGCGTTGCTAATTTGTGACAAACAATCATAAAATTTCCTTCTTATCTAATTATAAAATATTTTTCCAGATTTATTTTTTAAATGCAATCTATACTAATGGAATATGGGAGAAACACAGGCCAAACTGTTAATAGTAAAAACTTGAAACTTTGCATGCATATGGAAATTGACTTCAAAGTAATTACAATTTTTTTTAAATCATGGAATTTTGTTTGAAAAATTTATAAATCGCAGAATTTTTTTGTTTTAGTATTCATTTAGCTATGACTAGAGAATGACTAGACTAGACACACAAAGCTTGTTTTCATACCATTGTGCTCAGAAAAAAAATCTAAATTTTCTTAATTAACTTTACAGGTATAAATCTAACTGTTTTTGAGATACTAACGGAATTTATAGTTACAGCAGACTATTTATATTACATTTTACCAAGGAATTTATGTATAATTTTATATTGCATTGTGGTCTTTTATTATAACCGAGTTACATTTCAAATACCGAAATAATATGTTGGCTATTCTTTAAATTATACCATTAAAATTAATGCCATAACAAATTGATGTTTATCTTGAAATGTACGAAAACGTTGGAAAAGGAGTAATATGCAGTGATCGGGGATGGAATATTTTTTTATGTAGCGCAATGTCTATGTTAATATAACTGTAAAATGTACGATTTCTTTATGCTAAAAGTTGAAACGATGTTTGTTGATATTTTTCAGATGTCACATTATTGTTATACTTAAAGTTAAAACGATTTTTCTTGATATTCGGAAATTTTATGAAAAATGTAGATGTCACATTAAGTGAGCACTGACCATTTTGCCTGTGTGAAGTATGAATGGAAATGGCTATTGTATACATACACACATATACTGATATATATATTTCTGTTAAAGTTCGAAAGGTGTTCAGAGGGGTGGGACAGACCAGTGCTTAACGAGCGAGGATTGCAGTCGGACGACCCGAGTTCGATATCCGCCTCTGGCAAAATTTTCACCGTATTCACGCGGAATACGGGTACGTTAAATATGTGGCCCTGTAAGTCCGTCCCAGAGGTTGATGATATAGAAAGGAGGCGGTTTTCATGGATGCCGCCTACGGTCACGGTCTCAATTGAGTGGCACTATCCTGGGCGTCCAAACATATACCTTTCACTTTCGGATAGGTCGGACGATCTGAGTCGAAGAAAATGAAAATGTGTTCAGAAAGCTTTAAAATGGGCTTTTCCGTCAAAATATAGAAATATTTCTCGGGAAAATAATAATTTATATTCACGATTGAAAGCGGCTGTGAAATAACTCTCATTTCCTACCGTACTACAAAAGCATACGATCTTTAAAACTTTTGATATGCGTCGAGCGTTTGAAGAAACGCCATGTCGCCGCAGAAATAAAATAAAAGTATTTCGCAGATCACTGGAAATTCGCTGATGTTGTCTTTTAATAAAAAGTTTTCCAATCATTAAAAGTTTAAAAGAAAAAAGTTTTTGAAAAATCGAAAGTGACGACGATTCCATATCTGAAACAACAACAACAAAAAAAGGTCAGATATTAAGAAGTTCTCGTAATTTTAATGATTTTTTCCCTTTTTCTTTCAGGCACTTGAAGGTGGATTTCCTGAATATTTTTGGATCTTGGTCAGACATTTTCTCCGACGCGGAAATGGATTTCCGATACTTTATGTAAGACTCTTTTCGTAACTCCTTTGGCGGTGAACGTTTGAGTTTTTACAGAGGGAAACATTAATTCTTTGAGGGGAAATTTATTTATTAAAAATCCCTTGTGATTAACACGTGACTTTCCGCAATGATGCACAGAAGAAAATATTAAGGTGCGGGGCAAAGAAACAACCACGTTCTACTCAAAAATTTAACGTACAATGTGGAAGGGTCTGACGAACACTTTTTACAGGAGCCGTCAATCAGCTGTTCATCATCCTTCTGTATATCAGAAACCAAAAAAATATAATTTTGATTTTTAAAGTTTCTAATGTAAAGAGACAGGAAGTTATTAATTGGTTTATTTTCCTAAAGCAAAGTTTTAGCATCAATGCGTCAAAGATAATACGTTTTGTTTCTATAAAATTTTTACCTTTATACCTCAACTCTAAGGGCTACTAATAAAGTCAGAAAAAATTATTATTCGTCATGTTGAGAGTATTCTACACTGTAAAACATCTACAAGCACGTTACTGAAATATATAAATATATATACGGGGTGTCCCAAAAAGATTGAAATGCACTTTAATTCTTCACCTGTTGGAGATAAGTGGGAAATGTAAATTGCAAAAATGTGGAATAAAAGGTAGGAAATAAGACTAGGTTAATGAAATAGTCCTGGCATCAATTTTCAAAAAGTTACACTTTTTTAATTTTTATACAACCACCTTAGACAAATTTGGTCAATCAGAAAATTTGTATTTTTAATGCAGCAAGTTCATTAAAAAAACCGTATATACGTATCTTTAAAATCAACTGAACTATGATAAAGGAAAAAAAACTGACTTTTGCCAATTTTCCGTACCGTGTAAAAATCTGTTTCAGTGAAAATAGGGATTATAAATAAATTGAAAAAGGATATCGTTTAGATCAAAAATACGTAAATATGTGTCAAAATTTTTTATCACAAATGCATCTAAATAAAGCATTACACAGACAGAGATCATATAAAGCAGTGGTACTCACTACGCGGTTGGGTATCCTATGTATCATCCAGTTTTATCTTTTTTATGATACGTCACAAATTTACATTTCTAATTTGATGTATGATCCCCATTCACAATGTTCAATTTTCAATTAAATATAACTCGCTCAATTTTAAAGATACAAACATACGGTTTAAAAAGTGTCTTTTTGAAAATTAATGGAAGGACTATTTCATTAACGTTTTATTTCATACCTTACTTTCAACATTTTTGCAATTTATATATATATATATATATATATATATATATATATATATATATATATATATATATATATATATATATACATATATATATATATATATATATACATATTATATATATATATATCACACCAGAAGAGTAGACAAGTAAATGGAAGCAATATACCAAAGTATGGCCGGGGGGGTTGTGACTCCCACTCCCCGGTTAAGCAAGCTTTTCGTCTAGGCAACACTCCCGATGGCCGATATATTGCACAAGAAATGAATAACGAAGTATCAAAAGTTAAAAAGATGTAAAAAGAAGTACCAGAACATGAAAACGTGGAATAACCCACAAGACATGTAATCCAAAATCTGCATTAAAGTGTCTTAATTCCACAATGGTTATTCCACGGTATTGTGGGTTATTCCACGTTTTCATGTTCTGGTACCTCTTTTTACATCTTTTTAAATTTTGATACTTCAGTATTCATTTCTTGAGCAATATATCGGCTACCGGGTGTGTTGTCGAGACGAAAAGCTTGCTTAACCGGGGAGTGGGGGTCACAACCCCCCCCCCCCCTGGCCATACTGAGGTTTATTGCTTCCATTTACTTGTCTACTTTTCTGGTATGATATATAAATCCACGTTGTAGTGCAGCATCGCGCCTTATTCGTGTGATTTCTGGTATTTTATAATTTTCACACTTATATTACATATTTATTTATAAATATATATATATATATATATATATATATATATATATATATATATATATATATATACTATATGATCAAAAGTATCCGGACACTTTGGATGTTAGAATGTATTTCGAATTGCTAAACAAACACTTGGCAAAGTGTTCTGTAACTTTGGCGATGTGAAGAACCTGCTTGCATGCACACTTTCCAGTAAAGTAAAGTTTCCGTAACTTGTGCATTTAGGGGATCACCAAGATATTAAAAAAGGGGGAAAATATATTTGATTACCTTGCATCATAGAAAGCTGGCAATGATTTGTAATTTATACAAAATGGTTAACTAGCTCTGTTCAATGTGTATAAGCATTTTCTTGAAACAAAAATAAATTAAACCACTATGTAGAACACAGTATTGAAAATATTCATGTTACAATATTATATATTGTAATTAATTATCAAGAACGACTTTGGTGGGACAAAGTTCATATTGAACAACATAATACAGTGTTCCCATATGGACTAAATGCAATTAAATATACTGCAACATATGAGGAATAATATGGAAAGGTCCATACTAAAGTAGTAGCAAAATATTTACTTGTTGTCCCAAAAAGATTGAAACGCGCTTTAATTCTTTACGTTTTGGAGGTAAGTGGGCAATGTAAATTGCAAAAATGTTGAAAGTAAGGTAGGAAATAAGACTACGTTAATGAAATATTCCTCCCATTAATTTTCAAAAAGTTACACTTTTTAAAGTTTTATAAGACCCCCCTTAAACATATTTGGTCAATCAGAAAATTTTTATTTTTAATACAACCATTACAAAAACCGCATATCTGTATCTGAACATTGTGAATGGGGATCATATACCAAATTAGAAATTTAAATTTGTGTCATATCACAAAAAGGATAAAACTGTATGATAATACATAGGATACCCAACCGCGTAGTGTGTACCACTGCTTTATATGATCTATGTCTGTGTAATGTTTTATTTAGATGCATTTCTGATGATATCTTTGACACATATTAACGTATTTTTGATTTAAACATTTTCCATCGTTATTTTGTTTATGATCCCTATTTTCACTGATGATTCAACCTTTCATATGGTACGGATAAGTGGCATAAGTCAGATTATTTCCTTTATCATAATTCAGTTGATGTTACAGATACAAAAATGCGGGTTTTTTAATGATCTTGTTGCATTAAAAATAAAAATATTTTGATTGACCAAATTTGTCTAAGGGGTGTCGTATAAAAATTTAAAAAGTGTAACTTTTTGAAAATGAATGGGAGGACTATTTTATTTACGTAGTCTGATTTCCTACCTTACTTTCAACATTTTTGCAATTTACATTGCCCACATATCTCCAGCAGGTAAAGAATTAAAACGCGTTTCAATCTTTTGGGGACACCATGTTATACAACGAAATAAAGAAAATAGGACAAAGAGGAGGCAGAAAACAGAGAATAACATATGGAGATCTGTATGCTTAGAAAATTTATTGCAGATATTGAAAAATCTAAAGATATACAAAATACATTGATAAAAATCGTTGTATATGGCATAAGGAAAATGTTCATTAAACGTATATGGAGTACATGGAAGGAGAAATCACATGTAACGGATTCAGTATGTAAAAATAGAGTTCTTAGTACTAATATAATTATTATCTACAATTACTTGAAACTTATATTAAGAGCTACTTATTTTAACATTACTTTAAATAATGGCATTATTAAACCTACTACAAAGGAATATCTTTTCTTAACTTATTAAAAGATTTGATAAAGTACCATTTGGTGAAATTTTAGGAATATTTAAATATTTATTGACTATTAAAGATATAAAGCTATGTATAACATATAAATACATTACTCAAAATGGCAGATAAATATATAATTACAACTATCTTCGTAAAAACTTGAATAAATATATTGATCCAAATTGAAAATGCAGTGAAAATAGTTTTTATGACCCCAACTTGGGACATGTTGCAAGTGGTGATCTAAATATATTAGAATCAGAAGAATTGAAGGAATATTTTGAATTGGGTACCAAGTTCAGAATGCAAGAATTTAAGAAAATATACAGGTCTTTCAATAGAGAACTGGATACTTTTGTATATACGATTGCTGTAAAATACAGTATGCCTATTGAAGTATTTAATGAATGGCGAAACTCTATAATTCAAGGTTTCCACCAATATTACAATAAAAACTATGGAAAAAAGCCTAAACATGAAATCAAAAACATTTAATCAACGAACTTAGAACCAAATATGTGATTACATACATGGATGAGATTCAGTCGAATTATGCTTCTGCATGCAAGTCACTATATGTTAATATTTTAAATAAAAGCTATAAAAATGACAAAATAATCTGGAATTGAAACAACCTAAAATAATAATTGAAATTAAATTAAAGCATTATACAAAAAAATACGTATTAAATTAACAGCAAGATATTAATTTAGGTCAAAGAAATAAATTTAACAAATCTATTACGAAATACATCCAATAACATTTCTTCTATATACCTTTCACTCCTGAAAATGACAAACATCTTTACCTCAAAAATTTTACTCATCAATTCTTCTTCTAATCTTTTGTCCCGAGAGCTTCAAAATTCTTTATCGATTGAAATAATCATACCAAATTTTATTTGATTAGATTAATTTTTTGACATATGTCGTGCCCAGAGACTACCACAGACATAATTTAAACAATCATTTATTCTTATTCAGAAATGTCCAAAACCTATAGCTGTGTCAAAATCCAAGATTCAGATGTTTAACTCCATCACAGTATTTCCTCCTTACGCATATTATATACTGTTGGTAAAGTCAAAAGATACGAAGAATTTTCACTTATTTTAAATACTTGTAAAATATCTATTCTAAACGACAGTGTAGAACTTGGTCAATCCAGGGTGTGAATCTGGGGCATAGTAAAATATAAACAACTAGTTTACAACATAAAATGGCTGGAAAATCAATATAAATAAACATACATACGTTTCGGAGATCAACTAGGTTTCCTTCTTCAGAGCAAAATGCCTGGTCATGAAGACATTCTCCAGTCATATGCAGTCACGACAGACCATCGCGTGATTCAGGAAATATTCAATTTAGAATAGCATATTGCAATTTTCAATTTTTATTAAATTACTAATTTCAGAGCACACGATCGAGATGGCAATAAGAAATTGGATGGTATCGAATTGTTCACAGCCTTGGAGCATGATGCGAAGCACGAGGAAGAAGCACACGACGGCGAACCAGTAACTTCAGAAGAAATCGAGAGTAAGTTATTAAACTTCTTATTTAGAGACTGGTATAGAAAGTGGGGACTGCGAAAACTCACTTTAAATGTCTAGAGTGCTTACATCCAATCGACATTTTTATGCATCCGAATTCCATATTTATATGCCCATTTGTATGACAATTCATATGAGAGTGAAAAATTATTGTTTTTAGCTTATTACGTGGCAATACATTCTATTCAATTTATTAATATATGCTATTTAATGTGTTAATACATACTACTTAATTTCTTAATAAATACTATTTAATATCTTAATACTATTTAATATCGTAGTAAATATTATTTAATATCCTAATAAATACTATTCAAATGCCTTCTACATGCATAACGGACTTCAAACTATCAGTTTCTTAAATTAACTTAAAACGATCAAAACTGCTGTAAATATAGCTGCGATGAAATACTTTATTAATAGCACAAACTAAAACAATTAAGTAACTGTAATGACAGGTTTGGGGGGCATTCTAGCACGTTCTATATTTCGTTGGGGCGGCTAAGGTCTTTTATTCCAAAGAAGGCAGGTGATTTTCCCAAGTTGATACTGTTACTTAATTGTCATATGCTGTATTATTAGCAAACTTTTTCATTGCAGCTAATACTTTTTGGTATGGAAAACACTATTATCATTGATTATGCAAACTTCAAAGAAATCGCAGCAATTTTGTGTTATTCGTGTTATACGTCATTTATTTATCCATAAAATTTTGCAGTTATACAGAAATAAATTTCATAATGATTAACTTTAACAAATTCGCCGATTTTCCTTCATTTTGCGTTATTGAAGTTAAATGCCAATAGTATTTTGAAATGGGATTCACTCGCGAGTACAATTATGTTATTTTGTTAGCCAGAAGGCTCAAATTCCAATTTACTTGATGTTTATTCTATAGCGAATAACCTTTGATATGAGGGTTTGGATGTGAATATAAATGAGTAAATTTACTTTTCTAAATTTATTAGCAGTAACTGCATTATGGATTGTAGTAAAAACGATGTGCTGGCCACATGTGGTGTTTATTATGGTTCTGGTAATAATAAAAATGGTTTAATGATGTCTATATATATAAGAGGTTATGATTGTTGTGATCCGCGATCCCAAGTTTGGAAAGAGGGCTCTGAATTTACTTAAAGATTACAGGAATAATTGATATTTTCAATTTCTGATGTTATCTGTTTTTATTTTGGCAAATATTTTTCAAGCTCATATACTGTGTTTAGCCAATTGCTGTAACAGAATAAAGATAGTACGTGTATATCTCCTAGTATTAGCGCTTTCATTTTGGCATATGTTGACTCAATTTCACTTTATTATATTGTGGCAATACGATTTTACAAGTCACTCTTAATTATTAAATTCATTATTTTAAATCACATTAACATTGCCGTAAATTCATAAATAGTGGAATTAATATTTAAATCGTACATCGCTCGTTGTTGTGCAGCAATAACCCTCCAATTCTTTTTACCTTTTGTGTAAGTCCTGAAAAGAATTATTAATTAATATTAAAAAGATTAGACTGTTTAAAACTTAAGCAATATAATTTATTTACATCAATTTATCACTAACAACAATTTATCATAATTATCAACTATCATGTAATTACTCTAGTTATGAGGGATATGTGACCAGTACTAGTTAGATTTCTAAAGTGTTTAGGACCTAAGCACATGAGGACATACCTTCAAGTTTAATCTTGGGCTTGTCATCAGTCTTGCCACAACTCTGGGGTGTGTGGCTCGCATCTCCAACTGCACTCTCTTTCGTCTATAACAGCACTCCTTGTATATGTCTATCTGCTACCACATTTTGTATCAGACTCCCGCAACAACATTTCGTATCAAACTTGCTTCTACCACATTTTGTATCAGAGTTACTTCTACCACATTTCGTATCCAAATTACTTCTGCAACATTTCGTATCCGAGTGACTTGTGGTTCCTCGGGCGGGGGGGGGAGGTAGCTCCGCCCTTCTTCCCCTTGGTGCTCATTGGTTCTTCTGAACCCAATGGCATCACTTGACATTTATCAAGGCCCCTCTCAGCCCTTTTGGCCTTGGACACCCAAATTTATTGTATTTGACCTAAAAGTTCACGTTGTTGTAAACTCCGGCGCCAGCTAGACTAAACTTTTGTTAGCCGTTCTATGCACCATAAATCTATATAAATAAAAATGAAAATCTGTCTGTCTGTCTGTCTGTCTGTCTGTCTGTCTGTCTGTCTGTCTGTCTGTCTGTTTGTCACACCATCACGGGAGAACGGCTGAACCGAATTTGATGAAATTTTGTGGGTAGCCCAGAAATAGCCCCACTTAAAATTATATCCGTGTTTGGAGTTTCTACGACCAGTGGTTCTCGAGATATTAGTAAAAAACAAAATTTTCGTTTGTCTCATCGTCCCGGAAAAACGGCTGAACCGAATTTAATGAAATTTGGTGAATAGCCTTGAAATATCCCCCCATAAATTTTGTCCAAGTTTCGAGTTTCTAAGACCTGGGGTTGTCGAGATATTAATGAAAAACGGAACTTTTTCCTAGGAGTTCTACTCCCTAACTCCGTGGTTTATCCAAACGAAAAGCTTGAAAATCGTTTGAAAGTAAATTAAAATTTAATCTCCGAGTTTGATGGGAGGTTTTTTGCGTTAATTAGTCACTTTCTGAAAACATGAATTGTTTGAAACATGATTTAAAGGGGAAATCTATCTCCATGGTTCATGGTTTATTTAAAACAAGCTTTTACGGAACAATGAGAAGTATAGAGAAATCAAAATCGTTATTTAATTTCGCAGTTTATGTTATAAGACATGACATATTTACCATGTTATAAGATTCTATCTTATGTTACTCAGAAACGCAATTAAATAAAATCTGTCTGTTAATTTTAATAATTATTTTTTCGATTTGAATAATAAATAAATGGATATAAAAATATATTTTAGAAAAG
Source organism: Amaurobius ferox (assembly GCA_951213105.1). Classification (NCBI taxonomy): domain Eukaryota; kingdom Metazoa; phylum Arthropoda; class Arachnida; order Araneae; family Amaurobiidae; genus Amaurobius; species Amaurobius ferox. The sequence goes on from OX578137.1 coordinate 137,440,633, forward strand.
AACGATTTGATTTTTCTTATAGCATTTTTGACTGGATAATATCAATTACGGTCTTCAGGTTTAAAAATTATTATTATTTATATTTTCGGGGATTATTGATTCAAGGATTATTGATATTTTCAAGTTATTATGCAGTTATTTTATTATGACAAAAATTGTTTAAACTCATATATTGTATGTTGTACGAATCTTCTACAAATACACGTGTATATCTTTTAATCTACGAGAATATAAGTAGTACAGGTATATTGACATATGTTTTGATATATATTGGCATATATTGGAATCAATTACGACCTTCTTGTATAAAGAGTACGGATATTATCGATGTTTTCAATTTATTACGTCATCTCTTTTATTTTGGCAAATATTTTTGAGACGCATATTGTAATACGGGTAATCTTCTACTAACACATTGGCATATTTTCTGATCTGCGACAATATAATTAGTACGGGGCTGCATATATTCATTCAATTCCTATTTTTTCTTCTGTAAATTTGCTTACAAAAGGGGGCAGGATGTTTTATTCTTCAGATCTGATCGTGAAGATAATTTTGCATAGTGAGAACATATATTCTTAAACTTCTCTTTAGGAGCAATAAATTTAATATTTTAACAGAATTTGCACATGATTGCGAACTTTAAGTTTCTTTAAATTATACACTCCGTACGAATAACGGGTGTGCTGTTAGTGGTTAATAAATTTTAACATTTTAGGAGGATATATCATGTTGCTCGGCATCGCAATTAAATTAAATGTGTTTGTTAATGTTTTTATTATTTTTTTTCGATTTAAATAATAAATAAATGGATAAATGGATATAAAAGTATATCTTATGAATGGACGGTTTGATTTTTCTTTTAATTATATTAATTGCTGACTGCGTACATCAATTTCATTTATTTTGGCAAAGAGTTTTCAAGCTTATATCGTATTTAGCTACTAAACTCATATATTGTGTTTAGCCAATAAATTCATATAGCCGATTGTTGAAACAGAAAAAGAGTAGAGCGGGTATATCTATATAAATAAAATTGAAAATCTGTCTGTCTGTCTGTCTGTCTGTTTGTCCCATCATCACGGGAGAACGGCTGAACCGAATTTGATGAAATTCGGTGGGTAGCCTAGAAATAGCCCCACTTAAAATTTAGTCCATGTTTTGAGTTTCTACAACCAGTGGTTCTCGAGATATTAGTAAAAAACGAAATTTTCGTTTGTCTCATCATCACAGAAAAACGGCTAAACCGAATTTAATGAAATTTTGTGGATAGCCTTGAAATAGCCCCCCATAAATTTTGTCCAAGTTTCGAGTTTCTAAGACCAGGGGTTGTCGAGATATTAATGAAAAACGGAACTTTTTCCTATGAGTTATACTCTCCAACTCCGTGGTTTATTCAAACGGAAAGGATCAAAATCGTTTGTTTAAAACGTCGAAAGGAAATAAAACTTTATTTCCGAGTTTGGTGCAGGATTTTTGCATTAAATAGTCACTATCGGAAAACGCGAATTGTTTAAAACATGAATTTAAATGGAAAAATCTACCTCCATGGTTATCTTTCACAAGCTATTACTCAACGATGAAAAGTATAAAGAAATCAAAATGGCTATTTAATTTCGCATTTTATGAGGAAGATTCTATCTTATATCATGTTGCTCGGCAACGGAATGAAATTAAATGTGTTGTTAATATTTATTATTATTTTTTCTATTTGAATAATAAATAAATGGATGAAAAAATATATTTTTTAAATGAAAGGTTTGGTTGTTCTTTTAATTATATAAATTGCGGACTGCGTACATCACTTTCATTTATTTTAGCATAGAGGTTTCCAGCTCATATATTGTGTTTAGCTAATAAACTCATATATTGTGTTTAGCTAATAAACTCATATATTGTGTTTACCCAATAAATTCATTTAGCCGATTGTTGAAGCAGAAAAAGAGTAGAACGGCTTTATCTTATAATACAATTTTAGTGTTTTCATTTAGAATATACAAACGGGATTAGGACATTTTATTCTTCAGATCTGCAAATTTAGTGCTTCGAGTTTAGCGGAATATCTCTAAATAACTTGGTAACTTTTCTTAAACTTTACCAAATTAGCGGAAATGTTTCCAAATTTATAAAAATGACGCAAATCAATGATTTGTTTTTTTAGAATAGAGTATTGAAATGGTGTTTCGGTAGCATTTGTCGGTCAGTTCATCCATCCTACTTAGTAACACCTTTAACGAATTTTTTTAATATCACCAAATTGATAAAAATATTTGTAAATCCATAAAAATATCATGGAATTGATAAAATTGCGCTTAATAAATTAAATTAATTTTGTTTTGTTAGGGGATAGTATTGTGATGATGTTCCGTCAATTTGTCGCAAAATGGGATTATCAGTTCCACAGCCCCACTTGGCGATAAATTTGGCGATTTTTTAAGTTATCGCTAAATTGACAAAAATGTCGCCAAACCTTCCATGGAGATAGCATTATTCAGACGATATGATTTCCATCAATTTATTTTAAGCAACTGATATCACGTCGCTTAGCAACGGATCCAATGCGTTATGTGCTATACGATTTTTATTAAATCTTTACCGATTTGAATAATAAAGATATGTGTATAAGATAAATTTCATTGACATTGCATTTTTGACTGGATAATATCAATTACGGTCTTCAGGTTTAAACATTATTATCATTGATATTTTCAGGGACTGTTGATTCAGGGATTATTCATATTGTCAAGTTATTATGCCATTGTTTATTTATGACGAAAATTGATGAAACTCATATATAGTACGTTGTACGAGTAATCTACAAATGCACGAATATATCTTCTAATCTACGAAAATATAAGTAGTACAGGTATATTGGCATATATTTTGATATATATTGGCATATATTGGAATCAATTACGGCCTTCTGGTATAAAGATTACGGGGATTAGTGATATTTTCAATTTATTACGTCATCTCTTTTATTTTGGCAAATATTTTTGAGACTCATATTGTAATACGGGTAATCTTCTACCAACACACTGGCATATTTTCTAATCTGCGACAATATAAGTAGTACGAGGTTACATATATTGATTCAATTCCTTTTTTTTTTTGTAAATTTGCTTACAAAAGGGGCCAGGATGTTTTATTCTTCAGATCTGCCCGTGAATATAATTTTGCATAGTGAGAACAGATATTCTTAAACTTCTCTTTAGAAGCAATAAATTTAATATTTTAACGGAATTTGCACATGATTGCGAATTATAAGTTTCTTTATATTATATATTCCGTACGAAGAACGGGTATGCTGCTAGTAATGCAATAAAAATGCCTCATGTGAGGACATATTCTGGCCTCACATATATATTGATCTAATTTCATATTTTTGTAAATTTGTTTGCAAACGCGACGTGGACGTTTTATTCTTCAGCTCTGTTGGTGAAGAGAAATATATACAGCTAAAATAGATATTCTCATACTTTTTTTAAAAGAAATAAATTTAATATTTTGATAGAATGTTTTGAATAACAATGTCATTTAGAATTCTATAGGAACTTGCAAATAATTGTGAAATTTAAATTTTTTTATATTATATATTCGGTGCCAAGAACGGGTATACTGCTAGTTAATTATAATAAATCGGTTTCACCTGTATTTGTATCAGCTGAAATACCAATGTGCCATCCTAAAGAGCAGTTTGAATATAATTTTATTACAAATTTCAAAATTTCTCAATCTGATTAAAGTTTGAAAAGTTCTATCAAAGATCAAGTGTGAATATAAAATATTCCATGCTTCTTGAAAAATCGTCACTTTTGATTGCCATTCCTGTACTTGAGAATATCTACAGCTCTTTAAAAGCAGATATATTTTATGGGTAATAAATATGCAAAACTTTTATAAAATCGTCATAAAATCAGAAGCCAAATACTTCAGAAAGTAATAAATAATAAATATTCTGGGGAATAATCGTTTTCAATCAAAGTTTTAAAATTATTTAATGCCGTAAAGTTGTTAAACGTGAAGCAACCAAATAATACTAAACTGTCAAGCTAAGAGAAAGTGATGATTTCCATAGAGAATTTTTTATGTAAAATTATGTTGCATTTGCTGTGCATGCTAAGTAATCCAATAAAAATATAAACCCACTAAATAAAAATATAAATATAAAACCCACGAAAAATATAAAACCAATAAAAATATAAAACCCACGAATAACTTTCCCACTCCATCTGACAGGAAACAAAGTCAAAACTACAGATTGACCTCCTAGGTAGCTTTTCCCACATTTCGCCCTGCACACAGTTTTCATAGCTAATATCATGCTCCTGTTGCAGACAACATCATCCATTGACCTGTTTTGCACTTATTATACACTTATCAGAAGGAATAGCCGATGCCTGCAATGGCAGCAACATAATTTTCTATACGCCACAAATTTATGAATCTGTTTGGAGACCAGCAAATGCAGAGCTTTCTTTGTATATATCGGTTATTCCATACTAAAACTAGCATAAAAAGTGCAAAAGCAGTAGGTCCATGGATGCTGTTACCTGCAACGAGAGAACGATTCCCATTTTGAGAATATCTCCTATAGATAGATTCCGAAAGTAAGAACCTAACTTAAAACCTCGTGCTGCTTGAGCTTAATTTTATAAAAATAGAAGTAATATAGAAGTATAGAAGTATTATAGTATAGAAATATTGGAATAATATAGAAATATAGTAATATAGATAGTATAGAAATAATATAGAAATATAATAATATAGAAATATAGTGATTTTAAAAAAATAGAATTTGCCCCTATCCATAGAAGTTTGCAAATACACTACATAGAATATTTTGGATAAGGGACGAAACGAGCTGCGAACGGACAACTGGCCCACGTAGTAAAGCAGGCTACGTATTTCTCTAAAAATAAAAAAGCGGTAGATATACTGTTAACCATTAATTATTTAAGAATTAAACTAGTATATTAATACTGAAGTTATATTCAAGAATTAAGATGATTTTCTGAATGTACGCATGTAAGAGAGTCGTATTGCTCTACTTCTGTTCAAGCCGACCTCAAAACTAGTTTTATTTTTCTTATGAAAATATTCACTATTTACCCAAAGTCCAGTTTATGATATATAAGAAATACACTTTAATTACACTCTTTTTTTACTATTTACACATTTTATAACCATCATCAATGTCTTGTAATTTGTTTTTTTAGGAGAGGTTGAAGCCATCATTTCAGAACATGACAAAGATGGTGACGGCTTCTTAGACTACAAGGAATTCATGACAGTCCACAAAACACATCCGGACATCAGCGGGGAAAGAAAGAGAAAGTCAAACACTGACAAAGAACTGTAACAAAATAAATATTCTAATTGTCTCTTTAAATGTTTCTTTAAATTCTTTTCACCATGCAGAGCTTAACATTGCTACTGTGAGCAAACTTTCAGACCCCAAATTACTTCCACTATTACAAAAATTTAGAAAATGAGACCTCTTAGAAGAAATGGTCCTTTCTTTTTTCACTTCTGAAATGCAGTATTGACATCTAAATGCGACAAAATTAGCTACCATATTCAAGAGATTTTTCTAAAAAAAATTCCCAGTTTAAATGCCTTTCTTATTTTTTAGGAGTAGTTAATTATTTAACGGTACAAAGCCAAACTAGAGAAATATATGTAAATATCCATAGCTAGGGAAAATCTAAAGAAGTAATAATAACAGCACAGCAGTTGGTGCAAAATAAAAAAAAAATTACCCAGATTTCAACATTACATTTTCCTCTCAATTATTGTACCCAAATTACATTTAAATTATTTCAACATTATTTTTTCCAGTAACTTGTACTATGTCAAACTTATTTTTCAATAGGTTTCAAAAAATTTTACTATTAAATCTTAGACATTTGTAGAGATACTATCTTACAATAGCAGCTCTGTACGCGTCGGTTTGCTACAAAATTTTAAGCTGTTTATTTTCGATTAAATGAATATTTTCTAGCCAAATGTTTATTGCTATTTTACACAAATTATATATCTATTAATGCTTTAAAATTTTCAACTGCATTTTGAAACCCTATACATATTGATCTCCTAAAAATTCTTAACCGAATTATTATTGAAAAAATTAATAATTTCTAACCGGATTTCTTTTCTACATATAAGTAAATATCTAACAATATTTTAAAATATCCAACTGTATTTTAGTCACCTCTAGATTAATAACTTTAACTTAATAAAAACTGCGAGGATTTGCGAAGTATTCATGGAATTAATCCGAGGATATACAAACACAGACAGATTTGCAGACATGTTTTAATAGAATAGATCTTCATCAATTCCACAAACAAAAATCCCCGTTTTCCTTATTTTAAAAGGGTATTTGACACATTTTATTTTAACATTTATAAAGTTGATGTTTTATTTTCAGAAACTGCCTCTCATGCACGGTGACATGTGTCATCGTTATAGAAAAATATGGAACCTTTTTCTTGCATAAATCCATGAGTGGGAAAAGATAAATCTGCAAACTATTTCTTTTCACACCGATAAGGAAGAGAAATTATAGTAAGAAGCAGCTTTTGATAAACCAGGACCGCAAGGTCACACTGTTTGCCTAAGGTGTATTTTTTCTCTCAGAATTTTTCAAAAGAATCTGTCGTATTTCCGTTCTATACATGGCCAGATGTAAAGGGATATAATATTTTAATAAATACATATAAGAACTATTGGCCTCGAGCCATATATTATTCAAACATGAGGTATAAATAATCATTATTAAATGGTGGGACCTGTGATTTGCATGATATACTTTTCTCAAATTTTCAAGCCTAAAAATATCAGCAAATTATACTTCACAAATTATATTGAGTTTTATTTTTTATTAATTTTAGAACTGTTTTAACTATCGTTAATGCGTAAAACATTTTGACTAATTGTAAATTTGAACAATCTCTGGAAACCTAGCATTACGGTAAAAGATATTAAACGGTGTGTAACATTAAATTTCTTATAGAAAAAAGTTAGTGCTAGAAGACTGTTTAAATATTTCGCATTGATGTTTTTAAATTTTGGAATAGTTTTAAAATAGGTCATGCGATGCTTAAGTATCCTTGATTAGTTAAATAGTAATGTAAGTGGTTAAACCGGTAGTTTTACCATTTAGTTTTTTATAGGGTACTTTAGTTCGGAGTTTTATTCACTGAACAAGTATTTTGAATCTTTCTACTAGTCTTTCATATATGTTCCTAATTTTCTGTATATTAATACAATTATGCCATTATTTCATTTTTCTTGGTTTTTCAGCTCATTCACAGAATCATGTAATTAATTCCTTGCGCTTTTTGCTTGTATTTTTCACTTCTCTGAGCGTCATTTGGCAATATATTGGCACTCCACGTTTACTATTCAACTGAAAGTTGTCGATTTTGCTCTAGCGAATATACGAGAAATTGCTATCATTGTCGAAAAGGGGATATGAATATTTAGATTCTTTAAAGAACAAGAAAAAAGGAAAAATTATGTTTGGAAGAAATGAATGCAAGAATATAGCTTTCTTGCCGCTGTCGACAATAAGTGAGCTAAAACAGGGGAATACCACTGTAGTCAGCTAGGAGATTTTGGAGACAATGTGTGATAACCCTTATCAGACACTTCCAAAGATATGTTTCAGATTCTTTGCTGGAGATTTTGAATCTTTTATTATTACAAAATAAAAATTACCTTCTTTGTGGTGGCCAATATATTTAAATTGTGTCCGTTAATGTAAAACTTAGAGTCTCCACAAGTTAAGATTTTTGGTTCTTCCTTTTTTTGTGGGGGGGGGGGGGCGAGAAGTGCGTTCCGTACCCCACTGTTTACATATAAAATTCCATTATTTTGTTATTTTATATAACTTCCTTGCTTTAACTCCGGGAAACGGCTCTTACATGTTCTTCATGGGTTATGTTCAAAGCACAGGTATATTGAACAGAGGACGTTCTACAACTTTGTAATTGTTTTGGCCTATTTTTTTGTCTTTTTGAGATAGAAAATCCAATTCTTCAATTTGCTGATAGAGACGATACAAATGCTCTAAACCGATAGCACATGGTCACTTTCTCATTAGTAGATCCTTCTTTTACAACTCTGTAATATTTCAATCGAAAGTTAAATGGATGCATAAAGTCACTGAATAACAACAATGGAATTATATGCAAATATAGCTTGGAAACGGAGCCTAAATCACAACTCACGTATGATGAACTATGTAACAATGTGTCGTGAAGAACTGTAAAACCCTCCAATTACCTTCAGTCAGAAATACTTGCATTGACAGCAAGGTTAAATATGTATTATTAGATTAGAACTATTAGAACTATTAGAACTATTAGAACTTGACAATGTGACTGTGTTTTTGTTTCGGCTAATTTTTAGATGTAAATTTTCAGCAATTCTCTAATCAATTTCTCCAAAGCTAATTTGAAAAGTAGATTATCTCAAGTAGATTATCTTTAGTCTTGTCATAAGTATCAATATCGTAGTTTTTTAAATTTATCCTTTATTTAAATATTATTTTGCAATTTCAACTATTATTTACAACATCACCCTTATCAATTACAACATCAATTCAATTTTAAGATGAAGCAACTCACTAAATATTGTCATTTTGAAACCATAATTATAGCATTGTCAGACTAGAGTGATTGTGAAACTTCTTTTGCCGAATATAAAATTTTTCGAAAACTCGACATATGATACTATAGATGCTGGTACATCCCTCCAACTGCATGGGATTTGTTGAACTATATATCGAGCTAAAGCATAGAATAACTAAAATACGAATTCTAAATTTAAAAAAAATAACAAAATAATAAAATCAGGTGCACCTTTCTGGGTCCTGAAGTTCCTAAGTACCATTTTAAAGCCGTAAGAGGCTTATATTTTCCACAACAGACCGCACAGACACACACTCACAGAGACATTTTCTTGTATAAGTTAGATTACGGGTATAAATTTTTACTTGTTGATGAGCTATAGAAATTGAAAAACTGCTTCACAGATGCTGCTACATGTGCAATGGGATCAAGAGATAAAAAAAAACAAGCTTTTAAAATCACGTATATCTGATTATTTTGCAATAAAAGGAACCAAATTTACTTTTTATCTTTGAAGTTATTTTTATAGTTTAATAATTATTTTATATATCCAGCTTCGTCTTGAAGAACACAAAGGTTTTTAATTTAAAAGTGCTTTATTATTAAATGTCAAACTGAACATACGGGTCATGGAATCCTTGAATGGGAAATCCTAATTATTCCGTTTCGCCAGTTTCATCTGGTTTATTTAAAAACCGTGGGAAAGGGAAATAAGAAGAAGATATTTGAAAGGAGTCATGTAAAAGTTCATTATTACATAAATATGGAAATGTGGAATTAAAACTTCATTCATCCTAATTATATCGTTGTAGAGAAAATTCTTGCTATGTATTTTGTAATTGCTTATAGATTTAAAATTTTGATGAAGAGAGAATTTTGCTTGAATTTAGACATTGAAAGAGGAAAGTTTATGGAACATATTCAGTGTAAAGCAACATTGGGGATCATTTTAAATTAACATGAACTATAGTTGAGATAATCTACTTTTCAAATTACCTTTAGAGAAATTGATTAGATGATTTGCTGAAAATTTACATCCAAAAATTAGCCGAAGCAAAAGCACAATCACATTGTCAAGTTGCATGTAAATCTGACATTAGAAGTAGGAGAGTGCAAAGTCCATTTCAAGTGCAAGATCTTACAATTCTGCCTCAGTAGTTCAATCAGGAAAACGTGGGATGCACAGCACAATTCAATGATTCCATGATTCAAGCAGCTTCTGGGATAGAAAGGTATTAAGTTTTGTACACGTCCTAGATGGAGGGATATTTGACTACAATAAAAACATTCAAGGAAACTTGATTATTTATTAAACATTCTTGGCTAAATTTGAAACTGAAAAAGCATAAAAATTAAACCTCATTATTATCATGTGTATCCTATTACATGTGTTGAATTCGACACATTTTCATTTGAATCCTTTAAATTTATAAATTGTTGAAGATATATGAATACTTTTCCACGTTGTTTCAGCGTATACTTAGATTTATCTAGAGTAAAGTGAGACATAAAAGTGATTTCAGAAGAAAATAAAAAACCCTAGAAGAAAATGAAAAACTATTCCTTAGAAGAAAATGGATTACTTAAGATAACGAACTCTAAAACAAAGTGACATATACGAAAATAAGAAACTACAACGCAATGGAGAATTATCTAATTAGCAACTGTCGACTATAAAACTGTTAAAAAAAGCATTTATTTGGCACAATATGGTTATTGGCGAATTGCTGCAATATTCAGGAATAATACAATAACCAACATTTATAAGAACAGGAATCTAAATGGTTCAAATTGCTTTCCTTCATCGATAATCTGCATTTAAATTCGAGACTAATTACACAAAATCCATTACTATTAATTGTTGCACATCAACCAATGAATTATAACAGTTATTTATTGAGTTCTATAAGCGTATTTGTAAGTTTTTTTTCTATGAGCGAATTTTTTTCTGCTAATTAAACAACGTTCTACAACTTTGAAATAGCCTTTTCGCGTTTATCTCGCTTGGTTGACGGTTTTGTTATTCAAACTTTTAAAATTCCTTACTAGAGGCAACGTAATCAATTTTATTTGATCGAGAATAGTCACTATAACACACTCAACAAGTCTCCAGTCTGATACATATATATGGCAACACAGTTGACAGTCCCATATGATTTCTGGATAGTACCAACCTTCAAACGACACGTGTCAAAATTTCATGACATTCTGACAATTAGTTTATAGGTTACAGTGGTTTTAGTGCCCCCAGTTTTGTAATTTTCAAAGCAATGGATAAAAAATAATTTCGTGTGTTGATTAAACATTGTTTTTTGATGGGGAAAAATACTGTTGAAGCCAAACAGTGGCTTGATAAGCGTTATGGAGACTCTGCACCAGGGATATCAACTATTATTGACTGGTATGCTGAATTTAAACGCGGTCGTACAAACACCGATGATCTTGAACGCTCTGGTCGCCCCAAATCGGCAGTTGTTCCGGAAAACATAAAAAAAGTCTACAAAATAGTTTTGAAAGACTGTGAAGTTGCGTGAGATAGCTGACACCTTAAAGATATCAGAAGGTAGTATGTTTACAATTTTACACGAAAATTTGAGCATACGAAAGTTGCTTTCGAAGTGGATGCCGCGTTTGCTCACACCAGACCAAAAACAACAACGCGTCGACGATTCAAAGCGCTGTTTGGAGCTGTTCAAGCGAGATAAGAAGGATTTCGTGCGTCGGTCCGACCACTCTGGCCCCCAGAGACTGGATTTTTGCAGACATCAAAAGGATGCTCCAGGGAAAGAAATTTGGCTCAAATGAAGAAGTGATTGCCGAAACTGAGGCCTATTTTGAGAGCAAAGACAAATCGTTCTACAAAAAAGACATCGAAAAGTTAGAAAAACGTTGGAATGAATGTATCAATCTTGAAGGAGAGTATGTTGATGAATAAAGTCGAATTTCTAAAAAAATGTTTTTTCTTAATTAGACCGGAGACTTATTGAGTGATGTAGTACTATAGCTAAACCTAATGTGTGCACGCATCTACTTTCTTACAAAGTTATTCGGATTTTTATACACTTTCTTGGGAACTCTGTATACTACTACGACTAAATACTAACACATAAAATTGAAGCTTCTAAGTAAAAATTCAAGAATACCAATTTATAAATAGCTGGTGACCTCCAATTCAAACGCAATTCATCCCTTTTCACTATTACGATACATTTAAATATACAGGAGAAAATGCTGCAATTATCCAAAAAGAAATGAAATAAAGTTCTCCTTAAAGCCAAGAATGCGGTGTTTTAAATATTGAAATATTTCTTTTACAATAATCTGAGTTTAAACATTCGAAAGTAGCCTAATGTATGACCTCTTTCATGTGTGAATAAAACTTGAATTCGCATTATATTTTTATATTAGACCATTAAATAATTGTAAATGCACAATAAACATTAATCTTCCGATATTTCGAGCCAGCTGTATTTTTTTTCTCATTAAAATATCGCCGTAAGAACTATTTATTTTTAATAGAATGTCTATGAGGGCTTAGAAACAGAGGGAGTCCCGTATATGGTCGTAGTCAGTCGATTACCGGTTGATGCTCTCCTGCCCCCCCCCCCCCCCCCAGCAGTGATTCACGCCTTCCCCATAAAATGAGAAGAACAGGGTCGACCCTGATGATTTTATCCACCTAGGCTCCTGCTTGACGAACATAAAGTTTTTAAATGAAAACTGCTGAATTATTAAATATCAAACTGAATGCACGGGTCATAGAAAATGTCGAAAGAGAAATTCTAATTATTCAATGTCACCAGTTTGACCCGGTATATTTTAAATCCGTGTCAAAGGAAAATGAAATGGAGAAATTTGGAAAGAGTCGTGAAAGTTCTTCATTACATAAATATGGAAATGAAGAATTAAAACTTCATTCACCCTAATTACATCTTTTTGGAGAAAAATATAGCTCTGCATTTTGTTATTGATTTTACTTTTAAACTGTTAATGAAGTATGGATTTTGTTTGAGGTTGGACACTGAAAGAGAATGTTTTATAAAAAAGTCTTCTGTATAAAGGAACACTGAACATTCTTTTAAATTAACATGCACTACAGTTCAGAAAACTTGCTTACTTACTATTAAAATTATACTTGAAGAATATGATTAAAGACTCTAATATCAACACTAAAATTTACCACATATGTGTTCTAAGTGAAAATTTACCACATATATGTTCTAAAGCTTATATTTGTTGATGGCATTGATGTTAAAATCAGAGCCACTGAAGATCACAAAGAGTTCTTTCTTGCCTTGGAAAGTGCTGCTTAAAACTTACAACTGGAAATTAACCAAGAAAAACTAAATGGTTTTTGCTAGAAGTGATTCCCCAACCCCTTGTTTTTCAAGTTGGTTTGCACAAATCTATCGAAAATTTTAACTACATGGGATCTTAAATAAACTGTAAAAATAATATTACTTTAGAAATCCAATACCGATTTATATCTGCAAATCGATATTTTCGCAGATTAACAAAAGTTTTAGTTCATAAAACTACTATATAAAGAACATATAAGCAGCACACCTTAATTTATGCTTCAGTAATATGAGTTCTCACAGCTCTTTGTATTTTTGAGAGAATAATTTTTGGCAATTAATTTGGTGGTTTACGGGAGAATTATATTTAGAGAGGAATATACAATTTCGAACCGAACAGATTATAAAAAGATTATGATGTAATGAGATATATTAAAATTAACAGAATGAAATGAGCAGGATATTTGTAAAGAATGGATAACTACCAAAGCACTTAGAAACATTTTTGGTCCACACAGATCGTGAAAAAAATCCTAGAAAAAGATTAAAATTGAAATAGATCGATTATAGGTATATGGACGTTGAGGTGTTAAGTAAAAAAAGTAAAAACTGGAAAGTAAACATTGGAGATATATTACTCATTGGGGGATTGCCTGAAAGAAAATTCGGAGTAAGGCCATAGGCAATAGTGGGCTGTCCAACCATTGATGATGATGACGATGATAGTTCAGATATATTGGTATATTATGGAACCAATTATTGAATTAATATTTGTTGCGCATATGTATTTGTGCTTACAAATTACTCCTATATTTTAAAAATCGTACCATGCATTTTTAACACTTTTCAACATAGTTGAAAAGTGTTTATGACTTTGTTCATTCTGCCTGGCTGTCTGTCTGTCTGTCCGTTAGCACGATAACTGTCGTAAAAATGACTTTATCAAAATGAAATTTTAGTATGTTGTTCAGACAGTCTGTGGGACCTATGGGAATATAAATGAACAATATCACCCAATTAGTCTTGGATTGAACCCGGGATGAAAAAATGAAATACATTGATCCCTACAGGACCTAAGTTTTTAAAAAAAATTTAAGCGGATTTAAAATTCACAAATTGCTTCGAAAGTTTTATGAAATATTCAAGTTATGCCATAAAACATATAAAAAAAATTCAGCAAAATATATTCAGTAGTTTTTTAAATAAAAATTAAAATAATAATTACACCCTTTATATGGAAAGATCACGTGACCATTATATAAAGACATCATGTTAATCACTTCAAAATAAAATATGGCACCCATCTTGTATCAAAATCGGGATATTTAAAGTTCTTTTTAATTCATATTGAGTGTTGTATCAGTCATAAAACCGCCTTATTTTTGTTTAAATTCTGTGCATCTACATATTGAAACAACGCAATTACAATATATTTGAGTTTAAATGATCATCCAACTTTGATTATTTCTACAACGAAGCCCACTTTTCACTTATGGAGAATGTAAATTCCAAAATATGTAGAATGAGTTGCATAAGAATTGCTGCATTTCTTTAACGAAAAATTATTTAACTCATGGAGTATGCAATATAGCTGATATGAATGAAACATTAATTGATTTTACGCAGAGAAGCAAACGATTATTTTTTCGATGAAGTTTTAAGCATAGAGTTAAATTACTTGTACCTCCATGGTTTTAAGTTTTTAAATAAAATAAATTAGTATAGTATTGGGATGAATGAAAAAAATGGAAACCAGTTTATGAATGAAAATGCTGTTTTTATGGAGAGATCCAGGCGTGTTATTTTTCCTATGACGTCATTTCAATGAATTTCATTTGTTTTCGATGAAGTTTTCATATATAATAAATTATTGTGGTATTTTGAAAATTTAAAAAATATTACCAAGGGATGTATTGCATTTAGAGATGTTTAAACCAGGCAATTTATAATTCAATGCCGTCATTTGAATGAAGTTCATTTTTTCGATGAAGTTTTAAGTTTTCAAATATAATAAATTAATGTAGTATTGTGATAATTTTAAAAATATTACCGAGGAATGTATCGCGTTTTAGAGATGTTTATATAAAATTCATTGATGTTAGAAAGTGTTTCATAATCAATGCTTTATGCATGATTGGTCTTTCTTGTTCTATAATATCATAGTTTGGAAGGAGACAAATGCCACCCGTTTTGGATTTAACTAAGTGCTGTCCAAATGGCCGAAGTTGAAAAAGTTTACCGTGTTATTATAATTTCTGTGTATTCCTTGGTTACTTTAGCAGCCGCAGAAATCGTGACTTAGAATGAAACTGCTTAAAAATGTACTCCCGTCTATCATATTTATTGCAAATAAATACTATTTTAATATCTC
This sequence comes from Amaurobius ferox, assembly GCA_951213105.1. Classification (NCBI taxonomy): domain Eukaryota; kingdom Metazoa; phylum Arthropoda; class Arachnida; order Araneae; family Amaurobiidae; genus Amaurobius; species Amaurobius ferox. The sequence continues at coordinate 137,455,941 of OX578137.1, forward strand.
GACGCGATGGCTAAGCGGTCAAAGGCTGCCGGGTTATGGGTTCGAGTCCCAATTGCGGACATGGAAGTTGCATTGTTTGGCGCAACTTGTTCCGCCCCCACTGTTTCAAACAGCAACGTAATATGACGGCTAAATGGTTCATGATTCTACCGATGTATAGGCGAATGATAGCGTATCAAGTGCCTGGCCTTTGTTTAAAACAGGGGTCTCCAAACTTTTTAGCATAAGGGCCACACTGACTCCTCCACTAAGTCCCAAGGGCCAGAGTTCAAGAGCCCAAGGGCTAAGAGTGCAGAATATTTAAAGAGCAATGGGAATATCAATATTTCCTGATTTACTCAAGTAATAAGGCAATGTGTATAATTTGCTATGAAACAATATCAGTCCCCAAATAATACAATATAAAACGTCATTATGAGAATATACGTTCTCAGAATTACTCCAAATTTACAGGAAGCCTACGGTTAGAAAAATATGAATCTTTGAAAAGCGGGTTGAAATCTCAGCAATTGTTTAAGAAAGTAAATGCTGAACAAGAAGCAGCAACTCGTGCTAGTTTCCGCGTGGCTTATTCAATAGCGAAACATGAGAAACCATTAATTGCAGTTAAAATGTTCAATTTAATTATGTGTGTCAGTTATTGTGTTTTTTAATTGGTCGTTAAATAAAAACATGCATTATAAATTTTACAATGTTATCAAAATAAACTATGACGGGCCGGATACCGGGCATGTCCGGCACGCTACCGCGGGCCGGATTGGTGGTGCTCGCGGGCCGGTGTTGGCCCGCGGGCCGTAGTTTGGAGACCCCTGGTTTAAAAGAAAAAAAACTCTTTTAATACCACAAGAATAATCCGAAGGCTGATAATAGGAGTGGACAAATGTAGGCGTGGCCATTTTCGCAATGATAGATGATGTGGTTGTATTAAGCTTAGCTTTCGTGATTCAGTTTTCGTGTTGCCCCCCGGGTCGCGATTAAACAAAATCATTCAATATATAAAATAATTTTTATTAAATATTATCGACACATATGTACAGTGCGTTAAAATATTTCGCATTTGAATTTTTCTATAACTATGCGAGGTAAGAAGATAGAACTATATCATGATTTTTGGGATTATTGCTGTCCACATAGTGCAGGTAATAAAGGCAAAAAACGAAACTGATTAGAGAAAAAAATCGTGCAGTTTTGAAATTCGACAGAGTTATGGGAGGGGGGTCCTGAACAACATACTAAAAGTCCCCGTGGATGAGGGTGCACGGAGGGTGGAGGGAGAGTTGAAATGTCGTTTTTCTCAGTTTTCCCTAAATAACTCAAAAACTATGAATGCTAGCAAAAAATTCTTTGGTACAAAATTAAACTACATAAAATTTCCTACAAAAATGTTCAATATCATCTTTCTGTAGGATTAATAGTTTAGAAAATAGAAGGTGGTGAAAAATGACATAGTTCTGAAAATTATTTTTATATTGGTTTTATTTGAAACAAAAAAGAGAGCAGATGGTAATTAAAATGGTACGATGCCAAGTAAGCAAGTTTTTAGAAAAATATTAATACTAACGGTAAATATTAAACAAAAAACTCATTATTATTATTATTGTAGAACTTAGAAAAATGACATGGCATGAGCACGCGTTACAAGAAACATGAACTATTAGCCATTATATTTTTCGTAAAAAATAACATATTTTTATTTGAAAAAAATATTGTAAGGAAATATACATATTTCCAAATTCCACGACATAGTACCTTTTACTGTAAAAAACATCTCAAATACAATGCGGCAAAAAATTATACAACAAATTGTCAAAATAAAAACAATATGTTATTATTTAAACATATTTTTAATGTTCTGTTATCTTTAGCCAATGCAGATTTTTTAAGGCAATCAAGATTTATTTATTATTATTATTATTACTAATTCTCGGCATAACTGTTTACTTGTCTAATTCTACCTAAAACTCATTATATACAGATACATATGTATTCCCCCACTAGGTTCCGGTCTAAATTGGGTGGCACGTCCCGGCCGTCCAAACAGATACCCTACACCTTTCTGGTAGGTCGGACGGTCTGGGTCAAAGAAGAAGAAGATACATATGTATTAAAAAATACCTAAACGACACCTTCTATGTCGACGTCATCAATTTGAAACTCCTCTTCTAATGGTGTACTGTGGGTGCACGTACCATGGCAGATTCCACAGACGGTTGAGCATTTAATGCCTACTTTTCGGCATCCACATCTACCACACCCATTTGGTGTTCAAAATTGTGTCAGGAGTCACCTGCTCCTTTGTTTTTAGTGCAAATAGGGATTTATCCTCTCCTAGGGCCCAATTGAAATTTTATGACTTTTCTTATTTTCTTCTGTGTTTTCAATAACTTTAAGAAAATAAGAAACGTCATAAAATTCCAATGGCCTGGGACTAGCCGTTATGGAGGAATCGTTTCTCAAAGTAGTTATGCTGCGTTCTAGTGTTGACTTCTTATAGGGAGCAGGACCGCCGTAACCTTTGCCTGGGTTTCATATTCAAACCATTCAGCATGTATTCTGCGTATTTCAAATTTCTGCGTCTGTATTAGACTCAGATTTCTGGATTTAAATTATGTTTAGATATGTCAATGATTAAACGAAATTGTTCATTATTTAGAATTTATTTTTAAAATAGTATCGGTATATATGAACTGTACCTAAAAATATTTCTACATTTAATTTTTCTATAATCTCATACTCTAGGAGAAGACAAATGTTATCCGTTTTGGGCTTAACTAAGTGCTGACCAAATGGCCGAAGATGAAAAAGTTTACCTAGTTATTATAATTTCTATTTTTTCCTTGGTTATTTTAACATTTGCAGAAATCGTGACTTAGATTAAAAGTGCTTAGAAATGTACTCCCGTCTGTCATATTTATTGCAAATAATTACTATTTCAATATCTCGACACAATGGCTAAGCGGTCAAAGGGAGGCTCGACTGCCGGGTTATGTGTTCCTGCCCCAACTGCGGCCATGGAAGTTGTGTTGTTTGGCGCAACTTGGTCAGCCCCAACTGTTTCGCAACAGCAAAGTCATGTGACGGTTAAATGTTTCATGATTCTGCCCGATGTATAAGCGAATGATAGCGTATCAAGTGCCTAGTCATTATTTAAAAGAAGAAAAAACTATTTCAATACCACAAGAATACTCCGCATGCGGAAAATGGGAGTGGACAAATGTAGGCGCAGTCGTTTTCTTAATGATAGATAATGCTGTTGTAACAGGCTTAGCTTCTGGATTCAGTTCTCATGTTGACTCTAGATCAAAATCATTCGTCGTATAAAATAGTTTTTATTAAATATTATCGATACATACGGACAGTACGTCAAAATATATCACATTTAATTTTTCTATAACCTTATGCTCTGTGAGAAGATAGAACGATAACATGATTTTTGGGCTTAACTAAATGCTGTCCAAATGGCTGAAGATGGATAAGTTTACTTATTTAATACAATTTCTGTATTTTTCCTTTGATATTTTAACATTTTCAAAAATTATGATTTAGAATGAAGCTGCTTAAAAATGTAGTCTCCTCTGTCATATTTATTGCAAATAAACACTATGTTAGTACACCAAGAATACTCGGGATGATGAAAATGGGAGTGGTCAAATGTGGGCGTGGCCATTTACACAACTGATACGTCTGAGCTATTCGCAATTGATTCTGAAGATATTTCTAAATAATGCTAATTTTCTATAATTGGACATGATTTTCAAGATTTTGAATTTGTTTAGCTTCTTATAGGAGACAGGACTGTCATAACCTTTGCCTGGGTTTATATGAAAACACAAAGTACAAGACGATCTTTACAGTAATTAGACAGGATATACGAGTATAGAAAATTGTTTATAGATCTATCAATAATATTACAAAAAATGACAAGAAACTCAACTTCTCTTCTTTCTTATTGTGTTTCTCTTTTATCTACGTATACATGATTATAGAATTCTTTTATAATTTAATTTACCATAACAATTTTTATGCATGCAGCAGACAATTAAATATTTTCATTTTTTTCTTTTGTAAAAATGCATGTTAAAATAAATTTTAATTATAATCTAAACATATATGAAACTAACCGCACAATTTTAGATATATAAACTGCATTAAAAATAACTATATATATATTTTTTAAGTAAGTGAATTAGGAAAAATATGATTTAAAATATATAAAATATATTTTTTATTATTATTATAAAAAAATTTATTTTGACTTGACTTGAATTTCATATTTCTAGGTTCTACGCTTTAAATTTTGTAAAAATCAACTTGGTGTTTTTGCTGTGTTACTGGGGGACAGACGGAAAAAAATTAAAATTTAAATACAAAAATGTAAAAATGCTATTTTTGTAGCCTAGCCAGTTAGTTTTTTTCAGGTTATTTGAAAGGTAATATTTTTGATTAAGTACTTAATCAAAATATGATATTTCAGGTTCGATCAATCGAAAGTTGATATTTTCGTTTATTGGTTATTCGAAAGACAATATTTTCGGTGAAATGGTTAATCGAAATATTATATTTTCGGCTAAGCGATTAATTGAAAGATAAAATTTTCTGTTAAATGGGTAGTCGAAATGTAATATTTTCCTTTAATCGAAAAATAATATTTTCGGTTAAACAGTTAATCAAAAAAAATATTTTCATTTAAAGGTAAATCGAAAGATATTATTTTCTGTTAAAAATTAATCGAAAGGTAATATATTCGGTTAAACAGTTAATTAGAGAAAATATTTTCATTTAATAGTAAATCGAAAGTAAATATTTTGGGTTAAAGGTTAATCGGAAGATAATAATTTTGGTTAAAGGGTAATCGAAATATCATATTTTCGGTTGAACGAGTAATCGAAAGATAACAATTTAGTTTAACCACATTTCGAAAATCAATAATCATCTGATTACGAAAACTTTACTTATTCGCGATAACTAAACATCCAAAATGGCGAAAATTACTGTATAAACCACTTGCGTTTTATTCTAAACTGTTTAAGTATTCTGTATCGTCTTCTTTCGAAATAAATCAACTAAGTTGCAAAGAAAGATGCATGACTGGAATAAATTATTGGATGTGACTGTTTGTGTTCCTTGTTGTCTTTATCCCAAGCTGCCGGTAAAATGAGCACCTGAAAATTATCATTTTTTTTTATTCTGGAAGCATTCGAGTTGCTCAGATCATATAAATGACACAGGAAATAGATCAATTAATGTTAGACCGATAATTAGCGTAACTTAACACGTTTCCTACGTTTTGATTGGATGGCACAGATTAATGGGTCGTCAGAAGTGGAATTTTTACATTTCTCACATATAAAGTGTCGGGTTGCAGCTAATATTTTAATTTTTGGAACTTTATTTGTTAGTCCAAATGGGTTCAGGATGCTTATTTATACCTTATTGTTCGCTTTTCTGAAATGTAGTATCAATATTTCATGTATTTAGGATTTTAGTATTTTTCTGTTCCAAAAGCATTCTATTGCATAGTTATAGTGTTTTAAATGGAGAAAATTCGTTTTTTTTTTTTAGTTTTAACAAAATAAATGTAATTAAATTAGCTAATTTGTAATTACTTTTATTTCTCTTTGCATTATCTTTCATTTGATAATATAATTCTTATTTTCGGTTCAGAATTTATTAATTTATCGTTATTTTTCTTTTAAATTACATTTTCATCTTTTAAACTATTTTCAGAATTGTGCATTTTCAACACTTTCCAACATAATTGAAAAGTGTTTATGACTTTGTTTATCTTGTCCGTCCGTTCGGACGATAACTGTCGTAAAAATGACTTTATCAAAATGAAATTTTAGTAAGTTGCTGAGACGGTCTATGGGATATATGGGAATGTAAATGAACAATAACACCCAATAGGTTTTGGATTGAACGCGGGTTGAAAATGTGAAATACATTGAACCCCATGGGGCTCAATTTTTCAAACATCTGTGGCGGTTAACTATCGCCATTTATGGCATCTGCACCGAAACGAACTAGAAGCGGCTTTTTTCTGTGTATCTCAAAACTGAGGAAACCGCATACCGTTTTCTGTTCTGGGACGCCTGACTTCCAAAGACTCCCGATGGGGATTTGCACATAACTTTAACGCCGGTAACAGTATGTTGGCACGTGAAAACCATAATTTGTGTCACGGGCATGTGTGAAAAACTATTCGATGGTGCACACGGAAAACACGTGGCGTGCATGGGAGGCACCCCAATTAATGAGCCCCAGACAAACGACGACCAATAAGATGGTTGGTCACTCCTTTTGGGGCGAATACAAAATTCAGTTTAGAAAAGAACTTTCATCTTTTCCGACAGAGACTCGCTCCTGCAATCTCGACTTGATCGGTCGACTCTCCGTCGATTTGCTCTCGAACTTTGGAACTACGCAGTCGAAACCTCCTTCGACTGCTCCGACCTTAACGTTCCAACAATCAGGATTTATACGCCTGCCGCAGAATCTCTCTGCAAAGTATTAGTATGCTGTATATATATTTGTAAAATTTAATGTAAAGAAATGTTATTTTATGCAAGTTAACGTTCTGCCTAGAGAACAAAACAACAACAAATGTCGGAAGATTGTGCTGGACATTAACCGCATGTCAGGTTTAGCCCACAATCAATCAAAAACAACATAAACCCGGCACATCTTTTAAGCGAAGTTATTTTCACATTTTTGCAACATCGCCTTTAAAACTACCCGCAGTCGTCAACTGGAAACGAAAATTGAATTAGAGCTGCAAATTTGATGTAATTTCAAGTAATTACTCTAAAAATATATGTATATGTTATTTTGTGCAATTAGACCCACTTTAATAAATTAGGAAAGAAAGAAAGAGAGTATGAATTCGAGTCAGTAAGAAAAGTCAGGTGATGCCCAAACAGATTTTTTCTAATAATCCTACAATTTCTTAACTTTCTGAGGGACAAGAACCGCAAAAGTTAATCTTTATTTTTCTATTGAAGTAATAAGCTTACAGAATTTTTTCTTACATTTGAATATAACCTTAAAGGTGGCTATATATTTATACATTATGATTTCATCCTATTAGAGAATTGTTGTAATTTTCTTTTATTATATCCCATTGGTGATATTTAATACACAATGCATATCATTACATCCATTTATTTTTTCATATGTATATATTTTATTTAACATTTTAACACTTTACAACATAATTGCAAAATATTTATGACTTTCTTCATTCTGTCTGTCTGTCTTTCGGACCGTTAGCACGATAACTGCCGTAAAAATGACTTTATCAAAGTGAAATTTTAGTATGTTATTCAGACGGTCTGTGGAACCTATGGGAATATAAATGAATAACATCGCCCAATTAGTTTTGGATTGAATCCGGGTTGAAAAAATGAAATACATTGAACCCTATGGGACCTAATTTTTCAAACATTTTTTAAGCGAATTTAAAATTCACAAATTGCTTCGAAAGTTTTATGAAATATTCAAATTATACCATAAAAAATATAAAAAAAAATCAGCAAAATATATTCAGTAGTTTTTTAAATAAAAATTAAAATGATAATTACACCCTTTACATGAAGAGATCACATGACTAATATGAAGAGATCATGTGACCCACTTCAAAATAAAAGATGGCATCCATCTTGTGTCAAAATCGTGATTTTTAAAGTTCTTTTTAATTCATATTGAGTGTTGTATCCATCCTAAAACCGCTTCAATTTTGCTTAAATTCTGTACATCTACATATTGAAACAACGCAATTACAATATATTTGAGTTTAAATGACCATCAAACTTTGATTATTTCTACAACGAAGCCTAATTTTCCTTTATGGAGAATGTAAACACCAAAAGATGTAGAATGAGTTATATAAAAATTGCTGCATTTCTTTAACGCAAAATCATTTAGCTCATGGAGTCTACAATATAGCTGTTATGAACGTAACATTCATTGATTTTACACAGAGAAGAAGACGATTTTTATCGATGAAGTTTTAAGCATAGAGTTAAATTACTTGTACCTCCATGGTTTTAAATTTTTAAATAAAATAAAGTAGTATAGTATTGTGATGAATGAAAGAAATGGAAACCAGTTTATGAATGAAAATGCTGCTTTTATGGAGAGAGCCAGGCGATTTAAATTTTGGTGACGTCATTTCAATGAAGTTCATTTGTTTTCGATGAAGTTTTCAAATATAATAAATTATTGTGGTATTGTGAAAATTTTAAAAATATTACCGAGGGATGTATTGTATTTTAGAGATGTTTAAATCAGGAAATTTATAATTCAATGCCGTCATTTGAATGAAGTTCATTTTTTTCGATGAAGTTTTAAGTTTTCAAATATAATAAATTAATGTAGTATTGTGATAATTTTAAAAATATTAGCGAGGAATGTATCGCGTTTTAGAGATGTTTATATAAAATTCATAGATGTTAGAAAGTGTTTCATAATCAATGATTTATGCATGATTGACCTTTCTGCGTTCGGCCATGTCTGCATGCCAAGATCTCAAAATGAGTGTCATGATGTATTTAAAGCAGGAATTCTGGGTGAAGAATGTAGATGTTGGTCTCAAATGCGTGTTACAAATATTAGAGTAAAATAAATAAAAATGAAAATTTGAAAATTCAGATTTTAATTATTTTCAAAAAACCGCGTTCACACAAATCTACAGGCAAATGCAATGATATCAAGTAGTTTAAAAACCAACATTTTTAAAAATAAATTGTATTTCCTTTAAGAATGCATAAAGCTTCTTGCTGAAAATAGTCGTCTTAATGAAAAATAAGATCTGACAGTAACCCTAGCAATACTAGCACGGACTCATAGGAGTCTGGAATATTGTACTCTGATTTCAAATCGGGAAGCCAACGACCAAGCAAAGGCGTTATAAATCATTGAAAGATAAAAATAGTATCAGGATGCTAACTTGATGTAAAAATAGTATCAAGAAGCTAACTTGATGTAAAAATAGTACAGGGCAGGAGATGGTCAGCAGATTGTTAAATCGTATGTAAATCTTATGTAAATTACATAAGATTTATGTAATCGTATGTAAATTACAGGAAGGAGAAGGCATAGTCCACTTCAACAGAAAGAGCTAGCAATTTCGTCCCAATAGTCAATTGGAATAGTATGAGGCTGGTTAGTACAAATATCCCCATTGAAGCCCATTGAAGTTTGTTATACTAGGAGACTAACGTTTTTTACAGAGATCCTGGGAAGGAGAATTATTGATTGCATATCCGAAATAAAGACATACATGGCAACTTAGAGCTTGGTTATTTATAAAATATTCTTGGGTAATATTGAAACTGAACACAAGCTTACAACATTAACTTTATTATTATCTTAAAGACACCACCGTATTATATGTTGAATTCAACACTTTAACGCTTATGTCCATATGTTTCCTAAATAGTTACAGATATATGCATACCTTTCCACTTTGTTATACAGGGTTCATAAAACCAAATTACAAAGTAGTGGAGTATTTTCAAATTGATAGTAATAAACAATAAATCTATTACAAAAAACATAGTTTTGACACAATATATTTTTTGAAGAATTGCTGGCATGCGTTTTTATATATTCAGGAATAATACAATAGGTAACAATTATAAGCACAGGAATCTAAGCAGTTTACATTGCTTTCCATCACCAATAATTCCAACTTGAATTTCAGTAAAGAAAAATAACTTATAATTGTGTTAGAGGCTGCACATCTACCAACCTATTTAATAAAACAGATATTTATTGACTTCTATATACGCATCCCATTACCACTATTCAGACAAGTCTACAAATTTGTGATCGGCTTTTACCGCTAATTTCACTTAGTTGGCAAGTTTGTTATACTAATAGTTTTAGTTTATCAGTAGCAGACGCAGTAATTATCTTTATCCGATCCAGTATGTTCACTATATATAAATCTAAAGATTGCATTCTTGGACTTTCGTTACAAATTTATTGAGATATTTAAGAATTTTCTTAAGAACCCAGTAAACTATAACGAATAAATACTAGTACGTAAATTTGACGTTTTTATATAACAGTTTAAAAATACCAATTCACAAAATACCTATTGAACTCTACTCCTGAATTCTAATTCAAACACAATCCACCCCTTATTTATATTATGATACAATTAATACACACAACAGGAGAAACTTCCGTAGCTGTACAAAGTGAAATAAAAAGTTTCTCCCTAAAGCCAAGAATGCAAGCCCAAAACCATCCTTTTACTCAAGGGAAATTTGCTCTAAATCGTTGCCAAGTGATTTTACTCGGGGATATAAAATTGCATTCTTTTGTAGGAAATCGGAGAATAAATATATCGATAAAACCGGTAAAAGTGTACTCAATCATAAAAGGACTTTCGATAGTCTATCAGTTACTCAAAATGCGACTAATAAAAATGGGAAGCAGTGAATAGAATAAATATATTTAACAGCAACATCATGAAAAAAATATTTACGATTGATGATATATTTGATTCTTTAATTGAATAAAAAAAAATACAAATTTTTGGATTTGTTTTGAACTGAAAATCCAAAGGTTTGCAAAAAAGAAGTAAATATGTATTGGTCTCAATGTCCCAGAAAGATATCTTGCTTCGATTCTTTGAACAGGCCATTCACATGGCCATATGGCTCTAACCATTGAGCTCTTGGGAAGATTCTAATTATTTCAAAAGTTATATTGTCTCATACTGTGATCGAACCGAGATTCTTTGAATTATCAAGCGTGGTGCTCTAACAGTAAAACTACTGGAAATGATTCAATGATTATACGAGACCCTGTAATCCCTGCAAAGTTCTTACTGTCCCAGTCGGGTATCGAACAGAGATTCTTCGAACAGACCAGCCATATGCTCTAAACGTTGAGTTACTGAGACAGAATTCCAAATTCCTCTCTCAAGTAGAACTCATGAATCTATATAATGGAATTTAACATCCAACGTTTTTTGAATAATTTTATAGTAGATTTCATTAAGAATACTAGCCATTAAGCTAGCAATTTGAGCAGAACTCGATGAACAGTGCAAATCGCTGTGGCACAGTTCACCGGACGATTGTTTTCGATCTACATCGATATTGTCGATGCTTCAATGTTTTTGTATAGCGATATATCGTCAATATATCTATAGCGCATTTATATATTGCTTGCGCGCTATATCAATGTAAAGGGTCGAGACACATTATTGTGACCACCTCTTACTTTTGATATCAACAGCACGTAGCCAGTGAAAGATGACACGTGTCGTGAACGGGCTTGATGGGTGTAGGGGTGGTGTAGGTATTCTGAAAATGTATCACTCATTATCATGGTTAAAAGGAGCGAGATTTGGAGAAAGGTGTGATTATTGGGTTTCGGGACAAAGGTAGCAGTATTTCCGAAACAGCGCAATTTGTGAACTGTTAGCGTGCTGCTGTGGTTAAAGTGCATCGTCGATGGAGAAATGGCACCATGGTGAAAAAGCTGTGTGGAAATTGTGGAGCACCAAACCCCTTTGATGTGACAGGTGATCGTCTGCTCCGAAGATTCGTGAAGGCCGATCGCCGCATTACAGTGGCCGAATGAACTAGGGGGCTAGCAAAAGTATGTCTCAAACGATAGTTCAGCTCATCCTGCTGCTTATGGGCTTCCAAAGCAGACGGAAAGTTACTGCACCTATTCATTCGAAGTTGTATAGGCAGAAAAGGCTTACATTTGCACGGCAGTATCGGAATTGGTTCTCCGCTGATTCACAAAATATTGCCTTCGCCAATCAGTCACTTTTTCTGCTTTATAGAACGGATGGACGTCGGTGTTCAAGGCATGGAATATCGGAATACAAACACCCATGAACCACTGCTGGAGGAACACAAGGCTGTGAGGGCAGTGTTATGGTCAGGGGAATGTTTCGTGGTATTATCTGGGTCCTCTCATACACTATGAACCGAAATCGTTATGAATCCATCCTTGCAGATCATATACACCCATACATACTGATTGTCTTCCCCCCGGGGCGGATGGGAGTACGAGAATAAGACGTGTCACACAGCGAGAACAGTCCGAGAGTAGTTGGAAGAGCACGATGAAGATTTCTAAATTTTTCCCTGGATCTCCAATTCCCCAGACTTAAACCCAATTGAGCATCTGTGGGACCCCTCGATCGGTTTGTTCGCTCTGTGAATACTCCCCCATGCACCCTCTAGTAGCTGTCAAATGCACTTCAGTCAGCATGGCTCCACATACATGGGAACTCCTTCCAGCAACTTATTGAGCCTTTCCAGGCCGTTTAGCTGTTGTCCGCGCTGCACACAACTGTTACTTCGGATATTAGTTGGTGGTCACAATAATGTGACTGGACTGTGTATTTGCGACATATCGGTATATCGATATCTTCCTCCTACATCGTTTCTATATGCTGTATATGGATATATTGATATTATTATTATCGATATATCGATCACCGATATGGCAAACTTTCGGAACAGAAATAAATATTTGTGAATATCAAGGGAATGCATTAATAGGCCACGCCCACATTTCATCAGTCTCATTTTTAACATTTTTCATGAGTTTTCATGGGCATTGAAATAGTGTTTATAGGCTACAAACATGAGGGATGGAGTAGAATAAATTTTTATTCAAATGGTTTCATTCCAAGTCACTATTTACACACATGTCACAATGATCCCCCAAAAATGTGTATATTGATAAAACGTTTCGGTGTGGATTTCATGCTGTTTTCAATTCTGCCATTTAATATCCATTCTAAGTTTAATTGCATTTTACTTATAGGCCACCAGGAAACGGTTACATGTCCTGGATGGCAGCCTGTTTGGACATTCCTTGATTAGGCTATAAACAGTTAACAATTTTTATTGCAGCACAGCGTGTAAAATTGCGAAACATTAAAAGTGAAATGGTTTATAAGTTTCAATAATATTTTATAAGTAGATTCTATATATAATATGATTTCGTTTAATAAAGAAGGTTCTTAATCACGATCACAAATCAGGAAAGCTGGGCTGGATAAGGCTGCAGCAAAGTAAAATAAAATAGATAGATTTCGGAGACTCGCCCCTCCAGGCAATAGTTCTTAGCTAAGAATAGGGAAAGTAATACTCACAATGAACATTCTTTATGAAGTAAAGCCTTGAATTTTCGATAATGTTGAATCAGATCAGGAATGGATTTTATGTAAGTTTACACATTAAAAAAGAAGGTTTTATAAAAAAAATTATTCACTGTAAATCAACAATGAACATTTTTTTAAATTAAGCATGCACTATAGTTCACAGAACTTGCTTGTTTATTTTTCAATTTAGTCATGGAGAAAATATTTAGAGATTCTAATATTAATACTAAGGATACATTTATCACAGATCTGTTAAAATCTTTACATATGCTAATGATATTTAATCCTGAACCATTAGAGATTTAAAAACAGTATTTCTTTCCTTGAAAATGCTATTAAATAATTACATCTGAAAATTAACCAAGGCATTTTTTTTGCTCTTACCAGAAATAGGTCCTCACTCCATCCTATTGGAAGCTGGTTTGCACAACTTTAAATCTGTTGAGCATTATAACTGCATTGTATCTCAAATAAATTGGGATAATAATATTAACTTAGAAATCCGAAAATGATTTATAACAGAAAGTCGTTGTTTTCATTATGAAAGTTTTTCAGATCACAGGTAACTGGGTGAAGATAAAACTTCCAATATAGAAAGTACGTATAAAATCCTCCTTAATTTGTGCTTCAGCAACCCGAACTCTCGCAAATCATGACGGGGAAAAGCGCTTTGAAATCTTTGAGACTATATATTTTTGTGTAATGTTTGTGGTGGTTTACAAGAGAATGATACTTGGAGAAAAATATACAATTTCGAATCGTAGAGATTATACAAAGATTCTGATATAATGAAATATATTAAAATTAACAGAATAAAATGGGCAGGACATTTGTTAGGAATGGATAACAACGATACCACAAAGAAAAATTGTACGTGGAAATCGTGAATATGGCCTAATGGAAGATCAAAGTTGCAATGAATTGATTGTGTGAACATGGACATTGAGGTGTTAAGAATATTTCTCAATGGGGACCGCTTGGAAGGAACTTCTGGTGAATTTTAAGGTTCACGGTGGGATGTTGAGAATTTGATACTGGTGATGAAAGTTCAGTTATATTAGTATATTAAGGAAGCAATTATTCAATTCACACTTGGTAGACATAAGTATTTGTTTTAAAATTCTCTACTATACTGGGGGTTCTTACACCTACCCGCTATGCTTTTCGAGTTGGGAGGCTTCGCCTCCTACGCAGAACTCGCTTCGCTAGCTTTTTCAAGCCAAACCAATGTTTAAATCGGTAAGCAGTTTATTTCACCACATTATTCTATTATTTCTCTACAAATATACCAAATTGTGAATATTATAGTTTTTATCATATGAGAAAGAGAAACTCAAGGAACACACCGATCTTTACCCCCTACTTACTGGCGCTCGTTGATATATCTTTACTAGCCATTTCAAGCCAAACTAAACTTGATATAGATGAACGGTTTCTTTTACCCTGTTACTCTATTATTTCTTTAGAAAAGTACTGAATTTCACATTTTTATATGCTATAGGTATTGCGGTATGAGACAGAGAAAATCAATGAACGTGCCCATACGAAGGAACATTTTTCACTTCAGAAGTGCATAAAATATAAACTTGTGGGACGTGGAATTGAAATGTGAAGAAACTTACATTTAATTTTAATTTTAAAAGTGCGTTGTGTTTAAGCAATAACCCTCCAATTATTTTTACCTTTTGTGTAAGTCCTGAAAAGAATTATTAATTAATATTAAAAAGATTAGACTATTTAAAACTTAAACAATATCATTTATTAACAACATCAATGTATCAAAAGCACTAATTTTCAACAATATCAACTTTCAATTATTTTCAATTTTCATTTAATATTTTAGCTAGGGGAGATACGACCAGCAATATTAATTTTACGAAGGTGTCTAGGACCGGTAACATCAGAGCACATACCTTCCAGTTTAGACTTGCGCTCATCATCTTGCTTGCATCAGTCTTACTGCCATAACTCTGTGGTGTGTGGCTCCTCCTCGCATATCTCACTTCGACTGATACTTTATATCTGCATACTATAAATGCAACTCCTAAGTCCTCTCTGCTAGGTCATGTTCGCCTCGCTCCTTTTGTCACACTCCTTTCAACAACACTTCGAATGAAACTTCTTGCAACCACATATTTCGTGTCAGACTTACTTCTGCAACATTTTGTATAAGAGTGACTTGTGGTTCTTTCGGCGGGGGGGGGGGGGAGGTAGCTCCGCCCTTCTTCCCCTTGGTGTTCATTGGTTCTTCTGAACCCAATGGCATCACTTGACATTTATCAAGGCCCCTCTCAGCCCCTTTGGCCTGGGACACCCAAATTTATTGTATTTGACCTAAAAGTTCACGCTGTTGTAAACTCCGGCGCAAGCTAGACTAAAACCTTTGTTAGCCGTTCTATGCACCACAAATATTGCAATAAAAATGCCTTATGTGAGGACATATTCTGGCCTCACATATCTCCCCACCGACAGAAAAAAAAGAAGCAAAAAAAAAAAAAAATTAAACCATCAGAGTTCGAAACCAAAGTTCGATGCACTTAAAACTCTGTAATTGGCATTTTTCACTTTCTTTTGGACAACGTCCGTCCAGAAAAAGTTCAACAGTCTTGCTGTAACAGAAAAGCTTTTTGCACACATAATATACCCAAAATAAACATAAGTTACGTACTCATGAACTTAACCAGCTCCAGCTTTCAATTGAAGCTAAATTAAATTTTGAGTACTTAAAAATATTTTTAAACATATGCACATTCACTTTGAAATGTTACACACTACTATCTACTTTTATATTTTTAACATCATTACATATTTTTTTTGTGCAATTACACATTATTATTTTTTGAACACAATTCTTTACATACTCCATCAAATATTTTTTTATCATTGATAACTTTATCACATATATAATATTTTGCTGAACCTTGATACTTGTACATACTTATTAATACAATCACATATTTTTTTTTTACATCAGCCATTAAAATATATATACTTTTAACATAATTCTTGTAAATCGCCTTGCATTTGCATACGGGGTGACATGCCTCCTTATTTTTTTTTTACAATGTAGTGTATGTAAACAAACCAACGACTCCTTACACCTGATGACAGCCATGATTGATTATGTTCCAACTGATCATTAGAAGAACCTTTTCTTAAAGCTTGTAACCAAGTATTGTAAAACTTTTATTTATCCACTCGACGTGTTCTATAAACGTCGACTTATTCTTTTTAACTATAAACCTCCTCATAATTTAATTATCAATTATATCTGATAATAAACTTTTTATCTTTTTATAGAATGCTCAGACGGGTTTGCACATTTTATTAGCATTGCATAGCTCGCATTTTTTTAAAAACTTATTTAAAGAATTTATCTATTTTCCTCCCCTATTTAAATATTATTCCGCTGGTTTATTTAAGGTGGCTTGTATCAATTAACAAAGTCATCTTAAATTTGCCTGCATACCCTTTTATTCTGACTTTATGAAATATAGAAAAAAAAACCCTTGAAAAAAAAATTTTCTTTAATTTTGAACTTTTAAACTTTAAAATTTTTTTTATATAATTTGTTTCAATTTTATTTATTTTAACTCCTTGCTTAACACGTTCATAACTTTTACATTTTCTATAAAATTTTATAAAATTATGTTATTATTATTTTTTTTAAACACATTCAAGCCTTTATTTTCTTGTTTGAAAATCCTTTATTTACTTAATTGTAAATTTTTATTTTTTTAACGCTTCTTTACAATGAGTTCCATTCACTTTCTACTTACTGGAAAATGTATTACTGCATTTATTTATTTTTTTTGAAACGCAGATTTATTTACTCACCGTACCTACCAAATTTATCATATTTATGTATTTATTTTTATTTTAATCTTTATGACTTTGAATACCTGACATTTATAACCATTTATAACGCTTGATTGTTTATCATTCTATCTCACACATTATTATCTAAATATTACTTATTTTGACATTTATTAACTGCGGCTAACCCCTTTATTGCCGTAATACATATTACCATTTATTTATTTATATGACATTTCTTGCATCAAAATTCATTTTTATTTATGATAACATTTCTCAACACCTTATTCAGAATATCCTTTTCATAATTTTTTTTCATATTTAAAAATACCTAATCACCATTTTATGATATTAATAACAGAGTATATATATATATATATATATATATATTTTACGTAGATTGCCGTGTGTTTACAAAAACTTTTCAATTGCTACAGTATCTCGTCGATAACTTTAATGTTTTTACTTACATTCCCCACTGACATCTGAGTGCCCTATTATTTAACATATTTATTTATTCATTCCGTATTTATTTATATTCATTATATATTTCACATTTATTTGTTATCGTACAATTTTCCTCAACAATAGCTACATCTTATTTTCATTATCATATTTATTTACATTTTATTTTCATATCTAAATTTATTTATACACACAAGATTAACGTAACCTTTCCTTACGTTATAAATACACAACAAAAATGCTTTATTTCGCACTAAAAAATTTTCAATTAATTTTTTATTTCAACTTTTCTTTAACACCTTCTGTGAATTTATTCATTTATTCACTGCACAAGATTTTAACTAAATTTAATTCATTTATCCTATCACTTTAGGATTAATTTAGTTATTTAAATTGCTTATACAATTTATATATTCCTCAAAAATTTATTTACTTCAACAATTTCAACGCATTTCACATTTGAACATTCCTACACGAGATATCGTGTCCTCGATTGCTTTAATGCAAAGGGCGATTTAGTGCTACTTTAACTGTTCATAGTTTAACATTTTAAATTCAAATTGATTTAAAATTTTCAATTATTTATGCCTTTGTTTACTTTTTGACATAAAATTTATACCATCTATGACTAATCTCTAACCTTCTCATTTTCAGCTCATAACTTATTTTTTCATTTTACTTAAACCTGTCATTCAATTTTTAAGCCTCAAGACTCTTTTGAAAGACTCATCATTTTCCTGCCTTTCCTTGAAAACAAATTGAAGTGAAGCGCTGCATCTTATTTTGAAAAAAATGAAGCACCCGACTGGACTGGCTATCCAACAACCTTGTCCTTGCCTGTATTTGTTTACAGACCTTATATCTACCCAATTAGGTAACATATTTGATTTTACCTTTCATTTTTGGGGATCTATTTGCATAATTATTCTTTGCGAAATTTTTACGTTTTTATCACATGTAACATTATTTGTACAATATTTATCAATTTTTGTAAATTCATACCATGTTCATTTTTAAACCATTCCATGATTATTCATTTTTTCCTTAGAAATTCATGCCACTTTAATTCTTAACAATTCCTTCCTCATTGCATTTTTTTTTTAATTCATATCAATATCCATTTTTTCATTTTGAAAATATTTTCAATTCCAGATCATTTTCCCTTTAATTCATTTTGATTTGTTATTCTTTTTATCTCTCTCTCATTTTACAATTCTTTAAAAATCAATCATCAGCAAATTTTGAATTCTTAAAATTTCTTGATTTCTTTAAAGAATTTTGACCAAGCTTTTTCTCCCTATGTTCATGAATATTACATTCAATTTCATTTGTGCTATAAATATGTATTTCATTTAGTAACTTTAATTTCTGCCTAACATACTCTTTATATTTGCTTTGACTTTCAATTATTTCTGAATCTGCTTTTAGAATATCATTACCTTCATTATCATTGTGATTAACATCCCTTATTATTTTATTACTTTCATTTTGAAAATTTTTACAAGCATTTGAATTTTGTATTTCTTGAACATTATTGTTTTGATTAACCATTATTATTACATCCATTATTTTATTTTTAAGAGAATTTTGCTTATCATTATCATGATTTTAGTTTACATTTTCTTGAAAATTTAAATTTTGACTTTTATTTTCCAAAATATCCCTTATTTTAATTTCAAGTAATTTTTGAGTATTTGCATTATCATGACTTTGACTTTCATTTTGTATTTCCTGACACTTAAGAATTTCATTCTGATTTTCTTGAAAATTAACAATTTGAGTATTTTTATCATTATGATTTTGATTTTGACTTTGCATTTTTTCACGCCTTTTACTTTCATTTGCATTATGTACCCTTTGAATTTTAACATTTACATTTTGCATAATTTCATGATTAATATTTTCAAATCTTTTATCACGTTTTTGATTTTGCATAATTTTGATATCCGTATTTTCGCTTCTTTGCTGAATATTCTCATTCATATTTTGAACATTTTCAATATGTACACTTTGTACAGTATAACATTTTTTGGATTGAATCTCATTTATTTCACCGTTACCGTTATATTTACTTTCACTTCGTACCTTTTGTGTTATATGACATTTTTTTGCGTGAATATCATCGATTTCACTGTCCATATTATATTTTTCCATCAATTCTTCCGCACTTTGTACATTTTGTTCGATATAACATTGGGTTGCGTGAATTTTAATTGGTTCATCTTTCATGTTATATTTATTTCTCATGGTCAATATATTTGCTTTTCCAATTTCATTTATTCGAAACGGTCCTTGAAATCTATCTTGAAACATATTTGGTTTATTTTCCTCTTTCAAAAATACGGTATCTCCGATTTGCATTTCTTCATTAGTAATTGTTTTGAAATTTTTAATCACTCCTACTCGCATATTTTTATTTAACGTAATTTTAACCTTCTTTTGATTACTAATTACAATATGAATTTTGTTATTTTTTATTTCAGTTAGAATTGCACCAAATGGAAAGAGTAATTTTGCGTGTTTTGTGGGGATAAAGATAACCTAATTATCCGGAATTTCCTAACTTATGTCGAATTGTTCAGCAATCAACTGACCTTGTTGCAAAGCTATCCTGCGTGTGAGCGTGACATAGACTTCGTCGTCAAGATTTTACTCTTCATCACCACATTTTTTTAGAAAAATCACTAACCTTTCCATTTTTAGGAAAATTGGCCTCATCGACCTGTGCAATTTTTTTACTGTCATAATACTCATTTTTAATATTTCCATTAAATTCAAATATGCTTTTAACTTCATCATGTGTGACAATTGGATTTCTCAACTTCGTAACAATTTTAAAATTATTTTCTGTATCAATATTTTTATTATTTTCATTATTTAAACAAGTATAGTCATTAACATGGCTACCTTTAATATTTTGTGAATCAATTTGCGAAACTTTACAACTAGTTTCCTTAATTTTATCAAACTTTTTATTCTCGATCTGAGTTTAAAAGTGCTTGATTTTAAAAGTGTGTTGTGTTTAAGCAATAGCCCTCAATTATTTTTACCTTTTGTGTAAGTCCTGAAAAGAATTATTAATTAATATTAAAAAGATTAGACTATTTAAAACTTAAACAATATCATTTATTAACAACATCAATTTATCAAAAGCACTAATTTTCAACAATATCAACTTTCAATTATTATCAATTTTCATTTAATATTTTAGCTAGGGGAGATACGACCAGCAATATTAATTTTACGAAGGTGTCTAGGACATCAGAGAACATACTTTCCAGTTTAGACTTGGGCTCATCATCTCGCTTGCATCAGTCTTACTGCCATAACTCTGTGGTGTTTGGCTCCTCCTCGCATATCTCACTTCGACTGATACTTTATATCTGCATACTATAAATGCAACTCCTAAGTCATCTCTGCTAGGTCATGTTCGCCTCGCTCCTTTTGTCACACTCCTTTCAACAACACTTCGTATGAAACTTCTTGCAACCACATATTTCGTGTCAGACTTACTTCTGCAACATTTTGTATAAGAGTGACTTGTGGTTCCTTCGGCGGGGGGGGGGGAGGTAGCTCCGCCCTTCTTCCCCTTGGGTGCTCATTGGTTCTTCTGAACCCAATGGCATCACTTGACATTTATCAAGGCCCCTCTCAGCCCCTTTGGCCTGGGACACCCAAATTTATTGTATTTGACCTAAAAGTTCTCGTTGTTGTAAACTCCGGCGCCAGCTAGAATAAAACCTTTGTTATCCGTTCTATGCACCTCAAATATTGCAATAAAAATGCCTCATGTGAGGACATATTCTGGCCTCACAAAACTATCTCGTAAACTACATCGAAATTAAAACTAAAGGGTCCGTACTGCAAAAATTTAGCTGTGTATGTACCTGTTTGCGGAAATTCGTGGTTTTGCTATTGTTAATCTATCCAGGACGCTAACTCGCAACTAAAATATTTTGTCTCTGAACCTGACAGTTTTTCCTAAACTATAATATATAGCTCAAAACTGTTTATTTAAACATGTTTCCCAAAGCATTTTATACAAGTGTACCAAAGTTTATATTTTTGTATGCTATAGTTTTAGCGGTATGAGGCAAATTATCTCGAGAAACGAGAAATTTGTCAATCAGCGGCGGCGACAGCTTCCACTTTTTTAGCACTTTACAACGTAGTTGAAAAGTGTTTAGGACTTTGTACATTCCGGCTGTCTGTCTGTCTGTCTGTCTGACAGTCCAATTGCACTATAACTGCCGTAAAAATGACTTTATCAAAATGAAATGTTAGTATTTTATTGAGACGGTCTGTGAGACATATGGAAATGTAAATGAATAATATCACCCAATTAGTTTTGAATTGAATCCAGATGTTTTATTACACCTACATAAACCTCTAATTACTCCTGTAATATATATATATATATATATATTATGCATTTACACCATGAATGTTTTTTAAGGACGCGGTAGCCCAGTGGTTAACGCGTAGGAATTGCACTCAGTAGGTATGCTGCCAAAACAGCCGTCGTGTTCACAGAGTACGATCACATTAAATATGTGGGTCCGTAAATCCTGCCGAGAGGTGGGTGGTACGGTCTCTGTGGATGCCTCCCTCACAGGGTTTCTGTCTAAATTGGGTGGCTCTTCCCAGTCGTCCAAACAGTTACCTTTCACCTTCCTGGTAGGGCGGAAGGCAACAACAACAACATTATGTATGTGTATGCAGGGAACAAGGAGATTAGCACCTTAAGTACCTGTATTACATATATGATTTATAACACAAGAAAATTTAATTTCAGGGTGTAGTTAAGGGAATATATTCGCCAATCTTTACAATATCTGATTATTTTTCAATTCCTTAACTTATATAAGGAACAGGGAAAAAGGGGTATTTTATACCAATTCAGTACCTGTTTTATTTATAATGTTCTATTTAACATCTTCACAAGCTTATGGTATAGTCATTTTTAATATCAAATATTCACTTCAGACCATCTTATTTTCATTTTTGCTATAAAGAACTTTTCAATAAATGATCCATCTCTGGTATATACAATAGAAGTAAATTAAAATTTTTCGATTATACATATATATATATATATATAACTTTATCAAAAATACACCATCAAAACTAATTACAGAAAACACACCCTTCGGCGCCAAGCAACTCAATCAAATATATCTATATAAAAGGTAATAATTAAAAAGTAAGAAAAGAAGAATAGCAATATATCAAAATGGCCGGGGGGGGGGAGGATTGTGATAATTGTGATAGGTGCGTGTGTGTGTGTGTAAGATAGTGGGGTCACAAGTACTTTGTTTTTGGCAATGTATCGGCTTCCGGGAGTGTAGTCATGATATAAAGCTGGCTTAACCGGGAAGTGGGGGTAACAATCCCCCCCGGCCATTTTGATATATAGTTATACATCCTCTCTTTTACATTTTAATTATTACCTTATATATATATATATATATATATATATATATATATATATATATATATATATATATATATATAATTGAAATCAAAAAAGTGAATAAAGTTCAATGGAGGGGAAACCAAATACAATGCATTCAATGGCAGAGGAGGATTGCGACTCCTCAATCCCGTTTAAAGCTGCTTTTCCAGCCCGGGCAAACGCTCACGGAACCAGTGCATTGCAAAGGTTGATCCCCCATACGTGCCTAGTCAGAAGCACCCAAACATGGAGAAACAGACCTCCGAGAATGGAAGTCAAGAAACGCACAAATGAAGAAACACAAAATCTCCTATTATATAAGTAACTATGCGCATGTGCAAGTCTTCAAGTGATATGCAGAAACTATCCTAATTCAGCAAAATCCCTTTTGAATGGATTTGCTTCATTTTTATTGTAGAAAAATGAATTATAATATTTCTTCAGAAAATTAACTGGGTAATTCTTTCTTAATGCTTCTATTATTATTCCCTTTTACCTCGGATTAAAGAACAGCATTTGCGCCTGCTCCTTGGTAATATTAATTTACATCCTTGTGATTGCGTATTGCACTTGTCGTATATTGTATATATATATATATATATATATATATAAATTTTTTTTTGCAAATATTTGAAAAACAAAGGATAGATAGTTGAATCCAAAAGCAAATAATAAATGTAAATTACCGCAGTTTATGCATAGTTTTCGATTAAAAATTTCAATTTATATATATATATATATATATATATGTGTAAATAAATAAATATATATATATATATATATATATATATATATATTTATATATACTGCCGATATTTGGCTATATCAAAAATATTTTTGAATCGATGATATCAATATCGATAGTAAACAATCTTCCGATAAAGTACTGTTCTTCGGGTAGCTGGCCATTTATCCTGAACAAAGCGAGAGCAAAATTACTAGTAGGTGCAATTATAACTACTGTAATATTATTCCAAACAAATGCTGCATGTGAATTTCCATCATATAGATCATAGGTTCTCAACGTGGACGATAACACCCCCTTGTGGGCGTTTGAGACTTTCAGGGGGGCAGTAGAAGACCCAGAGAAAATTAGGGGGCGTTGAGATGGTACGGAGGGGCGGTGGGCAGATTAAAAAAATATAGTTTGAAAAAGACAAAAAAAAACATGCTAATCACGTACTAACTAAAGTAAACTTTAATATTGGTTAATTTTTGTTATTGTATGTATTTTAATCATTTTTATCACGTGTACGAAAATTCACATATTTCGGTAGTTCGGGAAGTGGATGAAAATTGAACTTAAAGATTCCATTACATTCAGATCTACGTTAAATTGGATGATATAAAAAATTTTAATTTTAGATTTGAATTAAAAATTTTTAAATCTCCCCATTTCAAGGGAAATATCTCATATATAAATGCAGGTAAAGTTAACAAAAGCCTGTTAATAAAAAGTAGCAAAAATATGCTTGTAGCAATTCAGTTATAACAAGTTTTTGTTAAATAACGAGATTTTTGCAATCCTGCAAGAATTGACAGTATTATCTATGCTTGTTCTAACCCGCACTCTGCTCCCGCATCACCCTTGCCCCCGCGCTTTACTCGGCGCCGGGTGTTATAAACGAGTCACTGCATGTCTTATCTTATTCCTCTCGATGCGTGTTATGTCTCCAACCTATATAAATCCAGTAATTTTTACTTTCCTTATATACATAATGTATAAGGAAAGTATTGTGACGGGGTCGAAATTTCGAATTCGAGTTTTCGACGGGAGAGCACGTTTCAAGCATCCCTGATCACGAATCAAACATTTTTGAAGTGATGTGTGTGTGTGTGTGTGTGTGTGTGTGTGTCAGTGAGACTGTGGAGACGATAACTAACGAACGAATGGACCGATTCGAACCACATTTGGTACAAAATTCACAATCCGTAAACACTGGAAGCCTATTGTTTTTATGCGTGATCGAATGTTCAGAACCCACCTAAATTATCGAATGAAATTTTGAAAAAATCGTTAAAAAATCAAAACCGCTAATAAAGTTATACAAATAGACATTTCCTATGTAATTTTTCATTAGAAAACGATTGGCATAAATTTTAGAACGCTAACATGAACCGTTCTCGAGATATTGTACATTTTTCAAAAAAATTATGAAAAAGTCACATAAAATAAAAAAAAATTCCTATTGAGAAACATGTTCACTTTTCATATGTAATACCATGCAATAAATTGAGTGACATCATTCTCGTGGATCTAGCTCGTTCCATTCATGAAAAAATATACTTTGAATAATACTTTTGTATTAGAACGCCAATAGTCATTTATCTGCTGTAAGAATAACTTTTTTCTTAGTCCATAACTCTTGGCGAGATTTTGGCGGAATGTCGCCAACTTGGCGACATTTTTTTAATGTTGCCAAATTAATGAAAATCTTGCCAAATGGATAAAAATGATGCTAAATCAATGAAAATGACGACTAATTGTCGAAAATTCAATATCTTGGAAAGAATATTAGTATCTACTATAAGAAAATCCTATTACTTTCCTTATATACATAATGTATAAGGAAAGTATTGTGACGGGGTTGAAAACTCGAAATCTCGTTTTCGACGGGAGAGCACGTTTCAAGCATCCCTGATCACGAATCAAACATTTTTGAAGTGATGTCTCTGTGTGTGTGTGTGTGTGTGTGAAAGTATGTGTGTGTGTGTGTGAGAGAGTCTGTGAAGACGATAACTGACAAACGAATGGACCGATTCGATCCAAATTTGGTACAAAAATCTCAATCCGTAAACACTGGAAGCCTATTGTTTTTATACACAATCGAATGTTAAGAACACCCCTAAATTTTCAAATGAAATTTGGAAAAAATAGTCAAAAAATCAAAACCACTAATAAAGTTACGCATATAGACATTTCTTATGTAATTTTTCATTAGAAAACGATTGACATAAATTTTAGAACGCTAACATGAACCGTTCTCGAGATATTGCACATTTTTCAAAAAAATTATCAGAAAGTCATATAAAATAAAAAAAAAATATTTCCTCTTGAGAGACATGTTCACTTTTCAGTAATACCATGCGATATATTGGATGACATCATTCTCGTGGATCTAGCTCGTTCCATTCATGAAAAAATATACTTTGAGTAATACTTTTGTATTTTAACGCCAATATTCATTTATCTGCTGTAAGAATAACTTATTTCTTTGTCCATTATGCTTAGCGAGATTTTGGTGACGAATTTTGGCGGAATGTCGCCAACTTGGCGACTTTTTGAAATGTTGACAAATTAACGAAAATCTCGCCAAATGGATAAAAATGACGCTAAATCAATGAAATGACGACTAATTGTCGAAAATTCAATATCTTGGAAAGAATATTAGTATCTACTATAAGAAAAACCTATTTATTTTACTGTAAAAGTGGTAAATTCATGACGTTATATAAGGAAAGTCATGTGTTGCCCACATCAGATTTTTTATTTTATTTTCATTAGCATTATCGCGCGCAATTGATGACAGGGTTTTAAAAGTACACTAATACTACTCACGTATCTGTAAAGTAAAAACCATGTCGGAAGCAAAAAAGAAGAGGCGGCCGTATAGTGTGGATTATATTAAGTACGGATGTATCGAAAATCCCACAAATCCATCATCGCCAATGTGCCTTATTTGTCAAAAAACATTTTCAAATGAAGCGATGAAGCCTTCTAGGATTCAAGATCATTTTAATAAAATACACCCGGATAAGAAAGACAAAGATGTGACCTATTTTCAAGACATGAAAAAGTAGTACGAAATTCAGCCAACTGTATCAAAACTTTTTTCACCAGCTTCTAAGCAAGACGATGACGGACTTCGAGCTTCGTACAATATATCATTGTTGATTGTTAAAACATGCAAACCACATACTATTGGGGAAGATTTAATTTTACCAGCAGTATAAATGATGAATAATAACCACTGTGCTCCATAAACCAGCTGCAGATATTATCCGAAAAATTCCTTTGAGCAATAGTTCTGTGCAAAGACGAATTGATGAGATGGCTGAAAACATTGAAGAATCATTATGCAATCATCTGCAGACTTGTCAATTCTCAATTCATCTGGATGAGTCCACTTTATCAATCAATGAAGCATTGTTATTATACGTGAGGTTTATCAAAGATGAGAAAATATGTCAAGAACTATTGTTTGCTACGAATTTGGAAACTGATACAAATAAAAAAACCATATTTAATACACTGGAAAAGTTTTGTGACGAAAAGGAAATTCCTTTTAATAATATTTTGTCAGTTGCTACGGATGGCGCAGCGGCTATGACAGGGCGTCACAAAGGCTTCATAGCGTGCTTAAAAAATAAAGTTCCTGACGTGCTTGCTGTGCATTGCGTAATTCATCGCCAACATTTGGTTGCGGAAAATTTGAGTGAACGCCTCTATACATCACTGCAATATGTTATCAGAGCAGTTAATAAAATCAAAAGTAACTCGTTGAATGACAGATTATTTAGTCAGCTTTGCATTGCCAACAATGAAGATTTCAACCGATTGCTGCTTCACACAGAGGTGCGCTAGCTGTCAAGAGGTACTTGTTTGACTGGATTTTACAATCTGTTTGGGTCTGTGATAGAGTTCCTAGGAAACAAAGACACGGAATTTCGCGACAATCTTATCTCATCAAAGAACGATATTGCGTACTTGACAGACCTGTATAAATTGTTTAATGATGTCAATCTCCAACTTCAAGGCGATGACTTAAACTTGATTAAGACAAAAAATAGCGTTGATGCTTTCGTGTCAAAACTGTTATTATACAAAAGAAATATCGGCAGACACGAATTCAATAACTTCCCAAATTTATCAGCAGTATCATTCAAGCACGACGACTTGCTTGTCAACACTTGGAAAGACTCCACAGTGATTTCGAGGAGCGATTCTAAGACATTTTAAACATGGACATACCAGACTGGATTTTGGATCCTTTTTCAAATGTCAACACAGCAGGATCATCCCAGTTAGAAGAAGAACTAATAGAACTGACGGCAAATGAGGAATTAAAAATTAAATTCAAGAATGGCTACCAAGAATTTTGGCTGCAGAAGCCGATTTTGCAACTGTATCCAGGATTATGGTCGATTGTTCAACGATTTCTGATAGCATTCCCATCTTCCTATTTAGCTGAACGTAGATTTAGTGCTGTAGCAACGTTAGTAACTAAAAAGAGAAATCGGCTCCATGTTACTGAACCTGGCGATGAGAAAATTTTCAAAAGTGTATGTTGCATAAAAGCTCATAACTTTAGAAATAATGCGAATTTTTGAATGCGGTTTTTTGCAGTGTTCAGAAATGTTCAAACATTCACAATAAAATAAAATTGAAAACATGATTTTTTGAAGGTTTAAAGGTCCTATGCCCCCTTAAGTAAAATCGAGACTGATATTAACAAACTCCCTAAAATGCATCAAATTCAACCTTCTCATTAGATAAGTTATAAATTCAATGTCTTCTGAATGTTAATAAAAATACTTTCCAATATAATTAAGTATGCGTTTTAATTATTCTCATTGAAACAGTATTCTTTAAACTCAGAAATAGGATAAGAGCCATATCCTATCTTACGACTATAGTATATAATATTACACGTTTAAATATAATCGTGGCAATAGCTGTTTCAGATTCGCAAATAAAAAAAATTGGGGGGCATTAGGGAAAAAAATTATTCTCAAAGTGGACGGTGGGAAAAAAATGGTTGAAAACCTATGATTTAGATTCATGAGTTCCAATTCCAGGAGAAGTTGCAATACTGTCTCTGCTATTCAATGCTTCGAGCTCCCGGATTGTCGAAACGCGATTCGATGGAACAATGAGGGCTTAACAATGATTATAGGGTATCCTATAATCATCGAAATCTCTCCCAGTATTTCAACGTTTAGAGCAACCGGCATTCCAATTCGAATAATCGCTTTTCGATCCTCGTTTGAAACAGTGAGACCTTTTCAATAATTCTAGGATCCCTTAAAATGATTAATATATTTAAAAGTCTAATGTTCAGAGCATTCAGACAGTCAGTTCGAAGAATCACGGATACCTGGCTGAGACAGTGATAACCTCTCATATTTATCTTTCTTTTGCAAAATTTTGGATTTCCTGTTTAAAACAAATCCAAAAATTTGTAATGCTTTTTATTCAAATGTAAGATCAAAGGTATTATTAATCGTTAATATTTTTAATAATGTTGCTATTAAATACATTTACTCTCACAACTTCCCACTTTTATTAGTTGCATTTTGTATAACTCATAGACTTTCGAAAGTCTCTTTATGATCAAGTACTCCTTTATTGATTTCCCTGATATGTTGTTCTCCGAATTCCCACAAAAGAATGCAACTTTATATACCGGAGTAAAATCCTAATGAAGCGTTTTAGAAAGAAACTTACCTGAAGTAAAAATATGATTTTAGTATATTATATATATATATATATATATATATATATATATATATATATATATATATATATATATATGGAACACTTTCTTTCTCTGATACGTATATATATATACTCACAGACAATGAAAGTTACGCACCAAGAAGGAAGCATAGGATGGACCTGAAATTTTATTGATGGAATGATAGAAATGAATGATATACATGTTCACAAAAACAGCGCAGTCGGACGCGCACAGAGAGAGCAGTAGTATATAGTCCGGTCATCCTCAATAGAGCATCGCACGCCTCGGGCTGCGATACAAGCAGCAATAAGGTCCTGCATGGTGTCAAACAGACGCCTGATATTGTCCTGCGACAGACGAGTCCACACTTCTTGGAGGTTACGTTCCAAATTCCGAAGATTACGGAGCTGTCAGGCCATGAAAGTGTTTGGACATGACTCAGGAAGGCCTGAGCAACCAGAGTCGTGTGCGGTAGAGCATTATCCTGCTGGAATTGAGCACCTGGATTCCCAGCAACGAATGGGAGTACATGGGTTCGTAGAATCTCATCCACGTACCGCTGGCTCGTCAATGCTCCAGGTACCACTACTGGAGGGGATCGGCTGTCGTAGGCTATGGCTCCCCGGCCCATGATGCCTTCAGTGGGGCTGGTGTGGCGCTCGATAACGAGATTGGGATTGTGGCGTTGTGCAGGGGACCTCCACACGCTGATCATCAGTGCCCAAAACGAAGCGGCACTCATCACTAAACACCATACATCGCCAATCTGCGGCGTTCCACGTTGCTCTGACCCGGTACCACTGCAACCGGAGCCTCGGATAAGCTAGTAAGGTAAGCTAGGATCATAGATTCGCTTCTTTCAGGCGTCTAGGTATAGTTCGTGGGCACACAGGAGCCGCTACGTGTGCTTGTATCGCGGATCGATTCGCCGTGGGCTCTATACGTGCATGTCGCACGTTCATTCGATCCTCTATACCCGTGGTATGCCTGATCCGTCCAGAGCCGGTCCTCTGTATCTGGGTAGCGTCTTGTGTTCAATGCTCCCAACATCGTCTGACGATATAGTCCGAACGATCCACGTAACGGGCTATCCGGCGCGCTGACCACCCAGCGATCAGGCCTCTCTCGAAGTCCGTCAGTTGCGTATATCGATGTTTCTGGCGTCTACCCACCATTACATTCACGTACACACCATTACATACCGTACTCGTGCTTGCGTCGGCCGAAGCTTCTTGCTTTGATGGAGATCGACCACACACAGGTTTATAAGGCTCATGCTTACAGCGTCACTCACGGGTGTACGGCCATGCGCAATCACACCTGACTGGGTTCATTTACATATCAGCCAGTCTTCTAGCTATTTACGTCATTTCGTGGTTGTACCATGTTTTCTTCTTTGTGCGCAATTTTCATTGTCTGTGAGTGTATATATATATATATATATATATATATATATATATATATACATTGGTTGTGCGCTATATCGATGTATTTGCAATATATCGGTATATTATCATTTTTATTGCTACATGGTTTTTGTATGCTGTATATGGATATATTCATATTAATCGATATATTATTATCAATTCTACCATTTAATATTTAAATTTAACTTTATTTTGTTTATAGACACAGTCACATATTCTGGATGGCAGCATGTTGGACATTCCTTAAGTAATCCCAAAATGGTTAACAATATTTTTGGTACCACAAAGGGTAGTACTGCAAAAAATTAAAAATTAAATGGTTATGTATGAAAAAGCATGGTGTATATGCGTCTATACTACTTTGAATGTAGATATTATAAAATAATTTGGTTTGGTTATCTTAATTCTCCATTTTTAGTTAAATAATTACGAAAGCTGGATCGGACAAGGCAGTAGCGCAATGAAATAGAACAAAAACTTCGGGAAATCCCTCCGGGCAATATTGATTGGCTATGTATAGGAAAAGTGATGTGCAAAATGAAAATTCATTGTGTAGTGTCACATAAGATTTCGCCAATATTAATTGAGATAAGTTGTTCAAATAAGTTTGAAAAATCCTTTAAATCTAAGTTATATAATGTAGAATAAAAATAGTTGTTTTTAAATAGGGAGAGAGCTTCAAGATGGTAAAAGATGGATTTGAATAATAAAAGTTTTAGGCCATGAGATTGATTGCATGAACTGATCTGCAATGAATATATTTCCCTGCAATGAAATGCAGCTAACTGTAATTAAAAATTGAATCTGTATATGTGTGCTTATAACTCGTAAATGGCCTAATGGATATTAATAGAATTTTTTCTTTTATCTGTTGATTTAAGTTTAATTAAAAAAAGATTCATGGCTAAAAATATTGTCCATTTGTTCAACATTAATATATAACTAAAAAAACTCGTGTGGGTGACACATGACTTCCCCTGCAAACTCAAATGAATTTTTCTTTATTTCGTTAATAATTCATTAAATTGAGTTTAATTGCACAAAATAACACTAAATTTGCATTTTTAATTCAATTTTTGCTTTTATTTGGCAATTGGACATTTTTCCAAAGACGGCGTAACAAAAATGCAAGATATCTCAAATATCTCGATAACGGGTAGTCCTAGAGTAATGGAGTTGATCTTATTATTTTCATCGCCAAAAGTTATATCTAAAACAAGAATTTAATTGATATATTTGAGGATACGTTGTCTTTATTTTATATTTTGTCGATTTTTGCAGGCCATATTTAAAAAAAAAGCAGGTTATTTTTTTTCACCTCGTATAAAAATCTAATCAGCACCAGGAAAATCCACAACCACAAGCGACTTATCTTCCAAATATTGAGGAATTCGGTCTATTAGTTTTGAGCTAGAGTGGATACAGGCAATTTTTGCGGACCATTTCGCAAAAAAAAGACGAGTTCTTTTATACCGAATCGTATCAAAAACAAATCAGCACCAGGGTTATATACAAGTGACTTACCTACCAAATTTTATGAAATTCGGTCTATTAGTTTTTGAGTTAGAGTGGATACATACATTGCAGAGACAGACGCACAGACAGACAGACACACACACAGACAGACAGACGCACACACAGACGTCACGGTAAAAATAGTATCTTCGTGTTCCAGAGGTCTCAAAACTTGTAGATCCTTCGAAAACTCGAGTTGTGATTTTCGATATGATTCCAATACTTTCCCTATACATTGCCATGTATTGCAGAGAAAGTAAAAACTAATTTGAAATTTTAAATATATCGCCGCGGTGCACATTTCTAGGTCCTGAAGTACCTGTGTACAATTTTACAGCCGTACGACGTTCAGATTTCCCGCTACAGATCGAATAGACAGGCAGGCAGATATTTTCCCTTATTTAGTAAGATTACGGGTATGAGTTATTACACGCTGATGAGCAGTAGAAAGTGCAAAACCGGTTCACGGATGCTGCTGTGTGCAATATGGTCTCAAGAGAAAAAAATATATGAGCTTTTAAAATCACGCACAACTAATAGTTTTCCAATGAAAGAAACCCAAATTAGTTTTTCTCTCTGAAATTATTTTGATATTTTAAGTTTTCTTTTAGATATCGAGCTCCGGCTTGACGAATATCAATTCTTTAGTAAAAACCGTGGAATTATTAAATGTCAAACTGAACATACGGGTCATACAAGACGTCGAATGAGAAAATTTAATTATTCAGATTCCAGTTTGATCCGGTTTATTTAAAATCCGTGGGGAAGGGGAATGAAAAGAAGAATTTCGAAAAGAGTCTTGTGGAGTTCATTATTACATAAATATGGAAATGCAGAATTAAAACTGCGTTCATCCTAATTATATCTTTGTGGAGAAAATTCCAGTTCTTCATTTTGTTATTGTATTTAGTTTAAAAATTTTGACGAAGAATCGATTTTGTTTGAGTTTAGACAAAGAAGAAGAATGCTTTACAAAAAATTCTCCATTATAAAACAACTCTGGCTATTCTTTTAAATTACACAAATCAACACAAAAATATGTGTTTTCCACAGATCTGTTTAAATTATTGCATATGCTGATGACATAGATATTAAATCCAGAATCACAAAACATTTTGAGGAGGCCATTATTGTCTTTGATATGCTTCTGCATTTTGAACTCTCGAAGGACATGATGGAAAAGTTCCTTGCATCTTTGAGATAATTTTTTGCACAGTATTTGTTGTGATTTACAGGAAAATGATATTTGGAGAAGAAGATGCAATTTCGAACAGTACAGATTATATAAAGATACTGATATATTGAAATATATTAAAATTAAAAGAATTAAATAAGTAGAACATTTATTAAGAATGGATAACTGATAACTAAGGAACCAAAAAGAAAAAAATTATATCCTCAACAATAGTGGAAATGACCTGGAGGAAGACACAATTTGAGAAGGGTCAATTGTTTGGAGAATGAGGCGTCAAGTAATAAAATTAGAGATATATTGCTCAATGGCGATCAATTGGAAGGAACATTTAGGGAAGACAAATTCTACAGCTGGCTGTCGAACGATTGATAACAATGATAATTCAGATATACTAATATAATAAGGACCCAATTACTGAAATCATATGTGTTACACACATGTAATTGTTATTACAGTTTACTACTGTATTTTTAAAATCGATTTTTTATTTACTTTATTATAACACGTTCGACCACGTGTTCGTGTCAGGTTGTCATAATGTGTGTCAAGATATATTTAAAGCACAAATTCTGGGTGAAGCATGTAGATATTGGCTTTGAATGCGATGCGAATTATGGAAAAAAGATAAAATAAAAATATGAAAATTGTTATTATTTTATTTTTCAAAAACCGCCCCCATATCAAATTTGGAGGCTAATGCAATGATATCTAGTACTTTAAAAAATCAACATTTAGAAGAAAAAATCATTTTTTTTAACAATATATAAAGTTTAACGCCGAAAATAGGATCTGAAAATTACCCTAGCACGACCAGTGCTGATTTATTGGATTCTGGGATACTGAACAGCGATTTCAAATGGGGTGGCCAACGACCAAGCTGGGAAGTTAACTGGACGATGGAAATAGTATACGGAATAGCTAAACAGAAGTAAAAATAGCAGGAGGAAAGAAAATGGTCTTGAAATGGTCAGAAAATCTGACATTAAAGGGCGGAGAATGAAGAGCCCTCTTCAACGAATGCTTAACTCTGAAACTGTTACAGAAAGCATTTTTGACATAATATGGTTATTGGTGACTTGATGTCATATTCAGAAATAATGCACTTAACAACATTTGCAAGTACACGAATCTAAACAGTTCAAATTGCTTTCCATCTTTGATAATTCTCATTAGCATTCCACTCTAATTACACTAAAATTACATATAATTAGTATTAATGGCTGCACTTGTACCAACCGCTGATATAGAACATCTATTAATTAAGTTGTATATAAGCGTTTTGTGAATTCCGGATTAACATCCCTATACAAAAATCAATGCTCTTTAACTTTGCATTTAGCTTTTCCTGTCTATCTCGCTCTTGTTGGCGAGTTTAATGTCTGTTGGCCTCCATTCCTGAAGTCTGCATCAAACGCAATCCATCATCTTTATTATGATAAAATTAATACACTCAACAAAAGAGAAACTTCCGCAGCTGTACAAAGTGCAATAAAATAAGTTTCTCACTATAGCCAAAATAACAGTCCAAAACCATCCATTTACTCAAAGGAAATTTCCTCTAAATTGCTGAC
This sequence comes from Amaurobius ferox, assembly GCA_951213105.1. Classification (NCBI taxonomy): domain Eukaryota; kingdom Metazoa; phylum Arthropoda; class Arachnida; order Araneae; family Amaurobiidae; genus Amaurobius; species Amaurobius ferox. The sequence goes on from OX578137.1 coordinate 137,490,993, forward strand.
AAGATATTTTTATCATTATATAAATTTGTTTTATTTTGTAGTAAATCAGATAATATATCTGCACAATCTATAGAAGTGTTATCATTAAAGGACTTTCAAAAGTATTAGCGGTATTCAAAAGCCAACTATTAAAAGTGGGAAGTAGTGAATAGAGTATATACATTACAAATAAAATAAATTACAAATAATTGTAAAATAAATTAATAATTTTTGGAATTGTTATGAGCTGAAAATCTACAGTTTTGCAACAAAAAAATATATCTGAAAAGATCTCCCAGGCCCATCCATTTATCGAACTGAGATTCTTCAAACTAACCAAACTAAATGCTCTAACCATTGAACTACTGGGAATGATTCTAATAATTTTAAGCAACCCTACAATTATAGGAAACCCTATAAAAACAGTTAATCGGATGATTGTTTACGATGGATATCGATATTATGAATGCATCAATATTTTTTATGTGAAGATACATTGGCGATATATCGATGGTACATATCTGTGCCTTATCGATGTATTTGCGACATATTGATATATCGGTAATTTTACTGCTACATTGCTAGTATATGCTGTTTATCTATACAAATATATTAATATCGATATATTGAATATTACTATGACCAACGTTCTGAAGAGAAAGGTTTATTTGTGAATTACAAGCACATGTGTCCATAGTGTATATATGGTCACACCTTCATCTGACAATCATCTTTTTTTACATTTGCAGTTTCCAAAGAAGATTGAAATATCGTTTATTTTCTATAAATATTAAAGGTGGGAGAAGATAACTTTTTTAGCAGATGGTTTAGTACTAAATTACTATTTCCTACGTGCAAATGTGACCCCAAATAAAATATGCAAATTGAACAACTTCTCGGTGTAGATATCATATTGGTGCTAATTTAGCCACTAAAATTATTATTCCATTTAATATGGAATAATAATTTTATTTTACCTATATTTTATTACTTTACTTTTATTTTACGCCAGCAGATAATTACATCTTTTCAATGTTTACAAAGGAAAAAGTAGAAATGAATTGTTTTAATATTCGGTTTATATGTGCCGATAATATTACAAGAATAAGATTTATATATAGAAATAATTTCGTAATAATGCAGAATACTAATTATAATTTAAATAATTCAAGAAAGCTGAGCTGTAGCTGCAGCAATGTGATATAAATGGAATAAATAATTCCGTTAGGTCCCTCCAGGCAATATTGGTTAGCTGTGTTTGGAACAAGTGATATGTGAAAAGGAAATTCATTGTAAACTCTAACATTTCTTTAATCGGGGATATAAATTTGTATTCTTTTGTAGGCAATCGATAAAATCAATACAAGGGTATTCAATCATTAAAGGACTTTCAACAATCTTAGAGCTAAAATAGGCAACTAATAAAACTTGAAATTGTGAATAGATTAAATATATTTAACAGAAATATTATTTGCAAAATATTGGCTACTAATGATACCTTTCATTTTTAGATTTAATAAAATAAATTGCAAATTTAGGATTTGTTATGAACTGAAAATCAAAAGGTTTACAAGACACAATTAAATCTATAAAGGTCTCCCTGTCCCAGCAAGGTATCAAACCGAAATTCTTCGAACTGGCCAGCCTGAATGCTCTAACCGTTGAGATACTGTGAAAGAATCTAAAAATTCTAAAGTCTCATTGTCTCAATTGAGGATCTTCGAACAGACCATATGGATGCTCTAAAAGTTGAATCACTGCTTCATAAATCCGACTTCCTCCCTTCGAAGTGGACACCATAAATCTATATGATGGAAATTCACGTGCAACATTTTGTGGAATAATATTATAGTTGTTATTATTAAATCTTCTGGCTATTTTTATCCTAGCCATTTTTATCCTACCCATGTAGTCTACTCATTGCGCAGAATACATAGCCAAATGCCCAAAGATACAACTCGCTGTTGTGGAGTCCATCAAATGATAGTTTTTGGTCGATGTCGATCATATCAATACATCAATATTTTTTATGTAGACATATATATCGATGATGCATAGCGCATATTGGTTGTGCTCTATATGGATGTAGTTCTTATACTTCTATATCGTTATGATGTGCTGTATTTCGATATAATTATATTAATATTGATATATCGAATATAAATATGACAAATGCTCTGAACAGAAAGATTTACGTGCGAATACCAAGCATATGTATCAATAGTGCTTATGGTCATACCCCCCCGACCATTCTCTGTTTTCTTACATTCGGGGTGAATTTATAGTAAATATGCACATTGAAATAGTGTACCTTTACTATAAATATGAAGGATAGGAGAGTGTGGCAGCAGACGACTCTACTCCTGTCAACGACATCGATCGAAGATGCTAGGATACCCGAATTATAAGGTCGGAGTCGAAGCAAGCTTTTCTCTAATCTTATAATGTCGGTCTTGTAAGCACAGGGTCCCTGGTTCGGGCCCGGCAACATCAATCCGCTACAATGATGACTGGACGTTTGAACCACGCAACCTTCTCTCGCCAACGATCTTACCATCTCAACACGAGATGGCAGCACCACACGGAGCCAGAGGCCCTACTACTCCCTTCCTGGTTGACCACGACAGACGTCACGCCCGAGGTACGACACGCCTCCCGGCCATTCAGCCCCTTGACTGAGTTTCGGATGGAGACGCGTGGGGGTTTTCCGGGCGGCCCCCCTCCTCGCCGAAATTCGACCGGAGCCTTCTCATCAGGTAGGGAAGTGTGTAGCTGCAGACGACTCTGCTCCTGCCAAAGACATTGATCGAAGATGCTGGGATACCTGAATTATAAGTTCGGAGTCGAAGCTAGCTTTTGCTCTAATCTTATAATGTCGGTCTTGTAAGCACCGGGTTTCTGGTTCGGGCCCGGCAACATCAATACATACAAGAGGATAAATTTTTATGCAGATGGTTTCATCCAAATTACTATTTCCCATGTGCCAAAGTGACCCTCTAAAAAATAGCGAATAGAAAAACTTTTCAGTGTGGATATCATATTTGCACAAATTTTGCTATTTAATATCTAAGATTAATTTTATTTATGGACCGCTATGACACAATTACATGTTTTCAATGTTTACAGAAAATGAAAAAATGAAATATTGATAAGCACGATTTATATGTACCAATAATATAACGAAAATGGAATCTATATAATAACAATTATTTCATAATGATGTAAGAGGTAAAACTATAATTTACGTAAATCAAGAAAACTGGGTAGTAGCTGAAGCATAACTGAAATAAATAGAACTCCCGAAAGTCTCTCTGCGCAACATTGATTGGCTATGTGTGGAAAAGTAATGCGAAAACAAAATGCATTGTATAATGTAAACATAAAATTTCTCCAATGTTAATTTAGATCAGTTATTTGCACCCCTCCACTATTTTGTTACCCTGGCACGAATTAATTGGATTCTGGGATATTGAATGCCGATTTCAAATCGTGAGACCAACGACCAAGCAAAAAATTAACTGCAAGACGAAAATAGTATAAAGTCGCTTTCTTGAAGTAAAAATGGCAGGATAACAATGGATGGTCTGTCATATTGCCAAGTTGCATGTAAATCTCTGACATTAGAGAAATGAGAATACAAAGTCCACTTCAATGACAAGATCTTGCAATTTCACCCCAATAGTTCAATGAGGAAAACGTGGAATGACCAATGCCAAGATCCGTGATTCAAGCAACGACTAGGAGAGAAAAGTCCTTTGCACATGTCTTGGAAGTGGAAATTTTCACTGCATATCTGAAATAAAAACATGCAAGCTAACTTTAGCTTGGTTATTTATTAAATAGATTTGGCTAAAATTAAATCTGGACAAGCATATAAATTTAACATATTTATTATCGTGTATACATTATTATTATATGTGTTGGATTCTACACTTTATCACTTGTATCTTTAAATTTCATAAATTGTTATAGTTATATGCATACTTTTGCACGTTGTTTGAACGTACACTTAGATTTGTCTATAGAACTGTGAGCCAGAAAAGTGATTTCAGCTCCCCAAGAAGAAAATGAAAGACATAAGATAAAGAAACCGGACACAAAGTGATAGACGAAAACAGCAATCTACAAAGCTGAAGAGCATCATCGAATCAGCAGTAATCGACAATAAAACTGTTAAAGGAAGCATTTATTTTACACAATATGGTTTGGGCAATACTTTACAACTTTGTAATTGTCTTTTTCCGTTTATCTCACTTGGTTGGAGACAATGTTATACTAAATTTTAAAATTCTTTACTAGCAGCACAGTAATCACTTTTATTCGATTGTAAATGGTCACTGTACTACAGCTAGAGCTGGTGTATGCAAGTATGTACTTTCCTTGCACAGTTATTGGGAGGATTTTTAAGGATTTTCTTAGGAATTCTGTATAACATAACAACTAAAAATACAAAAATTATATAATAACACAAAAAATTGACGCTTCTAATTAACAATTCAACAATACCTAGTGACCTCCAATTCAAACCCGATCCATTTTACCTATTATGATAAATTTAATACACCAACAGGAGGAAATTCTTCAGCTCTACAAAGCGAAATAAAAGAAGTTTCTCCTTATTGCCAAAAATGCAGCCAGCCCAAAATCATCCCTTTACTCCGGGGAAATTTCCTCTAAATCGCTGTGAAGTGATTTTATTCTATGATTTAAATGTGTTTCATTTTATTGGAATTCGGAGAATATACCAATAAAATCGAAAAAGTGTACTCAGTCATAAAGGACTTTCATAAGTCTGTGTATTATGTAAAAACAACTACTATTTAAAGGCAACTACTGAAAGTGAAAAGAAGTGAATAGAGAAAATGCATTTAACGAGAACATTATTAACAAAATATGTACAATTAATGATATATTTTTTAAATTGAATAAAAGAAATTACAAAATTTTGGATTTGTTTTAAAGGGGAAATCCAAATTATTTTCAAAAGGAAGGTAAAACTGTAAAGGTCTCCCATTCCCAGCCACGTATCGAATAGATATTCTTCGAACTGGCCATTCGAATGCCCAAACCGTTGAGATATTGGGAAATATTCTAATAATATTAAGGGATCCTATACTCATTGTAAAAGTCTCACTGTCCCAACCGGAAATCGAACCCCGATTCTTATTACAAATCAGCTAACCCTGATTCCCTAACCTTTAAAGTGCTGGGAAAGATTCCAATGCTAAGCGGACATAATCATTGTTAAGGGAACGGTGGACGTTGAAATGAGCAAAAATCGACTAAAAAAAGTTTTAATATATAACATTATTTTACACATTTAACATTTGCTTACGGGTGGAACAGCGTCTATCCCAAACAAAAAACCTCCCAAAAAGACAGGTATTGGACATACCCTATCCCAAACAAAGGTATTTGACATACACTACCCCCCCCCCAGAAACATTGCACCTGCTGCAGCAGGTGCAATGTTTCTGTCTGCGATTTCCATGTACGCCAATGCCTGCAAAGGGTGATCGAACTGATTGGGATATACCTGTCAAATACCTGTCTTTTTGGGAGGTTTTTCGTTTGGGATAGAAGCTGTCCAACCCGTAAGCAAATGGTTGGATGCATTTTTTTTCAAAACGGAATTTTCAAAGGCCTTATATTTTTAAAATGCTCCATGCGTATTAATTTTTGTCTGAGATGCATGAAATTTGGCAATTTGGCAGGAAGACACCTCTCATGAAACTGAGTATGCATTTTATAATTAGACTTTATTAAGGTAATTAAAAGTGAATAATAACCTAAATAAATGATGAAATAGTAAGTTTCAATGCTGAAAAATATTTTTAAAAATTAACTTTCTGAAAGATTCATTTTTAAAATGAATACCCAAATTTGTTCATAATGTGTTTTTGAGTGATCATAATGCAAAATTAATCAAAAATGTGAACAAATAGCACGCAAGGAACATTTTCAAATTTTCGTTAAAAAAATTGAATTAAAAAAAATACAAAATTATAACAACATTGAAAAAAAAATTATTGGTATTGTATATAGTAATGTTAAGAGGAATATTTATACAAATTTTCATGTTTCTAAGTCAATAAATAAATAAAAGAAATATCAACGTCCACCGTCCCCTTAAGTTCTCATTATCCCGGTGGGGATCAAACAGCGATTTTTCAAACAGATAGCTCTGATCCTTTTAAAACATTTTGAACAGAAATATTTATTTGTGAATAATCAGGATATGTATCAATACTGTATATGGCCACGCCCGCATTCGACCATTCTCATTTTTCACCTTCGGAGTTTTCATGGGCCATTGAAATTGTGTTTATGTGCTATAAATATAAAAGATGGAGGAGCATAAATTTTTAAGCAGATGAGTTCATTCCAAATGACTATTTCCACATGTGACAAAGTGAAGTTTTAAGTTTAATTTTATTTTATGCAAAAAAATAAAAGTTAAATGCATTAAGTACAGTTTACAGGTACCAAAAATATTTCAAAAGTAAATGCTATAATTAAAAATTATTTTATTTAATTTCGGAAATTCAGATCAGCTTATTAAGCTCTTTCACTATTTTGCAGCGCCCTTCACTTCTAATGCACTCAAACCTGTTTTTGTGCGGTATATGAAAATTTCAATCAAATTGGAACATAATTGACAAATATATCAATAAAATAAAATTAGTAGGTTTGATCGGCCATTTAGTTTTTTCGATTTTTGATATGTATTTCATCACATTACATATGTATTGCGTCAGCCAATTACATTACATATGTATTGAATTCTATAATTGCATAATTTAATTGTTGAACGCACAAGAATTTCCATGTAAATAAATGAAATGTGCAATAGCATATTGCGATGGAATTCTTGCGTAGCAAAGCAAAAGTGCACTGATCGCAAATAAACATTGAAGGACATCTGCATCGTGTTAGTTCGGGTTTTCCTGAAACGGACTGCCTGTCTCGTTCGGTGGCTGAGGTGATTTATTGGTTTTGTTTGTTTTAATGAGTAGGTAGAAGAAATTTACTTAAAGGCAGCAAAGAGTTGCTTTTTTTTATTCGTCTCTGATCTGCGCAAGTGATAAGTCCGCTACATAAAGTGATTTAATAAAAAATAATATTGCGTGTGTTTTAATTTTTAAATCTAATATTAATAAACGTCCTTCAAAGTGCTTTCATATTCCTGGACCATTAATATAAGATTCATTTCAAAGCGTAAATTGAAGGTAAATTTATTATTTTTTCTATTTAGATATAAATTTTTAGGATTTTTATTTCAATTTTAGACTACGAAGGATAATGGTTATACGTTTTGAAAAGTTTTGTATGTGTAAAATAAGTACATATTTAAATAAAATATTTAAAAATGTTCGCATGTGTATTTTCTAAATCAGATTCCAAAAGGTTTGGCGAGATTCCAAGTAGCTGCCAAGCCTCGTGTCTTGATTTCGTTTAAAAAAACAATTCCTAGTTATTTCGTAAGGCTTTGAGTTATTTTCTACGTGAGACTTTTTTTATGCGGTCCCTATTCACCGCATAAAAAATACTTTTTAATTGTGTTGCGAAAACTATTTTTATAGCTACTCGTGAAGTTTTGTGCGATTTTGCTTTATGCGGTTTTTTTTATGCGATCCCTGTCCACCGCACAAAAATAGGTTTGAGTGTATATTAAAGACAAGATAAAAATAGTCGTTTATAAATGCGAAACAGTTCATAAAGTTCAAGATGGATTTGAATAAAAACATTTTCAGGCAATGAAATTGATTGCGTGAATTATTCTGCAATGAATTTATTTCCCTGCAAGTGCGGTTAACTCAAAATAAAACCCTTTTTTTTGTATACAGTTGCTCATATGTCGTGACCTCTTCAATGCATTTATGTAGTTATTACTGCTGATTTAAGTTTAATTAGGAACAGGTTTAAGGATAAAAATATTGCCCATTTTGTAGAGTTTTAATATGCGTAAATAGGCGGAAATTCAAAATTGGCTTTCAAGCTAAATATCTCCTGAAATAAGCAATCTGCTTCGATAAGACTTAGTTTTGGGAGTATTTGAAATGTTTTGTCCTCATACATATACCCACGGAAGAAAATAGATTGAAACACAATATCAGACTTCTGCCGTCGGGGCTCCATGTCTTTTGGACAACAGAAGCTGTGAAACTCACCCTTTTATCATGAGTATGCATCAGGACTCCCACTACTTCTTCAAGTTTTAAATACAGAAATTCAAATTCCTGTTCGGCTTTCAGGTCGGAACTGATAGCTATTGAAAAAGGCCTTAGCTATGTTGAGAAAATTGCAGAGCCTGACTTTGTGAGCATTTGGATATTAACCGACAGCCGATCTTCAATTCAACATCTTAGTAAGTGGAGGAGTGTTGGTGACAGAACAAGAATTTCCATCTTAATGTTAATTAATAGGCTCTCTGAGAAATTTTAGTGCATTTCCAATGGATTCCGTCCCACGTGGGTGTAGTGGGAAACGAGAAAGTGGACTCGTTGGCGAGGGCTGCTTCTAAGGAATCTCCCCGGAATGATATGGCTTCCACTTTTAGTGAGGTAGTGCTCCTGAGTTACTCGGAGTGCAGGAGGACTTACAGCAATCTCTGGAATGTCCCTCCGGTACATGGCTGGTACTCTGGAAGGCGCCCTGGTGGTTCTCGTTCCTTTGAGGACCAGAGATCCTGGCAGACATGTTTGCCTCGCTTTGTTAATGGACATTTGAGGAGTCTCACCTATGAGCATGGACGGAAGGTTTGTAAGCTCTGCACTAAGTGCAGGACAACTCAGGCTTAGCCTGAGCATATTTTAAACTGTATTGACTTCAGGATGGATGAGGTGTTTTAAAATCCTCTTTCGTTTTTAGACTTTTTAGAAGTTCATGGACTGAAGGAATTGGTCTGAATTTGTTGGACCAATTAGGGATTGGGAACAACAACAATAACAACAATATTTTGTTTCACTGCAATGCCCACTTATAGTTGGAAACGGTTAGGACAACATTAATACATTTTTCAATGCCTTATTAATATGAAATGGGAGACATTTTGTGTATAGAAACATTTCCGATTTTGTAGTGCGTTAATTTATGAATTCTGAAATACTTTTGCAAGCTAAATACCTCCTGAAATACGTGAAACTTTTGACAAAAGTTTAATTCATGAAGATTTACCTAATATAGAGAATGCTTTGACAAAACTCATGTTTTATATGCCTACCTGAGGTATAACAAGAAATAAAATTCCTGTTTCCGACAGTCTGAAATGACCGTTTATAAATGAAAAGCGATAAAACCGATTTATATATTCATCTCACTGTTTTAATATAGGCAGCTTGTGGTGATAAAGGTATCAGCTTCTTAAAATGTAGTCATGTGTAGATATTTGCAAACCAAAGAGACTAAAATGTTGTACTAAAATAGCCTAAAGCACAATTGACGTATGGTGGACCATCGGATAATGAGTCATTATGAACAGCAAAACTCTTCAATTTTCTTCAGTGAAAACTACTTTGAGTGCAAAGTAAATTATTATTAATCTTGACATTAAAAATACTTTAGTAGTATTTAAAATGTATCCGTTATTTAAGTATAATATTACAATTTCCGTTATTGGCCACAACATCGCAGTTATCAATTATAACATCATTTCAGTCATTACGAAGAATCAACGGATTAACTTTTGTTAATTTTGAGATCAGAATCTTATCACTGTTTGACCAGGGTGGTTGTTGAATAGGTTTTTCCGAATATAAAATGTCTTTAAAACTTAGCTTATAATACTACAGATGCTAATACATGCCTTCAGTGGCATGGGACTTTTTGAACTGTAAATCGGGCTGAAACATAAAATAACGAAAAACTAATTCAAAATTTCAAAATTTAGAGAAATAACTGAGTTGCACCCTCCTGTATCATGAAGAACCTGTGTACCATTTCATAACCGTACAAGGATTAGATTTCCCGTTACAGAAAACAATTACAACTATGTAAAGTACTTAATAATGTACTATTGGCCGTCCAAATGGATGTTCTATGTCTTCGGATGAGTCGGAGGGTCTGGCTCTTCAACTATATAAAGTACTTGTAAAACCCACCTAAATTTGTACTTCAGCAACCTGAACTCCCACAAGGCATAATGGGAAAGCTCTTTGCATCTTTGAGACTATCTGGCTTGGTGTACGCGTTTGTTATCCTACCTTTTGAAATTATTCATTAGGAACGTCATTCGTTAGTTACTAATTCCCTACGTGGTGAAGGAGCGCCTACGCACCAAGCCCACAAGACCCCCCCAGGGTATCCCATGGCGAAGGGGAGAAGAATTGCAGCTTCACTTTTATAGAGGCTGCCCGAAGGGAGGAAGTCTGATTTGGCCTTGACATGACAACATCCATGCCCGCTGGCGTTATCCGAACCCTCAACCCGGCAATCCAGCGATCACACGGAAACGTATGCCCCTGACCGTTCGACCACCGGATCAGCAGGAACGTCATAATCACGTTTATTCTATCCAGCATGGTCACTATACAATACATAGATCAAATATGTGCCTGCATATACTTTAATATTTTAAGTTATTGCGATTCTTAAGAACTTTCTCAGAATCTATGTATACTATAAGGACTAAATACTAATAAAATTGACGTTTCTAATTAACAGTTCAACAATACCAATTTATCAATACCTGGTGACCTCCAATTCCAACGCAATTTTCCCGTTTTTCAAGTATGATAAAATGAATACACACAACAGCAGAAAATTCTGTAACTGTATAAAGGGAAATAAAATAAATTTCTCCCTAAAGCTAACACTGCATTCCAAAATCATGCATTTACTGGAGGGAAATTTTCTCTAAATCGCTGCTAAGTGATTTTACTCGGGGATTTAAAATTGTATTATTTTGTAGGAAATCGGAGAATATATCGATAAAATCGATAGAAGTGTATTCAATAATAAAAGGACTTTCAAAAGTCTATGAGTTATTCAAAATGTGACTAACAAAAGTGGGACGTAGTGAATAGAGTTAGTGTATTAAACAGAAATATTATTAACAAAGTATTTACGATTAATGATACCTTTGATTTTTAAATTGAACAATATGAAACATTACAAATTTTGGATTTGTTTTATACAAAAAAATCCAAAGATATTCAAAAGATAAGTTAATATATAAAGGTCTCCTTATCCCATCCAGGTATCACGCCGTGATTTTTCGAATTAGACATCCAAATACTCTAACCGTTGAGCTAACATCCATTCAAAAGCATTTGTCATCTTCCAGGCATCATGTGTCAAAACGATACTAATCAGATATGCCTAACAAAAGATGGGTTTATGTGTCGACGCCCATTAAGGCGACCACTGAGCTTTTAACATAGGCAGAGTATACTAGATTGATGCCAAGCTCAGTCAACCTGAACAGTGTTCGACTGTTGCTTTTATCAACGAATCCCGCTTCTCTCTAAGTGCTGATGACCGCCACATAAGTGTGGAAGAGCACAGGCAAGTGTCCGGTTCTGCGTTTGTTGTCATCATATGTGGTGTGACAGTGTGGGTAGCCATCTCGTGAGACAGCCTATCTCCTCTAGTTGTGCTGCAAGCCAATCTGTACGTTTCTAAGTTGACGATGTTCTGCAGCTGATATTTCTGCCTATGCTGTCAAGCCGCCCAGGTTCCATCTATGAAAAAGACAACGCTGGACCACATACTGCACGACTTTCTCATCAATGCCTTCCAGAATTTGAAATCCTCCTATAGTTATCCCCATCCTCAGACCTATAACCAATTGAAGACGTCTTGGCCATGCTTCGACGGCAATTGCAGTCTTCTCAGAATATCGGTTTGTGTAGCTGTCAGTGGGGGATTTGCCACTTATTAAAATGTCATCTTCTTGCTACTACCATTTCTTAAAACACATTTTTTGCTCCTAGATTCTATTTAGTTGCATATCTTTCAAACGATACATGCATGCCGAGTTTCGCGGCTGTAGCTCAGTTTCTAATAGGTGCGAATGTTTTTTGCAACAGAGTGTATATAAGTGGAAATAAGAAGCTGGCTTTCAAGCTATATATCTCCTAAAAAGCAATACTTTTCGAAAACGTTTTTTCGGCCATAAAACTTGAGTCTTGAGAATATTTGATATATTTTGTCCCCGTTGCACAAATGGAGTTGAAATACAATTTTTTCTTTCACTGTAGCGCCCACTTTTAACTTCGGAATGGGTTCGAAAGATTTACATACATTTTTCATTGCTTTATTAAGACTACAGGAAAGAAAGTTTGTCGATAAACATATTTCCGATTTTGAAATGCATTAATTTATAAAATTAAAATTTCGAAAATACAATTGCAAAATAAATATCGCCTGAAAAACGTGAGATTTTGACGAACCATTTATTCATGAAATTATACCGATTACAGAGTATACTTTGATACATTTTTTTCCTAATATACTTACCCGCAGTACAAAGAAAAATAAAATACCTACCTGTCTAAAACAGTCTGGAATGGCCGTTTATAAACTGAAAGCGACACAATTGATTTATATAGTTTTCTCACAGTTTTAGTAAGCTATATGAGCAGCTGGTAGTGATACACGTGTCAGCTTCCTAAAATGCAGTCATATGTAGATAAGTGTTAATCAAAGGGACCAAAATGTGGTGCTAAAACTAACCTAAAGCACAACTTACGTATAGTGTGTCTGAGGGGCACCGACTTCCTGTGGTCGAGAAACTTTTTGAGCCACCAATAATTTTCTTGTGGGTTCCTCAAACCCCTAAGACTTTTATGCGCATTTATGTGGGGAAAATGTACGCATATATGCATAAAATATGTTATCAATTTTTCAAGATTTTCATTATTCATGTTTACTATACAAAAAGTGTTATAGGCGTGTTTACTTTACATAAAGTATGCATAGAAATTTACCCCTCAGACTGTTAATTCTATTCTGAATACAGGATTTTAACTCAGAAATAATTTAAAAAAGATATTTTTTGACATTTTTAACATTGGTAAAAATATCTAAAAATATATTTGTTTGTTACTTTTATAAAGTTAATTGAGTTGGGAATTCACAGCATCTGTATATTGTACATAACAATGTTTATTTATTTATTTATTTATTTATTTATTCAATTAACGTGGCAACTACAGATGAAATCCAGTTACAGTAGCCACACAAGAAATTAAAAAGTACAGAACATAGGATACAAGAATACTAATTAGTAAACATATCAAGCGCATTGAAACAGGCTTTTTTAAAACAGGCAGGGGTCAAGTTAAATATATCAATATCAGCACAATAAGTATTATATAGATCAACAAATTTATAGATAGAATAGCATTTAATATAGTTGCGCTTAACAATAGTATTGTGAAAAAGAGTTTTTTTCCTGGTATAATTGACAGGTATGTGGAATTTCAGGCAAGAAAGTAAAGTAGGGTAATCAATAGTATTATTTAAAACCTTATAATAAAACAAAAGGCAGGACCAGTTTCTTCTTTTTTTAAGAGACATTAAACTATATTTCCGTCTGAGTTCCCTTGTATGCATATCATAAGGATAATAGCCAGTCAATCTGTAATCAATAGTACGTAAAAGTTTATTTTGCACGATTTCTATCCGTTGAGAATGTAGATTGTAAACAGGGTCCCAAATCATTGCACAATATTCCAAGATTGGTTTAACAAGAGTATTATAAATACAAATAATCGTATCAGAACTGGCAAAAACACGAGATCGTCTTAAGGTGAAACCAAGTCTTTCGTAGGCCCTTTTAATCGATATGTCTCTGAAAGTTAAAAGTATCATCGAAAGTGACACCTAAATCAATAATATGAGTACATCGAGATAGAGATGAATTATTTAAAATATAATTGTTATTAAGAATATTATGGATCCTAGCAATGCTCATAACATAGCATTTAGAAATATTTAAATGAAGTTTATTTAGTACAGACCAGTTATACAGTTCATCTAGATCTCTCTGCAGCAGTTCACAATCAGTTAATGAGTTGATTTTCATATAAAGTTTCAAATCGTCTGCAAACATAAGACATTTAGCTGTTTTAAAAATCCGGGGAATTTCATTAATAAAATTTAAAAAAAGGAGTGGGCCCAGATTAGAACCCTGAGGAACACCAGAGGAATTACTGTATAGTCTAGAGTTTACACCACAGTACTTTACAGAATACAGTCTATCTGAAATATAAGAGTATAACCAAGTCGACAAATGAACACTAAAACCGCAAGTAATCAGTTTACGGGTTAATAACCCCAGATCGATGTGATCAAAAGCTTTACTAAAGTCAGTATAAATTACATCAAGTTGTCTCTTGGTTTTAATAGCATCAACAATGTCACTGGTAAGGCAAGCTAAATTAGTTACAGTTGATCGTCTTGGCATAAACCCATGCTGGTACGGAGAAATCCATTGCTTAATTTGGGAAAAGATCCTTTCATGCATAACACATTCAAAAACTTTTGAAAAAGGGGAAAGAATGGTAATAGGCCTGTAGTTCGAAATATCATGCTTGTTGTTCTTTTTATGTACAGGAATAACTTGACCATATTTCCAGACATTGGGAAAAGCCATAGTTTTAATCGAAATATTAAACAAAATAAGCAAAGGGTAAGTTAGAGAGTCAGCACAACCTTTGATAATGAAAGAAGGAACATCATCACAGCTTAAAGACTGGCTGGATTTTAACTTCTTTAAGGCTTTGACAACATCATTTTCAGTAATATATGTAACCTTAATTAAGTCAATGTTATTGAGTTCACAATACTTGGTTAGCAGTTCAAAATCAACAGGTTGGCTACTTTGGATATAAACAGATTCAAAGAAATCAGCAAAGCAGTTTGCAATATCATTAACAGTAGAATAATCAGTATTATTATAACTCATTGTTGAGCTCCCATGACTACCAGGCGAATCACCTTTACAAAAATTCCAGAAAGCCTTAGGGTTCTTATTGAGTTCTTGTTCCATGATAGCAACATGATTGGTAAAATCAGTTTTGATTCCATCTTTCACAGATTTGCGTAGTCTATGAAATTCCTGAAGATCACTTATATCACCACCTCTAATAGATTTTTTACGATATTTTTTTTTTAATTTTATATTATGGATTGTGCTAGAAGAATACCACGATTTATATCTCCGCTTAGTAGGAATATATTTTGGTATACATAAGTCAAATATCCCATAGACACAGTCATAAAAACTCGATATAGCATCATTAACATTTGTATATGTATTTAGAAAGTTCCAGTCTGTATTATAAAAGTAGTCATATAGCATAGGATAGTTGGCCTTTCTAAAGTTATATTTCATATTATTATTAATTCGATGATTTCTACTCATCTTCTTAATCAATATAGTTCCCTCCAGAGCAGGATGGTATGGATCCTCTTTAACGAAACTGAAGGTAGAATGTTCAATAATGATCTGTTTATAGTTAGTCAAGACAAGATCAAGAATTTTGCCATATTTATTACAAACAGTGTTTAATTGATCAAGATTTAGGAACTGCATAAAGTTAGAAATAGCATACTCAACTTGAGTGTGGCCAGATAGGGTACCAGTATTGGAATGGTTGAAATTTACAGAAGAAAGATTAAAGTCTCCAAATATAAATATATGATCCGGCGAAGTACAGAATTTTTTTTCAGCGCTTTTAAAGAAACTTTCATATTTATCAACAGTAGTATTAGGCACAAAGTATATGACACAAATATAGAATTTGGAGGTATGAGAAGCGCAGACACGAATCCATAAGCACTCATTTTCAAATGACACATCAGTTAGTTCAATAGAATCAAATGATTTTTTTACGGCTATAAGTATACCTCCACCCCGATGTAGACCAGTAGCAACCGGATCTCTATCACACCTAAAAACATTATAGTCCTTATCGAAGATTTCACCACTACCAATATCACCATTCAACCATGTTTCAATTAGGCAAATGATATCAAAGTCATGTGTTAAGGTATTGACATAAAACTCGTTTGTTTTCGTTCTCAATCCACGTACATTTTGATAATAAAATTTGAACTCCTTTTTTATATCCCTCGTTACATTGGCATGCTTGTCAGCCACAGGAACTGAAGTGTAGTTATGCTCATTAGAGTAATTTGCTGTTGGATTATCTGATAGTCATTTACTTTCTGTTGAGCTATCACCAGTAACCTGGTCACATGCATCATTAGGATTATATTCAATAGGGTTATAGTTTACTGTTTCCCCAACAGTTTGTCGTGGACGACCTAAGAATTCAGATACTTTGAGACCAACTGGCCATATACTGGGATCCGAGAGTTCTTGGTAACGTTCCTCATTAGTTGATAGTACAAAGGAAGCATAATGGTCTATATTTCTAGTCTTTAATTTGACACAATCAAATCCAAAGTTTAAAAAGTTCAGACTCTCCGTGACATCCGTGGGCAGAGTTTCTGGATGGTAGAAGCTTACAAGTACTCGTCTCATCCTGGGTTTTTTTATAACCCTGATAGAAGCACCCTCACGTAAACCCTCAACAGGAGCCGGTCGCCTTTTCAGCATGGTATTACCATTTCCAACTAGATTGTTTCCCATAGGTGGCACATTTTGTTGACGGAAATTCTCATTTTGTATTCTGGTACCCTCAATATCCCTTTTATAATTATGTGATGCCAGATTATGATTACTAGTATTTCTCTTTACAACAGACGAATAGTTCATCGGATTATGACTTTTATCAGTTTCATACTTAAGATTACTGGAGATTCGTGGGAATTCTGACTCAGAAGGATGAACGAGCTCCTCGACATCCACAGCACCACAGGTCATAGTTTCCCTAACACTTGAAGCACCAGTAGTCACATTACTTCCTAAACTTTTTATCTTTCCGTTCCTGGATTCCTCAAACTGCGTCTCAATTACATCAACTCTACTAAGTACACTCGATTCAAATAGCTCAAGTCTCTCCATGACTGTACTCACCACACTGTCAACACTTGTACTATCAGCCACCACCGCATCCGCAGAGACAGCCCCTTTACTACAGCCTATTTGAGCTTGTTCATACAGACTCAGCAAGTCTTTGCCATAGTTTTCAAAATTAACTCTTTCTTGCAGTGTAACAGATTTTTTATCAGCCACCTTAACAAACAATAGCTTCATATTGTGTAATGTTGACAGAAAAATCTTTGATTCGTTCTCCAACACATCAACTTTCCGATCCGGCGGGCTGTGGCCCTTACTCTCAAGAGCTGTCGTTGGCAGAGGGGGAACATGTTGAGCCTGCAAAAGGAAAATCAATAATTATTTATAAAGCAAAAAATGTTTCTTTACTTAACTATAATTTTCTTCATTTCAGCACTTCAGATGTCTTATTGTACCAGATAATTTGACTGACTGATATTTAATTATACTTAAATCCTTTGAAAATTGCATGAATCATTCGTTTAAATATTTCCGGATTAACGAATAATTTTTCAAGTCGGCACTGGTGTGGCGTCATGAAACTCAGACATGAACTCAGCAATTTTCTTCAGTGAGAGATACTTACTTTGACTACAAAGTAAAGTATTATTAATCTTGACATTCAAAGAACTTTAGTAGTATTTAAAATGTATACTTTATATAAGTATTATATTGAAATTGGCGTTATTAGCTACAACATTACCGTTATCAATTATATCATCATTTCAAGAAGAATCAATGGACTAATTCCTGTCATTTTGGAATCAGAATCTTATCATTGTTCGACCAGGATGGTTATTGAACATATTTTTCCGAATATAAAATATAGTTAAAACTTAGCTTATAATAATACAGATGCTGGTGCATGCTTTCAACTGCATGGGACTTTTTTAACTGTAAATCGTGATAAAACATAAAATAACTGGAAAACTAATTCGAAATTTTGAAAAATAAAGCTGAGTTGCACCTTTCTAGGTAATGAAGCACCTGTGCACCATTTCATAGCCGTATGAGGATTAAGTTTCACACTACAAACTACGCAAACACGCAGAGACAGTCATTTTCTTTTTAAGATTACGGGTATGAGCTATCCTGCGCGGAGGAGCAGTAGAAAGGACAAAACCGGTTCACGAATGTTGTTACTTGTAATGGGACCATAAGATAAAATAGTATACAAGCTTTTTAAATCACGTTCATATGTTAGTTTTGTAGAAAAAGAAGTCGAAATTAATTTTTCTGTCTGAAGCTTTTTTTTCATAATTTAATAATTCTTTTAGAAATCCAGCTTCGGTTTGACGAATATTAATATTTTTAAATGGAATCTGCTGAATAATTGAATGCAAAATCGAACATACAGGTCATAGAATCCTTAAATGAGAAATTCTAATTATTCAGTTGCACCAGTTTGACACGGTATATTTAAAATCCGCAGGGGAGGGAAATAAAATGAAGAAATTTGAAAAGGGCCACGTATAAGTTCATTATTACTTAATTATGGAAATGCAGAATTAAAATTCCTTCACACTCATTATATCTTCGTGGAGAAAATTCTAGCACTGCATTTTGTTATTTCTTTTGATTTTAAAATGTTGATGATGAATGAATTTGTTTTGAATTCAGAGTTTGCATACTGAAACATAAGGTTTTATAAAAAAAAAGTGCAGTATAAAGCAACACTGGGCATTTTTTTAAATCAACTTGCATTATAATTCAGACAACTTTCTTGTTTATTATTCAATTTAGTCTTGGAGAAAATAATTAGTGATTCTAATGTCAACACTGCGCTTGTCTCAGATCTGTTTGCATTCTTGCTTATGCTTATGATATTGACATTAAATCCTGAACCACTAAAAAAGGAGGTCCACTAACAAAAAAGAGGTTTAAAAAAGAACCACTAAAAAAAGAGGTTTTAAAGAGGTATTTTTCCTTGGAAAAGGCTGTTAAAAAATAACATCTGAAAATTAACCAAGTCATTTTTTCTCTCTTATCTGAAGTGGGCCCGTACCATTTCGAATTTCAAGCTGGTTTACACAACTTTAAATCTGTCGAGCATTTTAACTGCATGGGATCACAAATAAACTAAGAAAATAATATTAATTTTCAAATCCGAAAACGATTCTACAACTATAGAAATATACAACTATATTCTACTTATAAAACCCCCCTTAATCTTTGCTTCAGAAACCTTAACTCTCACAAGTCACGGTGGAAAAGCCCGATGATCATTTAGATTATATACTTGCGTAGTATTTTTGGTGAATTTTTTTATTTATGACATTTGGAGAAGAAGATACAATTTTGAACCGCACAGACTATATAAAGATTTTTTTAACTGGTCATCCGAATGTTCTAACTGTTGAGCTATTGGGAAATATTTTAATCATTTTAAAGGACCCTATAAACATTGTAAATATCTCACGATCTCAAATGGCCGATGAGCTCAGATCAATCGAGTCGTGATCCTTCGAAGTAACAAGTCGAATGCTCAAACTACTGGAAACTACTGGGAAAGATTCCAATGCTTATGGAAACCCTTTAATCCCTGTAAAGTTCTCATTTCCCAGTCGCGGATCAAATGGTCATTCTTCGAACAGAACATCCGAGTGCTGTAAGCGTTGAGTTACTGAGGCAGAATTCCAACTTCTCTTCAAAGTGGAATCCTTGAATCTATATGATGGAATTTCACATACAACATTTTAACCAACGGCCCTACCGTGCTTAAAAACACCGTTTCTCGTTAGATCACCGAAGTCAAGCAGCATCGGACGCGGTAGTACTTGAATGGGTGACCACCTTGGAACACCGTGTGCTGTTGGCACATTTCAGGCGCGGTAGCCCGGTGGTTTGCGCGCTGGATTTGCAACTGCCGCCGAGTTCATGCGGAGTACGATCACTTTAAACAGTGGATCCGTAAGTCCTTCCGAGAGTTTAGTGGTAGGGGAAGGAGGGTATGGTCCCTGTTGTTGCCTCCACCACTGAGTTCCGGTCTAAATTGGGTGGCACTTCCCGGCCGTCCAAACGGTTACCTTACACCTTTTTGGTTATTCGGACGGTCTGGGTCTCAACAACAACAACAACAACATACAACATTTTTGGAATAATGTTATAGTAGATTTTATTAATCCTACCAGCCATTTCGCTCGCGCTTTGCGTAGGATAAATGCAGCTACTCGGAGAACAGTGGAATTCGCTGTTGCGCTGGACGATGGTTTTCGAACGGTTTTCGGTCAACGGACGATGGTTTTCGGTCAACGGACGATGGTTTAAGATCGATATCGATATTATTGATAGATCATTATTTTTTATATAGCGATATATCGTTGATATATCAGTAGCGTATACATATATTGGTTATGCGGATATCGATGTATTTGTGACATATCGGTGTATCGGTCTTTTTGCTGTTACATCGGTTTTACATGCTGAACATCGATATATCGATATATCAAATATCGATATGGCAAACGTTCTAAGCAGAAATAATAATTTGTGAATAACTTGGACATGTATAATTGGCGAAGCCCACTTTTGACCATTCTCACATTTAAATTTTTTTTCATTAGTTTTCATGAGGCATTGAAATAGTGCTTATATGCTATAGATATGCGAGATGGAGGAGGATAAATTTTTAATCAGATGGTGTCATTACAAGTCACTATTTTCACATACGTCAAAGTGACCACAAAAAAATTTGGATATTAAAAAAACTGTTTCTGTGTGGATTTGACATTGTTACTAATTCTGCTATTTAATATCTGAGTTTAATTTTATTTTACTTATAAATCGCCAGGACACTGTTACATGTTCTGTTTGACAACTGTTTGGACATTACTTTATAAGGCCTTGAATAACAGCAGTTTTCATCACACCACATTGTGTAAGACAGCAAAAAATTAAAGTGAAATGGTTTTATGCAAGGATTTCATATGTCGATAATATTCTAAAAGTAAAAGGTATATAAAGAAATGATTTCTTTAATTTCCGGAAGTCACCGTGCAGAGTAAAAAAATCAAGAAAGCTCGGCCACACAAGGCGGAAACAAAGTGCAAAAGATAGAACAAGGTGGTATTGATTGGCTATATACTATATATTGATTTATAACTGCAAATCGCTGTTTTCATGGACTAAGAATTTTTTTTCAGATCACACGTGACTGGGAGAAGAACAGCATTACAACTACATAAAGTACTCATAAAACCACCTTAATTTATGTCTTAGCAACCTAAACTCTCACAAAGTATGGAGGAAAATAGCTTTGCATCTTCGAGATTGCATTTCTTCGCAGATTTTTGGTGGTTTAAAACGCAATGATATTTGCAGAGGATACAATCGCAGTGTTTTTGGTGGTTTAAAATGCAATGATATTTGGAGAGGATACAATTCCGAACCATACATATTATATAAAGATTCTGATATAATGAAATATATTCATTAAAAGTAGTGTACCGCACATTAAAAGTAGTGTACCGCAAAGTTCTATCCTGGACCCGACACTCTTTAACATATACCTGAACGACATCCCCAGGACTCCAAACACAGAGCTGGCACTCTATGCAGACGACAGTGCGATACTTGCAAAACGCCCCTATGTCTCAGTAATGCACAGACAGCTACAACAACACTCAGACATACTCCAAACTTGGCTGGAAAAATGGGGAATAAAATTAAACCCCAATAAATGTCATTGGATTTATTTCTCGAGGAAACATAAACCTCCGCCGCCACTGTACATAAACAACCATGTCCTACGCGTGGAAAATCTACTAAATACCTAGGTGTAACTATAGATTCCCACCTAACCTGGAAACAGCACGTAACAAACTTAATCAAAAAAGCGTATATAACTACAGGAGCCTTATACCCAATGATAGGAAACGGAAATCTCAGTCATCAAAACAAACTGCTAATTTATAAATCGGTCATCCGTTCGGGAATGCTGTATGCAGCACCCGTATGGGGATATGCCTGTAAAACTACAATAGATCTCCTAGAGACAAAACAAAACAAAATCCTACGGATTATCAGGAAAGCTCCCAGATACTGAAGAAACTCGGTAATTAGGAATGACTTCAAAATAAAAACTGTTAGAGTCCAAATTAAAAAGCTAGCGCTTAAATTTTACAAAAATTTGCCATCCGTTCCAAATGAACTATTATTCAATCTGCATGACTACGATCATCGCAAGGCCAAATCTCGTAAGAGACCCCGTGCTGTTCTAAACATCGATAATCGGAATTAAAAAATCCCACCTCAAACATCTGATATTAAATAAAACTCGCGACTAATGTTTTATAAAAAAATGTTCTAAACGCTAAACTGCCAAAATGCTAGGTAACTCTTAGATCTGCATCAACCCCCAAAACTGCTTTAACTCTAAATGTGCAACAAACTGCCACACTAGAAGCTAGGACAAATAATAAAAAGTAGTAAATAAAAACCTCGAACCTCCAATTAGGGTCACTGAATTAATGTCACAGTTTGACGATAAGAACCACATATTGAAACTGGAGATTAAAGGCGCTTCGAGCCTGGTGCTCTGTCCTGTACGACACTCTACGAAATATATTAAAATTAACAGAATTAAATGGCCAGACCATTTGTTAAGAATATGTAACAACGAAACCACAAAGAAAATTTTTGTGTCCACACAGATCCTAAGAAAAGACCTAAAGGAAGACCGAATCTGAAGTGGATCGACTGTGTGACCATGGAGTTGGAGATATATTGTTTGTTCACTGGGGACTAGTATAAGGAAGCTAACCTGATATAAAATATATCAGGATGGCAGAAGGTGGTCAGCCAGATTACCAAGTTGGACATAAATCTGACTTTAGGGGAAGGCGCATGCAGAGTAGGGTGGAACGAAAAAATAATTTTTTTAATTTCGATATGTAATAGTGATAAAAAGTTGTTTAATGCCTTTATTAAGACATTGTTAAAGTATGCTCACAAATATAATATATTTAGAGGTGCCGCAAAAGAGTTGAATATATATATATATTTAAGTAGATTATATGAATTTTGATAAATTTGGTATAGTAAAAAAAATTATTTTAAAATGCCTAATGCATGTTTTAAATACTTAAATTATACACATAAACTACTCTGTAGTAGATAATTACAGTTTTATACTGCAAAACTTTAATATTTATGCTTCTAAATCTTGCATCTTTTAAAATACATTTTTTAGATTTTAACAATATTTTGTAATAGTAAGGATTCACCTTACTTTTTAATTAAAAACGTAGCAAAACATTTTTAGTTCTGTAAATTAATAGCCAGAAGCAGAACAGTCGGTGCAGTGAAGTGACCTTGAGTTAGGCTGCATATCGTTGGCTGGTGTAGGGTGGGGGGGAGGGGGAAGAGAAGCATGTAGTTGTAGCAACGGTCACATGTTTCTATCGTCAGTCACTGCAGGCAGACACTCGTTTGAGTAGTGTTGTTATCTGTTGTTTACTGGTTTTGTTTTGTCTTATGAATGTGCTAGCTTGAAAATCAGTATAATAGTTTATTATTTAATACTAGGTCTTTAGGGTAGTGTCAAGGTAGTGTCAAGACCAGTTCAGACAAGACAAAAGTTAGAATGCTCAATTTTTGGGCACCCTAAACAATTAAGTGGTTTCAGTTTCCCAACTTATTGTGGCATTATGAAATATTATATTTATATTCGACATGAGCTGAAACCAGATGCAGCATCAAAAGAACCAACAGTGAGTGAAATATTAGATATTTTTATGAAGAAAGTTGAATCTCTTTGGTCGAAAGCAGGTATTCCTGTAGTGTCTCGCATTCGCTTGTTACAAATGGGAAAAACCTATCATGATAAATACAGAAATACATTAAGACCAAAAGGTATAAAAGGTACAGAAAAATGTGATTCAATTGTAGCATCGTTTTTAAATAAAAGCAAACGCCTTTTTTGATGTGGAAGTCTGTAAGTGCAAAGAATTTTCTGAATGTATGTACGAAAAAAGAGAAAAAGTAACTAAACTTGAACAAGATTTTTTACTTGACCAAAGAACAGTGATAAAATGATTATAAATGGAGTTGATAAATTTATTTCAAAGGTTTTAACAAAAAGAGAAGAGAAGGAGCAGCAAGTAATACAGCAACAGTTAAAATACAATGAGAAATTAGTAGTTAAGGCTACTAGAAAAGCTGTAAATGTTGTCAATCAATTAGATCCTGAGCAAACTTCTAAACATAACTTCTTCTCCTGACAAAACACATAACTGATGAGGACTTGAAAAAGTATATAAGTGAAGCAAGAGAACCTAGTTGCCAGTTACAATCCATAGATTTCCCTCGTTTACCCTGTAACACACAAGCGGAAGAAAGAGTTATAAAGCTTGTGACAGAGACATCACCATGGGTCTGTAGTCCTGAAGCAAGAGATGACTTTGTTAAACAAAAATTTCTTTGCAAAAGATGATGCCAAAATTTGAGGCCAAAAAACATTTTATCTAAGAGTAAGATAACTTGAAAATCAAAGAAATGTGAAACTAATAAACAAATGGAATAGTATCATTATTTTTAATATGTACTTTGTTTCAATAACATTGGTTATTAATTATGTCATTACCTTTGTTCTATTTTCTTCCATTATAGTGAGCTGGTAACTGTTCGTTCATGTTGAATGTTTAGGTTTAATTCCTTTCCAAAACCTCTTTAAGAAGCGAAAGACCCGAAACAATTGGTAAGTTCATTATTATTAATTATCAGTTATTTAAAAAAGGTTTAGTTATTATTATTTTAAAAACTGTGTTTCAACAACAATTTGAAAGCAAAAAAGTAATTATAATAGATCAATTCAAATTGAATTTTACATCTTTTGTAGGTAAAAAGCCCATTAATTTCACTTTTGCGGAATACAATATATAAATTTAGAGCAACCAAACTTGATATTATTGTTATAGTAAAGAAGCAGCTATTGATTGCCATTAAAAACAATATTTGATTTAAAAAATATAAAAGTAAAGCAGTGAATAAAATTATAATTTTATGTAAAATTTGGATTTTTTTTAAAAAAAACCTTTATTTTTAAGGCTCTTGCGGCACCTCAAGATATAAATATAGAACAAAATAACTTCGTAATGTTATTATTAACATTAAAGGACAACTTTTAAGTGTTAATAGAAAGTTATTTGCTGAAAAAAAATTTTTGCCCTATACTTTCGTTCCACCCTAATGCAGAGTCAACTTAAACAAGATCTTGCAATTCCGCCCAGTAGCTCAATCAAGAGAACGTGGGTTGCTCAATATAAATATCCGGATGTTTGACTACATACCCGAAATAAAACATGCAAGGTAACTTTACCTTGCTTATTTATTAAATATCATTTACTAAAATTAAAACTGGACACAAGCATACACATTTAACCTCATTATTATCGTGTATACACTATTATTATACATGTTGAATTCGACACTTTATCACTTGTATCCTTGAATTTCCTAAATTGTTACATATATATGCATGCTTTTGAACGTTGTTCGAGCGTTTACTTATATTTGTCCATAGTAAAGTGAACCAGAAAAGTGATTTCATCTCCCCTAGATGAAAATGAAAAGCATTTGATAAAGAATTCGAAAACGAAGTGATATTGACGAAAACAAGAAATTACAAAATAGTACAGCATTATCTAATTAACAGTAATCGACTATAAAACTGCTAAAGAAAGTATTTATTTGACCCAATATGGTTATTAGCGAATTTTTGTTATTCTCAGGAACAATACAATAAGCAACACTTACAAGCACAGGAATCTAAATGGTTCAAATTTATTTCCATCATGGATAATTTGCATTTGAATTCGAGACTAATTGCAAGATAGCCGATTGTAAGCATCAACCGAGAGTATTTTCTTTCATATTCATTTTATTGATAGCAATTCCGATTTATTAGAAAATTTTAATCTTGAAAATGATTCGAATAACAAAGCAATACTTAAAAGTGAAAAAGCTGTTATTATGGAACCTCATAAAGTACAGTTAGTTAATTCTGTGAATGATGTTATAAATTTAAATTCATTCATTATTGAAGAGCAGAACTCCCAAGGTAATGAAATATATGTTCAAAATAGAGAGACTACCGAAAATACACCATAGACGAGGAAGCCTATTTTGCAGGATAGCCGATTTTAAGCGTCAACCGAGAACTATTTTCTTTCATATTCATTTTATTCCTATAACCTTGCTCTAACAGCACTCAGTGAGTCACGTGATGTTATGTACGACACTTGATGCTCGCATTCGATATTACAATATATTTTGATTTATTACGATGCGACGTATTTAATCAATCTTTCTTAATTTATGTTAAAATGTCATTCATTAAAATTCTTCTGCCTGATACATCCCTCCCTTACATAGTCAATCATAAAACGACATTCAAAAGTCTATAAGTTATTTAAAAGGCTACTAATAAAAGTGGGAAGTACCGAATGGAGTAAATGCATTTAACAGAAACATTAACAAAATGTGTACGATTGATGATACCTTTAATTTTGAATTTGAATAAAATAAATTAAAATATATATATTTGTTTTAAACGAAATAATGAAAGGTTTGCAAGAGAAAGTTAAATATGTAAAGGTAGCCTTGTCCCATCCAGGTATCGAACAGCGATTCTTCGATTGACCAGTCGAATGCCCTAAAAATTGAGATATTGGGAATATTATATCATTATTATATACTGTATATGGATATATTCATATTAATATTGGCATATTAGTTATCGAAATTACAAACGTTTTGAACAGAAATATTTTTGCAAATAACCAGGACATGTGTTAATAACATATAAGGTCACGCCCACATTTAACAATTCCTTTTTTTTTTCACATTCGGAGTTTTCGTGGGGCATTGAAATAATGTTTATTTGCTATGATTATGAAAGATGGGGAGCATATACTTTTAAGCAGATTAAGTCATCCCTAGTCACTATTTCCTCATGTTGTTGAGACCCAGACCGTCCGACCTACCAGAAAGGTGTAAGGTAACTGTATGGACGGCCGGGAAGTGCCACCCAATTTAGACCGGAACCCAGTGGGGGAGGCATCCACAGGGACCGTACCCTCCTTCCCCTACCACCAACCTCTCGGAAGGACTTACGGACCCACATGTTTAACGTGATCGTACTCCGCATGAACACGTGACCTCCCCCCCCAAAAAAGTATGGAAATTGAAAAAAGGTTTCAGTGTGGATTTAATATTTTCACCAAGTCTGCCATTTAATATTTAATTTTATTTTACTTATAGATCGCCAGGTCATAATTTTCGATACCAGCTGTTTGGGCATTCCTTAATTAAACCCAAAACAGTTAACAAATTTTATGGCACCTCAGACTGCAAAAAAATAAAAATTACATGCTTTAATTACAGTTGTTTATATATACCAATAATATTTTAAAAGTAATTACAATATATAAAATTATATTTTTTATCTTTTTTATGTCCCTTTCACTTCCTTTAAAGTCACGACAGCAGAACCGAACAACTCTGCAGAGAAATGAAATAAAAGAAATGACATCGGAAAACACACAGACTATTATACAGACCTGTCACTCTTGATAGTTTCGTTTTCGCGGCGGGCATTAGAGATTAACCAAACAGAGGGTTGGCACGTTCTTGGCGATGGTCTGGTTTGGTCCGAGCGCTTGGCGATGGTCTGGTTTGGGTCCAAGACGATTTTCAATGTTATAACCCTATTTCGCTCGGCGAAAACTTAGAACAACAGACTAGCGTGGTTTGAGTAACGTGAAAAAGGATTATTTGTTAAGTGTTTAGATCATTTCATAGAAATGGATTGATAATAGAAAACTGGTTGCGTTACAGGGTATGTAATTTATGTTTATTAAAATTGAAATAATTTTAGTTATCACTATCCTACATACGTGTTCATTATAAGTATACACGTGTTCATAAGTAGACACGTGTTCATATAAGTATACATGTGTTCATCATACGAAATTAGTGCTGTGTTATTACTGCCGGATTAGACTAAATTTTAAGAGGTAGTGGTATAATTAGTTAAAAAATATTTTCTGTATTTTTATAAAATGTGAAATAATTGATATTTGGATAGCTTTTTCTTAGTTGAATGTGATATAGTATGTGTATAAATTTATGTAAACTTTTTATTAAGTGCCTTATGGTGGAAAATTCACCCCCCCCCCTCTCTGGTAATTAATGATTGAGTTCCACAACTTCGATAGTGCATTTATGTAAATTTGATATTTACTATATGAATATCTTTATATTTTAAAAAAAAGTCTATTATCAGTATCCCAGAACAAATTAAGGATCAAGTAATTAACGATCAACACGCTAGTATACTTTTTAGACTGAAAATATTATATAATATTTCAGTCTTTTGAGTATGTTAGCTTGTAATTTTTTGTGCATTATGTTTTATAGTGAGACAATGCAATGTGTCTATTTTTTAATCTATTTTATGATTATTTGAATTAAATATATAACTATGTTTATTTAAATATTCTTAAACTAATGAATATATTTATGTTGCAGATTAATGTATTATTAAATCCTGATCCTTTCTATAGTTTCAAAAATTATAAAAGTACAGTCCTCAACATTTTGTTCCACTCCCGTTTAAAAAAAAATCGCCAAGCGAGCGATAACGCGCCAAATCTGGCAGACGCATCGTAGTTCAGTTGGTCCAGCTCACGAGCTCTAGTGTCTATGCGACATCCCATGTTAAAAATGTTGCCATAGGGTCCTATGGGAGTGAACCTTCTGAATATAGTATTCTGTGGGAAAACCCCTATGGAGGATATTGATAAGTTTCAGTTACAACATCATTTAACGGAGAATCTAACTCCTGTCATTGTGAGACCAGAGTCGAAACATTGTTAAACTACAATGGTGATCGACATTGTTTTGCCGAATATAAAATATATCTATACTCAACGTATAATACTGTAGATGCTGGTACATGCCTACAACTACATGGGACTTGATGAAAATTGGTCCTTCTAGTCGCACAAGGATGCCAATTTTTTACCCTTTTCTCTCCGTCAATTCGAACTTTCTATCACGATCGACTTTGCTGTTCTCTCCAACATCTAACATAATTTGTCAGTCCTGTTTTTTTAGGTAAGTAACAAATTTTAAGCTACATTTTATTAGGTTTTATTGATTGCAGCCTGCCCCCACCCCACCACCACACACACACACACACAGTGATGTAGTTTCAGGACGGCTTTAGTATTGGTTTGCCCCCTTTAATTCGCAGGAAGGATCTCGTCATTCTGTCTCCTGTCCATGAATTCGTTTCAATCAATCTTATTAATATATGTGTTAGTTATAAACTAACTGTCAATTTTGACGCCATTCCGTCTCGTCTATTATTTGTCTCGATTCAGCACTCGAATAATTTCTGTCGTTTTAATGTTCTAATTTATTGATATCTCCGGTATATGGTCCATTATATGGTCCACTATATGGTCTCACATGGCTTAATGGCCAAAATTTTTAAGCCTTTGTACAGCTTTAATGTATAAAAGTGAAAATGCGCTTCAAAGCTGAATATTTCTTGAAATACGCTTTATATAATAGGCGATGTATCGATAGGACAAGCTTTCCATGCGGACAGAGTTGCAGATTTTCACATACAATATCGATTTAATGTGCGATATATCGATATTTATATCGAATATTGATATGACAAGCGATCCGGACAGATAAATAGAGTTATAGTTCTGGATCATTAAAGCTATGCTATTCAATCCTAACTTGACGAAGTCAATTTATAAGGAAAATTATGTAACTTCTGCAAGCAATATTGTTTATGCACTACACACAATTAATTGCAGTTAACTAACAATTAATATTCAGGACTCATTCTTGAATCATTATTCATCCTTTTAAATTTTGATTGAATCGGTCTTGACCTGTAAAAACAGGGTCTACTAATAGAATAAAATAATACACTATCATTTCAAATTGTTTGCAGCGCCTCTATAGGTGATTTGAGAAGTTAAAATTTCTATTTCAAAAACTTGACACGATAAACGAAAAATGTTAATATGAGCAGAACATGACTTCCCCTGCAGACTCAAATTAATTTCCTCTTTATTTCTTTAATAATTCATTACATTGAGTTTAAGTGCACAAAATAAACAACAGAATTTTTTTAATGACGCTGAATTTGCACTTTTAATTAAATTTCCGTTTTCATTCGGCAACTGGACGTATTTTCAAAGTAGACGTTGGCAAAATGCAGTGAAACTAAAGTATCTTTAGAACGGCTAGTCCTAGAGTAATGGTGGATTAACTAATTATTTTCATCGTCGAAAATTACCTGCAAAACACACATTTAATTAATATATTTGAGCACATGTGTTCTTTTTTACTATCTTTTCTGGCTGTTTCGCATAAAATGGCAGGTTCTTTTCACTCCGAATCGTACCAAATCTAATAAGCACTGGGGTAACCCACAAATGACTTATCACCAAATTTTGTGAAATTCTGTCAATTAGTTTTCGAGTTAGAGTGAATACATGCATTGCACACACACAGAGAGAGAGAGACTTCACCCTAAAAATAGTTTTTTCGTGTTCCAGAGATATCAAATTGTGTAGACCGGCTAAAAATTCGAGTTGAGATTTTCGATACAATTTCGATATTTTCCCTATACATTTACTTCCTCATATATTGCAGGGAAAGTAAAAATTCAATTACAATGTTGCACAGTGTTATTTATTGTGTATGGAAATACCTACGGTTTGCGAATAATATGGACACAGACGATAAAAAAAGAATTCAACAAAAAGCGATAATTAAGCAAATTCCTCGTTTATCATGAGAGTACTTCGGAAGGAAGTAGCCAGAAATAATCATCGAGAAATAATAAAGGCAATTTCAATGTATTAAGAATTATCTCTTTTGCAGTAAAGAATAAATATATCATGAGTCAGTTCCACTGTAACTGACGTAACAATCAATACAAGTTATATGGGTTTTTTCATACCAGGAAACATTTACTAAAGATAACAAAGTAAAACTTCATGTTTTAAAATATTTATTACCTATGGCTATCATATAGCTCTTTTCAAAAACAAAATCCTTGCTATGCATATACTTCTATAATTTCCTTTAAAAATTGTGTAACTCGCGTATCTCAATTGGTCAAGGTGTAATTGTGATTCAGTAAAAAATTAAATACTATCAGATAGTTAAAGCTATAATGGTGTTTTTTGCTTATACACATTATTAAAGAACTACAATGATAATTGTAGTTCTTTAGTAATAATTGATAGTAATAATTGTAGTTCTTTAGTAATAATTGACTAAATGCATGCCTATTTATATTTATCAACCACAATTTCTAAAATTACAATGTATTTTGTAACTGACGTAACATGCTTCTTTAGCTGATGCAACAGTATAAATTTCTTATGATGTCAGTTATATTTGTAGTGCATTTTTATTCCTGATATTGTTATATGAAATCTAAAGTTTTTACTAATACAAATAGACAATCTAAAAATCTAATATTCTCTAAAAATAGGCAATAATCTGAATAACTATTTTGGGGCCAAAATGAGACATCTATGTGAAATTGATCTATAATAAAGGAATATGTTTGTTTGTTTGTTTGTTCCTTTGTTTGTTACTCCCGTAGAGGAAAATCTAAGCGATCCACAGCTACAAAATATGATATAGTAATACTTCTGTTCAGACACAAAGCCATCTAGGAGCGGCTTTTTAGAATTTGAATTAAGTTGTTTAGTTATTAAATGTTCAAACTTCAGCTTGAGCTAACTTCGCACAAATCGATTCTTCAGAGATCAAACATATCGTCACAGCGTTTCCAGCTTAACACCATTGAAGAGATCGAAGAATTCTCATTCAAAAAATTTTGAACTAAATCAGTACTATCAATAGACAAATATTTTAAATATACAGGGTGTCCCAAAACCACTGACCTCGGCTTTTATTCCTTAAATATTGATCTTAGACATGTATAATAAATTACAAAGTTGCGTAAAATATGGAACAGAATTTTATGAAATCGATAAAACTTTTCAGGGGATTAAATTTGAAGAAATACAAAATTCAAATTGTTATACGGCCCCCGTACAAAAACATTTCCAATGAGTTTAATGTGCCCCATACACTAATAAGGTAATGTACAAAATTTCAGCATTTTGTCATAAGTCCCAGAGATATGTTTAAACAAAGTTGGTGAGGGATTAATCACAAATTAAAATGTAAATGTTTACAGCAAGAGTGCAATTGACGCAGCATAGAAATGCATCATAGGTAAATAATATCTGCCTCTTTTCTTTAATGGATATTTGGCGTGAATGGAAAACATTTTGAACAATCTTAATATAAAGTTATTGTTTCTACACAGTGTAGATACTTTTGTACCAATAAATAGCAAAATTATTATTTATTTATGTAGTCATAGTTTCCTTTCGTAATTTGTGTATGACCCCTGAAACGCGATTTGCCGACATGAGTTTTCCCGTCTGAAACCCATGTCTATGCACCGAAAAGTGTTTTAAGTCAGCAGTTTTGTCTTTTCATATATCTGGGACTATTTATGAAGAATGCTGAAATTTTGTATATCACCTTATTAGTGTATGGGACACATTTTACTCATTGGAAATGTTTTTGTACGGGGGCCGTATAAAAAATTTAAATTTTGTATTTCTTCCTATTTAAGCCCTTGAAAATTTTTATCGATTTCATAAAATTCTGTACCTTTATTTACGCAAATTTGTAATTTATTATATATGTCTAAGATCAATATTTAAGGAATAAAATCCGAGGTCAATGCTTTTGGGACATCCTGTATATTTTTTGTGTTTTGAGGACGTTCTCTGGATCACACCCATTTTAAAAGTTGAGGGGAGAGCGATGTGCTAACATTCTCTCTTATCAGAAATTTTTCAAGATATCCTGTTTCAGATTCTTTACTAGAGGTTTTGAATCTTTTGTTTTTACTCCTTTGTTGAGACCGTGTTTCGAGATCTGGAGAATTGTGTTATCAGTATCTGTATTGGTAGAAACTTAAAAAGTACGTTGATCGTGATGGCCAACATAATATTTACACTGTGTCCGTTAACGAAGAACCTAGTAACGTAGTCCTTTAACTTAGAACGTAGTAACGTATTCTGTTAACGTAATAACGTAGTTTTCGCAAATTAAGGATTTCAGTTATTTGTGTTGAGGGAGGGGAGAGGGAGTCGGGTGATGCGTATCACGCTTAATGTGTCTACTGCTATTTAGACAAATAAAATGCATTTATTATTTTTATTTTATGAAGCTTGCTTGCTTTAACGTAGCGCAAATTTTCAATGAGGTTCTATGGTATAAATGACTTTTAATGACTTCCGCAAAGGATGAGGTTGAAAAGTCAAGTCCAATCGCCCACGTGCTAAAATACCACTAGACAGAGATTGCCATATGACGACTCCGCTTCTTGGAATTTGATAGGAAACGTCAGTTGATGGCAACAGGTGTTCGGCATGTGAACTCACTTGGGAGCTGTGTTCTCGAGATTGTCCTCATTAGAAATATTTTAATTTACATAATGTACTGTTGACTTCAATTTATATTAATAACCCTACATTTAAATGTCCCCTGTGCACTTATTTAATTTTATATAGGGTTCCCTCATAAGTCCTTATGCATCTGAACTTTTGATTGAAGTGTTCTAGACCTGCAATAAAAGGGTCGAGATAGAAAATCAAATTCCTCAATTTTCTGCCAGAGGCACTGCAAATACTCCTAGTTGGTAGCCCTTGTCATCTTCCCCTTTGAAGATCTTGTTTCTGCTGCTCTGGAATAAGGACTTCGAGGGAATAACAATAAGAACTTCGAGGGAATAACAATAAGAACTTCGAGGGAATACGAATAAGAACTGAAAGAGAGCACTAAATAATACCAATGGATTTAGTCCAGAATAATTGATTCTTTAAATGTCGATTTCTAATATTTTGCTATATTCATTAATGAAACAGTGTTATTAATTTGAACACAAGGGAAGCTCTTTCTATTGTAACAGTTCCATCCTCATGCAAATGTGTCCTTAAGTAGATAATACTGAGTAAAGTGATTTTACAACGTACTCAAGATTTGCTTATGCGGAGCATAGTTCATAAGTTTTCAAATATGTAATTTAAGCTAAATCCGTTATAACGTTTTTACCCCCAAAGGTTTTGTGTCAGTATAAATGATTATTTTGCTTGAAATAAAAGATCGTAAATTTAAACGTTATCAAAGGGGAAATTTTCACTTCAGCTGGAATTTTATTGATATCACTGAAAGAGATTAAAGAAAGTGATAATGTAAATTTAAGGTAAATTGTCGAAAATAGTTATATTTAAATTTTTAGTTTAGATTTTATCTGGATCAAAAATTTTGGTTTATTGTAAAGGCGTACGCGCGCGTGCGTGTGAAAGTGTATATATATGTTTCATAGATATGGGCAGTTCAAGTTCAAATATTGTTTATGAAAATGGACCGTTTCTCATTTTATTAGGTTGCGATTTTACAGGTCAAAACAAAATGTTTCTCGAACAAGTGTTCGATTCTGTGAACATGATTAACATATAAAACTCAAGTTTCGTGAAGTAAAATAGAAAACAAAAACAATTTTTATTAGTCACGATGAGCAGATTGATTAATGACTTGCTCCTCAAAACACTTGCATCGAGCATTCGTGCGGATTTCTTTTTCAGACAAACATTCTATGTTCAATGAGCAAATTTCTTATTTTGGAACAAGTGCCTCGCCCGAAGGCAAGAAACATTAAATGAAAGTAAGAAATTAAAGGAACAATTTTCTTTATTTAAACATTAATTACAAGAGGCTACGTAAAGTTACTACTCAAATAAATATCTGTTACACAATATCCAATTTAGATTTAGTTTGTATTGACTTTCTTCGATCAAGGTCTGGAATTTTCCAGAGCTCGTACTCCACTGTCTATGACACTTGGCTAAGATAATACAGAGCTACTTTGAACCCGATACCTCACCGTACTTGACATTTGGCTACAACTATACACATTTTTTACTTATTTTTCTTATTTTACTTATACAGATTCTGCTTTGAACCTGATACATCACTGTCTATTCACTGGGCTACGACTATACAGAGCTACTCCAAAACCTAAAATCGTTAGTAGATACCTTGGTTGCGACTGTCCAGAGCTACAGCTGCTTAGGTCACCAATAGTTTTTGGAAGAATAAACTCAGCATTGTACTCAGTCGCGCTACAACTGCATTTACTCCTTTTTGTCCTCTACAGTTTAGGGGAAAACAGTCTCACCATTAGAATCAGCTGTGGAACCTGCCGAACTCCCCGGAACCTAATACTTCACACCACTGGAATTTCCATCGGATTAATATGTATGTATAGTAATCATATATGATTAATTATGTGTTTGTATAATTGTTAGGATTTGAACTTAATGAATAAATAAAAAAGGTGAATGTTGTCATCAAGCATCCGCTCTTAATAAGATAATTGTAATAAATTGCGAAGAAAGCCAACGTGAAGGACAGAATAAAATTATATTTTCAATATCATTAAATATTACTATCAAAGTTTAATACTATGATTCCTATGGTTACCTCAAAATATAAATTGCCAAATTTAAATATTTAGAAATTACGAATTTGAATGTTTAACATTGATTATACAATATGTTATGAGGAATGATGTTAAATGTGAGTAGTAAATAATTTCGACTTGCAATTTCGTTTGCATGAAATATGTGTCGATTAAAATATTTTGAGTTTGAATGATTTAATTAGCTCCACTAGAAGATCATTGAGCCTAGGACGAGACACTGTGAGTAAATGTTTAAATTCACCTCGTAACACTATCCATCCACCAATACTTATGTTTCCGTACAAAATTACAATTAATTAAACATAACAGGAAATAAATTATATGAAAAATTAAATATCCTACAGTTTTGAAGTATAGTAAAACATAGGCAGATATGGCTGGTCAATCTAATTTTCAATTCACAAGTCCAATGACGTACATTTCACCATAGGACTCTGTTCAGTTAGAACACTGGTCGATGTCATGGCGACACAGAACATATTGAAACATAAAGCCATGACCGGTCAAACCGATTCGTAATGGGGTGGAAGTGAAAGGCGCTAGTCAGTCTGCAACGCGTGACTCTTCCAGTGTCGTATTAGAAGCAACTCTACTGGGCTAAACAATCTCATGAGTCAGCGACCTTTTTCTCATAGTTTTGCATAAGTCGAGAGCTCAGAACACTAGCCAAAAGTCAAGATGGTCAGGTATATCACTCCTCAAAAAACGCGCAGGGTATAGGCTGTTTCTTTTATATTGTCGGATCAAGGTTATTAAAGTTACTTCTCTCCTTTTAGTTTTCGGAAATTGGAAAATTCTCCTTTCCACATCAGTTTATGGGGGTCAAGGCAAGCATTTCCTAGCGATCGTTCGGCTGCCGGGTTGTGGGTTCGAGTCCCACATTCAGGCATGGATGTAGTGGCGTTGGTCGTGGTGTGATCCGACCCCCACTGGTGCGCTGGAGCAACGTCATATGACGTCTGACAGGTTCACGGTTCTAGCCGGTATATAGGCGAATGATGAGAGATTCAGTTGCCTGCCCATTGGAAAATAAAACAACAAAAAAATCAGTTTAAGGCAACTGTTTGGGAAGGACTTTCTTTTCTACACTCAACTGAGGCTGAGAAAGCGTACGTACTCGTCTGATACTAGTACTGCTATGCTTACGTAAAGGAAATCGCGCCCTTGAACCGCCAATATAAAAGAAACAGATTATAGCATAAAGCCGTTCGTAGCCAATTAAGCTTTTATTCTAATTGAGCGCATTTCACTGATAAAAATGACTTCAATTAGATAATTTATTCTAAAATAACCGCCCTCGAAGTTTCTACGTCAACATTCCCACAGGTAAGAGGCTGAACGTGCGATTGAAAATAACAAGTGCATAGCTGCTTGCTCACGAAACTCATATCGAAGCTAAAACTCATATCAAAGCTAAAACTCACGAAGCTACCACTCACTGCAATTTATAATAAATACTTAGCACAATTGATACCACTTTCCAGCATGCGACTCTTATCAATGCAACTAACTTGGTCTACCCTAGAGCGGCATGTAGAACCAATTCCCTTAAGGTACTCAGGAATCACCCTAATCCAGAATACACACTACAACTCTATCAGCACGAAATCTGCCAGATGACCGGTACGATATTGGAAGCGAGAAACGCCATACAGTGTTTTGCTCTGTAGATACCATTCATTTTAAAATACGTGTAAATTATTCGAACACTTTTTTCTTTGTTTGTTTATTTGGTATATTTTATTTAGTTTTCATAGAAAATTATTCAGTTGATAAACTAACGCATGTAGCTTTCCAAAACCTGTAGTGCTCTATTTTTGTCATAAAGCATTTAAGATCGTAGTTTTTGTATTGAAACGGTGTTTTGTGTGAGACCAAATTGAGCAATATATGTTTAAAATAATACAAGCTGAATAAAGGTTCAGAGAAAAAAGCATCAGATTTGACATTTTATTAAATGATGTTTGCGATCCATAGATTCACCAATTTGCAATGATATCAACAAGCTGGAGAGTTATTAATTCTAACCCACGCTCCTGAACCTGATCCCAAGAATCAACGTCAAAAAGTGGGAATCCATTCAGGATCGCCCCAATCCAATATGCAGGCAAAGAAAAGACCAATCAAGTTAGGGGCCACAGGGAAGGTATTTTTCCTCGAAGCAGGGTAGAAGTTAAGATTACCTGATCAAAAAGAGGACGAGAAACAAAAG
The DNA here is from genome assembly GCA_951213105.1 of Amaurobius ferox. Lineage (NCBI taxonomy): Eukaryota > Metazoa > Arthropoda > Arachnida > Araneae > Amaurobiidae > Amaurobius > Amaurobius ferox. Next base: position 137,528,772 of record OX578137.1, read on the forward strand.
ATAAATTATGTTCGATATGATGAGACATAAAAAGATTGAATGTGTAAAAACTAAAGTAGTAGTCGTGCAAATATACTCCAGATGAAATACGGAGTCTAACAAATTCGCTCCCTAGAGTTAAGTGCACCAAATCAATAGCCAGACTAAGTGATTGCTGTCTAGGGCATTTAAAATGAACACAAGATACGTACCAGCTCTTTATTTTAACAACTGGGTAGAACGCAGAACTTTTAACTTTTCAGTAAATAATTGCTTGATCTAAGTATATTTCATAAAATATTAAATGAGTGTTTTGTATAAAATATTATTTGTACATATTATGTTATAATCTTTGATTGCTACTTATATAAATGTTATAATTTAACAAGCTAAATATAGTAGTCATTGACCAATAATTTACATTTCGGATTGATATATTGACGCTCAGTGTAAAGATACATTTGCATGGTATTCACCGAAAACATTACAGTATACTCAATTATCACTACACTTACGAGTTGACTACTCAGCTCTGTAATAAGCATAAAGAAAACTTAATTTAATCTGTACTTCAATATATACTGAAAGACAATTAATAAAATTTTACGACATTTTGGTACACGTGACCATTCACATATATTATATTTATATCACATTTTGAATATTTCTACTATTTTTCCTTCATTTTTCTTATCTTTCTTAGGAACGATTTCCTTTCCTCACGTGAGCCAACTATTTACTGACCGGCACGTTGTTATCTCTGTTGATACTGAAGATCTGGCATTTTATCTTGATGATGGTGCATGTTTGTTATCTCGGAAACTGATTCTCACTTTTAATCCACCTGTATGCTGTTGAACTAACAAAATATTTACTTTTCAGAAGGTTAGTTTAGTTCTAAGAACTTTTATCTGGAAATTAAGACATAGCAAATTCAATATCTCTAATAATAGAGCTTTTACCAAGTGATAAAGAAACATGAACAAAACAAGTAATATAAAAACATAGCGAAATGTGAAAACTCGTATATGACTTCATCATGAAGAGTTTTAATGCGCAGTCATAACATACTTAATTAGCAATTTCAGAATCCAGATTAATTCAAACTTGCCAAACTCCACTAAAAATCAACCTTAACATTCCCTCTTATCCCAATTCTGATAAAATGAATACTCACAATACGAATTGACTTCCGGAACTTCCCAAGATAAAATAAAATCCCTTTTTCCCTACAGTCATGAATACAGCCGTAGGACATTCCTGTACTCGAGGGAAATATCCGCAAAATCGGTGCTCAAGTGATTTTACTCGGAGATATAAAACTATATTCTTTTGTAACACACCGGAGAGCTTACCAATAGAATCAATAAAACAGCATTCAATCGTATAAAAGCATTGAAAAATCTATACATTTTTCAAGAGACATAAGATATAGCTAATGCGAATGAAGAGTTGTGAATTGAGTCAATGTTTTGCGAATGAAATTATTAATTAAATATAAGCCATCCAATCAGAATGAGAATTCTGAAACTTACAAATTTAAAATGCTGTAAAAAAATTGTGATACAGTAATCCTAAAAATTGTTTGAAGACTGTTAATATATACAAAAGAAACAAAATGCACTAGCCATTATTAGACAAGAAGGCGCCAAAATTCATAATATGAGCTGATAATAATTTATGATCACGGTAAATAAATGATGATATTACGGCACATGAGGTCCGCTGACTCAGTCGACTCCGCGGGCTATATAAGAGACTCGCCAATAGAAGCCCGGACGAGGCTCCTTTCAGATGCCTGTGAGCTAACAGGCAGACAGACGCCAACAAGCCAATAGACAGTCAGGGTGGAGCTCCCAGATAAGTCCATGCAATGGATAAAGGATGGGTTAATTTAACTCATCAAGCAAATATAATCGTGTGAATCTGTACAGGTTGCAGAGTCCACTTCGACAATAAGAGCTTGCAATTTCGTCCCAGTAACTCAACGATAGAGTGTCGGCTGGCCAGTTTGGAGATCCAGGGTTCGATTCCCGGTTGGGACAGAAAGCATCTTTTCAATGGCGCCCAAACAAATCCACCCTATAAGTTCGTCTAAAGATGTCGGAGGTCTGAAAGTGGCCCTAGTACGACTAGGACGGATTCAGTGGACTCTGGAAGATTGAGCACCGATTTCAAATTGAGAGGATAACGACCAAGCAGGATACTAACCTGGGTAAAACTAGTAATAGCAGGAGGCTGACCTGAGATAAAATAGTAGGAGGTGGTCAGTCAGATTGTCAATTGCTCCCCAATCTGACATTAGAGGGTGGAGAATGCAGAGTCCACTTCAACGATAACAGTTTACAATTTCGTCCTAGAAGCTCAAAGGTAAGGCGTGGACTGACCAGTTTGGATATCTAGGGTTCGATTCTCGGTTGGGGCAGCAAGCCTTTACAAAGTATGAGTGAGATTCTGTGAAGTATGGAGACAAAGTACGTGTATATGGAGTAGCACATATTAGACTAACCATTTCTACCCACGTTAGTTGTCACTAAATGTGACACCTACACTTAATGAATGTTCTAAATATCCTAACCTCTTCAAATTATTACATAAAAGTGACTTACATTTCATAGTTCTAATAAAAGGTAAATTACGAAATTTAAAACAATATTTCATCTCACTGTATTTTGTTTTATTTTCAAAGTTTTTGCTTTATTTTCAATGTTAATAATACTATTATTTTTTCATCGCTTAATTAGAAGAATACCATACTTAATAATAACCAGCATACTTCGAAGCATACTTCAAATAATAGCCAGCATTTCAAGCATAACTTCGTTATTTCGGTTAGAAATGGCATCAAAAACTACATAAAATTGGAATTATAAAATATAAAAACATCGTTTGCATGAGTTAAAATACATCAAGAACTGTAGCTTGTACACAAACAGAGTTCATTTATAAAATTTAGGATCTTTTTTTCTGTATTGGATGGTATAAAACAAATTTTGTGTGATTAGCATTCTTGTGTTATAGCTGGGAGAAACTTGGGAACAATTAAGGATTTGGAGATTTATTAATTTTTCAAGCAAATTTCCAAGATTTTATATGTCTCTCGTTATTTATAGGTTAAATCCAACGTGTATTGAAAGTTTCATAATATAAACAGCTTGATTTATCTATCTGTTTAACTATCTATCTCTGGGTAACGCTTAGTGAAAATTTTGGTGCCGAAATTGGTGGAATATTGCCAAATCGGCGGGATTTTTTAAATGTTGCCAAATTGAAGAGATTTTTTAAATGTTGCCAAATTGACGGAAATGTCGCCAAATAAATAAAATTGACTCTCAATCAATGAAAATGGCGAGTAATTGATGAAAATTCAATATCTTGAAAATAACATATGAACAACTATGTGAATAATACATTTCTCCGTCCGTCCTTAATGCTTGGTGAAAAATTTGGCTGATGTCACAAACTTGGCGACTGTTTAAATATTGCCAAATAGACGACAATGTCCCCAAATTCATATAAATGTCTCCTAATTTATAAAAATAACGTTAAATGGGAGGCAATGTTTTGCACATTTTTAATTCCGTCATATGACGGTCATACCTTCTAGTTCTAATATATTATTACAAATATTTTCATTTTCGAAGTACACACAATTGTGTACCAACCTTAGAATATGAGAATCAGATAGTAATGCAGTTTAATACAGAATATTTCTCAATGAAAAGAATTAAGGTTATATTATAGAATTTCAGCTACAGTACTGACGACCATGCTAAGGCATGGAACAATTTACAAGCATCTCAAACTTAACATTGTAATAATAAGTTTGATTTTTAATATAAAGTAATCAATTTATCTGTCATGAAATATTAATTGAAACATAAAAGGATTATTCGCATCTGAAGTTGTTATATCCTTCCTTTGAAGACTAATATCCATTCTTTTCGTCTTTCTATTATATGATTTAATAATTTCAAGTTCACTTTTTGGAAAACAGAGGATATAAAAAAATTGATCTCACTATTGCTTCGACTATTACACCTTAACACAAAACGCGGGCGCGGTAGCCCATTGGTTAGCGCGCTGGAGTTGCACTCGGTAGGCCCGGGTTCGATTCCAGCCACTGCCAAAACTGCCGCCGTGTTCACGCGGAGTACGATCACGTTAAACATGTGGGTCCGTAAGTCCTTCCGAGAGGTTGGTGGTAGGGGAAGGAGGGTACGGTCCCTGTGGATGCCTCCCCCACTGGGTTTCCGGTCTAAATTGGGTGGCACTTCCCGGCTGTCCAAACAGTTACCTTACACCTTTCTGGTAGGTCGGACGGTCTGGGTCTCAACAACAACAACCTTAACACAAAACAAACATTAAGTATTTTTGAAAACTCGCCCTTCAAATTTCCTGCTTGTCTTACAAAATTAAACGGCTTGTTTTGCAGCATTTCATCAAATCAATGGCTACGCATGTTTTGCATCATTTTTCAAGGCAAGTGTGTGACATCAATGTGGAAATATCTTTAAAGATTCATCTTTCTAGCCCCAGAGGTTGGGAAGGATACTGTGATGAGTGAGTGAATGTTAGTCTTTTAAATTTATAAATCCTTATTTATTGCATACATTTTCAGATACAAAAAAACAGAAAATCAATTGAATTTTCTAAGCTTACCTAATTCGACACTTCCTGTGTTAAAGGGGCAAGTACACTCAAACCTATTTTTGTGCGGTGGATAGAGACCGCATAAAAAAAAATCGCACAAATTTCACGAGTAGCTATAAAAAATAGTTTTCGCAACACAATTAAAAAGTATTTTTTTATGCTGTGAAGAGGGACCGCATAAAAAAAATCTCACGTAGAAAATAACTCAAAACCTTACGAAATAACTAGGAATTGCTTTTTTAAACGAAATCAAGACACGAGGCTTGGCAGCTACTTGGAATTTCGCCAAACGTTTTGGAATCTGATTTAGAAAATACACATGCGAACATTTTTAAATATTTTATTTACATATGTACTTATTTTACACATACAAAACTTTTCAAAACGTATAACCATTATCCTTCGTAGTCTGACAATACGCGAACTTTCTTGTGGTAAACTGGTTCAAAATCGCTTTCGTCACTTGAAGATACTACCTCGCACTCGTTTAGAGTTGTCTTTTTTCAGTTACCATGTAGTCGGTGATCAGTTTTTGCGACGACTGGTGTTTCACTAGACGCTTGTATATGTCTCGGTAGCCAGATATACAAGATTGAAGCTCCTTTTGGAATTTTGAAGTCCTTTTAGAATTAGCATCGAAAAACTAAAAGGCCGATCAAACCTACTAATTTTTTTTATTGATAACTTCGTCAATTATGTTCCAATTTGATTGAAATTTTTATATACCGCACAAAAAAAATCGCACAAAAAAAATCGCACACAAAAAACAATCGCACAAAAAAAGACCGCACAAAAGCAGGTTTGAGTGTGCTCCTAATAGTTTCTTAACAGTTTCTGAAAATTGATTATAAAAATTAATATTAAAGATTGTAAATTTCTGAACAGTTTAAAAGCAAACCGCATGAAAATTTTTTCATTGAAACGAAATTTATGGTGCAATATATTTTGACACAAAATGTAAAAACATTATAAAGTGTTAAGTATACATTGATTTCTCTCAAAATGGTGTTTTTATGCATTGCGCGCATGATTTATACGAAATAACTGAATAGAATAGCCTGAAACTTTCCAAACATGTATATACAATATTTATGCGTAAAACGACGGAATATTATGTTTTAAGAATTAACACTTTTTTGAATTAAAATTAATTTAATGTCACAAAATATGAAATTTTCAAATTTCATTGAATAAAATGCTGTTATGAAAATATGTTTATATTGTTTTTATTTTTCGTCATTTTAAAAATACAATATTATACTATAAAAATATTTACATCAAAATGAACTTTCATATCCACAAAAAACTGAGCGCAATATATGAACTTTGTCCATTTCTCAATACAATTGAATTTCTTTTAATTATTCAAACTTATTTTAAATAAGTAGGCATATTCGTTAGAAGCTTTTAATAGATAATTCCATAAATTACATGTGTGCTAAATTTTATTTTTGTAAGTTTATAAAAAATAGTAATATGAAACATTGAAATATGGTCACTCTTTATGCATTTTTTGCCTTTTAGGAGGTCCATGTCCTCTTATATATCTACCTTAATTATATATCTTATTAATTTATATATCTACCTACGCAGTAACTCTCTATAAAAAATACTCAAATTATTTGAATATAATTTTTTTAAACTGCAGAGTAATACCCTGGGGTATAAACAGTAGACAACGGTGAAAGTTGCGCAGTTGTACTCCTTTTCAAATCAAGAAACACGTGAGCGGAGACTATGAAAGTTTTATCCATGCAGAGAATCATCGCATGAAAGAAACTCATACATAATGCATCATTCCGGTTAAGACAAGTACAAAGAAAGAGTCTGAAACGAAAGAAGCTGAGCTGGAAAATCTTACTTTCAACGACAATTCTAGGAAGCTGAAAACGTCCTTTATAAATGTCAGTTGCTTTAAAAAATAGTGGTAGATGTATACTAAATATATGCATGTGTAAACTCAACGTTATGTTATTACATTTGAATTGCATTTGGTTTACTTAATATCATATTTACAGAACTATAAATGAAATCTACGGCTGGGGTTTCACTCTTTAGTTTTGCTAGTATGACATAAGCTATTGATTAAGCCATCAAATTTCCATGACTTTGGGAATATCTTTGCAATTTATTTTCCATAAATGTTCTAAACATAGAGGTAAAGGTAAAATTTAAAACATCATACACCCTTTTAAAAAAAAATGGAAGCATCATGAAGAAAGTAACTGTTTCTATTGAAATTAAATATGCGTACAGCTTATACACAGGTAATGAAATGATTACAAAATCGAGGCCGCAGGATCCATCACTGGTTAGCAATTACACATTAAATGTTCAAATCAGTAATTAGTGAAATCCCTTATGGCTGCAATTCATGCTTGTATACATCTAGGTAAGGAGTAATAAAGTTTCCTAATGTCAACCTGCGATACATTCTGCTAGGCATTCCTCAATTGTTGCTCCAGATCTGCTACATTTCGAGGTGCCCGAATCTGGCGACCTAGAATGTCCCCAACATGCTCGATTGGCGAAAGGTCTGGTGACCTTGTTAGCCAAGGAATGGATCAACAGCACGGAGACAGTCCACAGATATGCGAGCCGTATGTGGCGTGGCATTATCGTGTTGGAAAATGGCACCAGAATGTCGTGCCATGAAGAATAACCCAAACGGTCGCAGAATTTCATCAACATGTCATTGAGCTGTTAAAATTGTACGCAGGAGGACTAGGGGTGATCTGATGTTATAAGAGATAGCACCCCACATCATCACGTCAGGGATAATGGATGTGTGCCTGTTGAAGACCCAGGCGGATACCAGCCTGATGGCAGCCATAATGCTCGGCTACGACACCACTCCAAACAACTCTGTCGATGTTGTGTAGTTATGGGCAGACGTCTTAAAGGCTGCTGTGAGCGTAACCTCACCACAGCCAAGCGCCGTGAGATGGTGGAATGTACCATGGATGATATGGAAAAGACTGTAGCACTTTGGATGGCGGGCAATGATGCCGTTGGGCCAGTTCGGGCCTGACACATAATCATCCGATCTTGACTTGCATTCGTGCACTTTGGCCTTCCAGAGCCTTCATTCCACCGATAAGTTCCTTGCAGCAACTATTGCTGTCAGCACCTTTGCACAGCAGTGCCCGTTCTGTACAGGCGGCGGCCTATTGCTCGGTGTGACCAGCCAGCTTCACGCATCCCGACTACACGACCACATTCGAACTCGCCTAATTGCTTATAAGGTATTCGACGACGTCGTAACGACATAATTGGTTGTGTCTCCACGGAACTGAAAAGCCGATAACGAGCAAAGATAAACCGCCCACATTTTTAACCCGGTTTATTGTATGCTAGTTGCGCAGTGAAAACGCGCGCTACGACCGAAGTTAACACTCATTGGCCTTGCAAATTTAATCATTCGCATACTTGGTATAAAGGAATTTGCATGCGAAATTTCGAGTTGATCGGATTATTTTTTAGGGGTGCATCTTTTTTTTTTTTCAAAAGAGTGTATTAAAAAACACCAATATCGTTGAAGACAATCATTCAGTTGGCGCTGTATAAGTAATCCTGAATTATATGCATTTCTATGGCAAAAGGCCTAAACATTTATTTATACTAGCAATTTTGTAAAAATAAATTATTAGCGCAATGCAAAGTAGAATTGTAAAAATAAAGAATATCCCTACATATTCAAATTTACCTTTCAAGATATTTTCATCTCTATACTCTGTACTCAATCCTGCAACTATGGAAAAATACTGGTTAAGTATACTCATAATTAGGGAACCGTTAATTTAAAATCATCCAAAAATACATACACTAAATACTACGCCTGCCAGTTGTGTCGACTAACTGTAGCAACTACTTAACATACACTAACGACACCTAGATATAATTCTCAAAGCATTGTGACAATTTTAAGTGTGTCATTCATAGGAGTTTTATCTCCTTTCTAACTCAGTGATTCTAAACCTAAATGATCATATGGCGTTGTACTGTACATATAGTGAACGACAGTGGCTGCGTCAATTGCTTCAAATTGTCATATTTAAGCGTGAATTCGAAATATGTATCCAGGCCTAAAGAGGCAGGAGTCGTATATAAAAATTGGGATAAAATAGTTTCTTCCCAGAAAATAAGGTATAAGTATTGTATGGTTGTGCACTGTTGGTAAATAATCATGAAAAGGAGGCGAGTTACTGAAATTAAGAATGTATTGAACTGGTTTGCTGACTTTAAGTTGTTATTTGTGCCTAATTTGGACATATGGGTGTTTTATTATGCTGATAATGACGTTTGAACAACGTTTTGTTACTTGAAGTCCTTCATTTACGTGATTCCTGTTTTGGCCTATCGTGATAAGTTTAGATATTAATTGTAGAAAAGTATATTTGCCATATGTGCTCATCCTGAAATTAACCAATGTAGCTAAAAGCAAGTAGGAGTTGTATCTTCTCGGTTAACATAAAGCACATCTTCATAGCGTCCGAATATAAAACCCAACTCCAACTGCCATTACGGACTGATGAAGATTACATGACAAACTATTGGGTATATATAACACTGTTTTAAATACATTCTGTTACACTTACGGAACACTTAAATCTGATGGTCATTTGTAAAACTCAACACTCAATTATTTTAAATCATATTTACTATGATTTAATCTCTATATTTTGCATGCAACTTCAAGCCATCGAAATTTTACATAGAATATTTCCCAATAATTTTTTAACGGTTTCGTAAATCTGACTATATCTCCCTCTTAACTAAAGACAATACAGTTTTACTCGTGATGAGGCAGATATTGCCATACTATTAAGAATAATATAATAGAGCTAAATATTACAATAAAGTAAATGAAATGGAACATACAATTTCCGTTTGGTACAACTTCTTTAGTGAATAAGTGCTATTGTCAAATTTTGGATGTTACTTTTGTTTGTTTCCGCAATGCATTTTTTCATTGCATCCATCCCTGATACAGGTAAATATGTGACATGAATAAGTGGAGGATAATTAAAGAAACAAGAGGCAATTTCTCCAAATCCTTCCTGAAAATACCACACTGATTCTATAAATCTAAATTTCTATAAACTTTCTTACTATCATTGAGAATTTTATATTCCCATTCACACATATACCAGACGCATAGCAATACTGAAGGGCCTGTAACCTATAGATAAGCAGGGTAAACTTGTAACTTTTTTATTTTTATAATTTTTTTACATTTGCCTTTAAATAGCAACATTTTGATAGCATTTAAATTAACAATAATTTCCTCCTATATTTCCAAGTTAAATCAGTGACTGAATCGTCGGGAAGGCCGAAACAGGGTTGAACATTCCCCATGCTCAAAGTAGGTTAAATATGCTACTCTCTTGGTTGAATTGATGACAATAAAAATAAGCTGAAGCAGCTTCGTTGTTACTGACTTCATCCTCTATGATATTAAATCATCGACATTATTACAGATTGTCAATTTAAATACTGCACGAAATATATTTTAAAACAATTGATTGGGAGCAAAATGGTCTATTTTGTTAAAATAGGACAAGCCTATAGAGGTAAAAGGAAGGAGTTAAATCATCATGTATGGAAAACGCCACAATCATTAGAGACAATAATTCAGTTATCGCTGGGTCAGATAAGTTCCATCGCATTGTTTGTATTTTTTTGGTGAAAGTCTCGTGTATTGAATTAAATAACATTTATTTTAAGTGCTAATTTTGCTGAATAACATTATCAGTGCAAGGGTAACGCAAACAAAACAAAAAGGAACGCAACAAAAAGAATATTACTACGTATTGAAATTGTTTTCATTACCTTCCTTATATACATAATGTATATGAAAAGTATTGTGACGGGGTCGAAAATTCGAATTCGAGTTTTCGACGGGAGAGCACGTTTCAAGCATCCCTGATCACGAATCAAATATTTTTGAAGTGATGCATGTGTGTGTGTGTCAAAGTATGTGTGTGTGTGTGTGAAAGTATGTGTGTGTGTGCGTGTGTATGTGCGTGTGTGTGTGTGAGTCTGTGGAGACGATAACTAATGAACGAATGGACCAATTAAAACGAAATTTGGTATAAAAATCACAATCAGTAAACACTGGAAGTCTATTGTTTTTATACGCAATCGAATGTCCAGAACACCCCTAAATTTTTGAGTGAAATTTTGAAAAAATCGTCAAAAAATCAAAACCGCTAATAAAGTTACGCAAATAGACATTTCTTATGCAATTTTTCATTAGAAAACAATTGACATACATTTTAGAAGGCTAACATGAACCGTTCTCGAGATATTGCACATTTTTCAAAACAATTATCAAAATGTCATATAAATTAAGAAAAAAATATTTCCTATTGAGAAACATGTTCACTTTTCATATCTAATACCATGCGATAAAATTGACGACATCATTCTCGTTGATCTAGCCCGTTCCATTCATGAAAAAAGATACTTTGAGTAATACTTTTGTATTTGAACATCAATAGTCATTTATCTGCTGTAGGGATAACTTATTTCTTCGTCCATAATGCTTGGAGAGATTTCGGCAACGAATTTGGTGGAATGTCGCCAACTTGGCGACTTTTTTAAATGTTGCTAAATTAACGAAAAACTCGCCAAATGGATAAAAATGACGCTAAATCAATGACGACATGGAAAATGAAGACTCATTGACGAAAATTCAATATCCTGGAAAGAATATAAATAACTACTATAAAAATAATATATTTTTTTTACTGTAACAGTAGTAAATTCATTGCATTATATAAGGAAAGGCATGTGCTGCCCACATCAGATTTTCTTCTAATTTATTGTTTCTATATTTTATATCGTGTTCTACAACTAGGAAAAATATTTATTACTTCTACTTATGATTAGGGTACTTAAAAGTAATCAAAAATAAGTATATTAATTAAACCATACAATTTGCTGTAGTGTCAGATGAGAATAGATGGGACTTTGCTAACACTAGCTACACATAGATATAATTCTCACAGCTGTATGGCATTTTCAAGTGTTTCAGTCATAGATATTTTATCTCCTTCTATTACTTTCCTTATATACATAATGTATAAGGAAAGTATTGTGACGGGGTCGAAAATTCGAAATCGAGTTTTCGACGGGAGAGTACGTTTCAAGCATCCCTGATCACGAATCAAACATTTTTGAAGTGATGTCTGTGTGTGTGTATGTATGTGTGTGTGTGTGTGTGTGTGTATGTGTGTGTGTGTGTGTGTGTGTGTGTGTGTGTGAAAGTATGTGTGTGTGTGTGTGTGTCAGTGAGTCTGTGGAGACGATAACTGACGAACGAATGGACCGATTCGAACCAAATTTGGTACAAAAATCACAATCCGTAAACACTGGAAGCCTATTGTTTTTATACGTAATCGAATATTCAGAACCCCCCTAAATTTTCGAATAAAATTTTGAAAAAATCGTCAAAAAATCGAAACCTTTAATAAAGTTACGCAAATAGACATTTCTTATGTAATTTTTCATTAGAAAACGATTGACATAAATTTTAGAACGCTAACATGAACCGTTCTCGAGATATTGCACATTTTTCAAAAACATTATTAAAAAGTCATATAAAATGAAAAAAAAAATATTTCCTATTGAGAAACATGTTCACTTTTCATATGTAATACCATGCGATAAATTGGTTGATATCACTCTCGTGGATCTAGCTCGTTCCATTCATGAAAAAAAATACTTTGAGTAATACTTTTGTATTTGAACGCCAATAGTCATTTATCTGCTGTAAGAACAACTTATTTCTTCGTCCATAACGCTCGGCGAAATTTTGGCGACGAATTTGGCGGAATGTCGCCAACTTGGTGACTTTTTGAAATGTTGCCAAATTGACGAAAAGCTCGCCAAATGGATAAAATTGACGCTAAATCAATGAAAATGACGACTAATTGTCGAAAATTCAATATCTTGGAAAGAATATTAGTATCTACTATAAAAAACCTATTTTTTTTACTGAAAAGTAGTAAATTCATTACATTATATAAGGAAAGTCATGTGTTGCTCACATGAGATTTTTTAACTCTATAATCAAGTTATTACCACATAAATAACAATGGAGTATCAATGATAAAAATTACTCACAGAAAGGCACCACAATCTATTGATGTCTAAAGAGGAATTAATTTAGTTTATTAACACAGTGGATATATACTGAAGTGTTTACAGAATCCCTCACTTTCGATCTAGTTATTATCTTATGCAATACGTTACATGCCAATTTGTTGTTTTTCACTAATATTTGCTAAAACCATAAGGACATATATAAATACAAAAGAAATACTACTTGCTTTTCATAGCTTTCCGGATGTGTCGAAGTTTCGAAGTTCAAATAAATCGACCTATATCGTGAAAGATATCTACGGATGTAGAACCTCTCATGGAGTTTTTAGTAAATGCTCAAACCATTCAAATGGAATTCTTTAAACTTTCAAGACTTATACCCTGGGGTATAAGCATTAGAAAACTGTATTAAAGTTGCACAATTGAACTCTTTAAATAAAGAACACTTGGATAAATACAATGAAGGTTTTAGTCAAGCAAAAATTCTTCACAGGAGAGCAAATCATACATAATGCATTTTTCCGATTCAGACAAGAAAAATGAATGTATCTTTGAATGTTGTTGTCTTTAAAATAAAAGAAGCTCAACAGGGACATTTTTCATTTAACGACAGGTTTTGAAATGGAAAATGTTGTAGGAAAATGGTGATAAACTTATGCAATATATTATTGCGTAAATTGCAATTAATTAGTAGTATTTGATAGAGAATTTAGATAACTAATGTCATATCATTAATATCATTACCATGAAAACCGATATGGTCCCACTTGGGAATTTAAAACGCAAGTCGCTGCATATTCCTCTTAAATGAAAACGATAAAATCATAGAGCAGATATAAAGACAGTTTATAGAATGGATTCAATCAATATCATAACATGAAGTGCTTAAGTATCATGCAAAAGTTTCAATGGATTGTTGGTAACATATGTCAGAATACAAAACACACGGGTTACAGGTCATTTATCCATATGGAATTATATTTAATGTGGCGAAATAAGCAATGAAATTAATAAGCAATGAGGGATACCTAGTCAAAGGTCACAAATAACTATAAGCTGTACAACTAACTGTATGTTTTTTACTTATCAATTTGTTAAGTATCCTTAGGTATTAGATATCTTTTGAATATTTGTATAACGCAACATCCACTTTGTAATTGATTACGTTAAAGTAATTAAATACTTGGGAGTGTATATTGATAGTAATCTTAAATACCATTTTCATGAGGCTCATGTTATTACTTTCCACCTTTTCTGGAGCCATTTGTAAAAATGTATTTTTCGTTCCAGACACTTCCGTTAGCTTTTTGTTTTGTATACATTTACTTATTTTATAAATATTTTTGTATGTTTTACATTTTTTGTACCTGTTCTAAGAAATGTTAAAGTATAGATCCAAAGTATAGTACATATTTTATTCTTAAAAACTCATGAAATAATTGTGTTATTTTTAAAACTTGTAACGCGCACTTTTATTTAAATGCAATCAAATTTGTAAAAATTGCAATATTTAATCAATTAAAAAACATATTCGGAGTTCAGGTGAAGGATATATTGAGTCAATGAGCACAGCTGAAATATATGGGCAGATCAATAAGGAGATTCAATTAAACGAAATAAAAAAAAGCAAGAATGCTAAAAAAAATCTAATATGGACAGCACATGACTTTCCTTATATAATGCAATGAATTTACTACTTTAACAGTTTTAAAAAAATGTTATTCTTATAGTAGATACTTATATTCTTTCCAAGATATTGAATTTTTTTCTATTAACCGTCATTTTCATTGATTTAGCGTCATTTTTATCCATTTGGCGAGGTTCTCGCTAACTTGGCGACATTTAAAGATGTCGCCAAGTTGGCGACATTCCTCTAAATTCGTCGCCAAAATCTCGCCAAGCGTTATGGATGGAGAAATAAGTTATTCTTACAGCGGATAAATGACTATTGGAGTTCAAATACAAAAGTATTACTCAAAGGATATTTTCTCGTGAATGGGACAAGTTAGATCCACGAGAATGATGTCACCCAAGTTATCGCATGATATTACATATGAAAAGTGAACATATTTCTTAACAGTTAATATTTTTTTATAATTTATGGGGGTTTTAATAAATGTTTATGAAAAATGTGCAATATCTCGAGAATGGTTCATGCTAGCGTTCTAAAGTTTATGTCAATCGCTTTCTAAGGAAAAATTACATAAAAAATGTCTATTTGCGTAACTTTATTAAATGTTTTGATTTTTTGATGATTTTTTCAAAATTTCACTCGAAAATTTAGGGGGGTTCTGAACTTTCCATTGTGTCTTAAAACAATGGACTTCCAGTATTCACGGATTGTGATTTTTGTACGAAATTTCATTCAAATCGCTCTATTCGTTCGTGAGATATCGTCTCAATGGACTCACTGACACACACATACACACACACGTACTTTCACACACACACACAGACATCACTTCAAATATGTTCGATTTGTGATCAAGGATGTTTGAAATGTGCTCTCCCGTCGGAAACTCGAATTCGAATTTTCGACCTCGTCACAATACTTTCCTTATACATTATGTATATAAGGAAAGCAATAACTGAAGTGGAGCTCAACTCGTCTTTCTCCATTCCGAAATCTAGTTTTAGTAGCTTTTTTTTTATAAATACTACAAGAAAAATTTTGAGAAATCGGTATTATGGGTCCAAATGGTTACAATTATAGCAGGTTACCTTTCACTGTGAACGGCTTAAAAAAAGAAGTCGATTCATATCATACTTGATATTATTCCTCCTGGGGTAACTTCCACCCCACCGAAGGAGGCTTATGACGTCATGAAAAGTAATTGTAGGAAGGCTATTTTTTATAACAATAATTGAAACTAGTCTCGTGATTATTAAGCCATAAATAAACCCTTTTATGCATTATTACGTGAAATTTTGTCCTATGTTAAAGAAATATAAAATTTTGAAAAAATTTCGAAGTTTTCGCTTGAATTAATTTTTTTTATCTAGTTCTAGATTTTTTGATAACAAAGCCGTTTAGTTTTGCAAAAAAATGTAATAATATTTGCGGCACAAGACATACACCACAGATATACACACCACAGATATACACACAGATATTATAACACAAACAGACATACGGACATAACTCCGAAAATAGTCAAAATGTATTCAAGATGTCTTAAAACCTATATTGGCATTAAAATCTCCGATTCAAAAATCTTCGTGAAAACAACACTTTCTCTATGCTATATTACATAGTATTATAAAATAAAAATGACAATCAGGGGCGTAATTAAAAAATATGACAGGGGTGTAATCAGAGAATAAAGGTTGAAAACCGCTGATCTAAATTATCAAAGAAATACGTTACCAGTAATTATCTATCAAAAATACACATAGTACATTTATCATTTCTACCAAACCCCTGTTTCCACATTTTACCTAATACTGTTTAGCTATTACGACAACCTCAGACACACAGAAGGCACAGCCTTCTATTACATTATCGTTCAGACGTTATGACCGGCGTAAATAAAAATATGATTACTGATACTGGCATTTATTAGATTATCTTTTATTATCTCAGTCCAACTCGTACACACACCCATTATCTTTTATTGATTACATTTTATTACCTACTCACGTGAGAGAAACACACTGAAAAGATGTTTTCATTGCAATATTGTTGAAACAAAAACACCGTGGAGAAACATAATTTATTTTCAAATACAAAATACTTCCTTAGTAATTGCACAACAGTTATGGTGTTACCAGGGGTGCATTTTATTTTTATATGGTACTTTGAATGATTATTTTATGTATTTTATTTTATTCTAAGGGTTAGCAGTGCCGATGGGTTTTACATATGACTCACATTACACACGACTCGTAACACATATGTGATACTTATGTTTAATGTGGGCGGAAAACAATCGATAAATGCAAAATTTATTTTAAAATTAAAAAAATCAAATATGGGCAGCACATGACTTTCCCTCCATAATGCAACGAGATTATTTCATTAACAGCGATATAGTGGCATACAAGTTGCACAGTACAATGTTTTTCTTTTCCATATATACATAGTTAAAGTAGAGATTATTTCAGTAACAGCGAAATAGTGGTATACAAATTGCACAGCACAATGGTTTTCTTTTCCCTATACACATAGTTAATGTAGAGATTATTTCATTAACAGCGAAATAGTGGTATACAAGTTGCACAGTGCAATGTTGTTCTTTTCCCTATATACATAGTTAATGTAGAGAAAGTATTGTGACAATATCAAGAATTCAAATTCGAGTTTTGGGCGGAAAAGCACATTCCAAGAATCCCTGAACTCAAATCGAACGTTTTCGAGGTGATGTCTATGTTAATGTGTGTTCATGTTAGTGCATGCGTATATGGTTGCATGTGTGTGTGTTACTGAGGCCGTGAATGCAATATCTCACGAATGGAGCGTTTCGAATAAAACTAGGTGTAAGTATTATCAATGATACATACTGGAACCGAATTTATTTTAAATAGTGAAAATTTTAACACAGAAGTAAAACAAAATATATATCATAGACAAAATTTTAATCAGACTGTTAAAATTTTCATTGATGTGGAAAGCTTCAAAACTCCAAATAAAAAACTGAAGAACGCTTTTGCATAGGAGTCACAGAAAAAAAATTAAACCGATGATAAACTATCCAGTAGTGATTAGCGATTGAAGATTTTTTATCTTCTTGACTTTTAACATAATTTTGATATTTTTTTCAAACAATATTTTACGTATATCTAATTTATCCCCAACATGCAAGCTTGGTTCCTTATATTTTTCAAATTGATAAACGTAACTACTCACTAGCCTTGCAAGTATCTATTATTATGCTTTTATATCTTCTCTACTCCTTTAAACGTGACTCACATTTTTCTACATAAATCTTCAAGTTAAACTTATATACTCAAAAATGTCAGTATATATCACTCTGATCTATATCAATGTGAAAACTCTCTGTACTTCGCAGCGTCCAGTTCGAAGATAAGAACTTGCAATTTCGTCCCAGTAGCCCAATAGTAGAGCATCGACTGGCCAGTTCAGAGATCCAGGGTTCGATTCTAGGTTAGGGCATCAAGGGTCTTTACAGTGGCGCCCGAACAAATCAACCCTGTAGGTTAGTGCAAAGATATTGGAGGATTGAAAGTGACCCAGTACTACTAGAACGGATTCAGTGGACTCTAGAAGAATGAGCACCGATTTGAAACAGAGAGGATAATGATCAAGAACGATACTAACCTGGGTAAAAATAGTGGTCGCAGTAGGCTAATTTGAGGTAAAAATAGCAGGAGGGAGACCGTCAGAGTGTCAGTTGCTCGCCAATCTGACATTAGAAAATAGAGAATGCAGACACCAGTTCCACGATGAGAGCGTGCAATTTTGTTCCAGTAAGCTCAACGGTAGAACGTCACCTGGCCAGTTCATAGGCCCCATGTTGATTCTGTTCCTGGGATTCGGAGCTTGGACTCCGAGGTGGTAGGACGCACGGAATGAGCGCTCCCGCGACAAACAGTGAAGCCCAGGTAACGCCTGGGCATGTTGGCATCGATAATGTTGTGAATTCGAATGTGGAATGCGAAGTTGTAATGGACATTACTCAAAGTGATATTACTGATATCCCACCGACTAGAAAGCACACGACAGCGGAACTACTGAAACTTAAGCAAGTGGTCACCGATCTGGAGAATGATCTCATCTGCCGGCAGCAAGCCAAGAAATCCACTACTGACAAGGTCGATTTCGCCAAATTCAAGTCAAGGCTGGAAAGACTCGAGGCGGAGCTGATAGAGATGGCTGACGAGCTGGGCTGCGGTGGTAAATATAATTTATCTATACCCTCCCCCCCTCCCCCCACTGTTGAGGATTTGGCTCCTAGAGCCGCTGATTTAAGTAATGCTAATTCTAACTATGTCAATAATGCTAATCAACCTAATTCTAATCATTCTGCAGGGTCATCAACCCAGACTAATTCTAATAACTCATCCAAAAGTAACTTTGATCTAGCCGCCCACGAGGCCGCTAAGCAAATAGGCAATTTAAATCTAAATGCTGCTAATACTTCTAGAAATAATAATAATAACTCTGACTTAACTAGTAATACTAAACGTAAAGCCACTAATACTAATTATTCTCCCAGAACTTTCGTAGATGACGAAGGATTCGTGCACAAAATTTCTAAGTCCTCGAGGAATACTGCCATTTCAGCAGATTCAGAGCCGACCAATAGAAATGCTTCATCGACCGGTCTCGGTAAGGACGGCCCCTCGGCAAACTTGCCGACTCCCTCGCCTCCCACCACGCCTCCGCTTTTGATCAGTGCTTCTCAGCCAGATTGGCCATCGATATTATTTAACCTGAAAAGGTTTGCACCAAAAATTGTTCCGGTCCTTGACCGACAATTTTTTAAGGTGCATGTCAAAAGCGATGACGAGTTTAGGAACTGCACCAATTACTTAAAGAAAACTGGTGTTCAGTTTAAATCCTACTCTCTTAAAGAAGACCTGCCTATTAAGGTCGTCATCAGAGGGCTTCCCGTGGTGACGGATATAAACTTAATTACAAAAGCTATGGAAGCAATGGGCTTCACGATTCTTAATAACTATAGACTTACTAAGAGAGGGAGCAGACAGCCCCTCCCTCTATACTACCTCCAGTTAGCACCCGGGACTAACCCGGAAGATTTATTTGAAATCAACATGCTCTTGGGCACGGAAGTGAGACTGGAGCCGTACGCTGGGCGCAAAGGCTTCGCAAGCCAGTGCTATTCCTGCAATGGATTCTTCCATAGTAGTTTAGCCTGTAACTTGCCGAAGCGGTGCGTCAAGTGCGCCGGCCCACATGCCGCCAGTGACTGCAAGGCTGAATTTCTGTACTGCTGCAACTGCAGCGGACAGCATGCAGCCAATTGGCGCGGTTGCCCGAAAAATCCGGGCAACTCGTCCCTGACCAAGGGCAATAGGGTCCCCCAGAATAGAACTAAAATTAACTCTCGCCCCCCCCCCAGGAACTAACCCTGGGAACTTTAACCGTCCTTACCTGCCCGCTGGCATCAAGCCCAACGTTAGCTTCTCCACCGTCGCTTCTGGCACTTCACAGGATTTAACTACCCCCCCTACCAAAAACTCCGGACAAATTGCTGAGGCTCAGTCGGTCCCAGTTGTCGCAAACCAAAATTCTAAAACTCCAGTTGATAGTAACCCTATCAACTACACCGACTTTCTTTTAACTCTCCTTGCCATGAGAAGTACTCATGACAAGGATTTATTACTTGCCGCTTTCGAGCGAGCTCTTCCAGCGCTGCGTGAAGCGACCACGCAAATTGATTTAGTTTGGACTATCTACCAGAGCTACAACGCTCTGGCTAGATAAGCTCCCCCCCCCTACCTTTCTTCCTGGCTGTCGCCATGTTCTCTCTTTCGGCATCCCATACCTTGCAGTCTCTCAAAGTCGGCTTCTGGAGCGCCAATGGAGTGCGTTCCAAGCTTGACGAGATGCGTGATTATGTTGTAGATGAAAACTTCGATATTTTTATGGTGAATGAGATCCACCTCACCCCCCCCCACCTCCCCAGGAATCTGTAATTATACAGGTTATTTCTCGTATAGAACGAGAGCTGGGGCGGTGGTGAGGGGTGTCAACGGCGGCACTGCACTCTATGTTAAAAACAACATGCCTCATCACAGGTTAAGTGTCCCGGACTTCACGAAGCTTGAGGCCACAGCTATCCAAGTCACTATTCCAAATTTGGTCCCGATTGCACTTGCTTCAGTGTATATCCCTCCTGATAATAATACTAGACTACCTTCTTCGGAACTTGAAGCACTTTTAGGACTTAGCAGTAATATTATCATCGCTGGTGACCTAAATTCTCGCCATGTTTCCTGGGACATAGCTTCGAATGGAAAAGGCAGAGATCTAAAACGATTGGCTCAGTGCGCCAACTTCAGGATCATAGCTCCACCCACTCCCACTCACTTCTTTACAGGAAGGAACCCATCCATAATTGATTTGGCTCTTTTCAGAAATATTCCATTCAGTCATACGATCAGAGTCGATAATAAATTGATGTCTGATCACCTTCCTGTAATACTTACCCTTAATATTGACAATATCTCTTTAGACCACCCGGTGGAGCTATATACAAATTGGGACGATTTTCGTCACCTTCTTAATACTAAAAGTACTGCCCCCCCTCTCAAAATTACCAGCACGGACGATATTGATAATAGCGTCCAAGATTTTAATCACTTACTGCTAGAGGCATATGCTGCTGCCTCGAAACCAAATCGATCACGTGTGAACTATCACTCGCTCCCGAGTGATATCAAAGCCAAAATTAGGCAGCGTAACCGGGTGCGGAGAAATTGGCAGCGCAGTAGGTATCCCCCTTTGCAAGCGCAGCTCCGCCACCTTCATAGCGAGGTCAAGTCTATGATTCGAACTCACACCCAGCAACGCTGGCGTACTCACTTTGAGGGACTTACACCCACGAATCACAGTCTCTGGCGAACAGCTAAGAACATGAGAACCACGAAAACTTCAATTCCGCCCATTAATGGCTTATATTCTCTCGCCCAGACTGCGGAGGAAAAAGCTAATGCTATTGCAGATAGCTTGGAACTTCAATTCACTCCACACGAAGACCCAAACTTCAGCCATACTTACACAAGCACTTTACACGATTTCCAACAGACCAATCAGAATGCTTTAAACGTACAAGCACCAAACGACCTCGAGTCCATACACTTGGCTGAAATTCACAATATCATACACAGCTTCAAAGCAAAGAAATCACCTGGCTCTGATAAGATCAGCAACAGAATGCTGAAGAATCTTCCTGTTTTTTATGAGTGCTGGTTCACCGTGCTCCTAATCATATGTTGGAACTTCGATACTTTCCCCAGAGTTGGAAGACTGCTGTCAAAATCCAAATTCAGCTGATAGCTACAGACCTATCAGCCTTCTATCTAGCCTTTCCAAAATTTTTGAGTTAGTGTTGCTTAGACGTTTGACTAGTTTCTGCAGATCGAAAGACATTTTAATTCCTGAACAGCACGGCTTTCGATCTGATTTTTCCACGCATTCCCAACTCATGCGTGCAGTGCAAACTATTCACAAAAACTCTACCAACAAGCAGTATACCAGCATAGTATTTTTTGATATCAGTAAAGCTTTTGATAAAGCCTTTATTCCGGGTCTGCTCACCAAGCTGGTCCGACTTGGTATTTCGACACAACTTTTGGCTCTCATCAACTCGTATCTTGCTAAACGTTCTTTCCGCGTACGAGTTGAACATTCTTACTCTTCTCTTCGGCCAATCAGAGCCGGGGTCCCACAGGGCGGAAATCTTAGCCCACTCTTATTCAACTTATATATCAACGATATACCTAAGATCCCACAGGTACAGCTGGCCATCTTTGCAGATGACACAGCCCTGATTTCTAGAAGCTTATCACCTAAATTCGCTATTAATACACTCCAAAGCTACATAAAGAATAGTCTTGAGCACTGACTCGTGACCTGGAGAATCAAAATTAATCCGACCAAGAGTGCAGTTGTCATTTTTCGACCGAACTACCGAGAACTTAGACTCAGTAACTTCTCCCTTAAAATTTTCAATGATCCGATCCCCTTTTCACAGTCTGCAAAATATTTGGGCGTCACAATTGACTCCAAATTAATTTTCGCTGAGCATATTACTAATAAGATTGCATCTGCTAACAAAACCTTTGTAGCCCTCCTCCCACTTCTCGGTAGAAAGTCTCACTTGTCCCTTTATAATAAACTGCTCATCTACAAACAAATCATTGCACCTGCGTTTTTGTATGCTTGTCCTGTATGGGGCTCGGCTGCAAAAACGCACATCGAGAAATTGCAAGTGTTTCAAAATAAAGTCTTGCGCTGTATTGTAAATGCGCCCTGGTTTGTCCAGAACGAGGTGATTCATCATGACCTTAAAGTCCCACACGTTGCTGGGCACATTCGGAAAACTTCTCTAAATTTTTTCAGGAAGAATGCTAGCAAACCCTGCCTGAGTGGTGTCGATAGTAGCTACGACACTTCCACGACTTCCTATCTTGGGAAAAGAAGGCCTAGACACCTTCTCACCGGGCCTGCGGTGCCTCCGTGGAAGCGCCCCAGATATTCTGCGCCCCAGGCAGGCGGTTCCTAACCTCGCACGCCGGCCGACGTTGAAGTCGCACTATTTCACTCCGGAGCTGCCTCGGCAGACCCGGAGTGAAATGGAGCGTTCTGATTCGTCCTCCCCGGCGTACTCACAATCCCCTTGATTTTGCTTTGCCCGCGCCTTTAATGCCAGCCCGGTCACTTTTTGAGTTAGATATACTAACTCAGGTTAGACTTTGTAGATAATCTTAAATGTACTTTTTAATGTTTAATATTTTAATATTCTAAACTGTAAATTTAATGTAATGTGTGCCTGATAATGGCCTTCTTTTTTCACAACTTGAGAGACGGAACTTGTAAATAAAAAACTTTAACTTAACTGTAAATACCTTATAACTGTACTTAAAATCATCCCTTTGCTACTGCAAATCATTTATAATATATTTATTACTAATTTAATTCTTACTTTGACTTGTTTAAGAATAACTTTAAATTTATTTCACTGCACTTTAACTTAAATTGTAAAAACTTATGCTTTACTTCATCGTGCATTTCTATTGGTCACCAGCCCTTGGCCCCGCCCCCCTTTTTCTCTTGCAGCCACTGCAGCTCAGTACGTATACAGCCACTCCAAGATGCAGGCGACAACTACCATCAGTCGCCACTGGACTCTTCAAAGCACCCATCTAATGCTGAGTGCATATTGCTATTTTCCATCATCACAAATCACTCACAGTGGACATTCTTATTTTCGATGTGGGCGTAAGGGACCTTCGGTCCCAAGGTAGCCCGAAATGAAGCGTCTTGGCTTGGCTAGGCCCCATGTTTGATTCCCGGTTGGGGTAGCAAGTCTCTTTACAAGTCTCTAAATCTAAATCAATTCTGAGGACAAATATACATTTAAATCTCATTTAAGTACACGTTTGAATACAACTTAAGCATGGGAGTACAACTTAAGCTGGAGTACAACTTAATTTTTATTTTACATTTAAATATGATCATTCTTATATGCTAAATTATCTTCTTTAATATGTTCAAGTTTGCGAACAGTGTTCAAAAGTGTGTGTACTTATTATTAATACTAGACATTGAAATAAATATATTTAAACGAAAACAGTTTCAATACCACTAAAAATACCTTAGTTTATTATCTATACTACCAATAGGCTCACAGTGTCATAAACAGAAAACAAAATCTGATATGGGTAGCACATGACATTCCTTATATAATGCAATGAATTTACTACTTTTACAGTCAAAAAATAATGTATAAAATCCACGGTACTGTGTTTTTATTGTTAATTTGTACATTTCGCGATTTTCCTGATCACAACATGTAAAATTATTTCGAAATACCCAATTAACTTATACTTCGCGCAACTCTAAATGAACGGTTATCAATATTGATAGCATCCTCAATGAGCGATATAGTCAATATATAAAAAATTTTAATAATTAATCCATCAATTAAGCGTCATTTTCATTAATGTAACGTCATTTTTGTAATTTTGACGATATTTTTGTCAATCTGGGACGAAATATCGCCAAATTGGAGATACTTTGCTAAATGATTCGCCAAGTTCGCCAAATGCATCATCAAGTGACACAGACAAACGAAGAGAAGAGCATTTCTTATATACTAGAAGGTGCGCCTGTCATATGACGAAAATCAGAATTTGCAAAACGTTACTTCCCATTTGGCGTCATTTTTATCGTTCCGCTAAATTTCTCGCTAAGTGTTACGAACAGACGGAGAAATGGGTTATTCTTATAATCTACTCTTATGTTCTTTCCAAGATATTGAACTTTTATCAATTAGTCGTCATTTTCATGGATTCTCCGTTATTATTATCAATTTGGCGACATTTTCGTTAATATGCCTACATTTAAAAAGTCG
Organism: Amaurobius ferox; assembly: GCA_951213105.1. Taxonomy (NCBI): domain Eukaryota; kingdom Metazoa; phylum Arthropoda; class Arachnida; order Araneae; family Amaurobiidae; genus Amaurobius; species Amaurobius ferox. Next base: position 137,553,575 of record OX578137.1, read on the forward strand.
CACCCAGCGTTATGGACGGACGGAGAAATAAGTTATTCTTACAGCAAGCAGAAAATGACTATTGGCGCCAAAATACAAAAGTATTGCCCAAAGTAACTTTTCTCATGAATGGGACGAGCTAGATCCACGAGAATAATGTCACCAAATTTATCTTATGATATTACTTATGGAAAGTGGTCATATTTCACAATAGTGGATATTTTATTTATTTTATATCATTTTTTGATATTTTTTTGAAAAATGTGCAATATCACAAGAACGTTGCTACAGTTCTAAAATTTATATCAATCGCTTTCTAATGAAAAATTGCATACAAAATGACTTTACGTAACTTTGTTTAAGGTTTTGAATTTTCGATAAATTTTTCAAAATTTCACTCGAAAATGTAGGGAGCTCTGAACATTCAATTGAGTATAAAAACAATAGGCTTCCAGTATTCACGGATTGTAATTTTTGTACCAAATTTCGTTCGAATTGCTTCTTTCGTTTGTGAGATATCGTCGCCACAGACTCACTGACACACACACACGTACACAGACTAAATATTTTCCTTACACATTATACTATGTATATAAGGAAAGTAATAAGTCTATAAAAGTATTATTTCTGGGGTTTCTATATTCAGTCAGAACCCATCCACTTTCCTCGAGGTTTGATTGGTAACCGGGTAAATTACAATATATCACGCGACCGGATCGTGTTACGACGGGATCTACAATCATCCAACTTTGTGTGTATGGGCCCGAATCCATCAGGCTCAGTTTAGTACCAATAATTGGCCCGGATCAGCAAATTAGAGAACTAACGACCCTTAAGACTCAATATGAAACAAGTGGTCCATAATTTATAAATTATTACTAGTACATGTTAAAAAAATTCTGTCAGATATGCATTTCTGTGTTTTGAATTGCAAATTGGCGACATTTTGATTAATTTGGCAATATTTAAAAAGGTAGTCAAGTTGGCGACATTCGTTTAAATTGGTCGCCAAAATCTCGCCAAGCGTCAGGAACGGTTATTCTTATAGCAGATAAATGACAATTGGCGTACGACTACAAAAGTATTACCCAAAGTACCTTTTATCCTGAATGGAACAAGCTAGATCCACGAGAGTGATGCCACCAAATTTATCGCATGCTATTACATATGAAAAGTATACATATTTCACAATAGTTAATATTTTTTTATTTTATGTAATTTTTGGATAAATTTATTTGAAAAATATACAATATCTCAGTAGAAGACTGTTCATGCTAGCGTTCTAAATTATTTTTTCAAAATGTTACTCAAAAATTATGGGGTTCTGAACATTCGATTACGTTTAAAAACAATAGGCTCTCAGTGTTCACGGATTGTAATTTTTGTACCAAATTTCATTCGAATCGCTCCATTCGTTCGTGAAACATCGTCTCCACAGTCTCACTGACACACACGCACGCACATAAATACACACACACACACATACACACACACACACACACACACACACACACACACACGTCACCTCAAAAACATTTGATTCGTGTTCAGGGATGCTTGAAACGTGCTCTCCCGTCGAAAACTATAATTCGAATTTTCGACCCCGTCGCAATACTTTCCTTATACATACATTATGCTATGTATATAAGCAAAGTAATAAAAACCGTTACTCCTGATTCAAAGATTGTCAAATAACATCACAGAATCAAAATTGGAATCAGATAGTCAGCTTATCAGAATACTTTTTATTTACATATATTATGTATTTCAGGAACAGTAAAAATCAACTTTAGTACATATTAGCTATATACCCGTTCCTCGAACGGAATGTACAATGTAAAGAAATTTAATTCACAATTTGCAATATACTTTTGTAATAATTTTTTTTTTCGTTTACATTTTATAATAATTCTCGCAATAAGAAAGCATATATATACTCCTTCCGTACTGAGATAGTAAAATAATAAACAGACGAAGAAAATCACAACTTACAGCTTTATTTATATAAATAATAGCAATTTTGGAGTAACTTCTTTGTAAACTTATTAGGTTTAAAAATAAAGAGGTGTATTAGGGTTAAAAATAAAGAGATGTATTTCTTATATGGCCATACAGTCATAACTTAGATCAGCCATACATTTATTGCAGAGAGGCTCAAAAAACAATTAAGTCACGCTAGTTTGGATACTAAATAACGATTTGTTGGACCCGTTTGTTTGGAGGGTATATAAAGATTGGATCAGGCTCAAAGGTAAGCAGCAATCACAAGGACATGAACGCAATCAGACAGAAAATCCTTAAATAGTACGTAATAGTTTATTTTGTAATAGTTGTTCCGACAATAGTACGTAATAGTTTATTTTGTAATAGTTGTTCCGACAATAGTACGTAATAGTTTATTTTGTAATAGTTGTTCCGACAATAGTATGTAATAGTTTATTTTGTAATAGTTGTTCCGACAATAGTACGTAATAGTTTATTTTGAACGTTTTCTATCCGTTGAGATTGCAGATTGTAAACAGGGTCCCAAATCATTGCACAATAAACCAATTTTGGAATATTGTGCAATGATTTGGGACACCGTTTACAATCTGCAATCTCAACGGATAGAAATCGTGCAAAATAAACTATTACGTACTATTGATTACAGATTGACTGGCTATTATCCTTATGATATGCATACAAGGGAACTCAGACAGAAATATAGTTTAATGTCTCTTAAAAAAAGAAGAAGCTGACCCTGCCTCTTGTTTTATTATAAGGTTTTAAATAATACTATTGATTGCCCTATTTTACTTTCTTGCCTGGAATTTCACATACCTGTCAATAATACCAGGAAAAAAAACTCTTTTTCACAATACTACTGTTAAACACAACTACATTAAATGCTATGCTATCTATAAATTTGTTGATCTATATAATACCTATTGTGGTGCTGATATTGATATATTTAAGGCTCCTGCCTGTTTTACAAAAAGCCTGTTTCAATGCGCTTGACATATTTACTACTTAGTATTCTTGTATCCTATGTTCTGTACTTTTTAATTTCTTGTGTGGCTAATGTAACTGGATTTCATCTGTAGTTGCCACGTAAATTGAATAAAATGAAATAAAATAAAATAAAATAAAATAAAATAAAAATATATGGACGCCAAAATGTTAAGTGGAACTCTAACAGGGCTACCCATCAAAATTTCATCAAATTCGGTGTAGACATTTTCCTATGACGATGAAACAAACAGACATAAAAGCAGATGGAATTTCAATGTTATTGAAATAAATTTGATAACTAAAGCAACCCAAATATTTACTTGAAAACAAACGCATCTACCTTAGTTTTGAATTTTTTTTTTAAATACTATGTAATTCGATCAATTATATTTATCCATTATAAAGAATATACTTCTATACGCATAGGTGATATTTTTTCCCCGAAGAAATACATTTCGCGAACCCGCTTCGACGTCTCTGTCGAAATTCGGAAACAGCTCTGTCGGAAGTGTCGACTTTTATTCGACTAATACAGAATCAGAAAAAGTTCGTGAATTATTCAGGAGTTTTCAGAATACACGTGGGAAATCGAGTTTGTGAATAAATATTCTTTTCAGAGTCAAATAATTCATCAGTGAAGATCCTTTCACAGACGAAGCAGTGTAATAGGAACAGAACAGTTCTTTAGTTGTTGAAAAACATAATGATGAAGTTCTATAGAATAAGGCCTGGCGTATGAAACTCATGAATTTTCTACAAAATAAAAAATCTGATGTGGGCAGCACAAGACTTTCCCTGCAGACTTATATCCACGTTCTCTTAATTTTAATTAAATTTATTTCACTTTTAATTCAATTCTCTTTCTCATTCGGTAACCGGACTTATTTTCAAAGGTGGAGTAGAGAAAATACGAAAAACTAAAATATCTCGAGAACGGCTAGTCCTAGTGTAATGGGGTTGGTCTTATTCTTTTCGTCGTTAAAAATTACGTATTAAACAAGCATTTAATGGATATATTTGAGCATACGCAGTTCTTTAGTTTAGATTTTGACGATTTTTACGGGTCATTTTGCAAAAAAAATGCAGGTTATTTTTTTCCGAATCGTACCCAAAACTAATTAGCACCAGACTCGCCCACAAATGACTTACCTACCAAATTTTGTGAAATTCAGTCCATTAGCTTTTTAGTTAGAGTGGATACAAAATCTGCACAGACAGGCACACAGGCACATAGACATACATACACACAGGCACATAGACATACAGACACATACACAGACGTCACGCTAAAAATGGTTTTTTCGCATTATAGAGGTCTCGAAACGTGTAGATCCGTCGAAAACTCGAGTTGCGATTTTTGACATGATTCCAATACTTTCCCTATACATTACCATGTATTGCAGGGAAAGTAAAAATATGATGTGGAAAGCGCATGACTTTAATTACAGACTCAAATAAATTTTATCTTTCATGATAGATTAGATTGAGTTTATTTGCACAAATTATCATGGAAACCTATTTGAAACCATATCCCATTCTGAAGTTTTAACACATTCTTTTTTTTCATTGGCGACTTCACATATTTTAAAACGTTGCTAGATTCAAATTTCAAAATAAACTTAAATATCTCGAAAATGATTTAGAGTAATGATATTGGTCTTATTTCTTATTTCGTCAAAAATTACGTATTAAACATGCATTTAAGGAATATGTTCAAGCATTTATAGCCTTTTATATTAGAATTTATTCATTTTTACGTTTTTGGTCCAGAAGTTGGTTCTATTTTTCCAAATCGTGAAAAAACCTAATCCGCCCTAGAATAGCCAAAGAGTGACTTTCCTTCTAAATTTAGTAAAACACTGTGGAATATTTTGAGCTAGAAGGGATATATACAGTACACAGACACACACGCACAGACAGACACACATGAGCAGTCGTCAAGTTATAAATAGTGGTTTCGCGTTCCGAAGTGTGTAAAGAACCTTGCTGTTTCAAACGGGAATCGAACCATGAATCTTCATACAGGCCAGCCGATGCTCTACCGTTGAGCAAGAGGGATGGAATCTCACGCTCTTATCGTCGAAGTGGACTCTGTATTTTTTACCTTCTAATGTCAGATTAAGGTGTAACTGAAAATCTAACTGACCACCTTCTGCTATTTTTACCCTCCAAGTCAGCTTTTCTGCGTGACCGTTGCCCTCCCTTTTTACTTTCCCTGCAATACATGGTAATGTATAGGGAAAGTATTGGAATCATGCCGAAAATCACAACTCGAGTTTTCGACGGATCTACACGTTTCGAGACCTCTAGAATACGAAAAAACCATTTTTAGCGTGACGTCTGTGCGTGTGTCTGTCTGTCTGTCTGTGTGTCTGTCTGTCTGTCTGTCTGTCTGTGTGTCTGTCTGTCTGTCTGTCTGTGTGTCTGTCTGTCTGTGCAGATTTTGTATCCACTGTAACTAAAAAACTAATGGACCGAATTTCACAAAATTTGGTAGGTAAGTCACTTGTGGGCGGGGCTGGTGCTGATTAGTTTTGGGTACGATTCGGAATAAAAGAACCCGCCTTTTTTTGCGAAATGGCCCGCAAAAGTTTGTATCCACTCTAGCTGAAAAACTAATGGACCGAATTTCACAAAACTCGGTAGATGACTCACGTATAGGTCACTCTGGTGCTGATTAGATTTTGGTACGATTCGGAAAAAAATAACCTGCCTTTTTTTGCAAAATGGCCCGCAAAAATCTTCAAAATCTAAACTAAAGAACTACGTATACTCAGACATATCCATTAAATGCCCGTTTAATACGTAATGTTTAACGACGAAAAGAATAAGACCAACCCCATTACACTAGGAATAGCCGTTCTCGAGATATTTTAGTTTTTCGTACTTTCCCTACGCCACTTTTCAACCGCAAAAGCTTGTATCCACTCTAGCTGAAAAACTAATGGACCGAATTTCACAAAATTCGGTAGATGAGTCACGTATAGGTCACTCTGGTGCTGATTACATTTTGGTACGATTCGGAAAAAAATAACCTGCCTTTTTTTGCAAAACGGCCCGCAAAAATCTTCAAAATCTAAACTAAAGAACTTGGTATACTTAGATATATCCATTAAATGCCCGTTTAATACGTAATGTTTAACGACGAAAAGAATAAGACCAACCCCATTACACTAGGACTAGCCGTTCTCGAGATATTTTAGTTTTTCGTACTTTCCCTACGCCACCTTTGAAAATAAACCCGGTTACCGAATGAGAACGAAATTTGAATTAAAAGTGAATTACATTTAATTGAAATAAATAGAACGTGGATATAAGTTTGCAGGGAAAGTCATGTGCTGCCCACATCAGATTTGTACTTTCCCTGCAATACATGGTAATGTATAGGGAAAGTATTGGAATCATACCGAAAATCACAACTCGAGTTTTCGACGGATCTACACGTTTCGAGACCTCTAGAATACGAAAAAACCATTTTTAGCGTGACGTCTGTGCGTGTGTCTGTCTGTCTGTATGTGTGTCTGTCTGTCTGTCTGTCTGTCTGTGTGTCTGTCTGTCTGTCTGTCTGTGTGTCTGTCTGTCTGTGCAGATTTTGTATCCACTGTAACTAAAAAACTAATCGACCGAATTTCACAAAATTTGGTAGGTAAGTCACTTGTGGGCGGGGCTAGTGCTGATTAGTTTTGGGTACGATTCGGAATAAAAGAACCCGCCTTTTTTTTCGATATGGCCCGCAAAAGCTTGTATCCACTCTAGCTGAAAAACTAATGAACCGATTTTCACAAAATTCGGTAGATGAGTCACGTATAGGTCACTCTGGTGCTGATTAGATTTTGGTACGATTCGGAAAAAAATAACCTGCCTTTTTTTGCAAAACGGCCCGCAAAAATCTTCAAAATCTAAACTAAAGAACTTGGTATACTTAGATATATCCATTAAATGCCCGTTTAATACGTAATGTTTAACGACGAAAAGAATAAGACCAACCCCATTACACTAGGACTAGCCGTTCTCCAGATATTTTACTTTTTCGTACTTTCCCTACGCCACCTTTGAAAATAAGCCCGGTTACCGAATGAGAACGAAAATTGAATTAAAAGTGAATTACATTTAATTGAAATAAATAGAACGTCGATATAAGTTTGCAGGGAAAGTCATGTGCTGCCCACATCAGATTTTTACTTTCCCTGCAATACATGGTAATGTATAGGGAAAGTATTGGAATCATGCCGAAAATCACAACTCGAGTTTTCGACGGATCTACACGTTTCGAGACTTCTAGAATACGAAAAAACTATTTTTAGCGTGACGTCTGTGTGTGTGTCTGTGTGTCTGTCTGTGTGTCTGTGTGTCTGTCTGTGTGTCTGTCTGTCTGTCTGTGCAGATTTTGTATCCACTCTAACTATAAAACTAATGGACCGAATTTCACAAAATTTTGTAGGTAAGTCACTTGTGGTCGGGGCAGGTGCTGATTAGTTTTGGGTGCAATTCGGAATAAAAGAACCCGCCTTTTTTGTGAAATGGCCCGCAAAAGCTTGTATCCACTGTAGCTGAAAAACTAATGGACCGAATTTCACAAAATTCGGTAGATAAGTTACGTATAGGTCATCCTGGTGCTGATTAGATTTTGGTACGATTCGGAAAAAAATAACCTGCCTTTTTTTGCAGAATGGCCCGCAAAAATTATCAAAATCTAAACTAAAAAGCTACGTATGCTCAAATATGTCCATTAAATGCTTGTTTAATGCGTAATTTTTAACGAAGAAAAGAATAAGACCAACCCCATTACATTAGGACTAGCCGTTTTTAGGACTATTAGTTTTTTTCGTATTTTTTCACGCCACCTTTGAAAATAAGTCTAGTTATCAAAGGAGAACGAAAATTGGATTAAAAGTGAATTAAATTTAATTGAAATAAATAGAACGTGGATATAAGTTTGCAGGGAAAGTCATGTGCTGCCCACATCAGATAATAATGGACAGTAAAAATTCAATGTATCCACTCTAGCTAAAATACTAATTGACCAAATTTCACAAAATTTGGTAAATAAGTTACTTGTACGATACTCTGGTGCTGATTAGATTTTGGTATTAATCGGAAAAAGACAACCTGCCTTTTTTTACGAAATGGCCCGCAATAATTTCATGTATCCACTCTAACTAAACTATTAAGTGGCCAAATTTCACAAAATTTGATAGATAAGTTACTTGGGGAATACTCTCGTGCTGATTAGATTTTGGTATTATTCGGAAAAGAACAACCTGCCTTTTTTTACGAAATGGCCCTCAAAAATTGCAAAATCTAAAAAAAGCTATATGTTCAAATATATCTATAAAATTCTTGTTTTATACGTAATTTTTGATGAGGAAAGTAATAAGAACAACTCTATTACTCTAGGACTAACCATTCTCGAATTATTTAAGATTTTTCGAATTTAGTTATACCACTTTTAAAAAAATGTCTAATTACCAAATAAAAAGAGAAATTAAATTAAAAATGCAAATTTAGTGTTATTTTGTGCAATTAAATTCAATTTGATGAGTTATTAAAGAAAAAAATATGAATTTGAGTCTGCAGGGAAAGTCATGTGCTGCCCACATCAGATTTTTAAAAATGGTTTTCAATATATCAGAGTCCACTGACTCCGTGCTAAAGTCACTTTCAGACCTCCGATATTTTGGTACTAACCTACAAGATCGCTTTATTCGGGCGCCATTGCAAAGTGCCTTGCTGTTTCAACCGGGAATCGAGCCTCGAATCCTCGCACTGCCAAGCCGAAGCTCTACGTTGAGCTACTGGGATGGAATCGCAAGCTCTTATCGCCGAAGTGGACTCTGCAAGTGCTCGAAACGTGTTGATCAATCGAAAACTCATTTTCCAATTTTGACCTTATTCAAATAATGTTCCTATATATTACCATGTATTGTAGGGAAAGTAATATGTCCTTGAAAACAAAAGCCATCTACATTATCTTTAAATTGTATTTAAATACTAAACAGTGTGTTCCCCAAAGATTGCACGACTAATTGTCTCTTGAATGATTCGTAGCACACCCACGGTTTCAATTAAAGACATACTTTTTACTTTCCTTATATACATAATGTATAAGGGAAGTATTGTGACGAGGTCGAAAATTTGAATTCGAGTTTTCGAAGGGAGAGCACGTTTCAAGCATTCCTGATCACGAATCAAACATTTTTGAAGTTATGTCTGTGTGTGTGTGTGTGTGTGTGTGTGTGTGTGTGTGTGTGTGTGAAAGTATGTGTGTATGTGTGTGTGTGTGTATGTCAGTGAGTCTGTGGAGACGATAACTGACGAACGAATGGACCGATTCGAACGAAATTTGGTACAAAAATCACAATCCGTAAACACTGGAAGCCTATTGTTTTTATACGCAATCGAATGTTCAGAACCCCCTAAATTTTCGAGTGAAATTTTACAAACATCGTCAAAAAATCAAAACCGCTAATAAAGTTACGAAAATAGACATTTCTTATGTAATTTTTCATTAGAAAACGATTGACATAAATTTTAGAACGCTAACATAAACCGTTCTTGAGATATTGCACATTTTTCAAAAAAATTATCAAAAAGTTATATAAAATGAAACAAAAAAAAATCCTATTGAGAAACATGTTCACTTTTTATATGTAATACCATACGATATGTTTGAAGACATCATTCTCGTGAATCTAGCTCGTCCCATTCATGAAAAAAGATACTTTGAGTAATACTTCTGTATTTGAAAGCCAATAGACATTTATCTGCTGTAAGAATAACTTATTTCTCCATAACACTTGGTGAGATTTTGGCGACGAATTTGGCGGAATAATGCCAACTTGGCGACATTTTTAATTGTTGCCAAATTAACAAAAATCTCGCCAAATTGATAAAAATGACGCTACATCATTGAAAATGACGACTAATTGAAGAAAATTCAATATCTTGGAAAGAATATAAGTATCTTTTATAAGAATAACATTTTTTTAAACTGTGAAAGTAGTAAATTCATTGCATTATATAAGGAAAGTCATGTGTTGCCCACATCAGATTTTTATATAAAAATGAGAGACATCCTTTACAAAGGAAGTTCCAATTAAAAAAGTTCCTTATTGATTTCAATCTTTTCTATGGGAGAAAAACCGGTTCTCTGACATGCAAAATTGGCGGTTTAATGATATTGTCAATGTTATGAAACATAAACCATTTTGACTTGGTCGAAAGAGAATGCAAAAACATGGTTCGTACTTCGTAGGGCGTACAAAAATTGAATTTTGTCAAACAAAATTTCTCTTCGAAAACTTCCATGCATACAAAGCTCTAGCAAACGTTTTATACAGTCCCTAATTGTCTATCTTTAATAAATTTTGATCGTATGACAAAAGGACTTTCCTTATTTGACAAATTAGGCTATAGGAAATATTTTTAAATTGAAATAAATGGGGGCGCGATTGAAAAGTTACGTTCTGTATACTTTCACTAAAAGGGATCAAAACTTGCATACAGCGATAGTTTACCTTAATTAAAGTATTTTTACTTTCCTTATACAAAATAATGTATAAGGAAAGTTTTGTGACGGGGTCGAAAACTCAAATCCGAGTTTTTGATGGTAAAGCACGTTTAAAGCATCCCTGATCACGAATCGAGCATTTTTGAAGTGATGTCTGTGTGTGTGTGCGTCAGTGAGTCTGTGGACACGATAACTGACGAACGAATGGACCGATTCGAACGAAAATTAGTACAAAAATTACAATCCGTAAACGCTGGAAGCTTATTGTTTTTCTATGTAATCGAATGTTCAGAACCCCCCCCCCCTAAATTTTCGAGTGAAATTCTGAAAAAATCGTCAAAAAATCAAGACTTTTAAAGTTACGCATATACATATATTTCTTATGTAATTTTTCATTAGAAAACGTTTAACATAAATTTTAGAACGCTAACACGAACCGATCTCGAGATATTGCACATTTTTCAAAAAATTATCAAAAAGTCATATAAAATAAAAAAAAATATATTTCCTATTGAGAAACATGCTCACTTTTCATATGTAATACTATGCGATAAATTTGGTGACGTTATTCTCGTGGATCTAGCTCGTTTCATTTATGGAAAAGATACTTTGAGTAATACATTTGTATATGAACGCCAAATGTCATTTATCTGCTGTAAGAATAACTTATTTCTCCTTCCATAACGCTTGGGGAGATTTTGGCGACGAATTAGGTGGAATGTCGCCAACTTGGCGGCTTTTTTAAATGTTGCTAAATTAAAGAAAAACTCGCCAAATGGATAAAAATGACGCTAAATCAATGAAAATGACGACTCATTGACGAAAATTCAATATCTTGGAAAGAATATAGATATCTACTATAAAAATAATTTTTTTTTTTACTGTAAAATTAATAAATTCATTGTATTATGTAAGGAAAATCATGTGTTGTCCACATCAGATTCTTTGAATTGGAACCATGGATCTGACCTATCGTTCAAGGTATGTGTAATTCAATCTCTCCGAAACACACTGTGTAACTCAAGCAATAATATTTATTCACAGTAAAGAAATTGCCTATATCTGCATCGGCGTTTCTTTAGAGAAATATTTTTTTCCCACACCCCTGCAGCGTCTCTGTTGAAATTCGGAAACAGCTCCATCGATAGTGTTGAGACTTTTATTCAACTAATAGAGAATCAGAAAAAGTTCATGAATTATTCAAGAGTTTTCAGAATACATGAGGGAAATCGAGTTTGTGAATATATGTTCTTTTCAGAGTCAAATAGCTCATCAGTAAGGACATTCTCTCAGCCAGAGAAGTCTAATACGAACATAACAGTTCTTCAATTCGATCTAAAACATAATAATGGAGTTCTAAAGAATGAAGCCCGATGTTTGCAATGCATGGATTTCCTACTAAAAATAATTAATTTGATTTTCTGGGAAAATAGTAAGAAATATCTGATGGTTGTTGCTCCTCTTGATTTCCTTATCCACCCATATTCCAAACCGTTTAGGTTCACTTGCATAATCAGTTCACATCTGTTATTCACTTGTATCAGTGAACACATATTTTGTACAGTCTCACAGACAGACTCGGATATAAACATCGTACTAAAATATCTAATGAGGGAAGCACGTGATTTTTCCTACATACTCAAATCCACTCTTTCTTTCATAATGCATTAAGATTAATTACAGAAAATTATAAGGATACATATTTAAAATTAAAACAAAATGTCCCGTTTAAATCAATTTTTGCTTTAATTTAACAAATGGTAATATTTTCAAATAGATGCGTTGCAATAATGCTAAAAACAAAACTATTGCGACATTGGTCAATGATAAAGTGATGGGGCTGGTCTTATTCTTTTCTAAAAAATTTCATATAAAATAAGCATTTAATCCTTTTATTTACAAAGGGAAATCACCTCTAAAGCTTCAAAACGCCAAAAAAATGTTTTGCCTTTATTCTGAAAATTGAAGCTTTCTGAATCATTTATTGAAACAATTATCAAATAATTCCGATTAATGAGAATGTTAGAACCAAAATGTTAAAAGCTCAACTCGCTCACAATCTAGTTAAAAAGTAATGGATATATAATCCTAAAACTTTGCAAGGTTCTGTACAATGCACATGCATATAATATGCACCTAAATCCAGATCAATGATTACAAATATTCGACATCAGTCATGTCTTAGAAGAATAATAGTAAAATGAAATTGGCATCTTTACCTTCTTGTACACCTTATTGATCCGATCTTCTTTAATCGACTATTGAAAAAAACTTCATTAAATAAAGAATGCTTTCAATGTAAAATAATAATTAACAAGTTTTTAATTCAATAAGATCAAGACGCAAAAGTTAGTTTGCTTATTCACTGCAATTGCAAACCACGGGGTATTTGCGTCCTAATTTATTCTTGCACAGCTAAATTGAAAATTGGGAGACATTCGGCAGCTTTGCTAATTATTTTCCAACCAATTTGACAGTATCATTTTTTTTCAACCCAGACAGTCCGCCCTGCTCGAATATGTAAGGTAGCTATTTGGGAGGCCGGGTGAGTGCCACACAGTTTAAACTTAAACCCAATGGGGGTGGCAACCACAGGGATAGTACCATCTTCCTCCTAACCCATCACCTCTGGGAGATAGTTTTAGACTGGTATTTAAACTGGGAGATAGTTTTATGCGGCAGAATTTGAACCCGGATCTATAGTATATTTATAATTCAGACGCCTTATCCACTGTGCTATCTCGATCCCGCCCTTTGTATCTTCTAAATATATTATATTTCCATATGTATATTATATTTTATATCTTCTAAATATATTATATTTCCACTATATTGTATTTCAGTTTCCGTTTAGCTTCCATTTCATCATCTGAGTGAGACTGACTTACTAAGCCACCCAAACTACCCAAAACTACTGCAGGTGTGTGTGGAAACCCCAGGCCGTTCGACTCATCCAGAGGACTTGAGTAACTATTTGGACGGCCGGGGATTGACTGAAGGTGTGTGTGTACTAATTCTTCCGTGGTGAAGTAGCTCATACGCACCACGTCCACAAGACCCCCCAGGGTGTCCCATGACGAAGGGGAGGAGATTTGCAGCTTCACTTTCATAGAAGGGCCCCGAAGGGTGGAAGTCTGACTTGGCTTCGACATGACAACATCCATGCCCGCTGGCGGGATTCGAACCCGCAACCCGGCAATCCAGCGATCAGACGGAAACGCATGTCCCTGACCGCTCGACCACCGGATCGGCTTACTGAAGGTAAAATTGTTTATCTTCTAATTCTGTCATTCAAATTACAACGTCGTCTTTATTTGCTATTTATCCTATGCAACTGAAAAAGTGGCAATAAATATATATGAATTTCAAGCCAAGAGGTAAATGGATTCAATGGAGGTAAACGATCGTTCTGCCTCCATGATTTCAATTTTTTAAAATTTATTTTAATGCATCACACGTCAAAAAGAAATATAAGTTGTTCAATTTCATTCTTGAGTTATCATTTTTATTGGTAATGGTTTTCTATCGCCAAATGACCTACAAAAATCATACTTAATTTCTAATTCCTTATTCAATTCATTGATAGAATCCATAGAGTTTTTGAAGACTTTCTACTCATTGGCCACTAATTAGAAATCAAATTTTATCAAAATCTGATTGGCCATTCTAAAGTGATGGTTTTTAAAAATATTTTGCCATTGGAGTGATTCAATGAGAGAGCTACGTTCGCTTCGCTCCAATTATAATACACTTCAATTTCTTAACGTTCCAATTTTTTTGTCCCATATTTTCAATAAAAGTATAATGAATAAAAAAATATTTTACAACTTTGAGTAATCTTCGCCAACAGGTTTCTAATCTTCTTGCTTTCCATTGTTTGGGTTTTTTCTTAAAAGTTCAATACGAAAGTACTCTTTTGTAAGAGGATTATTCCATTTTTTGTTCTCGTAGACTTATGTCTTTTTTTTCATTGGGGCATGAGAAGGCTTCAATAGGTTTATAGTTTTTAAAATCGGAATATAATATACTACGCATAATAAATCCTAAAATATAAGAAATCACTTATAACAAACATATAATTTTCACTGTAAATTGACAATATTTCTTTTATTCTTTATTTATATTTAATAGAATGATTTATATTCGTTTCATTGTTCTTCAAAATTACACACATGAAAAGAACAGATTTAAAATTATAAGTATTTGCAATTTTATGGTAAAAGGGTTGAAATTGTGTGAATCAATCACACACGTAACACCAATGAAATGTAGGATTACTTCAACTATAGAGGAAACAGTCCCAAAAATGTTCATAGCGATTATTGCTAAACGTTCTTTGGACTCTAATCATGTTATTAATTTTTCGAAAGCTAAGATTAATTTCTACTTCTTATTTTCGTAATTTTTATCCTTTTCTAGAATTTTTAATTTCTCCAAAGCATTTGTTGACGATAGTAGCAATTTTAGCTTTCAAAATCTTTTTCTCTTCTTTTTGTAATTTTATTTTGTACTTGTTTAGAATCTGGTATTTTTACTGCAGGATTTATCGAATCATGCAGCTTCCAAAATCGATTAGAGGTCATTTTTAATTTAGTAGGGCTCTTATGTGCGTGATATACTTACTAAACAAGTGCTTCGAATTCTTTATTGAACGTTCACTTTTTCCATTGGTATGCAGTTCATTCATCGTGTGTTATCTCTTGCTTCGTCGCCCTTGGTCTGTAGCTCTTCTCAGTTGCCAACCTCCGTTTTCCGTTTCAGTCATGTATGCATCTCCTACATCCATCGCTGATCTAGCACTCACAGGTGAAGGTTGCGCCTCTTGTGTGTCCTGTCGAGAAATGACGTTCCTCGCCTTTAAAACCAATTAATACAATCATTTTTGTATTGTGTGCTGCTTTTTAACAAAGTTGTTTTAATTCTATTACCCTAGCAGCAGTTTGATCTATACGTGCAGAATAAAGTACCATATTTCAAATAATTCAATAGTCCTTAACTGGATAGATGGAGATCCATGGTCAGATTCCCTTCTGTAACATCACTTCTTTATAAACACTGGGACAGTCACATAAAGATATATCGTAATTAAGATTTCAAAATTGATTTTTGACAACCAAAATTTCCGGGAGGTTTCATAAATTTGGACTTATAGGAAAGCAATAGGCTGCTTGTATATGCTTATTGAAATAATCATAATAAATTTAATTTCAATCCCTTAAATCAGGGGTCGACAGATGTTTGGTCTTAATGAATAAAGAGAACGATCATCCCTTGCTAACTGTTGCAAACTTAGGTGTAAATTTCCTACCGGTTATATCTTGCTCTCAACAAATAAAGATTCATATGTATAGAGCGAATTCGATTCATTTTTAATATACATAATTCGGTTATTCAGAAACACAAGAACCAAAGTACTATAGAAAGAAAGAAATAACAAAACATAATCATATGTATCGTTAACCGAAATCTGCTAGCTTAACATGGCTCAGCAGCCTCTATGCAAGCTTATATCTCGGAACCACGAGGAGCAATCGATTATGTTGGGAAACAAAATATATTTTCGCTGAAGATTTTTTATCTTTATTTTAGTACGGATGACATAAATACATAATTTTGATTCTATAGGTCCTGTCCTACTAATCTCGTCCAATTCAACAACTGTGATAATTAAATATCGTTGGTAAAAATGATCTCTTTCTTCGTGCAACGCCGCAGTTAATATAAAAAGAAACCATACTGTGCTTCATAAAAGCAGCCATCACATCACTAAATCTTGTAGGATATTCAAGAAATGTGGTTACAATAATCTCATGTAGTATGTACTTTGAATCGAATCTTCCAATTCCTTTCCACTCTTTACAACTTTATAAATCTAAAACTGAATACAGCTAACCTATTTCAAAGCACGATTATATGTTTAACTCGAAAAGAACATTGTTAAAAAGATTAAACGAAGGTCAAGAATTTTCCACGGTTTTCAACAACGAGAAAGTAATCTGGTCTATAGGAATCAAAAACTGTATCAACTCTTTTGATGTACCCTTAACCCTAGAATATTCTTCTAATCGGCTTTTGCTCCTACCATTACATCCAGTCTCGCAGAAATCACGAACGTACATTCACGTAATCGGATTATAGTCCTCGTTTTAATCCATCAGAGCTTTCTCTCGCGGAATGAGAAAGCCCTGAATTCTTCAAATGGAGTTTTTGTTTATTACTGCTACTTTTTCATGATATTATTTGGCAACACTGTTTAAAAAAGATTTAGTGGTGTAGGCTAAATATACATTGACTACATTTTTAACACTTTCCTACATAGTTGTGAAGTGTTTATGACTTTGTTCATTCTGCCTGTCTGTTTGTCTGTCTGCCAGTTCCCAGGATAACTGCCATAAACATAACTTTATCAAAATGAAATTTTAGAATGTTGTTGAGACAGTCTATGGGACATATGAGAATGTAAAAGAATAATATCACCCAATTAGTTTTGGATGTAACCCGGGTTAAAACCATGAAATACATTGGACACTACAGGAACTAATTTTTCAAACTTTTTTAAGCGAAGTTAAAATTTACAAATTACGTTGAAAATGTTACAGAATATTTAATTTATCCCATAAAATATATAAAAAAATTTCAGTAAAATATATTTGGTAGTTTTTAAATAAAAATTAAAATAATAATTACACCCCATATTAAAAGAAGAGATCACTTGATCCACTTCAAAATAAAATATGGCATCCATCTTCTTTTCCCAGTGATAAATCGTGATTTTTCAAGTTCTTTCAAATTTATATTTAGTGTTGTATCCGTCTTAAAACCGCTTTATTTTTGCTTATTTTCTGTGGATCTATATTCTGTGCTAACGCAATTACAATATTTTTGAGTTTAAATTATCATCAAAATTTAATTATTTCTACAACGAAGCCAAATTTTAATGGAAGCAGAACGTAAACACACCAAATTGTAAGATGGGTTGTATAAAAATTGCTGATTTTTTTTCACGCAAAATTATTTATCTCAAGAGTCTGGAATAAAAATGATATGAATGCAATATTCACTGTTTTTCATAGAGAGACAGATGATTTATATTTCGACGACATTATTTGAATAAATTTCATTTTTTTTTGCAATAAAGTTTTAAGTTTACAATTATAATAAATTACTGAAGTACTGTGATAATTTAAAACATATCAGTGCTGAATGTATCGCATTTTAGAGATATTTAAATAAAATTGCATTTCAACTGCAACGTGTATCATAATCAATGCTTTACGCATTGTTGATATTTCTTGTACATTTTATATAGGACACCATTATGATATATTTGTGGGGTCTGCTATTTTCAGCTGTAGTAAAGCATTCAAATATTCATCAGAGAAATGCATTGAAAGTGCTACTTTCATTGGGTACGATACCCAGATGGTATGTCAAGATATAAATTTTTAAAAGCTGTTCAATTTATATTTTTTAATACTGTTGTATACAGAGAAAGTACTGTTTATCAAAAATTTTTCGAAATTCAAGATTTTGACAGATACCTAGATTTTCGTAGATACGTACATGTCCAAAATCATGGAAAATTGCTTTATTCTTTCAAAAATGCATTAAGAAAAGCCCCAAAATTATTCGAATACCATCATACCTCTCCTTCTGCTCAAGAATGGATAATTTCGGAGACGAGAGTTTTCACGTGAAAATCTTTCTCACACGGGGGAGAGTTGTTGTTGAGACCCAGACCGTCCGACCTATCAGAAAGGTGTAAGGTAACCGTTTGGACGGCCGGGAAGTGCCACCCAATTTAGACCGGAACCCAGTGGGGGAGGCATCCACAGGGACCGTACCCTCCTTTTCCCTACCACCAACCTCTCGGAAGGACTTACGGACCCACATGTTTAACGTGATCGTACTCCGCATGAACAAGGCGGCAGTTGTGGCAGCGTGCAAATCCAGCGCGCAAACCACCGGGCTACCGCCCCCGAAATGTGCCAACAGCACGCGGTGTTCACAGGTGGTCATCCACCCAAGTACTAACCGCGCCCGATGCTGCTTGACTTCGGTGATCTAACGAGAACCGGTGTTTTCTGCACGGTAGGGCCGTTGGCCTACGCAGGGGTGAGTAGAAAACCCAGACCACACGACCAACCCATAATCTAATGGTAGCTTTCTGTGTGGCCGGACGCAGGGGTGAGTGTAAAATACCCAAAATTTGAAAGTCCGAGACATCTTCCTCGATCCACTAACCATCCTGCATCTATGGACCTAGTCCGAGCATAATGACATGCAACGCTACTGACACGAACTTTGGTATTATTAGTCCGATTCCAACAGAACCAATTCCATTATCTGAACCCCGAGTCTTCATAAATGTATTAAATTGCAACCCATTGTAGTATACAAATTAGTTGGCAACCTAGCATAGTCCAAACTCTAACCGCTAGCATAATCTAATAATCTTTATAATACTACCTTAAAAATATCTGGTAGTAACGTATTAATGCATTCTTAATTATCTCTCATAAATAATTTTTATCTGCAATAATGAACAAAAAAGATCAACCACGCATAAAGTACTGATTATAAAACACTTTCCAATTCAAATGCAATTTTATTTAAACTTCTTTAAAATGAGATATATTCAGCGCTGACATATTTAAAATTATCAACGTATTACAATAATTTATTATATTTGTAAACTTAAAACTTCGACCCAAAATATGAACTTTATTCAGACGTCATCGAAATAAAAATTGCCTCGTTCTCTATGTAAAAAGAGTGATCATTTCATTCATACACTTTTATTGCAGACTCTATAAATTTGCTTGAAAAAAATTCTGCAATTCCTATACAACTCATATTACAATCACTTGTTTACATTCTGCTTCCATAAAAATTAGACTTCATTGTAGAAATAATCAAAGTTTGATGATCATTTAAACTAAAAAATAGTGTAATTGCGTTGGCGTAAAATATATATGCACAGAAAATACGCAAAAATAAAGCGGTTTTAGGGCGGATGCAGCGCTAAATATATAAATGTAAAATGATTTTTAAAATCCCGATTTTGACACTGGGAAAAAAGATGGGTGCCATATTTCATTTTCAAGTGGGTCACCTGATCTCCTCATATAATATGGGTCTCATTAATATTTTAATTTTTGTTTAAAAGAATACCAAACATGATTTGCTGAATTTTTTTACATATAATTTATGGGATATTTCAAAGCAATTTTCAAAGCAACTTGTGAGGAGCAAGGAAAGTTTGTGAGGAGCAAGGTTTGTGAGGAGCAAGGGTTTGTGAGGAGCAAGGTTTGTGAGGAGCACTTGTGAGGAGCAAGGCAACTTGTGAGAAGCAAGGAAATTTTCAAAGCAACTTGTGAATTTTAACTTCATTTAAACATTGTTTAAAAACTTAGGTCCAATTAGTACAATGTATTTTATTTTTTCAACCCAGGTTCAAACCAAATCTAATTGGGTAATATTATTAATTTACATTCCCATATATCTCACAGGCCGTTTCAACAATATATTAAAATTTCATTTTGTTACTCATTTTTATTTTCCTTATATATGTAATATAATGCATAAGAAAAGTATTTGAAGTGAAAAAGGCTGATGGTGGCAGCACATGACTTTCTCTGCATGGAGCAAGGACTTTTCTTCGTTCACAGGGAAATAATGGTGTTCAAGATCCACACCTCAATGATTCTGGAATTAATTTAATACTATGTAAATGAAATCGAGAGGGATTTTTTTTTATGTTGTTTTAATATCCGGGCACTCGATTACCTAATTATTCGTCCGATTTTAACGGCCAGATCGAAAATCATTTTGCCACCATGAGTCCTTGCCCTGGCAAACCCTTCGTGGTTCGCCAGGGCACACCAGAATATCCGAGCCCACAACTCATCAGTCGAGGAAGCAAGAGACTTCACACAGGCAATCACTTCATAAAAGTTGATTCGAGTTCAGGGATCTTTGAAACGTACTCTTCCGTCGAAAACTCGTATTCGAATT
This sequence comes from Amaurobius ferox, assembly GCA_951213105.1. Classification (NCBI taxonomy): domain Eukaryota; kingdom Metazoa; phylum Arthropoda; class Arachnida; order Araneae; family Amaurobiidae; genus Amaurobius; species Amaurobius ferox. The sequence goes on from OX578137.1 coordinate 137,574,072, forward strand.
TTCCACCTCATCACAGAACCGTCTCTATATATTATACTATGTACGGAAAGTAATAAAACATCTAAATATGCAGAAAAAGCAGGCATTTATTAAGTATAGTGTTTGAAAACTTAAAATTGTTCAGAAGTATTTAAATTTTTTACAAATGTATTATTTTTCGCGATTACACATAATTAATACATGTTTTTCTAAATCACAGAGAAATATAAATCACGTGCTTTTCTAAATCACATGTGAAATTCTTAACTCACAACATGCAATGATAACTTAAATATTAATTCTCATAGCATTTTGTTGTTCTATAGACAAGTATCCCCTAGACAAACTGGAAAAAAAAGCTAGAAAAAAAGAAAAAGAAACATGAAAAAAATAAAAAGTTGTATCTAAAAAATGCCGTAATATCCAATTGCTAAGTTTTTATTTTTTTTTTAAATCTAGTACTTGATTAACATTTCGTAATAATTAATTTTTCATATATGTAAGTAAATTGATTAACGTGCTAATCATAACACTTCTCCCTATGAATATATTATAACGTGTATCTGAAAATAAAAATTATATTACATTCCACTCGGTGCTCGGAACATTCTCTATATAATAGTATGAGAAAATAGCAAAGCTATACTTTAGTTTAGTCAATATTGAATTAACTTCTAAGAGATAATTCTAATCTTAAAGATAACAGATTTTAGACGTGTCTATATTGTTGTTGTTGTTGTTGTTGAGACCCAGACCGTCCGACCTACCAGAAAGGTGTAAGGTAACAGTTTGGACAGCCGGGAAGTGCCACCCAATTTAGACCAGAACCCAGTGGGGAAGGCATCCACAGGGACCGTACCCTCCTTCCCCTAAGTCGTGTCTATATTGTGTAATTGTAAGCCATTTATAGATATCAAAAGAGCGAGAATTTATTCGCTGTTTTGATAATTTGCGTGACACAGAAATCACCTGAAAGGGCGGTGTCCATCTTAAAAAGTAAGGAATCAGACTGGTCAGAAGTATATGCACATGCGTAGTAAGCAGTGCTCAATTATTCTACGGTTGTAAATACTGGGAGGTGGTTTATTAATTAGTACATGTTCTAATAATCAATTTCTTTCAATCTTCATCATTTTAAAAAGAGCATTAAATTATCGTTGTAAAGAACCTTACTACCCTAACCGGAAAGAGAACCCTGGATCTTCGAGCTGGGCAGCAGATGATCTACCGTTGATCGACTGGGGCGAAATTGCAAATTCTTATTGTCGAAGTGGATTTTGCATTCTTTCCTCTCTAATGTCAGATTGGCATGCAACTGACAATCTGACTGATAACCTTCTGCTATCATACCCCAGGTTAGGCCTGGTGTTACTTTTATCCTCCAGGTTAGCCTCCTGCCTGGTCATTATCCTCCCGATTTGAAATCAGTACTCAATCTTCCAGAGTTCACTGAATTCGTACTAGTCGCACTAGGGTCACGTTGAGACCTCCGTCATTCTTGCCTCCCTATCGTGAATCAATCCTAATTTACAAATTTTTAATAAATACCTCATTTACTAGTCGTGGCCCCTTTCTTGATTACCTATACTTTTTCAACATTAAATCCGCCTCTAACTGTATTTGCAATAAGTTCGGTGACGTTGACCATTACATTTTCGATCGTCCTTTTTCTAAAAATTTTCAACTCTGTAAACCCTCCCCGTCTAATAAACCAATTTGGTTCTCCAAAGTTCGTTCAAATCCCTCTTCAGTAGATAAAATTAAAAACTGTATTCTTGTTGCCATGAAAATTTCTAATAAAGTGACCTAAGCTTATGAGTAGATTCTGCTCTCAATAAATTTTGGTCTCTTTATTTCATTCTTATTAACTTATATGAACTTATTGTGTTCCCTCCATATTTTCTGTTTAAAAAAAAAAAAAAAAGCTATGTTAACTGTTTTTATTTTTTCGGTTCTTTCTTCTTTCTTTGACCCTTTTTATTTGTATTTTTTCTAATTTTTCTTTTCTAAATTTTATTCTAAATTTTTGCATTTGTTTTTCATGTGCCTAAAATTTTTTCCATTTCATATGTTTTCTTTTTATATATTTTCTAAGTTTTACTTTTAAAATTTTATTATTTGTTTTAATTTTAATCTATTTTTCATTATATTATTATACCTCAATCTAAATTTCAGTTTTCAATGATTTTTTTATCTCTATTCGCAATAACCCTTTTCCCGTTTTCGAAAAATGGACGTACTTGTTAAGTTCAAATATAATGCAAAACTGTCTGTTTAATCACAATATTTTTCATCAATTTTTATCTTTTTTGATCTAAATAAACGTTCGTTTGGCGGGATGGTAGGCCTTGGGTGCTTTCTGAGTGCAAGAGGTGTCCTTTCCCGGCCTTGCAGCTAACTACTCTAAACCCATTATGTGAGTCGCACTGTCTGGGGTCTTCAGATCTCCGCCATTTTTACACTAACCTACAAGGTTGATTTGTTCGGGCGCTATTGTAAAGAACCTTGTTACTCCAACCGGGAATCGAACCCTGGATCTTCGAAGTGGCCAGAAGACACTCTTTCGTTGAGATACTGGGTAGAAATTGCAAGCTCTTATTGTCGAAGTGGACTTTGCATTCTCCCCTTTCTAATTTCAGATTTCTTTGCAACTAAATATCTGACTGATCACCTCTTGCTATTTATACCTCATGTTAACCTCCTGATCCAATTTCTTCCCTCCAGGTCAGCTTCCTGCGTGGTCGTTATCCTCGTGATTTGAAATTGACGCTCAATCTTCCAGAGGTCACTGAATCCGTACTAGTCGTACTAGGGTCGCTTTCAGACTTCTATCATCTTTGCACTAAGCAACAGGGTTGATTTGTTCGGGCGCCACTGTAAATAAACTTGCTGTCCCAACCGGGAATTGAACCCAGTATATTCGAATTGGCCAACCAACTCTCTACCGCTAAGCTACCGCGACAAAACTACAAACTCTTATTATTGAAGTTGACTCCGCATCGATTAAATTAATTTTGATTAATAAATGTTAGATTAAAACTGTGATCGTAATGTAATGGTGAAATTTCGTTTACGGTAATGCGCGGAGTTAAAAAAAATATCTGTTTTCTTCAATATATGTCTTAATTTAAAATATGTATAATTATTCAAAATCATATTTACTGGAGCCGCTCCGATGTTTACTTTTGGAGTTTTTAAATGTTGAAGTTTGTTACCATCCATTTCTACTTTCCTTATATACATCATGTATACGGAAAGTATTGTGGCGGTGTCGAAAATTACTACCTATGCTATATGACTACTATCCTATGCTATTACTATCCTATGCTATATGACTACTATCCTATGCTATTACTATCCTATGCTATATGACTACTATCCTATGCTATTACTATCCTATGCTATATGACTACTTTTATAATACAGACTGGAACTTTCTAAATACATATACAAATGTTACTGATGCTATATCGAGTTTTTATGAGTGTGTCTATGGGATATTTGACTTATGTATACCAAAATATATTCCTACTAAGCGGAGATATAAATCGTGGTATTCTTCTAGCACTATACATAATATTAAATTAAACAAAAATATCGTAAAAAATCTATTAGAGGTGGTGATATAAGTGATCTACAGGAATTTCATAGACTACGCAAATCTGTGAAAGATGGAATCAAAACTGATTTTACCAATCATGTTGCTATCATGGAACAAGAACTCAATAAGAACCCTAAGGCTTTCTGGAATTTTTGTAAAGGTGATTCGCCTGGTAGTCATGGGAGCTCAACAATGAGTTATAATAATACTGATTATTCTACTGTTAATGATATTGCAAACTGCTTTGCTGATTTCTTTGAATCTGTTTATATCCAAAGTAGCCAACCTGTTGATTTTGAACTGCTAACCAAGTATTGTGAACTCAATAACATTGACTTAATTAAGGTTAAATATATTACTGAAAATAATGTTGCCAAAGCCTTAAAGAAGTTAAAATCCAGCCAGTCTTTAAGCTGTGATGATGTTCCTTCTTTCATTATCAAAGGTAGTGCTGACTCTTTAACTTACCCTTTGCTTATTTTGTTTAATCTTTCGATTAAAACTATGACTTTTCCCAATGTCTGGAAATATGGTCAAGTTATTCCTGTACATAAAAAGAACAACAAGCATGATAATTCGAACTACAGGCCTATTACCATTCTTTCCCCTTTTTCAAAAATTTTTGAATGTGTTATGCATGAAAGGATCTTTTCCCAAATTAAGCAATGGATTTCTCCGTACCAGCATGGGTTTATGCCAAGACGATCAACTGTAACTAATTTAGCTTGCCTTACCAGTGACATTGTTGATGCTATTAAAACCAAGAGACAACCTGATGTTATTTATACTGACTTTAGTAAAGCTTTCGATCACATCGATCTGGGGCTATTAACCCGTAAACTGATTACTAGCGGTTTTAGTGTTGATTTGTCGACTTGGTTATACTCTTATATTTCAGATAGACTGTGTTCTGTAAAGTACTGTGGTGTAAACTCTAGACTATACAGTAATTCCTCGGGTGCTCCTCAGGGTTCTAATCTGGGCCCACTCTTTTTTTTAATTTTTATTAATGAAATTCCCCGGATTTTTAAAACAGCTAAATGTCTTACGTTTGCAGACGATTTGAAGCTTTATATGAAAATCAACTCATTAACTGATTGTGAACTGGTGCAGAGAGATCTAGATGAACTGTATAACTGGTCTGTACTAAATAAACTTCATTTAAATATTTCTAAATGCTATGTTATGAGCATTGCTAGGATCCATAATATTCTTAATTACAATTATATTTTAAATAATTCATCTCTATCTCGATGTACTCATATTATTGATTTAGGTGTCACTTTCGATGATACTTTTAACTTTCAGAGACATGTCGATAACATTATTAAAAGAGCCTACCAAAGACTTGGTTTCACCTTAAGACAATCTCGTGTTTTTGCCAGTTCTGATACGATTATTTGTATTTATAATCCCCTTGTTAAACCAATCTTGGAATATTGTGCAATGATTTGGGACCCTGTTTACAATCTACATTCTCAACGGATAGAAATCGTGCAAAATAAACTATTACGTACTATTGATTACAGATTGACTGCCTATTATCCTTATGATATGCATACAAGGGAACTCAGACAGAAATATTGCTTAATGTCTCTTAAAAAAAGAAGAAGCTGGTTCTGCCTCTTGTTTTATAAAGTTTTAAATAATACTATTGGTTGCCCTATTTTACTTTCTTGCCTGGAATTCCACATACCTGTCAATAATACCAGGAAAAAAACTCTTTTTCACAATACTACTGTTAAGCACAACTACATTAAATGCTATTCTATCTATAAATTTGTTGATCTATATAATACCTATTGTGCTCATATTGATATATTTAACTTGACTCCTGCCTGTTTTAAAAAAGCCTGTTTCAATGCGCTTGACATGTTTACTACTTAGTAATCTTGTATCCTATGTTCTATACTTTTTAATTACTTGTGTGGCTACTGTAACTGGATTTCATCTGTAGTTGCCACGTAAATTGAATAAAAATAAAAAATAAATAAAATAAAATAAAAATAAAATAAAAATTCGAATTAGAGTTTTCGACGGGAGAGCGCGTTTCAAGCATCCATGATCAGGAATAGAACATTTTTGATGTGATGTCTGCGTGTGTGCGTCTGTGTGTGTGTGTGTGGGGGGGGGTGAAAGTATGTGTGTGTGTGTGTGTGTGTGTGTGTCAGTGAGTCTGTAGAGACGATATCTCACGAACGAATGGAACGAGTCGAATGAAATTTTGTACAAAAATCACAATTTTCAAATAAATGTATCAAAAAAACCCATAAATTAAAATAAAAATTAACTGTTGAGAAAAATGTTCACTTTTCATATGTAATATCATGCGATAAATTTGCTGACATCACTCTCGTGGATCTAACTCGTTCCATTCACGGTAAAAGATACTTTAAGTAATACTTTTGTGTTTGAACGCCAATAGTCATTTATATGCTGTAAGAATAACTTATTTCTCCGTCCATAACGCTTGGCGATATTTTGGCGGCGGATTTCGAGGAATGTCGCCAACTTGGCGACATTTTTAAATGTTGCCAAATTAACGAAAATCTCGCCAAATGGATAAAAATGTCGCTAAATCAATGAAAATGATGGCTGATTGAAGAAAATTCAATATCTTGGAAAGAATATAAATGTCTATTATATGAATAACATTTTTTTAACTGTAAAAGTAGTAAATTCATTGCATTATATTAGAAAAGTCATGTGCTGTCCACATCAGATTTTTTACAGTTAAAATGCGATATCTGACCGATTGCATAAAGTTTAAATAAAATATTTTACAGGAAGCAAAAAAGAACATTTTTATTCTAATGATGCTCATTCTGTGTATCTGATGTTGTTTTTCAATTTTTACCAATTTTTTTTATAAAAAAACACACAATTTTAGCTTTCAAAAATTAAAATTTCATTTTTGAATTGCAATCGCTATGATTAGTTTATTTCATAATCGACATATTTGAACACTGTAAAAGCTGTATGTGTTCTCATGATCAAAAGATTCACTGCAATTCTGTGTGACAATTTTTATAATTTTGGCAAATACTTCAAGCTGGTGGCCCAATAAGTATTTTCGACTCAGCGAGTGAATTATTTACTATGACAGAAGGATTCTAAGTTAAGTGTTCAATTAGTTAACTGTCAATAGCACACCTCTGTAGCTTTGTTAAAATTCTATTTTGCAAATTCAAATTAGAAATTTTAAATTTTTTATTTGAAATTTACAAAGGAGTCTAAGTTAGACCATTATTTTCCAGATAAATGAAAACTCAATTCGTCATTTACACACATCTGCATCTTGGTCTAAAGTTTCACCTGTAGTAATAGGAGTAGGAGGAGTAGAGGGAGACGATTAATTTTGCAGGAATTTGTAACTTTTCAGAAATTTTATAAAGTTCTCTCTTTGTTTATTTTTACGTTTGTTTAAGTTACATTTTAAAGCTCTCATAGAGCTCTATCGAAGTAGTTCATACGATGCTCTGTTCAAATGCTTGGTCTCATTCAAATGCTCATGTTTCGATACTTGGTCTCATGTTTATACGATGCTTCCTTCAAAAGTTATGCCATGTTTTACGAACGCAATACAACTTGAGCGAGGTGTGCATTATGAATAGATTAGCTAGATCGGTTGGCGTTTGAGTTGAGTTCGTTTCTTTAATTACCGTTTCTTTTATTTTTAGCTTTGTCGTTACATGCCGATCGCTCTGCTTGAGGGATTTGAATCTGCTCTTATTTTATATTAATCCAAAGCTCAGACATACGTTTATGAAACAGAACTATACTAAGCTAATTATATAACATTGACGAATAGTAATAGAATATTTTGTTATTTGACTTTTGATACTGAAGAAAGCATTTTTGTTTTCTTAGAATAATTCTTATAATACTTTGTTATATAACGAAACCGAAAATTGAACTCTGATCCAAAGGGTAGAGAAGTAAGAGGTACATCATGCAAGGTGAGAACTGCACATTACGTTGTGGTGTAAGAGATGGATCTTACCGAGTTATAAACAAGGATGAATAACAGTCATGAGTTAGTAGATTTGAGTTTTATTCTATACAGTTTTTTTCATTGATCTCAGTTGGTATTGGTTAGCGGTCGATGACATGTATAAGACGTTATCACAGATATGTATAATCTCCGGATCATTTATTTCACTCAGGAATGTTATGGTAGTAGCCGAAAGTCTTCTTGCAAAATGTGTTAATACATCTGTCATAGTTTATCAGTTTGGAGAAGAATCAAGTCAAAAATTATTTGATTCTAAGTAGAATTTTATGTGTCAAAGCGTGGAGGCACAGCATTTTACCGTCGATCAATAAAGCGAATTTTGATTCAAGGCGTCAATACTAGCCAACCGACACTTTACCGTTGATCTAATCTCAGACTGACGTTCTGACAGACCACCTCCTGCTATGTTTACCTCTGGTTAGCCTTCTTCTACTACTATTTTTATCCACGAGAGTAGCTTTCCTTCGTGGTCATTATCCTGTCGAATTGAAATCGGCGCTCAGTATCTCAGAGTCTTCTGGAAACGTTCTAGTCGTACTAGGGTCACTTTTAGGCCTCGAACATCTTTGCATTAACTTGCAGGTTTGATTTGTTTGGGCGCCATTGTAAAGAACTTTGCTGCCCCAACCGGGAATCGAACCCTGGATCTTTGAACTAGCTAACTGATGCTCTTCCGTTGAGCCTCTGTGACGAAATTGCAAGCTCTTATTGTCGAAGTGAACTCTGCAAAAGTATTTCGACAAATAACTTGAACATCCAATCTCATAATTTCGAGACACTTGCTTTCTTCGATTCAGCAGTCCGGATTGTGAAAGACGCTAAAGTTATACATTATCATTTTGCTACATAGTTTAATTATTACCCTCTAATCCATCCTAAAACATATCCACAGCTTTTATTTTCATCAAATAGAGACACATTAGTATACGAGTTCGATTAAAAAAAATGGTGACGCTAGTAGAATCATTCCAACATAGAACGAAGGCAAAGAACCCAGATTAATCTGGGTTATATGACACAGATGAATTCTTCTACTAACGACTCTTTAAATATTTTATACATAATATCTTACGATTACCTACCACACTCAATTATATATTTATAATTACTAACAAAATTAATAATCTTGTATAATGTTCTTTTTCATCCTTACCATGAAAATTAATTAGGAAATTAAGACTGAATTGATTGCAACCTAAAAAATGTAAGAGGTGCAAAAAACCTCTTACAAAATTATTCCGGTTATCCCGGAGGTATATAATAAAAACTAGTTATCGTGCTGATTTTTCAGCAATGAATCTTGTACGGCTGGATGTTTGAAGGCCATTTTTCCACTGCAAGATTTTTTGTTTATGTTATTATTCATCATTATTTTTTTTTCACGAAAACTTTTTCTTTTTGTCTAACTTTATAAAATGGACGCAAAGTACTTTCTTTGTATTCTTTTTAAAATATAGCTGATCTTCAATATAAATTGTGAGTTATATATTGCCTGAATAACATTCTTTAACGATTAAAAATGTTACAGTAATTTTCGTAAAATATCCTGTATCTAACTTTATTTTTAATATAAAACTACGCAAATAATTTGTTTAAGCATATAGTCTAAACACACCATTAGAAAACTGATATTGATCAACGATATGGCTTCAATAATGGCATGCCGACAGGATATTTCACCAATATAAATAACAATATTTTGTAAATTATTAACAATAGTATGAATGCAATATTTTACACATTTTAGTTTTTATAAAAATACTTCGAATATTTAACCTTTATTGTACTAATCCTTGTAGCCAATACAGGTTAAATAACTGCATAATACAGGTTAAATAACTGCCTAATACAGGTTAAATAACAGTTAAAAAAATAAAATATTTTCAATGCAAAATCGATATGGAAATATATTGAATATGTAAAGGATCCTACTTTGCGGGTGTCATTGTAAAGTATCTACCGAGTTAATCTGTTCAGGCGACTTTGTAAAGTTTCTACTTAGTCTTTTTTACTACGATCATGCCCAAAATCATGCCTTTTTATGCACCCTTGTAATTTATTTCACTCTAACTTAAACTTCCAATAACCTAAAGACTACAGTTCGACGAAGGAATTACGATATTAACAAACAACGTAATTTATTCCAGCTAACTTCGCTGATAACTCAAAATACAATTACATATACAGAATATTTGCAAAGCTAGCAATACCATATCTTAACCCACTGACATAATATTCTATACAGAAATTCAACCTTAACATCTTACTGAATTGTATCTATACTGATCAAACTATTATACCATAGATATATACTCACAACTTGTAGAGGCTATAACTTCGATATGAACTCCCATGAATGAACAGAACCACCACACCCGCGCACTCTCGGTAGAAAGATAGCAACCGAAGCTGAACGACGACTCACGATTTCAATTCACGATTCCTTCTCGAATTCCAATATCTCAATACGAATCTAACGTCTGCCCCTCTTTATAGTCCTGACCAGTCGTGAGTACGTGATTCTCGGAATCAGAGTTGAGGAGTTTCTTACATAAATGAGCATAATGAAAAGTAAAATTAGCATACAGCAATCATAAATAATAGAATCCTCACAAAAACGTTCAGAAACACTAACCGAATATTTATTACACTAGTAAAATGTCCACATAAATATGTTGGAACAGTGCAATTTGCCTATACTTGGACAATTTATGTTTTCGTTGAGTTATACAGTATATTTAAAAGTAACGAGAACGAAAATTAAGAATGAAAGACATATTGTTTTAAGAGGTTAACAATTAAAACGACCGGTCTTGTTCATAATGTGTTTAAAGTGAAACCTGAAATTTACTGATAAGAAAATTTTTTAATGAAACATCTTTACACGCACGCCGTTAAATTTACCAATTGATTATTTTGTACTAAAATATGCGAAATTTAAAAGTATCATAGATAAAGTATATCGGCATCCAATTATCATCTTAAAAGATTAAAAACATGTATATGAAAATATAGGAGTTATCAACATAGTATACGGTGATATTTGATAGCAAAGGAATATAATAACTTTGAGGATTGTGGGTTTAAGACAATTATGTACCACCTTAACAGTTCCAAGTCATTTGCCTGTAGCTCCTATGGAGCAAAACATTAAAACGACAATAATGAAATCATTCATGAACCCTTAATGGAAATTTAAATCGATTGCAAGTAATGAACCACAAATTACACGAGTTCGAACAAAAGTCGAAACAATTTTTGAATTAAATATTCATTTAGAAGAAACATTACTTGTTTAAATCTATAAGTTTATTTATAATTGATAGGGTTATTAATTTAGCATTCAAATAATCGTATTAAAGGAATTCAAAATTATGTGGGCTAATGTTTTTTCGATATTCTACAGCAATATTATGAGCTTTGAATTGTGCAAATTAAATTGGCTTTAAATCTCAAGACGTGTAAATGTATGAATGTATGCATAATCGTAAATTTTATAAAAAAAAAAGTATAAATTGAGTAAACATTTATAAGAAAAACTAAATTTTTTTCTTTCGTAAACAGCAAGCGTATGCAAACACGGAGCAATTATCATATCGACAGTACAAAACTTTTCCTACAATCTTTAAGACAGCTACAGCTTACAAATTTGGGTAAAAAAGCATATTTCCATTCGTTTTTATCCACTTTCAAAACTCCATACCGCAATGTTATTAACATTGAATTAACAGCAGTGTAATATTTAATTGACACATTTTGGGCTAAAACAGAAAAGTAGGTTTAATAGAATTTTATTTAATTGTTTCTAAACTCAAAATTTAACAATATTATTATGATAGAGCCATGAACGAAAATATTGTTAACATAAAAAAACAATCGTTAACCAGGTTCATTGTCGGCAAATGTGAAATACATTCCCATTTGAAAGAAAATATAGAGAGGCAATATTCCTGTACTAATACTTATGTATTTCTCTCTATGTAACCATAAAATATAGAAAATGCAACACTCAAAATTAAATATTTTCCTAGTTGAAAACCAATCAAGATATTATATTTTAAAACATAATTTGTTTCATAACTCCAATATATAAAAATCTTGAAATATATAAACCTTAAAATAATTAATTACACCTCTCGATACATAAAATTAAAAAATTTCATTAAAACATATTCCTCTGTAAATGAGACTTGCCTTTAATATCATCATTAAACCCATTATGATTTGCCTTATTTATTACTCTTATACATTCATTCCTTCTTGAGCTATCATGTTCAGATTCACGGATATACTCACATACTCACAGACATCGACCTCGTAAGAGTTGAATATGATTTTAGATCAAAACGTAAAACATCTGTAGAAATCAAGAATTTGAATTTTCTATCACGTTACAACGCTTTCCCTATATAGTTTTACATAGAAAAGAGAAGTCATTCAAGTTCTATGTTTTTAATTCAGAATTTTATTTTTAAATCGTTCTTTTTTAATAAATTTACTTTTAGAAGACAACATTTTACTTTCATACATGAGTTAATGCGCACTCACTGGGTATGCATTTTTGCTTATATAACTTCCACCTAATATTTTCAGTTAATAAGAGAGGTTACACATTTCGAACTTTTTTCTCTCTTAAAATCTTCGGCAGTAAATCTTTCTTTAAAGAAGAAAATATCGCTTCTTATCGCCAATACCCAATCACCCATATATTGTCTTCAAAGTCAATTTAAAACAGTTTCACAAATTAATCTACCAGAAAGTTTTCATATATTCCTTAGTTCTAGTTTAATTTTATTCGTTAGATCCTTATCCCATCGAAGGTTGCAATATAACTTGACAAAAGAAAAAAACACTAACCGTCAGATATCGCTTGCTTAGTTTTTACAGCCCCTTTATTCTCAAACTTTTTTATGCTAACTACTAATAAACTATCCTCTAAAAATCATTCATTTTAACTTTGTTTTCATGGTGATATACTTTTAATGGTTGTTTTTAATGTAAAAAAACACTGTAAGATATTAGAAGGGATTTAATCGTCTGGAAAATTAAGAGATTCTATTAATCGAAATTAAAAAAGCTAATTTTTTTTTGTTTCCGACATACTTTTTTACATTTAGTTATAAATAATGACAATAAATAGCTGGAACTATCCTACTTATGGATTCCTAGATCACCGTTGTACCATATATACTACCCAAGGATCGGGAGGGAGTTTTTATCTGGCATTGAACAAATATGGTTATACTGCTAAGGGAAAGTTGATTTAGTAGAAGATTTGTAATAGAAACTTTTCCATATCTTTAATTTCAAAGAAACATTTGAAAATCTATCAAAACTGTTATCGACTGCATCAGTTGCTGCACGTAAACGTCTCTTATTTCAGTGGACAACTCAATGAACCACTACATCAATCGCACCACAGGAAGAAAATCTCACAAGAAGTCGAAGAAATTTTAACACATACATACCGTTTCCTAAGTCAGCGACTTTTTGTACACCTAAATTAGCATATATAATAAAGTAAAAATACTGTGCAAATGATAAGAAAAATTTAAGCAACGTAATTAAGTACAAGTTACTATTTAATACAGCTGTTTTATGGATACTTCGGTTCCTTTTCATCAGTATAAGAAAACCACGTCTGAAGTAAAAAAAAAATAATATATTGGACACAAATGTAAAAAAACAAAGAGTTATGTGTACCCATGAAATTTGAATCAGGGGATACCAATTTGAAAGAAACAACAAAAAAACAGTCAGTTTATCAGAAAGCATATTGACTTGCGTGAAAGCATACTCTAACACACAAGTTGGTGTGTTACAAAATATAATAGAAATGTTGCAACAGACAATAACAGTCCTAGCAAGACAAGAAAGGCCAAATATCACACAAAATACCCCAAAGTACAAAAAATAAAGAGAACGATAAATAGTAAACGATATTTCTTACCATTGTTTTCAAACATATGTAAGAAAATGACTAAAACCCTTAGAAGATTCCATTTCTATGTTATGTTTACACCAGTATTAACCTTAAATTGTACGATCTCGGGTATTATCTCGTATATATATTTCTAATAACTGGGGAAATGGCAGTATTTCTAGCCAGTGTGGAATTTTATATATTGGCTAGATTAGAAGTGTTATCAAGTTTGCATTAAAAATCATGAAAACTGCCATAAATAGATAATTAATAAATCTTCTATACTCTAATATTATTGAAATTCTGACAATTACTTTGCATTTCCTTTTGCAAGGGTTCTACAAAAATTTACATCAATCTAAGATGTTGGCTTTTTTGAAAGCAATGTTATTTCAAGTCGTCTTCCAATAAATTTAAGAAATATCATAATGGTTTGCGTCAACTTTCATAATGGTTTACGCCAAATTTCATAATGGTTTACGTCAAATTTCAACAGAACCGGTGCTGTACAGGTGTAGGACTAAATAGCCTGACAAAGGATCTTAACCCTCCTTCAAATCACAAGTAGCCTTTTCTAGTCTTAGTCAATAAAAACAATTGACTATGACTAACGAATGCTACTACGTGGAGGGTTAGGATCTTACGACAGAGAACTCCGGTTCTGAGGAAACTGGACGCAAACCATTTCGAGATTTCACAAATTTTTGGAAAGATGTTTTTATGTTTTGTACTTGTCAGAGAGTTTTTTACCATGAAGTGGTGTTTTCGTAAGATTTACACCCTATAGGGGAGGCCGTTTTTTTAAAGCGGACGGACGTTAGCTCTGTAGCCTTTGACTCATTTCCTCTGAGGGATAATATAAATCCAGGGAGCTACTTGTCTTTCACTTGGTATCTGGTGAATCGAACTCTTCCAGATGACGTAAGACCGACTGCGCTATTCATGACCAGAGCCTAAACCCATCAGTGACTGGGGTCGGGACCTGGTGAGATTTTCTCTCCTGGTGGGAGATTCTTTGAATTTCGTCCAGGGAATAGTTTGGCTGACCTCGCTGTTTTCGACCGTGGCATCGCTGAAATAGAAACTGAGACCCCGTCTGCTCCCTGTCCCTGGCGTAAATCTAATTGGTCGCCAAGGGAGTTGGAACTGAATCTGTTTTTATGGGATTTTATATGCAGTTTATTTGTAAAAGAATCTCATTCAAATATTAAAACCATAAGTATAAAGTTCAACATAGTAAATAGAAATATTTAAAAGAAATTCCTGTATTTGAAATGTGTTATTCGATGAAAACAGTTTGTACTAGAATTAAGGCTTGATTTTTTAATACTTTATAACATAGTTGAAAAGTGTTTATGACTTTGTTCATTCTGTCTGTCTGTCTGTCTGCCCGTTCGCACGATAACTGCAGTAAAAAGAACTTTATCAAAATAAAATTTTAGTATGCTGTTGGGACGGTCTGTGGGACATATGGGAATGCAAATAAATAATACCACCCAATTAGTTTTAGATTGAACCCGGGTCAAACAAATGAAATACATTGAACCCTATGGGATCTAATTTTTCAAACATTTTTTAAGCGAATTTAAAATTCAAATATCGCTTCGAGAATTTTAGGAAACATTAAAATTATCTCATAAAATATATGAAAAAATTTCAGTAAAATATGTTTGTAAAATAAATATTAAAATGATAATTGCACCCATAACATATGAAAAGATCACGTGACCCACTTCAAAGTAAAATATGGCATCCATCTTGTCGAAAGCCCAGATCGTCCGGCTCATGCTTAGACATAGAGCAGCAAAGTGGCCGGCCGGGGCATTCTTGTGTCAAAATCGTGATTTTTAAAGTCCTTTTTAATTTATATTTATTGTTGCATCCGTCCTAAAACCGCTTTATTATTTATTTTGGTCTCTGCATATCCCATACTGCGCCAACGCAATTGCAATATTTTGGAGTTTAAATGATCATCAAACTTTGATCCCTTCTACAATGAAGCCTAACTTTCACGTATGGAGAACGTAAACTCATCAAGCTGAAAGATGAGTGGTATAAGAATTGCTGAATATCTTTAACGCAAAATTATTTAGCTCTGGAGTCTACAATACAGCTTGTATGAATGAAACATTCATTGATTTTACCCAGCGAATCAGACGATTCCATATAATTGCTTTTTGATGAAGTTTTAATCATGGAATTAGAATGTAATTTTACCTCCGTGGTTTTACGTTTTTAAGTAAAATAAATTATTGTAGTATTGTGATAATTTTAAAAATATCGCCGCTGAATGAAATGAATAGAAAAAGTTTATAAATAAAATATTCACTTCATTTATATAGAGAGCCAGGCTATTTATATTTCGATGACGTTATTTAAATAAATTTAATTTGTTTTCGATGAAGTTTTCAAATATAACAAATTATTGTAGTATTGGGATAATTATAAAATTATCACCGCTGAATATATCGCATTTTAGAGGAGTCTGGAATATAAGTGATATGAATGGAATATTCATTGACTTTACTACTTTACTTAGATAGAGAAGCAAGTGATTTTATAGCATTGCCTTTTTTGATGAAGCTTCCAATTATTGTACTATGATAATTCTAAAAATATCGCCACTGAATATACCGCATTTTAGAGATGTTTAAGTAAAATTGCACTTCAGTTGGAAAGTGTTTCATAATCAATGCTTTATGCATGATTAATCTGTCTTTCCTTTTTTTTGTTTTTGTTTGTTTGCTTTTTTTATATACAAAAATATGATGTTTAGTAATAGCAAAACATAATTTATCGAGAACAGAATACAATCGATATAAAGGTTCTTGTTCATTACAACGGCTTCAACCAATCTCTGCCTCTAAGATTTACAATCAATATTAAAAAAAATTAGCAATTTATCCCTAAAAAAATGTCTTGCACTTTTTGATTCTCACAGGTAGTTGCATTCATTTTGTTCTTATCCTCAACAATAATAAATTAGTTCTTATCATCTCTAAAATATTCTTTTACGTAACCAATTACAAATTATTTTTATCTCAAAAATATCTGATCAGAATCGTGTTTTTAATAGGTTCCACTTTTATGCTCAATTTTCCCCTCGAAATAAATCATATTATCAAACAGAAAAAAAATACCTTTTAATAACAGAAACATTCTAATTTAAAATTTACAAACTTCTTTCTTAAAACTTAGCTACCTTCTAATGAACTACTACTATCTTTTTAAATGCTGATTTTTTGCACAGTTTCAACAAGAATAATATATTAATAGCTAATTTTTAAATATTAAAAAATTTAGAAATATTGCAGAGTATTTAACCGCTCGAAAAATAAACGAGAATCTTCTTTTTAAAATTTCTATTACTTTGGTTTAATATTTTGTAAAGCTAAATGATGTTTTATCAAATGAATAACAAATACGCATCAATAAACAAATACGCATCAATAAAAAAATACATTATATTTTTAGTAGCATGACTGTACAAAGAACAATAGATTTTAACCGAACAGCAATTGGGTTGCTTCTGATTTAAATCCAGAATAGTTTCAGTTGCATTGGTAAACTGGTGATTTTACTTTTGAAAATAATTGAGAAAATATAATGTTCC
Organism: Amaurobius ferox; assembly: GCA_951213105.1. Taxonomy (NCBI): domain Eukaryota; kingdom Metazoa; phylum Arthropoda; class Arachnida; order Araneae; family Amaurobiidae; genus Amaurobius; species Amaurobius ferox. The sequence goes on from OX578137.1 coordinate 137,591,203, forward strand.
TAGGAATGTACTTATGCACTCAAATAGTTTGTAGCGACAGGAAGCACACGTTGGGTGTAATATATATATATATATATATATATATATATATACATATATATATATATATATATATATATATATATATATATATATATATATATATATATATATATATATATACATATATATATATATATATATATATATATATATATATATATATACATATATATATATATATATATATATATATATATATATATATATATATATATATATATATATATATATATATATATATATATATATATATATATATATATATATATATATATATATATATATATATATATATATATATATATATATATATATATATATATATATATATATATATATATATATATATATATATATATATATATATATATATATATATATATATATATATAATGAAATGCAATCCCAAAAAGTATGAAATTCAAGAAAGAGAAAGGCGCAAATTGCAGCACTATCAGAGTCTTGAAATATAAGATTTAAAATGAAAAAAGAAAAATATATAGGTAGAATGATTGCGTCCCGTTGATTAAATGCATCATGCATTTAATCAACGGAACTCGGGAACAATCATATCCCTTCCGCTTTGTACAGCACTATTATGATGTTTTTTGCAGAAATTATTGTGATAAAAATTATATTAATTTATCCGACATCCTAGAATACAACTCAAACCTTACTTAGGATTATCTGATTGTTTCACATCCAGATTGCTCTATAAGTTAGATGCGACTTTTTTATGTATGCTTTCCTATCCGAAGTTTATACGCTTTATGCAACTCTTCCATGATTCTCGTCTTGCTGGTTAGTAAAATTTCCAATTTTATTGTTATTTTGATCATTTTTATGTTGTCTGGTATTCGGCCATTTTTTCCCCACGGGCATGATCGATTGTTGTTTCGGGCATGCAGAGTCTCTGGGAGCGTTTTCATGAAGTCAAAGCTAGCTTCTAACCAGGAAATAGGGGTCGCAATCCCCCTTGACCTTTCTGCAACCCTGTAAACACAATCATTCCACCTATATATTTTTCTTTTTTCATTTTAAATCTTATATATATATATATATATATATATATATGTGTGTGTGTGTGTGTGTGTGTGTGTGTGTGTACGTATATATACAAGGTAGGACTGTGTTGATATCTTCAACCCTGGTTGGGGTGAGGGGAACTATTTTACCGTGGCGTAGAGGCACATGTGACGCGAGATGTGAAAGGAAGAAACTGGTGTTTTTCCAGTGTTTTCAGTGAACTCTAGTCGTTCGCGTTCGTCGAAAATGGAAATGGTGTTTGAAGAACAACGTGCGAATATCAAATTCTGCCAGCGTTTGCGGTAAATCGCCGGCAGAAATATTTCACCTGCTGCAGCAGGTCTTCTGTTCTATCTCCTCTCTGTGCTGTCTTTGTATTTTCATATTATATATATATATATATATATATATATATATATATATATATATATATATATATATATATATATATGTATATACATATATATATCGATATATATATATATATATATATATATATATATATATATATATATATATATATATATATATATATATATATATATATATATATTTGAAATGAAATAATAAGAATTATGTAAAAAAAAAAAAAAATACAATTCAAGTAATATTAACATCACCATAGAAGCAAATTCACGGCCATAATGCCGATAAGAGAAAAGAACAGAACCTTCCCAAATTCGATGATTAATCAGAATAAAATTCCTCTTCAGGTCTGAGTATTTAATTCTAATTAACCCAAACAAATGCCTGTTTATATATAAAGAAAGGGAAAAAGGGGGTAATTAATTTGACAAAAGGTCACAGGTAGATACATTAAATGACAAGGTTTTTTGAATAAAGCTTAAATTTTAACCTTGAAACTCATTGTTGTATATCTTGAGAATACACCCCTGAAACTAAAAGTTATATTTTAACAATATAATAATATTGATTATATTGTTATAACGCAAGTGGTATTTCTATGGAACAAGAAATAGAAGGCCAGAGAGTAAACGGTTCAACCACAGGTGAGCTTTGAGCTTACAGAAAGCCAACGTTTGGTTAAATGCCTGTATATGTGAGTGTAGAAAATCTATTGAGGATAGGTTTATTTGTTTAGAAAGCTTTGTGCTTCCTATCAGACAAATTATCTTATTACTAAAGAAAATATTTTTGCAATGTACTACAAAATCACTGCATCCAATAAGATTGCAAATTACAGATTTATTGAACCAAAAACCGTTTTCAAAAATTAAGACTTACTTTATACATCCTAAACCCATTTCATTCAAAAGTAATTCAAAATAGTTTTTTTTTATTATTATTAACCGTAGCAGAGCATTTTTCATTGGTTTAAATTTTATACCATAGCTTTATTTTATCGTCGATGTTAGATATAAAACCTGACAGACGAGGAAGAAAAAAAAATGATTACCATCACTCGTGCTTTAAGTTTGTACTTCACTTTTTCTTAAGACTTTCAGCTCACTTCTATTAAACTTTTTGCTTTAAATAAGCTCATTTTCGCTTTGTTCTAATGAGAATATTCTATTAATTAAGGAAAAAACACGGTCTTCAATATTAAAAGAATTTTATTGTTAGGAAAATTAATGATCACAGTTTTCGGAATTACAATACCGTTAATTTTGTTGTTTTGTAAATTTAGAGGTGTAATTTAGCATAATGAGTAATTAAAATAATATTCTAAAAAATCTGCCTGTTGCATTGACATTTGTTATATATTATCACTACGCAAAATAATTAGGGATTTAGGTTTGACTTCAGGCTGTTTTAGTGTATTAGAGTCATTTTAAACACAACAATTATTTTAATTATGTAAAACATATTATTTAAATAAAAAATTCCAAGAATAAACAATAAATTTGTTTTACTATGAGTTAATTGCTTATTTTATATATGTATATTGTAAGCTTAACAAATAAATAAAACAAGAAATTAATGATGGTGCCTTCGTATGGCCGCATGTACACTTCCTTTTCTACGGAGCAGTTAAACATTTTATATTTTTAATACACATATTTCGTACCGGCATACAAGTCTCACAAAAACACCACTTCATAGTAGAAACCTTCCGCCAAATGCAATTAACAAAAACCTCATTCCCCAAAAGTTACGAAATTTCAAAATAAGTTGTGCCACGTTGCAACATAACCGGACCTGTACTGTTAGATCTAAATTACCAGGCTCAAGGATCTTAATCATCCTTTAAGATTTGCCGTTTTAGACGTACGGCATTTAAAAATCCAGGTTTGGTCCTGCGGAAACTCCTCCCTACCTTAAGTACCGGAAGTACCTCCCTACCTAAATACATAAAATGAACCCCATAATTTGTTAAAATCGGTACAATAGATAAGGCTATAGGCCCGTCAAAATATGCCAGAACCAAAGACTTGCAAAATGCCATTTTATATTCATCAACTCTGTGAGCGTATTATAGATACAGATAGAATTACGGCATTAGATATCTTGGGCTGACCCATGAAAATTTGACTTTGTCGCATCAAGTCTATATAAATAAAATTGAAAATCTGTCTGTTTGTCCCGTAATCACGGGAGAACGGCTGAACCGAATTTAATGAAATTTTGTGGGTAGCCTGGAAATAGTCCCACTTAAAATTTAGTGTATGTTTGGAGGTTCTACAATTAGTGGTTCTCGAGATATTAGTAAAAAACAAAATTTTCGTTTGTCTCATCATCACGGGAGAACGGCTAAACCGGATTTGATAAAATTTTATGGATAACCTTGAAATAACACCCCATAAATTTAGCCCAAGTTTCGAGTATCTAAAACCAAGAGTTATCGAGATATTAATGAAAAACGAAACTTTTTCCTATGAGTTCTACTCTCTAACTCCGTGGTTTATCCAAATGAAAAGCTTGAAAATCGTTTGAAAGTGAATTAAAACTTTCTCTCTGCGTTTGATGGGAGATTTTTTGCGCTAATTAGTCACTTTCTGACAACATGAATTGTTTGAAACATGATTTAAATGGGAAATCTATATCCATGGTTTATTTCTCTCAAGTTTTTACTGAACAATGAAAAGTATAAAGAAATCAAAATGGTTATTTAATTTCGCAGTTTATGAGGAAGATTCTATCTTATATCATGTTGCTCAGAAACGCAATTAAATTAAATCTGGCTGTTAATTTTAATTATTATTTTTTCGATTTGAATATTAAATAAATGGGTATAAAAATATATTTTAGAAAAGAACGATTTGCTTTTTCTTATCGCACTTTTGACTGGATAATATTAATTACGGTCATCAGGTTTAAACGTTATTATTATTGATATTTTCGGGGATTATTGATTCTTGGATTATTGATATTTTCAAGTTATTATGCCATTGTTTTATTATGACAAAAATTGTTTAAACTCGTATATTGTACGTTATACGAGTAATCTTCTACAAATACACGGGCATATCTTCTAATCTACGAGAATATAAGTAGTACAGGTATATTAGCATATGTTTTGATATATATTAGCATATATTGGAATCAATTACGACCTTCTGGTATAAAGAGTACGGGGATTATTGTTTTTTTCAATTTATTACGTCATCTCTTTTATTTTGACAAAGATTTTTGAAACTCATATTGTAATACGGGTGATCTTCTACTAACACACTGGCATATTTTCTAATCTGCGATAATATAAGTAGTACGGGTTTGCATATATTGATTCAATTCCATTTTTTGTAAATTTGCTTACAAAAGGGGCAAGGATGTTTTATTCCTCAAATCTGCCCTGAAGATAATTTTGCATAGTGAGAACAGATATTCTTAAACTTCTCTTTAGGAGCAATAAATTTAATATTTTAACAGAATTCGCACATGGTTGCGAATTATAAGTTTCTTTATTTTATATACTCCATGAAGAACGGGTATGCTGCTAGTATAATATATATTTTTCTGCTACGGATTTGTACCTGTCGACTTGGCGGAGTAAAACGATGGCGAGGTCCTAAACTTCTCGGGGAAATGAAAATGATATCTTTAAAACCAGAAGTGGAAGCACTTAGTAATATTGTTTCTTTCAGGCATACATCCCGTGGGGCTGAGCCCCCCAGAAACGATTATTCTTCTCCCTCCCGGAAATATTTTATGTTACCCAGTTAAATGTTGATAAATTCAGGCGATAATAAAAAGATGCTTCTTTTAATGCTACAGATTTGGAACAGAGCAGTTGGAAATCGAACAAAGGAAGCTGTCATCACCGTGCGAATGTGGTTCAGAAATTCTTAAGAGGCTCATCATCAAGGGGGGAATATGAAAAATGCTATTTTAGAGCGAAATTCTATTGTGAAAGTTCTCTTGGTGAACACAAAATAATTGTTATAGAAAATGTCCATGTTAAATGTTATATTTTAACCTAGTTACAATTTTTGTCAAAAAATTTAGATAATTTATATATATATATATATATATATATATATATATATATATATATATATATATATATAAATATATATATATATATATATATATATATATATATATATATATATATATATATATATATATATATATATATATATATATATATATATATATATATATATATATATATATATATATATATATATATATATATATATATATATATATATATATATATATATATATATATATATATATATATATATATATATATATATATATACATATATATATATATATATATATATATATATATATGTATATATATGTATATATATATATATATATATGTATATATATATATATATATATATATATATATATATATATACATATATATATATATATATATATATATGTATATATATGTATATATATATATATATATATATATCAGAGAGAGAGAGTAATTACTTATAAAAATAATATTTAGTTAATATTTTTAATTAAATTTTTCATAGTATATGATTATACTATATTTACATAGGACAAGTAGCAAGTAGATAACTTGTCCCTCTTAAAATTTAATACGCCCCCCCAAGCCAAAAATGATATATATATATATATATATATATATATATATATATATATATATCAGAGAGAGAGAGTAATTACTTATAAAAATAATATTTAATTAATAATTTTAATTAAATTTTGCATAGTATATGATTATACTATATTTACATAGGGCAAGTAGCAAGTAGATAACTTGTCCCTCTTAAAATTTAATACGCCCCCCCCCCCGCCAAGCCAAAAATTTCTGAAAAAAACACTGCTTAATAAACATTCATACTCGCTCCGAAACTCGATGCTGCATCCATATATGTCCTCATTTAAGATCTATCTACAGCCAATGCTATGAAATAGATGTTGAGAGGAAAATGATATTTTTTTATTCAGCATTGACATTTCTTGAATCGAAGTGGAAATCCTTATGCACTCCCTACCCTTATTGATTAAGCCCACCCTACCATTATTTGATTAAGCATCAAAATTAATTTGATGCTTAATCTATAGGAGCCATAAATTAAACTCTATCTATAGATGTTTCAGAAAGACAATATTGATGTTTCATGAAAAAATTTGAAACGGAACTGAAAAGAACGGACAGTTAAAATCCTTAGTGAATCTTGCTACCTTTAAAGTACTTTATGTTCAATCCATATGAGCCATCATCTAAATTCTATTCATAGCCAATTTTAAAAGTAGTAGCCAATTTTAGAAATTTAAAAAATTTAAAGAAATATTAACTATAAATGGGGAAAAAAACTTGAAGTGGAAATCTTTAGTAAATCCACAACCCCCCATAGCGTTTGAGGCTATAGATTCATATCAGTCATCATTTAAACTCTATCTAGATTCAATCCTAAAAAATAAGCACTTCAAGGAAAATGTTTAAGCCCGAAATGAAAATGTTCAGTGATCATCTTGATAGCTTTCGAAATTTGATGTTGAATCCACATCAATCGCCATTTAATATCTATTTATAGTTAATCCTGAAAAATAGATGTCTCGAGAAAAATGTAAAGTTTGAATCCGAAGTGGCATATTAAAAACAGGAAGTGGAATGACCATTTTTTGCCAGCAATCTATAAAACTATGCTAAAAGAATTCGTTTCAAAGATTATGCTCGAAGGTTTAAAGATTATAATAATAGAGGACTTTTCAAATTTAAAATCCACCCTTCCCGGCTACTGCTGATAATAGTGTCGACCGGTATCCCGTTTATTGTCACCAATATGTGCGGAATTCTTCTGCGACCCACATTGTCCCACCTAATCAAAGGTTTAAGGTATTTGTTTGTGATATGTTTTCTGGCGTCACAACAATTCTTTGTCCAACTTCACAGAATGCATCACAGAGACTCCTACATCCAAGATGTAATTCTATAAACCAGTTATAAATTGTTGATTTGGATTATGCTTCATCACTAAAAGTCGAAATTATTCGATCCACACACTGTGTCAACCTTACTTGTTCTTCAGACGGTCAGACCTACCCAAAGATGCATGATATCTGTTTGGACGGCCGGGAAGTGCCACCCAACTTAGACTGAAACCTAATGGGGACTGCATCCATAGGTACCGTACCCTCCTTTCCATACCACCAACCTCTCGGAAGAACTTACAAAACCCACATTAGAGTATTGAACGTCCCTGTACACCGCGAGGACACGGAGACAGTTTGGACATATCCAGAAATCGAATGCTATCCCCGCGCGCTAACCACTGAACTTTCAATAAGTATGAAAATACCTGATAGAGCGGGATGGACCACTGTTCCTTCTTGGTGCTGGGAGTCATCTTTTTCCCGGCCGTACACGAAAGTATACTTCTAGCCTTCTGGTGAGTATTGCGGCCTGGGTCAGGTAGTAAGTATAGAATTGCAGAGCTGTAATGGCAGCAAGACATATGTGCCACAATTTTGTAATCATCTGTGTAACCAATAAATTCAATCCTATCTCCATACCGGTTTCAAATTTTTTCGAAAAAGATTAAACTAGACTGGAAATTATGGAAATAACCCATTATTTCCATTTGCGGATGATGTTACCTTCAATGAGAGAGCGGATCCCATTCTAAAGATATTTTAGATGTTTATAATTTTGGTGAAATGGCGTAATTTTAAAATTGCCCTATCACTAGATAAAAGAGGAAATAATTATAAAACTTCAAACTGGATAAGTTCATATAAGCATATCGTGTATAACCACAGTAAGGACAATTATTGAATACACATACAGAAAGAGCATGAAACATATATTTTTCAAAAGATGGCAAAAAAACTGGAGTAATAAAAAAGACGAAAACATTATATTTAAATTATAAAAAAAAAGTTGACAAAACTTTCTGTATACCATAAAAATATTTGTCATGGTTCTTAAACTTTCTCAAAGTCCCGGAATTCCTCTTCAGTATCAACAAAAGCCTCTTAGAATATAGAATATTGTACATGCGGAAGATTGTGTAATTTCAACTCATTACATCTTTTACTGCCCATTAATGAAGATATTTCACTTCATGTAAGCCCCCAATAATTAATGTGAGATCATTGATTAAAATATTTAAATAAAAGAAATTTAATTAATAATAAAATTATAAATTTATACGGCCTTTGTTAGGAAAAATGAAAGTCATTTTTACAACCCAATTTAAGCTTTAATAGTAAACTCATTTGTTAAACATATAAATTTCATTAAAAATTACTAGTAATTTTAATAATTACTGTTTAAAGATTTTATCTTATTACTTCATTGTTGTCGTTGTTTTAGAGTATATGCTAATGTCGTTCTGAAGAAAATTAAATATAGGAAAAGCGTAATATGTTATAAATTATATTCTGTTTTCCCATCTTTATTACATGTTATATATTTTTATTATATACTGTATATTACGTATTAGGTACATTATGTATTTTTGTTATTTATGTATTATGTATACTCGGTATATATATATATATATATATATATATATATATATATATATATATTATGTATGTTTTTATTATATATTGTAGATTGCATCATTATTACATATTTTATAACTTTGTATGTTTAATGCAAAAATTCGTGAAAAGTATAAATAAATCCACGCCCATGACCATTAATTATTAAACCTTACATCGAGGTCTAATGTTCAAGGGATGTGTGAATTTTATAATTTCAGTCAATGAAACGGATTCATAAGTATCAATAAAAAAAGGACAAAATAAAGAATTCGATTCTACAAGGATAGCTATTTGCTTCTCAGAACAGATTTGCTCCATTTGTCGTAAAATTACAGTTAAACTATGAATTTATTTCTCATGGTTCGAATAATGTTCGAATTAAATCAAATATACGAATTCGATTCTTAATAAAGTACCTCGCTTAATGATATATTTCTTCGTAGGGGACAAAACAGTTACTACAATAACAGGTTTTACTGTATTTTCCATTTCGGAATACCGAACTAAAGAAATATGATGTGCAAAGATGCGCATAAGCTCCGTAATCGATTGCAGTATTGCATTGGAAATTTTAAATCTTCAAATGTATTTCTTTTGGGTATCTGAACGGGGGAGGGGGTGGCAGAAGAGAAATATTTCGATTTTTCTTCGCAATATGCCATATTTCGTTTCATTGTGAATATTTTTGCTTGAATTCCTTGAAGAGACGGAAAACTCTTTGGTTGCCATATGGTGTTTTGGAAACTTCAAAGTGAATTTTTATTGAACATCTATCAATTTATTAGTTTTATTTATATTTTTTTTTGCCATATGTGGACAGGGTAAAGCATTTTGCATATTATTGGGAAATAAATATCTTTTTCGCAACTGTATAACACCTGCATTCCGTTATATTCATGGATTGGTATAATGGTATAACAGAAGTATCTGTCTAAATTCTATTGGAGGAATAAAAGCGATTGATCAGCATTCGATTGAATCTAAGAGCTACGGCCATTCCTTAATATTTTCACTCGCGCAACACATATATATATATATATATTTTTTTTTGTTATATCTCCGATACAGAACGATACGTCTTTTGGTAAATCTGCGGAACCATATTTATATATTTTGATGTATTTACAAAACACTTTTATTTTATCATTTGATATACCAACTGAGCCAATTTTATAACTTTTGATATAACTACGAAACATGTTTTATTACTTTCCTTATATACATAGTATAACTATAAGTATTGTGACGGGATCGAAAATTCGAATTCGTGTTTTCGACGGGAGAGCACGTTTCAAACACCCCTGAACACGAATCGGACATTTTTCAGGTGATGCATGTGTGTATGTGCGTGCGTGCGTGTGTGTGTGTGTGTGTGTGTGTGTGTGTGTGTGTGTCAGTGAGTCTGTGGAGACGATAACTGACGAACGAATGGACCGATTTGAACGAAATTTGGTACAAAAATCACAATCCGTAAACACTGGAAGTCTATTGTTTTTATACGCAATCGAATGTTCAGAACCCCTCTAAATTTTCGAGTGAAAGTTTGAAAAAATTGTCAAAAAATCAAAACCGCTAATAAAGTTACGCAAATAAACATTTCTTATGTAATTTTTCATTAGAAAACGATTGACATAAATTTTAGAACGCTAACATAAACCGTTCTCGAGATATTGCACATTTTTAAAAAAAATTATCAAAAAGTCATATAAAAAAAAATAAAAATATCTCCTATTGAGAAGCATGTTCACTTTTCAATTGTAATACCATGCGATAAATTTGGTGACATCATTCTCGTGGAACTAGCTCTTTCCATTCAGGAAAAAAGATACTTTGAGTAATACTTTTGTATTTGAACGCCAATAAGTCATTTATCTGCTGTAAGAATAACTTATTTCTCCGTCCATAACGTTTGCCGGGATTTTGGCGACATTTCTAATTGTTGCCAAATTAACAAAAATCTCGCCAAATGGATAAAAATGACGCTAAATCAATGAAAATGAAGACTAATTGAAGAAAATTCAATATCTTGGAAAGAATATAAGTATCTACTATAAAAGTAATCTATTTTTTTACTGTAAAAGTAGTAAATTCATTGCATTATATAAGGAAAGTCTTGTGAACGAACGAGTCTTGTGAAGAATAACATTTTTACTTTCCTTATATACATAATGTATAAGGAAAGTATTGTGACGGGGTCGAAAATTCGAATTCGAGTTTTCGACAGGAGAGCACGTTTCAAGCATCCCTGATCACGAATCAAAAGTTTTTGAAGTGATGTCTGTGTGTGAGTGTGTGTGTGTGTGTATGTGTGTGTCAGTGAGCCTGTGGAGACGACTGATGAACGACTGGACCGATTCGAGCGAAATTTGGTACAAATATCGCAATCCGTAAACACTGGAAGCTCGTTGTTTTTAAACGTAATCGAATGTTCAAAACCCCCCAAATTTTCGAGTGAAATTTTGAAAAAATCGTCAAAAAATCAAAACCGCTAATAAAGTTACGCAAATAAACATTTCTCGTGTAATTTTTCATTAAAAACGATTAACATAAATTTTAGAACGCTAACATGAACCGTTCTCGAGATATTGCACCTTTTTCAAAAAAATATCAAAAGTCATATAAAATAAAAAATATATATTTCCTATTGAGAAACATATACACTTTTCATATGTAATACCATGCGATAAATTTGGTGACATCATTCTAGTGGATTTAGCTCGTTCCATTCATGGGAAAAGATACTTTGGGTAATAGTTTTGTATTTGAACGCCAATAATCATTTATCTGCTATAAGAATAAGTTATTTCTCTGTCAGTAAAGCTTGGCGGGATTTTGGCGACGAATTTGGCTGAATGTATTTTTGAAATGTTGTCAAATTAACGAAAATCTCGCCAAATAGATTAAAATGACGCTAAATCAATAAAAATGACGATTAATTGTCAAAAATTCACTATCTTATAAAGAATATAAGTATCTACTATAAGAAAAAACTATTATTTTTACTGTAAAAGTAATAAATTCTTTGCATTATATAAGGAAAGTCATGTGTTCCCACATCAGATTTTTTTGTAATATGTTCATTTTTCATATGTAATATTATACGATAAATTTGTTAATATTATTTTCGTGGATGTAGCGCGTTCTATTCACGAGAGCAGATACTTTGGGTAATATATATTGTATTTGGACGCCAATAGTTATTTATCTACTAAAAAATAACCTATTTCCATAACGCTTGATAGCATTTTGGCGATGAATTTGGCAGAATATCGCCAAATTGGGGACATATTTAAAAAATCAGCAAAAAATCAAAATCGCTAACAAAGTTACGTAAATAAGCATTTCTTATGTAATTTTTTTATTTGAAAATTATTGACATAAAATTCAGAATGCTGGCATGAACTGTTCTTGAAATATTGAACATTTTTCAAATCAATTTTTAAAAAAATCACATTAAAAAATATTAACTATTTTGAAATATATTCACTTTTCATATGTAATATTATGCGGTAAATTTTTTAATATTATTTTTGTAGATCTAGCTCGTTCCATTCACAAGAAAAAATACTTTGGGTAATAATTTTGTATTTGGACGATGATACTCATTTATTTGCTATAAGAATAATGTACTTTTCCATCCATTACGCTTGGCGGCATTTTGGAGAAAATTGCCAACTTTGCGATTTTTTTACAATGTTGCTAAATGGATAAAAATGTCACTAAATTTATTAAAATGACGCTGAATCACTGAAAATGACGACTAATGAATGAAAATTAAATATTTTGGAAAGAATTTAGGAATCTACTGAAAATAACATATGACAAATAACTAATAACTAATGAAAATAACATATTTCTCCATCCACAAACCTGGGAGAAATTTTGACTGAATATTGCGAACTTGGCGATTTTACTAAATGCTATTAAATTGTCGAAGTGTTATCAAATGGATAAAAATGCCGCCAAAATGATAAAAATGACGATAAATTAATAAAAATAACGATTAATTTATGAAAATTCAATATCTTGGAAATAACATAAAAATCGACTATAAGAATAACCCATTTCTCCGCCCGTTCGTCAGTAAGACTTGGTGAAAAATTTTGCAAGATATCGCAAACTTGGCGACTTTTAAAATGTTGCCAAATTGACGAAAATGTTTACTATCATTCTCGAGGATTTACCTCGTTCCATCACGAGAGAAAATTCTTTAGGTAATAATGCTTTATTTGGACGCCATTAGTCATTTATCTGCTAACAGAAAAACTTATTTCTCCATCGCTCCTACGCTTGGCGAAATTTTGGTGACAAATTTGGCGGAATATAGCCAACATGGCGGGGTTTTAAACATCGCCAAATTGACGAATATGTCGCCAAATTGTTAAAAATGTCGCCAAATTGATAAAAATGACGATAAATCAATAGAAATTACGACTAATTGATGAAATTTCAATATCTTGGAATGAACATAACAAACGGCTATAAGAACACATTTTATGTGATAATAAGAATTTTTCCTAGAATTTTCAAAGCAATTTGTGAATTTTAACTTCGTTTAAAAAATATTTGTAAAATTATGTCCCATATGTTTCAATGTATTTCATTTTTTCAACTCGGGTCAACAACATACTAAAATTTCATTTTGATAATGCCATTTTTACGGCAGTTAGCATGCGATCGTGTGAGAAATGTAATAGGAATGACTGTGTGTATCACAAACCTACCTGTTTTATAAAACTATTGCAAGTAGCCGGAAAAGGCACGTTTTACATTGATAGATAGCATTTTATAGGCATTTGAAAATTCTAATAATTAGATTTTTTAATAATGTTTTTATGTTTAGCGTTAAGTAATATACATAATTACTTAAATATACATAATTATTTAAATTTGAAAATAGTTGACTTTAATAGGTAAAAATTTTACATATATAAAATGTTGAAGATTTGGATCATTTACCACAACATTATGAGATGTAAACATTCATATTTATGTGAATAACGCATTTTAAAATTTTCTTATATTTAAGTTATCGAGTTGTAAATAATTCAATTAGATTGAAATTTACTTAAATAAAAACATTTGAAAATTAAAATATACAAAAATAAACAAATTCATTTAAAAGTTTAAGTACATCAATTTAAACATTTAAAAGTTTTCTAATTTAAAAATTAAAAAGGTAAGTAAAGCATTTTCAGAGTGGAAGATAAAAAATGTCACAATAGCCATCCAACTGTAGTCAGTAAGTAGTAGCACGTAAGTATTAACTGTGTCAGTAAGTAGTAGCACAAACTTGAACTACCATATATCCACAAGTTGATTTATTCTATGCCAGACCTTTGTAATGTTGTAACTCTAAAGGAATCAACAGAATATTTTTCTTCTCTATAGTATAATGGCACTATTGCTTTTCCTTGTCACTTTAGTTTTTACACGCAAATAAAATTATGTACACTTGACTCGATTTCCATTAGCACAAATTCTCATATTTCCAATAATTACACATTTTACATTTTGGAAAGATATTTATGGAAACTAGGTACATTATATATTTCTACGCATTAAAAATTTCTGGCAGTAAGTTCTTTCGAGTTTAGAGCAGTGACTTCAGGAATGGGTGAAGGAGATTCAGAAGCGATATTCCTCCTCCTCCTTCACAACGTGCATCATCAAACTACTGGCACAAGTGTTGTCAAATATTATCTAAAAATGGCCAAATGTGTTTCATTGAAAGATTGGACAAATAATAATAATTCTCATATTTCCAATAATTACACATTTTACATTTTTTAAAGATATTTATGGAAACTAGGTACATTATATATTTCTACGCATTAAAAATTTCTGGCAGTAAGTTCTTTCGAGTTTAGAGCAGTGACTTCAGGAATGGGTGAAGGAGATGCAGAAGCGGGATTCCTCCTCCTCCTTCACAACGTGCATCATCAAACTACTGGCACAAGTGTTGTCAAATATTATCTAAAAATGGCCAAATGTGTTTGATTGAAAGATTGGACAAATAATAATAATAATAATATCCCATTCAGCCGATAACTGATGTGAAGCAGCGCTGATCCTGCCTCACCTGCTTCACCTCACGAGCCGCCACTGGTTTAGAGACATCTCAAATTATCAACTAAAATTGCATAATATCAAGGACCCCCCCCCCCTTACAAATTAACTCATAAATTTCGTATTTTCCTTTATGACGAAATAATTCTCTGATTATTCAAACAATCCCGATGAAACGATGTGAAGAAACGAAATACACACAGAGGTCGTATGACTCGTGTAAAGCCCAGATGCTTAACAATTCGCATAGCTTTGCATGGACTTTTCTACCGCTGGTCAATGAGTGTATAGTCTTCTAGTTGAACTTGACTAAATTTTGAAGGCAAAAGGACAGTTTAAAGTAGTGTACATTGTTGCCAATGAAATTGAAGAGGATATTATTGCATAAGCCATTCAGTAAACATAAATTATGCAGAGAAGTTCAATTATATGCAAAATCATTTGTTAAATAAGCCAGCATTGCATATGCGTTGTATAGGTAGGGAGCTAGGCAGAATAGGGAATTAAGAACCAGATTGATTGCACCGTTATATTAATTCTCCATAGGACTCCCATTGGTAAACAAAATCCAGCACTGTAATGTCCCAGTCGATTGCCCCCCCCCCCCCTCCTATTCAAGACTCTCGCTACACCTACGTAACATTGAAATATTGACAGCAAACAAAATCACAGGAACACAAGTGTAGATTCTCTAACTGGTAATTATGATGCGGATAATTTTTTTTCTTCCCGGCGCATATCCAGGATCTCGGAATTGAAGAGGGAGGTCTATGATCAAATGAGTGGTCCATTGGGTTAGATTTCGTTTCTCAATATGGACTTAATGAACTTTCTCGTACAGACAACTTATAACTAAATATTAATTCTACAGGCTCAAGATTATGGAATTCTTTTCCACTTTACTGCAAATCACTGAATCATGAAAATAGTTTTAAGAAATACTTAAAGAAGTTTCTATTACAGGTCTGTTCGATTTGCTGATGTATTGTTTATTTATTTTGTTACTTGTATTCCTGCTAGTTATTTCTTGTTCATTTTGTTATGGCTTTTGTTCTGCCACTGACAATTGATTTAATGTTAGAGTGTTGACAGATTGGCTGGGTGCCTGGGGACCCGTCAGGCAAAACAAAAGTGCTTTTTTTGGTAGTTCCTTGACCCACTGTTATACATTCGATTATAAGCTGATATTGTATGTATTGTGTGGCAAAATAAAGCTTACTATTATTATTATGTAATTGTCCAGCTAATAGTGGGGAGGGGGTTGTAGCCTCCCCTGCTGTCTTTTTCTGAGAAATAAATAACTTTCATGATTGTGCTTTTAACAGCTCCAGAACGAAGTTTGTTGCACCATAGTTATTATAAGAAACTTTCACTTGAGAATAGATAACCACATGTAAAGACATGTGGAAGAACATAATTAAAGTGATTACAACACAGCAGGCAGACGTGTATTCTAAATACAAAACGTACACTAAAGCAAATTTACTTGTTTGCACATTTCCAAAAATGTTAAACTAGATGGAAGACATTTAACAAATGGAGGAAAACAGTATCCAATGCATGTCAATCACCACCACCATCACCACCACAGTCACCACCATCACCACCACAGTTGCCACCGTCACCACAGGATTGCCCATAAGAACAAACATAGGATGCACTTGCATAAGATGGTGAAATTGTAATTTCATACGATCCTGAAGTACAGCTTTGTTGCTGATTAGGGTGATATTGATCATGATCTGGAGGGAATGAGTTCACTGAATTCACGCGTGTAGGACAATGTTTTGATGAGCACTTTAAATAGACAAACATTATCAAAAACTTCACAAACAAGACAACTATTAGAAACACTATTAACACTAAATTAACCGAATCCATCACAAATTGAAAGGCTAGTGGATTTTTTTATGAGCAGATTACAGTTAAAAAATAGGGTAGTACTTCTTATACACTTGTTTAATGCTTACACATTTTGGTAAAATGCTGAAAATACGTAACACTGAATATTAAAATACCAAGATAAGCACTGAGTATTCAAACACATTTATAAATCATTTATGAAACTTCATTCCTCAGATACACGTTTTACAAGAATGAGATGATGAACGATTATGTTTTTCTTCCATTCGGTTGAGACGCTTTGTACGTTGTTTTTGCGCATGAGAAGCTGCTTAGATATTCTAGGAGTCTTACCCTGCGGCGTTCAAACCCTCACATACTTTGAGGAGTAATCAAGACTTTTGATGGCACGTGTACTAATTTATGTACTGCACAGGAACTGGGATGTAATATAATTTTAAAATAGAAAATGTTTGGCAATTAATAGAAGTCTGTTTACTGTAACGATGTGCTCAAATATTACCTATATACAAAATATTACCTATCTACTTGTTAACAAATTTAACAAAATGTTATCTATAGATATAATTTATGTTTTAGGATAAAAAAACTGAAATATTAATTAAAAATAATTTGCAATGACAATTTGAATAAGAACGCTAAAACAATCGCACCAAAATGTGAAAATAAATGCGTAAAAAAAGAAAGCGTTGCAGAATCTTAATCCACGGATTTTGAACCTGTATATTTTAGAGATTTAAAAATATGTAGATTAAGATTCTTAAGAAAGTTGTGTATAACAATGAACAAACTACCACAATGGCACACTTTTACAACTTTCTGGAACTACTACAATGCGCCGTTCTAGCGCGACCGTGCCAAATCTGGCGCTCATTTGTAAAACCGAAGGGGGAACATACTGGCCATGCTTTTCAGATGGCTAAAGAAAGGAAAAGCTACCTCTAGTGATACTAGCTCTTTGCTCGCATATTTCTCGCCACCGAGACGGAGTTTCTTGCCTGACCGCTTGTACCCCAGAAGAGCCCCTTGCTTTCAAAAGAAAAAGAAAAGTCTGAAAAACTCAGCCAAATGAGGCTGATGACGGCTGATCGGAATTCAGTGATAGAACGGATTTACATGCTCCAGGCCCTAAGCGGATTAATTCTTGGGGACCAGTGAAGTCATCATATTTTGCTTAGTAGGGAAAGGACATTTCTATATTTTTAATTTTTTGCCTTTCTATTACAACGTTTTTAATTTACTTGTATGTGACTCAACTCGACTTTCTCATATCAGAATCTATCTTTAATAACTTCTTTTTTTCAAATTTTACATGAAAAATCGGTGTCGGTGGTCCAAATGATTATAATTATAGCGTGTTTGTTCCCTTCACTTTAAAGGGCTTGAGAAAGTCTTTTGATTGATACCATACTTTACAATATAGTCTCCGAAGAGTAAGAACGAGAAAATTGTGTCACGACTACCTTTCACAACAATGATTGAAACTACGAAGTTTCGTGATAATTGAGCCAAAATAAACCCTTTTTATGGATGATTATGTCAAATTTAGTCCTATGCTGCCATGTTAAAAAAATATAAAATTCCGAATAAATTTCGAAGTTTTCGTTCGAATTTTAAAAAAATTCTATCTAGTTCTTTAGATTTTTTGATAACAAAGACGGATATAAAGTTTCGTAGAAATTCATTAATATTTGTGGCCGCAATCGTGTACACAAAATTTCGATCACTGACATCATACAGACAGGCAAACGGGCATCATTCCAAAAATAGTCAAACACGTGTTCAGGCGGTCTTAAAACATGTACTGGCATCAAAATCTCGAATTCAAAGATTTTCGTAAAAAACAATGATTTCTCGTATATAGGCCATTTTCTCTAAACGGGCTTTTTCAACTTTCATGTTACAATATATTATTTTTTTCTATTTTTCAACCGGTTTTCTGCATTATATATTAATATGGGTGGTTTAAACTAAAAAAAAAAAAAGTAGCAACGATAACTTTGGAGAAATTAAATAGAAAATGTAAATATTTATTTTCAAGACAAGTAAATAACAGCATGATAGGGGAATGACACTTAATATAGGTAACTACTTTGTTAGTATGTATATACATTAGAACATATATCATTAGAAAAATAAAAAATGTGTTTTGCTTTAATTGAAATCTTATATTTAGAACTAACTTCTTATTTATTTTATCTTTTAAAAAGAAAATCTAGTTTAATGTAATAATTCACCTGTTCTAATGTCATTCCCTTGTCTACCAAGAGGACAGGTGAATGACGACAGGCGAATGACAAATCATGTGATTTTACTTCCTGAGTATATGAGTTTTATTTGCATTTAAAACTAACTTGATATCCAGTTTGCTACACTAACTAGGCACACATATACGTTAAAAAAATATTTACTTTTTTATTCTGAGATTAATTAAAGACAGGTAAATGACAAGGAATAAAAATACACAAAATTGTTCAGTTTTATAATATTTCCCTGCACAGAATGATAGCTAGAACATAGTCGAATTCTTGAAACGGTGAATATGGACTTTAGTAAAAAAGAAAAAATAATAATATTTTAATTATATTGTGTTGTCATCTATGTACAGAATGAGATGTTAAAATTTAAAGACGGGTGAATGACAAAAAGCTAGGGGACCGTTGTAAAAAATTAATTTCAAATATTACTCTAATGCATAGTGGATTTTTTTTATTACTGTTTGTATTTTAAACTGTCTAATTTAATATAAAACATCAAATTAAAAGACAACTAGAAAATGAAGGCTTGTAAATGAAGATGTGATTTTATTATTTGGTTGTTGGGATACACAGGAAAATTACATTTAATAAAAAAACTAAATTTTTAAATATTAAAAATATAAATTGTTTTCTTAGCTAATGAATGATGAATATGAACTGTAATATAGTAAAACTGATCAGTGCCCAAAATCAGTCTCATGTCATGGACACTTTTATTAAAACACCTGGGACATGTAAAACTCCCGTTTACAGAAAATGATCCATATTACATAGAATGATAAAATAAAAATTTAAATTGCTAAAAGTAAAACATTAAAATGTTATTTACCAGGAGAACAATTTTAAAGTAAATATAAGTAGTTTAATTCTAACAAGAAAGATCAATCATGCTTAAATTATTGATTATGAAACACTTTCCAACTTCAATTTTATTTAACAAGTCTAAAATGCAATACATTCCTCGGTAATATTTTAAAACTTATCACAATACTACATTAATTTATTATATTTGAAAACTTAAACCTTCATTGGAAATAATGAACTTCATTCAAATGACGGCATTAAAACGGAATTGACGGAAATAAAATTTGCCTGGTTTGCACATCTCTAAAATGTGATTCATACCTCGGTAATAATTTTAGAATTATCATAACACTACGATAATTTATTATATTTGAAAACTTCATCGAAGACAACTGAAATTCATTCAAATGACGTCATAGAAAAAAAGCACGCCTGGCTCTCTCTATAAAAGCAGCATTTCATTCATAAATAATTTCCCATTCATGTCATTCATCACAATAATATAATAATTTATTTTATTTAAAAATTAAGATCATGGAGCTACAAGTAATTAAACTCTATGCGTAAAACTTCATCGAAAAAAATCGTCCTTCTCTTTGTAAAATCAATGAATATTCCATTCGTATCAGCTCTGCAGACTCCATGAACTAAATGATTTTGTGTTAAAGAAATACAGCAATTCTTATACAACTCATTCTACATATTTTGCTGTGTACATTTTACATAGGTGAAAAGTAGGCTTCGTTGTAGAAATAATCAAATTTGGATGAGCATTTAAACTCAAATATATTGTAATTTCGTTGTTTCAGTATGTAGATGCGCAGAATTTAAGCAAAAATAAAGTGGTTTTAGAACGGATACAACACTCAATATGAATTAAAAAGAACGTTAAAAATCACGATTTTGGGACAAAATGGATGCCATATATCATTTTGAAGTGGGTCACGTGATCTTTTCATTCCGTGGTCACGTGATCGCTTCATATAAGAGGTGTTATTAAAATTTTAATTTTTATTTAAAAAACTCCTGAATGCATTTCGCTGATTTTTTTTTATATATTTTCTGGAACAATTTGAATAATACCTAAAATTTTCGAAACAATTTGTGAATTTTAAATCCGCTTAAAAAATGTTTTAAAAATTAGGTCCCATAGGGCTCAATGTATTTCATTTTTTCAACCCGGGTTCAGTCCAAAACTAATTGGGTGATATTATTCATTTATATTCCCATAGGTCCTACAGACCGTCTGAACAACATACTAAAATTTCATTTTGATTAAGTCATTTTTGCGGCAGTTACCGTGCTAACGGACAGACAGACAGACAGACAGACAGAATGAACAAAGTCATAAACACTTTTCAACTTTGTTGGAAAGTGTTAATAAAGTTAACGTGAATATGAGTCTGCAGGGAAAGACATGTGCTGTCCACATCAGAATTTTTAACAATATTACAACAATGATTTATAGACGTGAACGGGGATTATTTGCAGGCCATTTTGAAAAAAATGTAGGACCTATATTTAAAGATCCACCAAATTGTTGCGGTATAAAATGTTCTACAAATGTATGCTGTGTACCAAATTTTAACTCTCTAGGACGTAGGAAAGTGCATTAGAAACGCCATCAAATAAGTATATCATGAAGAGTTATATAAAATTTAAAAAAAAATTGAAAAATTATTATCTACCAAATTTATTTTAAAATGTGAAGCCTCTCTCATATGCAAAATAATGAAACTCTTGGAAAGATATTAATTATATAATATATCTACTTTTTCTTTCTGTAGGATGTCGCAAAAGTCAGAATTTAATTGAATTCGTTTTTCTCCCTATATTAAATAATTTTTAATTAAAAAACTACCTAACATAATTTACTGAATTTTTTTTATATATTTTATGGGATAATGTAAATATTTCTTAAAAATTTCGAAGCAATTTGTGACTTTTAAATGTGCTTAAAAATTGTTTGAAAAATTAGGTCCCATAGGGTTCAATATATTTCATTTTTTCAACCAGGGTTCAATAAAAAACTTATTGGGTGATATTATTTATTTATATTCCCCTAGGTCCTACAGACAGTCTGACAAACATACTAAAATTTCATCTTGATAAAGTCTTTTTTACGGCAGTTATCGTGCTAACGGACAGACAGACAGACAGAATGAACAAAGTCATAAACTCTTTTCAACTATGTTATAAAGTGTTAGTAAAATTAATAAAATATGCACTCATATTTTGTCCCTTTCATTGCAGATTGGGTACTGAATGGGACAATAAAAATCGTAAATGGAACAAAAGAAATTCTAGTCATTTTATATATTTTAATTTCACAAACAGCTTCGAAGATTTCTTTTATTTGAAAGATATGGAGTATTATTTTTATAAAAATGCCAATTTAAAACAATGGAAAATAAAGCAACTAAACTTTCCTTTCTCATGTAATTACTTTATGCACCCAATTATTTTCTAATCTCTTAAAATTTACATAAAATGATAAAATATATATTTGTTTTTTTCCAATGGCCAGGCACTAGACTCTTCGTCATTCGCGCTGTATTCGGCCGTAATCGTCAACCATTTCGCCGTCCTAGGATGTTGCCCTGGCGCACCAGAGGGGGGGGGGGCAGAACACACTGCGCCCACAGCACACAACATCCATGTCTTACGTGGGACTCGAATCCACAACGCGGCGACCGATCGATCGCTGGAAACGCTCGCCTTGACCGTTCGGCCGACACGCCGACGGATAAAATACCAATAGGATGATAAATGATACTAATAGGATCAGTGTCACAACGTCCACTAGGTTTTGGGAACTTTAAAATGATATCACTTATCAGTATATTAGCTATATCTTCAGTCACTGGACAAACGAAGTGCATTAATTTGTCTTTGTAGAAATCGCAAAATTCAGCAAGTAAGTCACTTGTGAGTTACCCTGGTGCTGATTAGATTTTGGTATGATTCGGAGAAATAGAACAGGACATTCTGACATATTTTGCAAAATTTCCTCCAAATCCGTGTATATCTGAAATAAAAGTCTAATGATGCTTAAAAATATTCAATAAATGCTTGTAATTTTTAACAACAAAAATAATAAGACCATCTCCATTAGTCTAGATCGAACCGTTTTCGAGATATGAAAGTTTTGGGATTTAGAAAAGATGGCGGCGATTTAAAATGCATACGCTATCCATACGCTGCTTATTTACGCTGCCAAATGAAGAAAACGTTTTAAAAGTGCAATATGGATATAATATGAAGTACGTATCCGTGTAACTTTGAGCAATTAAACTCCATCTAAAGGATTATTATTTTGCGTCTGTAGGGAAAATCATGTGCTACTAACACCAGATATTTTGATTTCCAAACGAATGAATGAAACTAATGTATAAAGGAATTTATACACTTCGAATCGATTAAAATGTTCCATTGCAAATTTCAAATCTTTAAATTTATCGCTTGGAATGTCTGTTTAGGAATCCGACCAAAAATATTTCGATATTTCGAAAAATATTTCGAACGTTTTATTGTGAATATTTTTTCTCTAGTTCAAAGTCTAGACGATTCGGATTCCAAATAATTCTTTGAAGTCTTCAAAGTGAATATTTTTCAAACATTTATCAATGTAATACAGGTTTTATACCTTCTATGAAAAGGGGTAAAGTTAAATGTTCTCTTATCGCAATAAATAAATATGTTTACGTAATTGTAAAGCTTCATTTATAACCATAAAGCGATATTAAAATAACACAGAGAGACAGCATATTAAGTACTATTTAGTTTTGCACATAAATTAATAAAAATGGCAATGCAGTAAAACACATTATATCACATCTTACGAAAAAGAGGATGTCTGTATGTGTGTTTGTGTGTGTGAGTGTGTGTGTGTATCTGTATATCTGTATGTGTGAATTCTGTAGGGGGAAATCTAAGCCTCGGACAGCCGCGAAATTTGGTACAAAGTTAGCTCCCGATATGACAGACCTTAATATGACAGACCAATATATTTTGCGGCTTCATTTTCATTTATTAGTGTTTATTTTAAGCGATCCAAAAGTAACTTCTTAAATATCGATTTTTCTAAATTCACGAATTTAAAAAGATATATCATATAAGGCATACGGTAATTTTATGCCGTTTTACCAACGATCGACGGATCTAACGTTTATGCACAAGATTGGCGAACTGCAGGACGCATATTTAATATTTTAAATATTTTAAATTTATATTTTAAATTTAATATTTTAAATACTGTTTTAATGATAATATTTAAAATATTTTCATTAAAACAGCAATACATTAAATAGATTATGTGATGTTTCGGTCATTTCTGAATTGTAAAATGTCAAATCATATTTCTCACAATTTCAAGCAATTAATCTGGCAACACATAAAAAAAAATGATCTCGGACTAATTATATTGATGATTAGAAATATCGCGACGGACAAAAGTATCTAATAGTTTTAATAAAAAACACTGAAAATTGTTAACTTTTTAATGTATTATACTCGCATGTACTACATTCAGGGTTAAAATTATTATATTCGTATAAATAATACATTATTTTTATATTTTTATAATCATTTGAAATATCTAAAATATTCTAAATACAAATCTAATCTAAAATACAAATTTTAAATTAGTTTATATTTTCAATTCATTTGAGAGTCAAATTAAATAGTTTTAAAACCACATGTTTTATTTCTGAAATATGAGAAATAAAAATTGTGAGAAATATAAGAATTGTGGAAAGGACATACTGAGAAATAAGAATATCAATTAAGTATCATTAAAGTATCTAAACATTTTTTCATTGTTTTGCTCTTAATACAAACATTTTTTAAACTTATACACTCAGAAATATCCTTCATAGTTTCCGTAGTTAATTTTTTCCAAAGATGCGCTATTACTTTATATCAGAGTCCTCGTACAACTTGGATAGTCCAATAAAAAATACATTTATTTGCTTTTAACAAAATTATAATTTAAAGTTAAAAAATATATAATTTTCCCCATATTTTTCTATATTTTTACTTTTCAAAATTTTCAGAAATCGCTTGTGTAATAGAAGCAAAAAAGAAACACCAGTGACTATATTTCATTCCTATATAATTTGCAAGCAAAGTAACGAAATATATGTACAAAAAACACTCCAACAAACAGATTTCTTTTCAATTTTAAAGATTAGTTTAAAAGAATTCAATGGGATTTTTTTATACAGAAAAAGTTACGGCTACAAATAAAAACAATTTAATGAGAGCTTCTCATGGCTACCCTTACATAGTGCAATATTTTTTCTTTATTATTGGATTATTTCAATCCAAATATATAACTATTATAAAAAATATTTTCTCTTCTGAATCGTTTACGAGAATAATATTAACTAATTTGTTCCATAATATTGCATAAGGGAAGTTAACATATTTATTAATGCCAATGATTTTTTAACATGGCATGACAGCATAGGACAACATTTGACATAATCATATATAAAAGGGTTTATTTATAGCTCAATATGATTACGAGCCTTAATAGTTTCAATCATTGTTGTGAAAAATAGCCGTGGTACAAGTTTGTGTTCGTGACGTCATTAAACACTCTTGGGGGGGGGGGGGGGGGGGGGGTCAAGGAAAAAAATTTTCAAGGCCTTTAAAGTGATAGGTTAGACACGGTACTTGTAATCATTTGGGCCCACGATACCGATTTTTCAAAGAGTTTCTTGTAAAATTTGAAACAAAAAATAATTTTTGTATGAGAAGGTCGAGTTGAGCCACACCCAGTTAATTTGTATTCCCTTTAATTACATTGAAAGTAAAAAGTTTCATATTCATTTATGAATGCAAAATCAATTCGAATATATTTCTGTTTTAATTTTAATCGGATTTTAGCCAAATAAAATACTTATAAGGAACTAAAATATCATATATTAAAAAAATGTAACAAAAGACTTAAATATAGCACATAAATTTCCTTTTCATAGCTTTGCTGTAACAGATTCTCTTCAAAAAATGATATTCCATTTATTTATATCCTTGGAAATTTAGTTACATTTTTATTTGCGTCTTACTTTCTACAGCTTCTTCTTATGGTGTCAGGCGTCAAGTTGAAAGTATTTTTAAAATCCTCGATGGCTCAAGAATAAAGAGTATTGTTGTAAAACGCCACTCAGATAGAGAAGAAAGGCATCTTTTAAATATAAACTTACAAATCTCCAGATTCTTTCTGGCAACTGTGCAATAAAAGAGAACATAAAGAGGCAATATATTCCAAAAATGTCTCTCAGAATATCCAAATGGTTTTACCCGTCGCATATTCTTAAATTCGTCTTTGTAAGTGGGTAAGTTTTTACGGAAATTTAAATTTTAAATCTAACACTAAATAATTAGCTGCATTTGCATTGCAACGTTTTGAACAAGCAGAATGTACTTCTTAATTAAAACTAAGAATACAGGATCCCTAGGAATGTCCTTAATTATTCAAATAATTTAGTAATGAAAATTCTGCTGTTAAATTTATCTATAGTAAAATTACTGTACCCCATTGAATGGAAGCGATTGTAGCGCCCACAACTGAGAATTTAGGAAGTTCAATTGTGAATTGCCACCGATGGCAGTTATTTTAAATAGGTTGCACATTAAATTCCTGCGCATTTAAAAGTTTTTAATTTTAGAATTCCTTAACAGGACAGCAATTCGCCAATAACTATATACTATCAAATTAATGCCTTCTATAACCGTTTTATATCCCATCTTACTCCTTAAAAAAATGCTGTACAACTTTGTAACTGACTATTTTTGTCCGTCTCGTTTTGCTGTCGTGTTTGTAATCCTATCTTTTACATTCTACGATAAAGGTGATGAAGTAACTTTTATTCGAACAAATACAGGCACTTTACTATAGATAGATCTCACATGTACACTTATAGATCTTTCCCTACAAATTAATTGAGATGGGGCTTGTATAGGAATCCTCTATACTAAAATGATGAGATTTTGTTATGTTTTAATAATCGAATTATTCATTTACCATATATTAAGCCCGCCACGACAGGGTGCATAAAATTAATGTAAAGATTCCGTCATCCAACTGATTCCGCCGTAATGATTTAACTGATTACTTAACTGATCATTCAACTAATTCCACCGTACCGATTTAACTGATACCGTAACTGATCATCCAACTAATTCGGCCGTAACGATTTAACTGGATACCGTATCTGATCATACAACTGATTCCTCCGTAATGATTTAACTGATTCAGTAACTGTTCATCCAACTGATTCCGCCGTAATGATTTAACTGATTCCGTAACTGATCATCCAACTGATTCCGTAAAGATTTCGCTATCCAGCAGTCGATGATACCTCTTCTGTTCAGTATTATTAATCCCTATACTACTCCCGACATCACCCAAACAAATTCCAGATATTCTAATTGTACCAAGAACAGTAAAACTAGCTATATTTTAAATTAAGTATATAAAATTATTAATTCACACAAAATGACAGGGATAGTAAATGGAATTAAACTTAATTTTCAGAGGTATTGTCTATGCTGGACTAAATTTATTGTTAAATGTGTCGAAAAATTTATCGCCAAACGCAAAAGGAAGATTAACAAATACATTATTTATATATATATATATATATTTATTATTTTCCATCTCCTCTGTTGTCTGTTTTGGTGTTAATATTAACAAGATAGTTTGATATGCTTATAACTTATCTGCTTTGATTTCTTTACAGCTTATTCTCCACTGCTCTATATTTTCCAAATGTTGCTCTTTTCCACAGTTCATTTTGTCTCCTTTTTTTCGCCCTTATATTGTTGACCTTTGTGCAATTTTAAAAATCTTATTAAAAAATCTTCATTTTCTTTACTATAGAGTTAGGAACTAGGTAGACGAAATAAACAATTTAAATATTTTAATTCAACAGGGAAACACTTCTGTTTTATTTATAATTGAATTTCATATTTCATAGAAAATACTTAAAGAATTACATAAATATCAAAAATTACATAAAATTACATAAAATTACCTAGGACATAAATATATCTTAATATAATTATATTTAATATATATGGCATAATTTATATATAATTAGTTTAGTTACTTTACTCTTATAGATTCTCTTCAGAAAATATGATTCTACTCAATTTCATTCTTGAATGTTTAGTTACATATTTTTTTTTACGTTTCACGTGCTACATAGCTTCTATTACACAAGCATGGAGTATTTCTAAATTCTTGATGGATTAAGTATAAAGAGCATTACTGTGAATTTCAACTCAACAGAGAAGAAAGGCATTCTATTAATATAAATTTACAAATCTTTAAATTCTCTCTGGCGAAGACGCAGTAAAATAAATCATAAAGAGGCAATATATTAAAAAAATATTGTCAGGGCTTCAGTCCGATGGAGCCGAAATTGTTTTACATAAATAACATATTTCTTTGTAGCTGGTTCGTCTTCTTTAGTAGTCGTCTTCTTCTTTTTCGTCTTCTTCTTTCATATACAAAATAGTTAAAAATATTAAAAGTATCAAAATTAGAACCATATTTTCAAAATAGTTCAAAACACTAAATTGTCGATATAACTACTATATTTCGAAAACTAAAAGAATCTAATCCAAAATTCATTTATATATCTTTGTAGAGCTTTCAAGGGATTATTAAGAAGTTTTAACTTTGATTTCACTTTGGTTTCACGTTTAGTTTTCACTTTGATTTCAACCGGACATCCCGAACATAAACTTTATGTCAAAATATCAGATTATTTGACTAACTTGCTTGGAGACAGATACTAAACTCATACAATATCTATGACAAGATTTGAAATTCAGATGAATATATAATCTTGTCTTGAAACATATAAATACATACTAGAATTCCATACTCCATTTCTTCTCTTCAAACCTCATCAATCATATTTAGAATACCCAACTTCATTTCACTTCCTAATTTCCTTAAAACAAAACAAAATATATCACGTTTGTACAGCAATATTTCACCAAGGAGGAAATTATTGAGCTGCTACATTTTTGACATTCTTTTTTCCTGACAATCCTTAAAAAAAATTTTTTTTCGCTGGACAGCATCGTTAACGGAGCATCTTTATTTCTTAAATACTAAATTCACATTCAACATCATCAGTCTTAAAAATACTTTCATGTCATTTGCGATGCAATACTAAAAATGCAGACACACGGATACAATTTTATTTATGTAAAACAAAAAATAGAGGAGCATACCTCTATAAAAAACATAGGAGCAGCTGGTCCCGGCTGTGAGTACACATCAAAGAGATCCCTTTCCTAGGGTTACAGGTACAGAAGTCCTCAGAATCTCACAGTTCACAAACATCAGAATAAATTTACTTTACAAATCAATTTTCAAGACCCCCCCCCCAGAACATTATTTTTTATCTTAAAATTCTATTATTAGTTTTAGTGTCAATAAAGTAAAACAAACTTTGTTAACTCCACGGGGTTATGGCGCCAGAGCGTTTTTGCCACTGTCAGAATTTTCAAGGGTAGCGAACAGGCTGGTCGCTGAAGGCGGCTAGTAAAAAATAAGAGATGAAATTATTTTATGTACTATCTATATCTACCAATAATATTATGGAAGTATATATATTTTACATATAAAATGATTTCTATTAAATACACACTCTGAAAGCCATTTTTGGCAGTAACATATCAAAAAAATCTGCGGCGAGTACAGAGAAGCTCATTGAAAGTGGTAGACCACAGAACTTCTTTATTGACCAAATATGATAAAATGTCCTGCATAGCATTAAAGTCCACTGGGTAGGACTGATTGAAATTTCAACTATTTGGAGCAGTTGACCACTACTTGACAAGTTTTATGGACTGGAGATTTGTTTATACTCAAAATATGAGTATCAGAAGAAAATATGCTTCCAATAAATTAAAACATTTTCGACAACTGTAAAAATAATTGTCTGTAATCCTAGACAGATTAAATTATTTAGTGTTTAATCACACTGCCATCAATAGTTTTTTAAGAGCGACATTTCAGCATCTCTGGTTAAATTCTCGATGAAAACGAAATAATCTGATCCTGAACGTATTTGAATTATTGTTGCCTTCAAATATGCAGTAGGTGAGAAACGTACACAATTATATACTAATTATCGTAATATCTAGGAATAAAAGCAAAACTTCTGCAAAATAATTAAAATGAAAAATAAAATAACATTTCTGTGTTTTATGACACTTTTTACTTTTTTAACACTTTCCAACGTAGTTGAAAAGTGTTTATGACTTTGTTCATTCTGTCTGAAATTAACACTTTCCAACGTAGTTAAAAAGTGTTTATGACTTTGTTCATTCTGTCTGTCAGTCTGTCTGTCCCTTCGCATGATAACTGCCGTAAAAATGACTTTATCAAAATTAAATTTTAGTATGTTGTTCAGACGGTCTGTGGGACATACGGGAGTGTAAATGAATAATTTCACACAATTAGTTTTGGATTGAACACGGGATAAAAAAAAGTGAAATACATTGAACCATATGTGACCGAATTTTTCAAACATTTTTTACAATTCACAAATTACTTAAACAATTTTAGAAAATACTTAAATTATCCCATAAAATATATAAAAGAAATTCAGCAAAATATGTTCGGTAGTTTTTACTTTCCGTATGTGCACAGTATGTATATAAGGAATACATAGTATATATACATATATACATTGTATATGTATATAACGTATAAGGAAAATATTTTGACGTGGTTGAGAATTCAAATTCGAGTTTTCGACGGGAGAGCACGTTTCCGGCATTTCTGAACACGAATCACACGTTTTTGATGTGATGTCTGTGTTTGAAAGTATGTGTGCGTGTCTGTCAGTTAATATGATGAGACGATATCTTACGAACGAATCAAGCGAATAAATTGGAAATCTTTACAATTGTGTTGTATTTCACAAAATGAACATTATTTAGAATTTTCTTTTAAAATTCAATTGTTAATAGCTGGTTTGACATGTATCAGTCATATAAATTATCAGACCCATATT
Source organism: Amaurobius ferox (assembly GCA_951213105.1). Classification (NCBI taxonomy): domain Eukaryota; kingdom Metazoa; phylum Arthropoda; class Arachnida; order Araneae; family Amaurobiidae; genus Amaurobius; species Amaurobius ferox. The sequence goes on from OX578137.1 coordinate 137,622,206, forward strand.
TGTATCCTCCCAATCTTGACATTTAAAGGTTTGGGGGGAAAACAATGAAATAGTATTTATTTGCAATAAATATGAAATATTGGTGTAAATTTTTAAGCAGACGACTTCGTTCTAAATCACTTCACAGGTGTTAAAATGATCAAAGAATAATACAGAAATTGAAATAACTTTCGGGTGTGAAATTTATAGTTCCACTTATTCTACCATTTTAAGTCTACAGTGATTACGTAAAAATTGAAATTGTTTTATGCACCGTCTATATATACCAGTAATATTATAGAAGTATATTTTATATAAAACATTATTTCGTTTAATCAATAGCTTCACAAAAACGAAACCCAAGATGTCAAGAAAGCTGCGACGAGAATTGCGCAGCTAATTGAAATAGGGAAGAAGAGCACAAACATTGTCTAGATATGAAAAATACGCGCTGTGTAGGGTTGTTTAAAATTCCTATTATTTGGAGCAATTGACCAACCACTATGTAATTTTTAAAGAATAGTTATTTGTTATACATCAAATACTAGATTCGAGATCTCGAAATTAAATTTTACAAAAAATTCAAATATCATATTGTGATTCCGAGATTTTAAAATGTTTTAGCGTTTAAAGGTGGCTTTTAAAATGTAATAGTTGTTTTAATAAATAAAGTAGCCGAATACCCGTTGAAAATCAACGGTCTTACAATAAGCAAGCCCCTAATGTAGAACGTATCGGAAAACTGAAATTGTGCATGCTCTTCCTATCAAACTAGCTGCCCGTACATCACATTTGAATCCTCTATCGCATCTTGAAACATTGTTTTTGGTCATTTCAGTTTTTCTCTGGAGCACCCCTTTAAACGAACATTTTTAAAAACTCTTTTGGCTTGGATGTTTTCGTCATATTACCCCATATACCGAATTTCAAGCCTCTATCAACTTTTAAAGCAGCCGTTTCTCATTTGTTCGGTAAATCGAATATTTCGGTGAGCGGAACCCCCTAAATTAGCAAATATTGAAAATCTGAAATTGCACACTTTCGTCCTTTCGAACGGTTTACACATACGCTAAATTTGAAATCTGTATCTCATCGCAAAGCACGCTTTCTTATCATTTCACTTTTAGAACGTTTTAGTATGGAGCACCCCCCCCCCCCCCCCCCCCTCTACAGAACATTTTTGAAAAATTCGATTTTTCCACGGGGTTTTATCGAACGATCGACCCGTGTGCCGAATTGCAAGGCTCTACCTACTTGGGAAGTGCCTAAAAAATGCGTGACAGACAGACAGACACTTTGTAATTAGTATATACTAGCCGAATACACGTTGAAAATCAACGGTCCCTCAAAAAGCAACCACCGAATAACGTAAACTTTTAAATAATTCGAGTTTCACATTTATTTGGAAAATCGAAGATTTTGGTGCTCGAAACCTTCTAAAGGAGAAAATATTGGGAAACTGAAATTGCTCATTTTATTCCTTTCGAACTATCTACCCATACGCCAAATTTGAAGTAACTATCTTATACTGAAGCATGCAATTTTATCATTTCACCTTTCGAGCATTTTTATATGGAATACCCTCTTAAATGAACATTTATGAAAAACTCTATATTCGTCTTAGTTTTTTATCAAATGAATAGCCCATGTACTAAATTAAAAGCCTATATCAAGTTTTAAAGTAGGCGTTTCTCATTTATTAGGCAAATCGAACATTTTGGTGTGTGACACCCCCTAAAGTAGCAAATATTGGAAATCTGAAACTGCATACTTTCTTCCTTTCTAACGATATACCCATACATCAAATGTGGAGTCTTTATCTCATCGCAAAGCATATTTTTTTCTATCATTTCACTTATCGAAAGTTTTGACGTGAGGCTCCCTAAAAATTACAAATATTGGAAATTTTCTATTACACACATTTTTTAACTATCTAACTATACACCAAATCTAAGGTTTCTATTCCATTGAGAAGCATATTTTTTCTCTGTTATTTCACTTTTCGAAAGATTCAGTGAGGAGTAGTCACCCCTTTTAATGAAATTTTTTGAAAAAACTCTGTTATTTGTTTTTTATCAGATGATTGTTCCATATACCAAACATTAAGCCTGTATTATATTTTAAAAGGAGGTGCTTCTCATTTACTCGGAAAATCAAGCATTTGGTTTTGCGGCACCCCCTAAAGTAGAAAATATCGGAAAACTGATATTGCACGTTCTCTTCCTTTCGAACTATTTATCCGTACACCACATTTAAAGTCTTTATCTCATCTCGAAGCATTTTTTTTCATCGTTTCATCTTTCTGATGTTTTTCTCTGTAGCACCCCCTTAAACGAACAATTTTGAAAAACTCTTTTGTCTTAAGCGTTTTCATTACATTATTAACCTACATACCATATTTCAAGACTATCAAATTTTAGAAGATGCGCTTCTCATTTATTCGGCAAATCGAACATTTCGGTGCGTGGCACCCCCTAGAGTAGCATATATTAAAAATCAAAATCTGAAAATGCACACTTTCTTCCTTTCGAACGCTACCCATACACTAAATTCCAAGTCTCTATATCATAGCAAAGTATGCTTTCCTATCATTCGCAGAGTCCATTTTAAAGAGAAGAACTTGCAATATCGTCCGAATAGCAGCTCAACGGGAGAACATCGGCTGGCCAGTTCGGAGATCCAGGGTTCGAGTCCCGGTTGAGGCGGCAAGGGTTTTTACAATAGCGTCTGAACGAATTAACCCTGAAGGTTACAGCAAAAGCTGTCGGAAGTATGAAAGTGACTTCAATACGAATAGCACGGATGCAGTGGACTCTGGAATATGCAACACCGATAAAAAAAGGATAAAGACCACGCAGGATGCTGACCTGGGTAAAAATAGTAGTAGCACGATACTAACCTGGATAAAAATAGTAGTGGCAGGAGACTAACCTGAGGTAAAAATAGCAAGGAGGTGATCAGGCAGATTTTCAGTCATCCATCAATCTGACAAATTGTAGAGAATGCAAATTCCACTTCAAAAATAAGAACGTGCAATGTCGTCCCAATAGCACAACGGTTGAGCGTCGGCTGGCCATTTCAGAGATCCAGGGTTCGAGTCCCAGTTGGGGTGGCAAAGTTCTTTACACATTTCACTTTTCGAACGTTTTGGTGAGGAGAACCCCTTGTACAGAACATTTTTGAAAAATTCGATTTTTCCAGGGGGTTTTATCGAACGATTGACCCGTGTACCAAATTGCAAGTCTCTATCTACTTGTGAAGTGACTAAACAAAGTGTGACAAGACAGACAGACGGACACTTGACAATTAGTATATATAGATACCAATTCCACAAGGCGCCAGACTTGATGCGATGGGCGGACAACGATTTATAATACCAGGCATGCGATGTTGGTGACCTCAAGGCGATGAAGGTGGCCGACCAATGAGGGTTTAATTCCTCGGACAATAAGGTATTATTCTTAGATATTGTTTAATGGAAGCCTGAACAAATCCCGACACAGATGCCTGTGATCAGCCAGGGAGAAGTTACAAAAAAAAAAAACCTTTTGGCATGAAAAGAAGATTAAATGACGATACATTAATGACACAGAAAATATGGAATGGTGACACAGAAGTTGTTAGAAGGGGTCAACATGTCGTAGTTAGTTTTAAGAAAAATAGTGAGCCCTGTAGTAGTTAAGACTGAAGTCAAATAAGTAAAATGGAAATATAATAAAAGGCAATGTATGTCTGTCTTACTGTGTGTGTGTCTTATACACTATAGACTCAGCAACTACGCATCGCAGAACTACGAAATTTGGCAATCGGAGACCCGGGGGTGGGAAGGTGACACGCTAAAACCGATTTTTAAAATTTGATTTTTTTTTTATGCGATTTCGACCGTTTTTTCCCTTTTCACCTTTTTTCTTCTCCATCCAGACGTCGCAGAAAAAAACAAATCACACGACCGGAAAGAGCAGACAATTGCGAGTAAAAATATATCAATTTAAAATATCAGGGACAAATTCTAATATTTTTTAAAGATTTTAAAACAAAAGTCACTTTCGGCTCAAATAAACGAACTTTCGTTTTTAAATCCTCGCATCGGGAAAAGTACTAATAATTTCGACTAATAATTTACAGTTTTAGAAAGTTCAAAGATCAGGCTTTCTTACAAGCTCAATTTGGTCAAGAAATAATAAAAAGTAGCCGCATAATCCGGATTTTAAGGAAGTAATGAGTTTCAATTTCTGGGCCAAACTGCAAAAGGAGGGATCGATTTTTCACCCACATGCGCGCGCAGACGCACGGTGTTTCTATGGTGGAGCGGAAGTGGTCGACGTTAGAGCTCCTCTACTACAGGCTGACTTATCAAGCATATTGAAGCCCATAGGGTTCCATACTACAGTAACAGAAATTATAAAATAAGTGTTCAAAATAAATACTTTATATAAAAAAAGAAGTTTCAATTAGAATACTGCAGAACTTATCTCGCACAAGTATGCTCCAGTACCGGGTATCCGATTATTTATTATCCATTATTTTCTTCTTTCTTCGTTTCTAGGAAAGCGAAATAACCTAAAACCCTTTCTAGAATGATTAGAGCAGTTCGGTGCAGAGCAACCACCCATAATTATATCAATTATACTTCTTAAAGTGAAAATACGAATAGAGATAATGCTAATGGATTGCGCATTCAGCTATGGTGGGCTTTAATATGCTTGATGAGTCAGCTCGTATATAGAGGAGCCTTAGGCGACGTTATGACGTCACGGTTCTGAAGAGGTTGCGAAATCGAATGTCAAATAATGAATGCACGTTATTTATATTGTTTTAAAATTGTTCTGATTTAAACAGTGGCTATATATTGTTCTGATTTAACAGTCTTTCGACTTCTATTCTAGAATTGTACTTAGATTTTTGTTTAATTTGTAAACATTCTATTCAGTTTAGAGTTTATTTTAACAGTGGACTATTGGTATTATGGGTGTTTATAATTTTGTTTCGTGTTTTTATTAAAAACAAAAAAGCTTTTAATATATACAAACTTAAATAATGAATATTTTTGGTTTTGGAATACATTATTTTTCATCTTAAAATTTAATTATTAGTGTTAACGTCATTAAACTAAAACACTGAACAAACTTTGCTTTTTATACGGTTTTTGGCCTAGGGACAATTAAAAACCGAATTAGTGTTTGGTGGTATCTGGCTGATATATTTGGGCCATGCTCTTGATTAACATACGAATATCCTGATGAGGATATTCGCATGGGTATCAAATTATATTTGCAAATGTCATCAGTGTTTGCTTTTCATACGGTTTTTGGCCTAGGGACATTTAAAAACCGAATAAATGTTTGCTTTTTATACTGTTTTTGGCCCAGGGACAATTAAAAACCGAATTACTGTTTGCTTTTTATAAGGTTTTTGGCTCATTATGCTAGATTGACTTGTGGCGATGTATTGTTTACATCTGGTGGTGGTTAGGACCACAATGAAAAACCTCAAACACTGAAGAAATAAAAAAATAAATAAAAAGAAAGTTATGCAGATTGTTGCGGTGCATTTATGCATCGGGTGGTGGTTTGGACAATTTTAAAAAAAACTCTTTTTCACTGAGCAGTATCGCTAAAGCAACATCGTTATTTCTTAAATACTTAATTCACATTCAACATCATCTCAAAGAAGGTGAAAAGGGAGCTGTAATGAATGAACTGTAATATAGAATTTATTTTACGAAATTGTAATCTATGTATTTTAAATTTGTAATTTAAAAAAAATATTAGACTTGGATTACATGTTTTTACAAAATAGATTTTTAATTTATTTTTAATAGAAATATTTATCTTTAGAAAATTAACTAAAGGAATAATTGTGCTTACCTATAAAACCCGACATTTATTTTATATGTAATTTTTACATCAGAATAAAAGAAGCCAAATTTTCACTAAAATTATAGTGAAACAAAACCATTTGCATGGCATTTTCATATTTTCGAAGTTTTATCCATTTGAAGTCATTTAAATACGTCCCATATTGTCAGAAAAGATTATTTTAAATCTTCAAATTTTGTGTAATTTGAAATAAGTATTGGCATCACGTATTATTTTGTACAATAGAAACCAATTTAATGGGTGTAAATAAAGCAAGAGAGAAAAAATAATTTCAATTTTTTCAAATTTCCGTTCTGAACTTATTCACAGAAAAAGGAAACACAAACATTTGCTCAAAACTATCGTTTGTATTTACCATATTATTTGCGCAGCTATTTATGCCGTGGTTTCTTTAATGTCAACATGCAGCCTCAAACGCTGCATTTAACTTTTTAATATGTTTTTCTCGCTATTTCCCGCAAAAGTCTTTGATGTACAAGGGGGTGAAGCCATATTTTGGGAGTTTTTGAAAAATATCAAAATTTTTAAAACTTTGAGGGAGGAAAAAGCACACAACATTTTGCTTAACAATAAAAGTTGTTCAAAATATAAATTTTAGTAAACATATAATATATTCCTTTATTTTCCTTTGAAAGAGAAAAGGAATTTAAGTCTGTTAGGAAATTGGTGTACTACCCACATTATATATTTTTATTACAACCTGTAATATAGAAATAAGGTGGACAGCGACAATAATGTGAATAATAAACAATGTAAGAAAGAAAACTAACTAAATGCTACAATTTTCCAAAACTCTATATAGACTGACAAACGCATTCCTACTATGGAATCAGCTTAATATTTTTTTGAAAATTTAGCTCTCAAACTACACAAGGCTGCATCGGCCACGCTCATACTTACAAAACCTTACAAGTCTTTATGATATTGCCCATGCTGACGAGTACGCAAAGTACGATAAATACAAAACCTGTCAATGGATACATCGATCACTTCATACTTAAAAAACCAGTATCCATGATATTGTCTATGACGAGTACGCAAAGTACGAAAAGCTAGAAACGGTCCATGGATGCATCGGCCACGTTCACACTTACAAAACCAGCCTCCATGGTATTGTCTATGCTGACGAGCACGCAAAGTACGATAAGCGGGAAACCAGTCCATGGATGCTGTTGCTGCAATAGGAAAGCGATCCTCACTTTAAGAATGCATCCTATAGGCAGGTTCTGTGAGGCGATTTTAATTTATAAGGGAAAATCACAATAAAATTCGTGCATGAATTTTTAATACTAAAGTGATTAAAATCCTGGAAAATATCAAAACATTCTATGCGATAATATCTTCAGGAAATATATATCACTGACATTCTTTAAGTGTGTAATCGATTATGAAGATCCGTGGATAAAACAACATAAAAAATTATATTTTAAAACGTCTGAAAGATGTTATTCAGAATTTTAACCCGGTGTTTAATGCCCCTTCATGTTAAATAATTTCCTTCTAAAAGCCCTTTCTAGTGAAATTGTGCGGAAAAGATTAATATTGAAGTTTTCAAGAGTGGTTCTGATTTTCAAAAGAAACATTTTTAAGGTACGCCGGAAGCTTTTCTGCTCAATTGACTAAATGATAATTTTTAATTTATAGATAGCACGAATTTATTCCCGGATTCCAGTTTTTTATTCATGCATTTGTGAAGAATTCAGTTCTACAAGCGTAGGTCATATTCATTTAAACGCCTGAGACTCTGATTTTACTAGTAAAAATTTTCTAAACGTAGATTTTGGTTCTTAATGTTTTATTTTTTCACTGTTTCAATAAATCTCCGCTACTTGTGTGCTTTTTATGTATAAGGATGGATGAGTTGTTCAGACTAATAAATCGTGCTTACATAGCTTATTGTGTATTATGTATGAAAATAAAATTATACATGAAAGAAGACAGCATCAATTGCTGCTTAAGCCAATAGTTAAAAGTTGACGATAGTTTCGGAATTGCTTTGGTTTCATACGTTTGTACGGATAAAATGTAAAGAACCTCTCTGCTCCAACCAGGAATTGACCCCTGGGTCTTCAAACTGGAAAGTCGACGTTCTACCGTTGAACTCCTTGGACGAAATTACAAGCTCTTATTGTCGAAGTGGACTCTGCATTCTTCACTCTCTAATGTCAGACTGGAGTGCAACTGACAAACTGACTGACCACATTCTGCTATTTTTACCCCAGGTTATGCTACTAATGTTATTTTTATCCACCAGGTTAGCCTCCTGCGTGGTCATTATCCTCTCGATTTGGGGAATCGGCGCTCAATATCCCAGACTTCACTAAATCCGTGCTAGTCGCACTAGGGTCACTTTTAGACCTCCGATATCAATGATTAAACCTAAAAATCTTAAATGATTTTTAATTTAAATGGGTCTATTGTTAAATTTGAAAATGGGAATTTCTTCTCATACTAGAGTAAATTTTGGGAAAAATAACGGACCGACTTTTATCAATAGATATTTCTAAAATCAGATTACTGAGGGAAGTAGAAAGGGAGTTAAGGAGGGAATTTGTATTAGTTTCAAGGATATTTCTATTATTATCAAATGTAATAATAGCAAGGTCGTCCGTAAATGCTTGAAGATAAAATAAATCACCATTAAGGGAAAGAATTTCATTGAAGTAAAGGTTTTATATGGGGTAAAAACTAACAAAAAATGCAAATTAAAAAGCTTCCTTCACTCCAAAGGATCTTCCTTCTAAAAATATGCCGAGGCTACCGTACAACATCTACTATCTCCTTATTTTCCCCACTGGTACTCCCACCATTTATTTTTACTATTTCTACCCTCTATACTAAATTTAATTTTTGGAAACAAAAAATTGATTCCTGTTCTTCTCCCTCCCTCCCGCCTCCCTCTGATTTTAATTTCCTTGTTCCTTTCTCTAACTTTTACCCCTCTAAATGATCCTTAAATTTAGTTAACAGAATGTTAACAAAAGTTAACTTTAGTTAACAGACTCTGTCATTTATAATATATATACTGATGGTTCAAATAATGACAATAACACTGGTTTTTCAGTCTGTATTTTTAAGCATGATGTTCTGGAAAAGGTTCTCTCCTATAAACTTGGCAACAGGAATACATCATTTCAAGCCGAACTTACAGCTATTTCCTTTGCTATTGACTGGGCTTCCTCTAATAATGACACTGTTAATATTTTTCCGATAGCCTCTCTTCCATTCAAGCTTTTAACTCAATAGAAATAAATCTAATTATCTTAATTCCATTAAATCCAAACCTCTCCTTGCCAAAAACCTTGTCAATATTTCTTGCTCACAATAATATATCTGGAAATGAACTTGCCGATTACCTTGCCAAAATTGCTGCTCTCTCTGGTTCCCCTCTTACTATTCCCTTTCCTTACTCACTCCTCTCAAAATTTTGTAAATCTCATATCCTTAATCTTTGGCAAAATTATCTTAATGATTATATTTCCACTAGGACTAGTGACTTGGCTAGAATCCTGTCTTACTTCCCTATCGTGAATCCCAATTTATAAATTTTTAATAAATACCTCATTTACTTTCTTACTGGTCATGGTCCCATTCTTGATTACCTATACTTTTTCAACATTAAATCCGCCTCTAACTGTATTTGCAATAAATTCGGTGACGTTGACCATTACATTTTCGATTGTCCTTTTTCTAAAAATTTTCATCTTTGCAAACCCTCCCCCTCTAATAAACCAATTTGGTTCTCCAAAGTGTTAGAAATGAATGATCTCTACTCACTGCGAAATCCAAATCCAAAAAATACCGCTCTCTCCTTTCCGCAAGAAAAGGAATTTGTTTATATCGTGTGATCTGCGCGCGCATCATAAGACACTACCGGTACACTTGCGTGAACTCTAAGTTCTGTCTGTGTTGTTGTTGTTTCGTATTATGACGGAACAAAATACTTGTTTCTTTTCAATTTAATTTTAAATGTAGAATTTAATTAAATAATATTTTATTTCAATCAAGTGCAATTATTCCGTGTCACAAAGATGCCTGACATCAAGAGAAAACCAAACATAATAAAATGATATTCTTTTAAGACTTTAGGGGAATTGGATAGAAATAGTAAACTACGCCCTTTGTACAGAAAAGGTAAGCTTCTTTATCTTATTATTATTATGCTGTTATGAAAGAAAAAGAAATAATAACATACTTCTTATTAGTGAGGCAGTGCGCAATTACCTCTGCACAACCTATGTTCTGATTTTTCTATTACAAAGTTCGTTCAAATCCCTCGTCAGTAGATAAAATTAGAAACTGTATTCTTGTTGCCATGTAAATTTCTAATAAAGTGACCTAAGCTTATGAGTAGATTCTGCTCTCAATTAATTTTGATCAATGAAACCCTTTATTTCATTTTTATTAACTTACATGGACTTATTGTGTTCCCTCCATATTTTCTGCTTAAAAAAAATGTTAACTGTTCTTATTTTCTCGGTTCTTTCTTTTTCTTTTGACCCTTTTTATTTTTATTTTTTCTAATTTCCCTTTTCTAGATTTTATTCTAAATTTCTGTTTTTGTTTTCCATGTGACTCATTTTTTATTCCTTTTCATTTATTTTCTTTTTATATATTTTCTAAATTTTACTTTTAAAATTTTTTTATTTTCTTTAATTTTAATCTATTTTTCATATTGTTAATATACCTCACTCTAAATTTCATTTTTTCAATGATCTCTTTATCTATATTCGCAGTAACCCTTTTATCATTTTTGAAAAATGAACGTACTTGTCAAGTTCAAATATAATGTAAAATTGTCTGTTTAACCACAACATTTTTCACCAATTTTTATCTTTTTAGACCTAAATAAATGTTCGTTTGGCGGGATGGTAGACCTTGGGTACCTCCTGAGTGCAGGAGGAATCTATCCTTTCCCGGCCGTGCAGCTAGCTACTCTAAACCCACTATGCGAGTCGCACGGTCTGGAGTCTCACGATCCGGTCCTCCGATATTTTTGCACTAACCTACAAGGCTGATTTGTTCGGGCGCCATTGTAAAGAACCTTGCCGCCCTAACCGGGAATCGAACCCTGGAGCTTTGAACTGGGCAGCTGGAGCTCTACCGTTGAGCTACTGGGACGAGATTGCAATCTCTTATTGCCGAAGTGAACTCTGCAAAGCTATAACACCAAATAAGAACCACGTGTTAAAAAAATGTATATAGAATCTAAGGGGACTCTAATATAAAATTGATCATGGCGTCCTTAGCGGAGAATTTCAAAAGTCAGGATTACAAACTCGGCAACAAAAGAGATAGACAAAAAATACCAATTACAAAGTTGTATAGAATTGTCTAAATAGGAATCAATAATAAAACTGTTACAGAAGTCATTTGTTGCATCAAATATACGGCTATTAGAATTCCTGTCCTATTCAGGAATTCTAAATTAAACAACATTTAAGAATCTAATGTGCAGCCTGTTCAAAATGATCTCCAATACGACTTTTTGGCAGGTATTTATTGTCTTCCATATACGAGTTTCATGCATTCCTGATATCGATTCCTACCAGTTAGACAATTTTTTTTCACTCTGTAATTAGCATTTTTCTTCTTTCTCGCTTCGTTGTCGAGTTCTTTATCTTAACATTTTAAATTATCTGCTAGGGGGCACTGCAAGCACTTTTATTCTATCGTCACTTTACTATAAGTAAAACTAACATGTACACTCATGAACCTCTCCTTACAAAGCTACTAGAGTACTTAAGCCCCTCCCTATGAAGACGGTGTATGTCATATAACAAAATCACAATACGATAGAAAAAATTCTTACGCAATTTTATAACCTATAACTTTAGAAACTTCAAAAATATGAAACGTAATAATTATTGCGACAAATCGATGTCACTTTATTTCTTGCTCGGAATAGATTATAAAGGATCCAGTATTCAAACAATAAAAATAGATTATATGGAAACATTCTTTTAAAACATTGTTTGGAAAATTAAAGTGGTATTTAATTCACCTTTATGTGAAAAAAGTTGCCTTTAAAAGCCTTTTTGGGTGCAAATAAGCGGAAGGTATTTTACTTTTAATGCGAAATTCCTATTTTGTAAGGCAACAGATTGAAGATAGCTTAAGAATTCTTCTTCTCAATTGACTTAAGTATGTTTTAAATCTTCGCAATACACTCATTCATTTTATGTTCAGTGTTTCAGCTATGCTTTTATTGATGAATTTGTTTTGAAAATATAGTTCGGATATTAATTTTTACTTCCTATACATTGCATGGTAATATATAGGGAAAGTATTTGAATAATGTCCACAATTAACAGTCGAGTCTGTAAGTGTGTGTGTGTGTGTGTGTGTGTGTGTGTGTGTGTGTGTGTGTGTGTGTGTGTGTGTGTGTGTGTGTGTGTGTGTACGTGCGTGCGTGTGTGTACGTGCGTGCGTGTGTGTGTGTTTGTGCGTGTGTGTGTGAATGTGTGTGTGTGTGCGTTCGTGTGTGTGTGAATGTGTCTGAGTGTGTGAATGTGTGTGAGTGTGTGAATGTATGTGAGTGTGTGCGTATATGTACGTCTGTCTGTGTAATAAATTTATCAACTGTAACTCAAGAACTTATTTAAAGTTTTATAAAATTTTACAAGTATGCCACTTATGGGTAACTGTGGAGCTGATTAGATTTTGCAACGATACGGCAAAAAAGAACGTGCCGTTGTTTGCGAAATGGACAACAAAACAACGCAAAAATCTAAAATAAAAAAACTACGAAAGGTCAAATATATCAATTCAATGTTCGTTTTATAAGTAATTTTTGATGATGAAAAGAATAAGACGAACCCCATTGCTCTAGGACAAGCCGTTCTCAAGATATTTTAATTTTTTTGCATTTTCGCTACGCCACATTTGAAAATAAGTCCAGTTAACAAATGGAAACGAAAATTGAATTAAAGGTGCAAATTCAGTATAATTTATAATAATTATACGTATTATTTTGTGTAATTAAACTCAATTTACTAAAGTATTAAAGAAATAAAGAGAACTTGAATATGAGTTTATACAGAAAGTCATGTGCTGTCCACATCAGATTTTTTACAAAAGGGTGCAATCTTAACTTTGGAAACGGCCCCTATAGACGGATTCTGCGAATATGGATGCTTCGAATTTATATTCTTGGTTTAGTCGTTGCCAAGTTGTATATTTATTTAAAGAATTAAGAATATTCTTAAAAGAATAGCTTAACTAACGTTCATAAAAAGACCATTTTATTCACTTAATACTGATTAAACTCGAACTTTGAGAGCAGCCAAGTTGACTACAAGAAACAGTTTTCCGACCGTATATGCAGTCTCAATGATTTTAACGGCACCCTCAAATATAACTCTAAAAATCTGATGTGGGCAGCACATGACTTTCCTTATATAATGCAATGAATTTACTACTTTTACAGTAAAAAAATAGATTACTTTTATAGTAGATACTTATTTTCTTTCCAAGATATTAAATTTTCGTCAATTAGTCGTCATTTTCATTGATTTAGCGTCGTTTTTATCCATTTGGTGAGCTTTTCGTTAATTTAACAACATTTAAAAAGTCGCCAACTTGGCGACATTCCACCAAATTCGTCGCCAATATCTCGCCAAGCGTTAGGACGGAAAAATAAGTTATTCTTACTGCAGATATATGACTATTGGCGTTCAAATGCAAACGTATTACTCGAAGTATATTTTTTCATGAATGGAACGAGCTAGATCCACGAGAATGATGTCACCAAATTTATCGCATGGCATTACATATGAAAAGTGAACATGTTTCTCAATAGGAAATCTTTTTTTTTATTTTATATGATGTTTTGATAATTTTTTTGAAAAATGTGCAATATCTCTAGAACGGTTCATGTTAGCGTTCTAAAATTTATGTCAATCGTTTTCTAATGAAAATTTACATGAGAAATGTCTATTTGCGTAACTTTATTAGCGGTTCTGACTTTTTGACGATTTTTTCAAAATTTCACTCGAAAATTTAGGGTGGTTCTGAACATTCGATTGTGTTTAAAAGCAATAAGCTTCCAGTGTTTATGGATTGTGATTTTTGTACCAAATTTCGTTCGAATCGGTCCATTCGTTCGTCAGTTATCGTCTCCACAGACTCACTGACACACACACACACACACATAAACATACTTTCACACACACACACACACATAAACATACTTTCACACACACACACATAAACATACTTTCACACACACACACACACATAAACATACTTTCACACACACACACACACACACACAGACATCGCTTCAAAAATGTTTTTGATTCGTGATCAGGGATGCTTGAAACGTGGTCTCCCGTCGAAAACTCGAATTCGAATTTTCGACCCCGTCATAATACTTTCCTTATACATTATGTATATAAGGAAAGTAAAAAGCTCTAACGTGACGAAATCTATAAATAGACATAACTTAAATGTATAACGCAATGTTTGCTTTTCCAGGATCTATGTTGATATCTCTAAGGATAAGTTTGTAGGGGAAGTCATGTGCTGCCCACATCAGATTTTTTACAAAAGGATGCGATCTTAACATTGGAAACGGTCCCTATAGACGAGTTCTGCGAATATGCATGATTCGAATTTATGTGCTTGGTTTAATCGTTGCAATGTTGTATATTTATTTAAAGAATTAAGAATATTCTTAATAGAATAGCTTAACTAACGTTCATAAAAAGACCATTTTATTCACTTAATACTGATTAAACTCGAACTTTTGGAACAGCCAAGTTGACTACAATAAACAGTTTTTCCACCGTATATGCAGTTTTAATGATTTTAACGGCACCCTCAAATGCAACTCTAAAAAGCTCTAACGTGACGAAATCTATAAATAGACATAACTTAAATATATAACGCAATGTTTGCTTTTCCAGAATCTATGTTGATTCTCTCAGGACATCTATTTTTTTTTTCAAAGTTGCTTTTTTAAGAAGAAAAATCCTTCTCTAACAAACTTTGACTTTTAGAAAAACAACTTTCATCTACAGAAGACTCGACGGAAGGTGTTTGAATATTTATAATGCATAGAAAAAGGTTTCTATTCATTTGGAAAGATTTTAGGCAGAAGGTTGAAAAACAAGACTTCTAATCTTCAAAAGGACAACGTATCTATTTGAAATTATTTGTTGTTTTATAGCTGCGAGTCTTTGATCTTGGGAGAATAAACATAAACAAAGCATTACTTCGACAAGCAAAAGAAATAATCAAAATGTTTTTAAATTTTTCAAGAATTCTTCAAATTTAAAGAAATTTTCAGAGATGCACCAGCTTTGTTTGTATCTTAATTGATTTCAACCTAAGGACTAGTGAGGAGAGAAAATAAATTTTTGCACCCCAGAACCGTAGACAAACTGAATAATAATAGTTTACAGAACAATCCTTTAACCACTGGTTGGTTAAATTATTATGACGATCTTACCATTTAAATCAAAATCAAAGTACCTGCCCCGCAGATATTGCTGACATTAGAACATTAAATTGATATAAAATGGGAGAGCTGCAACAACAAGTTAGTATACAGGGTGTTCATAAAGTTCCGGAGCGGCGCAATATCTCGAGAAATACACTTCGGATCAAAACATAAAAAACACTTATTCAATATTTTTCGAAAAGCTATCCAATGATACCAAAATTGACACCCCCTCCCCACTGGGGAGTCGGGAAACTTTGAAATGTTCAATGGGAATCCCGATTTTTTATTGCAGATTTGGATTCTCCAGAAAAAATTACATACATTTGACCTACGATTTTCGATTTTTGCTCCCACAAACGGCGCAAAAATCGAGAAAAACGGAAGTGGGGCATTAACATTTAAAAGTTACAGAAAAAATCACCCTGATCAACAATTACGTGTTCAATATTTTCAAAAAAAAAACTCGCCAATGATGCTAAAATTGACCCCGTCCCTCCGCAAATCATTCACTTCATCGACAACTGTTGACTTCAGTTTAGAAAACGGTTCAAAACTACTTTTAGCACTACCCAGGAACAAGGATGTGGACGTAGTAGTTTTCTGTACCCTTCGGGGTGCTTGATTAACATGAGTCCCCTTGCCTCTCATAATCAGGGTGCTTTTTTCTGTAACTTTTAAACGTTAGTGCCCCACTTCCGTTTTTCTCGATTATAGCGCCGTTTGAGGGAGCAAAAATCAAAAATTGTAGGTCAAATGTATGCAATTTTTTCTGGAGAATCCAAATCTGCAATAAAAGATGGCGGTTCCCATTGAAAATTTCAAAGTTGCCCCATCCCCGGGGGGAGGGGGTCAATTTTGGTATCATTGGATAGCTTTTCTAAAAATATTGAATACGTGTTTTTCTATTTTTTGATCCGAAGTGTATTTCTCGAGATATTGCGCCGTTCCAGAACTTTCTGGACACCCTGTATACTATCTCGATGGTTAATATAATACTACCTCGATGAGCTGCAAGCATGCAAATATAAACAAAGTGCATTGCTCAAGGAATAATAGGGAAAAACGTAATTGGATCGACTTTTAACAAGGAATGTGTGAGACCAGAATATGTTCTCACATGTAGTGAGACAAGTTTATGTGTAGATTTATGGTGTCCTTAAAGGCAAACAAAGCATTAGTCTGGCTGGCACCGAATTTTATGAGAACTTGAATTTTAGGTCAAAGGACAGTAAATTTAGGAGGCCATATAAGAGTTGGGCCGGACTGAAAGTACAGTCGTGCCATTGGGTGAGGGGTGGCCAATCAGTGCCATGGAAGAAGTAAGGCGGAGTTCCCCCCCCCCACACCGCAATAACCCAGGTTCGAATCCTGGTCACGGCACCAAATGTGGCAACCGAAAAAGATTATACTTAAGGTTTAACTTAAAAATTGACATTAATTATTATTAAGCATTAAAGACATGGCCGTTGATCTCAAAAAGTGGAATTAACATTTAAACGTACATTGCTCGTTGTTGTGCCGCAATAAACCCTCCAATTATTTTAACTTAAGTGTGAGTCCTGTAAAGGAATTCATTAATCATTATTAAAATATTAGATCCATTTAAAATTAACAATAACATTTATTAATTTACATAACTACTTATTAACTTCCAATACATTATTAACACTTTACAACAAAGTTGAAAAGTGTTTATGACTTTGTTCAATCTGTCTGTCTGTCTGTCTGTCTGTCTGTCTGTCCGTTAGCACGATAACTGCCGTAAAAATGACTTAATCGAAATGAAATTTTAGTATGTTGTTCAGACGGTCTATAGGACCTATGGGAATCTAAATGAATAATATCACCCAATTAGTTTTGGATTGAACCCGGGTTGAAAAAATGGAATACATTGAGCCCTATGGGACCTAATTTTTCAAGCATTTTTTAAGCGGATTTAAAATTCACAAATTGCTTCGAAAATTGTAGGCAATATTCAAATTGTTCCATAAAATATATAAAAAAAAATTCAGCGAAATATATTCAGTTGTTTTTTAAATAAAAATTAAAATAATAATAACACCTCTTATATTAAGCGATCACGTGTCCATGATATGAAACGATCACATGACCCACTTCAAAATGATATATGGCATCCATCTTGTGTCAAAATCGTGATTTTTAAAGTTCTTTTTAATTCATATTGAGTGTTGTATCCGTCCTAAAATTACTTTATTTTTGCCTAAATTCTGTGCATCTACATACTGAAACAACGCAATGACAATATATTTCAGTTTAAATGCTCTTCCAAATTTGATTATTTCTACTATTAAGCCTATTTTTCACCTATGTAAAATGTAAACAGCAAAATATGTAGAATGAGTTGTATTAGAATCGCTGTAATTCTTTAACACAAAATCATTTAGTCCATGGAGTCTGCTTAGCTGATATGAATTCATTGATTTTAGAAAGAGAAGGACGATATTTTTCGATGAAGTTTTACGCATAGAGTTTTACTTACTTGCAGCTCAATGGTCTTAATTTTTAAATAAAATAAATTATTATAGTATTGTGATGAATGACATGAATGGGGGAATTATTTATGAATGAAATGTTGCTTTTATAGAGAGAGCCAGGCGTGTTATTTTTTTATGACGTCATTTGAATGGATTTCAGTTGTTTTCGATGAAGTTTTCAAATATAATAAATTATCGTAGTATTATGATAATTCTAAAATTATTACCGAGGAATGTATAACATTTTAGAGATATTTAAACCAGGCAATTTATATTTTAATGCCGTCATTTGAATGAAGTTAATTTTTTTCGATGAAGGTTTAAGGTTTCAAATATAATAAATTAATGTAGTATTGTGATAAGTTTTAAAATATTACCGAGGAATGTATTGCATTTTAGACATGTTTAAATAAAATTGCATTGAAGTTGGAAAGTGTTTCATAATCAATGCTTTAAGCATGATTGATCTTTCTTGTATTACTCTTAAAATAGACTCGGATGGAGACATGTGAGACTACTTGAGGCAATATCTAAATATTCATTAACCGTTGGATTGTTGATGACACATACCTTGAGTTTTAGGCCTTGTTTGGAACCGTGGTCGAATTCGTCTGTAGTTGTTCTCTCCATCTCATGATGATACTCTCACTACTTGAAATCTGCTACTCTTACGATGTGTGAGACCAGAATATGTTCTCACATGTAGTGAGACAAGTTTATGTGTAGATTTATGGTGTCCTTAAAGGCAAACAAAGTATTAGTCTGGCCGGCGCCGAATTTTATGAGAACATCGAACTTTGGTTTCGAACTCTGGTGGTTTAGAATTTTTTTTTTTTTTTTGCTTCTTTTTTTTGTGTCTGTGGGGAGATATGTGAGACCAGAATATGTTCTCACATGTAATGAGACAAGTTTATGTGTAGATTTATGGTGTCCTTAAAGGCAAACAAAGCATTAGTCTGGCTGGCGCCGAATTTTATGAGAACTTGAACTTTTAGGTCAAAGGACAGTAAATAAGTAGAGAGAATATAAGAGTTGGGCCGGACTGACTACAGTCGTGCCATTGGGTGAGGGGTAGCCAATCAGTGCCATGGAAGAAGTAAGGCGGAGTTCCCCCCCCCCCCCCCCACCGAGTGGACCTCAAGTTTAGATCCGAGAATCGGCAGTGGAGTATCAGTATTATTATCGGCAGTATTAGTATTATCGGCAGTAATATTATGAGTATTAGTAATAGATAGTAGTAGAACATGAACAAGTAAGATGACTTAGAAGCAATATAGAAAGATTTGAGTATTAGAGAAATCATGACTTAGGGGCATCAGCATTCTGTCTTAGCAACATGAACAAGTAAGATGACGACAAGTATCATCGCAAGAGTAGCAGATTTCAAGTAGTGAGAGTATCATCATGACATGGAGAGAACAAGTACAGACGAATTCGACCACGGTTCCCAACAAGGCCTAAAACTCAAGGTATGTGTCATCAACAATCCAACGGTTAATGAATATTTAGATATTGGTTCAAGTAGTCTCACATGTCTCCATCCCAGTCTATTTTAAGAGTAATATAATGTATTGGAAGTTAATAAGTAGTTATGTAAATTAAAAAATGTTATTGTTAACTTTAAATGGATCTAATCTTTTAATAATGATTAATGAATTCCTTTACAGGACTCACATTTAAGTTAAAATAATTGGGGGTTTTTTTGCGGCACAACAACGAGCAATGTACGTTAAAATGTTAATTCCACTTTTTGAAATCAACGGCCATTCTTTAATGCTTAATAATAATTAATGTTAATTTTTGAGTTAAACCTTAAGTATAATCTTTTTCGGTTGCTACAGAATGATTGTAAACACTCGAAGCGCAGGTGTTTTATAATAAACAAACCTGAGGAAGCAGTTGAGCCTTAAACATAGTGTTTATAGCTGCGCAATATTAACCGCACAATCTACAGTTAGGTCCAAGAATTGTGCAAATCATTCCGTAAATAATACAATCATATCACTGCAAGTTTAGCTCAGTTGTGAGCTTTTCAGTCTGAATCATGTCTTCGGAGGAAGACAACTTTGCATTCACTTAAAGAATACTTGGTAAATGAAGACAGGTACCATAGCAAAATAACTATGTCCATCCAGTAAAAATCCAGTTTAATTTATAATAAACTTAACAAAAATTCTATTAATAAAATATACAATAAATTCACATAAATAAAAAATAGGATACGCTTTGAAAATCGTACTTTATTTACAATTAACACATTTAAAAAAATAAATATCGTTATGTATAATAGACACATACAACTTGATTTTTTTCTTTTTACCTTTTAATCTTATTTTTAAAATATGTCTTTTTCGAAGCAATCACTGGCCACAATTATTTCCCATAATTCATTCCTAAATTGCCAATATTATTCTCAACATTTTAACGTTCTCAACATTTTAACGTTCTCAACGTTTTAACTGATAAAACAATGAACTTCAATTTCTCAATAAATTCTGAGTAAGCCGCCTAGTAAAACTTGCTGTCGTCTAATTAGTTACTTTGCCCCATCCATAAGCAAGGTTCACTCTAGTAAATTCATATAGCATCCTCCATAAACAGACTCTCATATTCAAAGGTTGTTGCAAACTCCTCGTACACGATCCGTTTGGACCCTTTGTACTTGCTCAATTATAAAAGAAGAAATCAAACCATACCGTACTTCACAAACCACTTGCACAAATATCTTAAAATTTTCCCACCTACCCACCATCATCATCATGGTACTACAGCCCTTGTAGGGCCTTGACTTCCTTTAAGATTTTTGACCATTTCTTTCTCTTGGCCGCTTTCCTCTTATAATTGCTAATACCAAGCAATTTCACATCCTCCTCTACCTGCTCCTTCCATCTGACCCTAGGTCTTCCTCGGGATCTCGACCCTCCTGGGTTTCTCTCCAAAAGCCTTCTAGTAACTCTCTTCTCCTCCACCCTCATCATATGTCCGAGACATTGAATTATTTTTTTCTTATAGTTGTAACAATATCTATCTCTTTATATCTTTCGTAGACCTATTTATTTGTTCTACTTCTCCAATGTCCATCTTCACATATTGCTTCGAAAATTCTCAGCATTTCCCACCTACACGCTCAAATATAATTGAGAGTAAACGGTACGTCTATAGCCGGCCTTAGTGTTTATAGAAAGTAGACCACCAGATAGAACACACGTCTAAGTGCAAAGTATATTAAAGATTAACGGCTTTTGGATACTCAAAATAAGTAAAAATTGAGCAGAATTGTTCGGGCCATCATATAAAGCAGCAGTTCGTCATATAACAGATAATCAGAAATATAAACCAAGTCATGTGTTTTTTAACGTACATCACCACAGTTCACCACACATACAGTTCACCACACATACAGTTCACCACACATTGTACAGTTTACCACACATTGAACACAAAAGTCGAAGCACTAATTAAATGGTCATAATAATTAAACCTCACAGTATATTTCACTGGATGGTATTAAAATTTTTTTCTTTACAATGTACTGTACAAAGTGTCTAAAAAAATGAATAGCGGATGTTTTTTTAACTGTCGGTTGTAGCCACATTATTCCATTTGCAGAAATACTTTAAAAATGGTAGGAAGTTATCAAGTAGTAAGTTAAATGATGTGCAATATTTTTGCAAAAAATTAAAAAAAATTAACTCTCTATATAGTGAAAAAGCTCTAGTGAAAAAGTTATGTAGCAAAAATGTTACCCATACCGTAATTAGTAAAACTGACAAAAATTTTGCTGTAATACGATCAAACTTGACCTAATTATCACTGATTAAAATTCTTATTAGGAAATATGTATCCACAAATAAATTTCGATTGCAAACAGTTATTAAAACATTTTCTACTTATTCACATTTATTTTATGCAAATATTATAGTAAAGCTATTGCATTTCAATTGCGTTGGTTTACAGTTTGTATTTAATCACCCCCGTAATTCTGTTACATAACTAGAGTTTAAATTCTGTCACTGTTTAGTAATGCCTAACTCTGGGGGATGCTTAAAATTTATTGTAAATGCAACCGATCTCCCAGTTCCGAACGTAACCGATTTTCAACCGATTTCACAAATTAAAAGGCATATTTATTTTTCAATAGATTTTGTTAGGAAATCAGCTAGCAGACCGCCAAAAACACAATTATCGGTGTTTTACCTTCTTTAAGGAATGAAAGGATTTTTAATCAGAATCATCTGTCTGTCCTTAATAGTTTCTAAAATAAACTGCTAAGATATAGTTTTAATACTTTACTAAATGATTTGTCTGAATCACTTCAATTTCTGAACTGCCCCAGATTTATGAATTCCGTTGATTACAAGCATATTGAAAAGCAATGGTAAAGTGATGTGATTCAGGAAATTTGACACAATTTATTTCTCCGAGCCAACGGCCCTACCGTACTGAAAACACCGGTTCTCGTTAGATCACCGAAGTCAAGCAGCATCGGGCGCAGTTAGTACTTGGGTGAGTGACCACCTGGGAACACCGCGTGCTGTTGGCACATTTCGGGCAAGTTAGCCCGGTGGTTTGCGCGCTGGATTTGCACGCTGCCACAACTACCGCCGTGTTCATGCGGAGTATGATTACGTTAAACATGTGGGTCCGTAAGTCCTTCCGAGAGGTTGGTGGTAGGGGAAGGAGGGTACGGTCCCTGTGGATGCCTCCCCCATTGGGTTCCGGTCCAAATTGGGTGGCACTTCCCGGCCGTCCAAAAAGTTACCTTACACCTTTCTGGTAGGTCGGACGGTCTGGGTCGCAACAACAACAATTTATTTCTCCTCAAACTTATACTTTTGATATCCAATGTTTTTTTCTAGTTTGACTAAATTAAATAAGGACAACATTTTTTTATAATTTAACTTTTATATCTAGAGGGGCTGTGTAAAATTTTAATTTTTCAATTTTTATAAAAATATTGCATATTATTTAACTTATTATTGCATAATTTCCCACTTTATTTAATGCATGTTTGCTATTGGAACTATGTGTCTACAATCAACAGTTCAAAAAACTTCCGCTGCTCGCTGTTTTTGAAACATTGTTTTATTATACAGAAATTTTAACTTCCTTTTTCCAAAGTAACTTTTCCTTTCCTAACATTGACCATAGGATAGATAGTTCTGCCTTTTTAGGTTTTATTAAATTCCATGTTACTGAACCTCGGGCAGCCTTATTTCGAATTCCTATGAAATATAATCACGAATTTATCAGCAACTATTTCATTTTTGAATTTTATATCTTCCTACAATTCTCAATTTAATGATACTGATATTTGTAATATGTCGAATGGGAACATCAAGCGTATAAACCAGAATGTACCATATTAGCTTGATTTGTTATGATGCCTTTGCTTCATTTGTTACGAATCACTGTAGTTGGATTGTTATCTGTAGTGTATTTTTTTTTTGTATTCATGTATTTTTTCATTAACACTTTACAACAAAGTTTGAAAAGTGTTTATGACTTTGTTCATTCTGTCTGTCTGTCAGTCTGTCTATCTGTCTGTCCGTTAGCACGATAACTGCCGTAAAAATGACTTAATCAAAATGAAATTTTAGTATGTTGTTCAGACGGTCTGTAGGACCTATGGAAGTATAAATGAATAATATCACCCAATTAGTTTTGGATTAAACCCGGGTTGAGAAAATGAAATACATTGAGCCCTATGGGACCTAATTTTTCAAACATTTTTTAAGCAGATTTAAAATTCACAAATTGCTTCGAAAATTTTAGGTAATATTCAAATTATTCCATAAAATTTATAAAAAAAAATTTCAGCAAAATATATTCAGCAGTTTTTTAAATAAAAATTAAAATATTAATTACACCTCTTATATGAAGCGATCACGTGACCATGATATGAAAAGATCACGTGACACACTTCAAAATAAAAAATAGCATCCATCTTGTCTCAAAATCGTGATATTTAAAGTTCTTTTTAATTCATATTGAGTGTTGTATTCGTCCTAAAACCGCTTTATTTTTGCTTAAATTCTGTGCGTCTACATACTGAAACAACGCAATGACAATATATTTGAGTTTAAATGATCATCCAAATTTGATTATTTCTACAACAAAGCCTATTTTTCACTTATGTAAAATGTAAACAGCAAAATATGTAGGATGAGTTGTATAAGAATTGCTGTATTTTTTTAACGCAAAAGTATTTAGCTCATAAAGAGTCTGCATAGCTGATATGAATGAAATATTCATTGATTTTATAGAGAGAAGGACGATTTTTTTTCGATGAAATTTTAAGCATAGAGTTTAATTACTTGGAGCTCCATGGTCTTAAGTTTTTAAATAAAATAAATCATTTTAGTGCTGTGATGAATGAAATGATTGGGAAAATGTTATGAATGAAATGCTGCTTTTATAGAGAGAGTCATGCGTGTTATTTTTTCTATGGCGTCATTTGAATGAATGTCAGTTGTTTTCGATGAAGTTTTCAAATATAATAAATTATTGTAGTATTATGATGATTTTAAAAATATTACCGAGGAATGTATCGCATTTTAGAGATGTTTAAACCAGGCAATTTATATTTCAATGCCGTCATTTGAATGAATTTCAATTTTTTCGATGAAGATTTAAGTTTTCAAATATAATAAATTAATGTAGTACTGTGATAAGTTTTAAAATATTACTTAGGAATGTATTGCATTTTAGAGATGTTTAAATGAAATTGCATTGAAGTTGGAAAGTGTTTCATAATCAATGCTGTAAGCATGATTGATCTTTCTTGTTTATTTAAAAGAATGCAAGCTTCAAGATAAAGTCCCAGTAACAGCGTGCAAGACAAAATACAATACAAAATATACAGATTGAAATATAACAAAATACATTAAAATGCAAGCTATTGACAATAAATGAGTTTTCAAAGCACATGTATATGAATAAATACATTAAAATTTAAAATATTTAGAGCAAATGATTTTTAAAAGCAATTACCAATGAATAAAAACAGCAAGATTATCGGGGAAGCTGTTGCAAAGTTTACAGAAATTATTAATCGCACAATAACAACCAATATTTATACAAAAATTCCTGTCAGCAAATAAATTCATGTTCCTGGTAGAACACTGTCGGTTACATGAAACCCAATCCCACACAAAACAAGGAAACAATCAATTTTGTTATTGAACAGATTCCTGAAGAATGAAAATAAAATGAAATGCTTTCTGTTCTGTGAGCTTGTAACATTAAACATATCACGAAGAAAAATAGCAGATAATATATATATAAAAATATCAGTTTTCTTATAATAAATATATCTCAAAAATTTATTTTGAATAAATTCGATCTAGTTTGAAAAGAGCATCATGAAAAGGCCCCCACACCACAAACGTGCGGCAGCAAAGACATTTGATCAAAGATGCTTGGAACCTGTACCCGAATTATAAGAACGGAGCCGAAGTTAGCTCTTGCTCTATGCTTATAATGTCGGTCTTGTAAGCACCAGGTCCCTGGTTCGGGCCTGGCAACATCCTTTCCGCCCCAAACGCATACTCAAGCCCAGATCTGACCAAGACATTAAAGAGAACAATGATGGTATTCTCATTAGTAACATCATAAGTGATTCTCTTAATGTTACCAAATATTGTAAGTATGTATGTATGAAATACACTGAAATCAATAAATAACTCTTACTCCAAATCCATTTCTCATACCATGCGTTTTTCATAACCTTATTAAATTGCATCAGATCCCCATCCTATGACATATTTACTACTATAGACTAAACTTTCACAGTAACTTCATAACCATCGAATTTGGGATAAACCCATATGAACCACAAATTTAGATCTCTTTCTCCAAATGCTTCTTGCATACACTTTCCTGCCTTAGACAGCTGTTAAGTATAAACTATCTAGCTAAAAGCTGTCTGAGATGAGCAAATTTCGCCTCATTAAAATAATCTTTGTTTGTTTTCCTCCTTATTCTAAAATCTCAACTGTACGCATTATTGAAATGAACTGAAGAGAAAAATCTCTGCCATATTTCTTAAAAAGCTCTGTGACAGCAATCGAGCTCCGTGGAACGCCTCCTCTCTTCTAAATATGTGTGTTTGTTTTATGTAAACCCAACACAACTCTGAGAAATTCGGTGATAGTTAAAGAAGCGTCTCCCGCCCCTGAAACTGAACTCGTACCAAGGTTGATTACGTGCACATAAATTCATCTTAAGAAAAAATCAGTTGTGCATTGATTATGAAACACTTTCCAATTGAAAACGTATTTTCATTTAAACGTATCTAAAATGTGATGCATTCAGTGCTAACATTCTTTTTAAATTATCAAAGTACTACAGTAATTTATTATACTTGAAAACTTGAAACGTCATTTAAAAAAACAATGCTAGCTACACAAAATGAATTTTATTCAAATAATATCAGCGAAATATAAATCGTCTGCCTCTCTATGTAAAATCAATGAATATTTCATTTATATCACTTATATTCCAGACTCCAGAGCTAAATAATTTTGCTTATAAAACAAATTCAGCAATTATTATACAACTCACCTTGCAATCCTTGATTTGTTTACATTCTGTATGTTATAGCCTAGCGTTAAATTAGGCTTCGTTGTAGGAATAAAGAAAGTTTAATGATCATGTAAAATCAAAAATATTGTATGTAGTTCCGTTGACACGGAACTTAGATATACATATACTAAGATATACATGTATACGGAAAAATAAAGTGGTTTTATGAGAGATGCAGTTCTAAATATAAATTTAAGCGATCTTTAAATATATACGCTATGCACAGCGGGGAAAATGGAACCCATGTTTTACTTTGCAGTGAGTCATGTGATCTCTTCATATAATATGTGTTGAAGGCCCAGACCGTCCGACTCATCCTAAGGACTCGAGCAACCATTTGGACGGCCGGCATATAATATGTGTTGTTGTTGTTGAGACCCAGACCATCCGACCTCCCAGAAAGGGCATATAATATGTGTGTAATCACTGTTTCCATTTTTATCTAAAAAGTACCCAACATATTTTGCGAATACTTTTCACATTAAACTGCCGTTAGCCTTAAGGTTGGCTGTGTGGTCTGGGTCTTCAGCACATTATATGTTAAAATATGAATACTTTCTAAAATTTTCAGAGCAATTTGTGAATTCTAACTCTGCTTAAAATATGTTTGAAAATTAGGTCCTATAGGGTTCAGTGTATTTCATTTTTTCAATCCCAGTTTAACCCAAAATTAATTGGGTGACGATATTCATTTTTATTACCATATGTTCTACAGACCGTCTCAACAACATACTTAAATTTCATTTTGATAAAGTTATTTTACGGTAGTTATCGTGCGAACGGACAGACAGACAAACAGAATGACCAGTCATAAACACTTTTTAACCATGGTGGAAAGTGCTAAATATGGACTGCCTCTTTGTTGGAGTAATGTTTCCAGAATCACATGTATATAAAAAGTACTGTAAAAGAATCGGAAATCCAAAAATAATTAATTTCGACCATTCGAACCTTTCTTAAAAATTAATTTCATATTAGTTATATTAAATTTATAAAAGAAATAAGTTTTTCAAATTTCATCTTTCATTTACAAAAGAAATGACAATATTTATAAAGCATTAACATACGTTAGTCTGACAATATTACAAATTTTCGATATGAAATTTTAAAAAATCACAAAAATCTCCCACTTATTATTTGAGTGTATTCTTTGAACGTACTTTTAAGAACAAATGAATGAAAGCCACTTATATGCATTATCATTAGCCATTCTCGAGATATTTTCAAAATTTTACTTCTCCAGTAGAGAGAGAGTAATATTTAAAAAATATCTGATGTGTGCAGCACATGACTTTCCTTATATAATGCCATGAACTTGCTACTTTTACGTAAAAAAAATAGATTATTTTTATAGTAGATATTTATATGCTTTCCAAGATATTGAATTTTCGTCAATGAGTCGTCATTGAGTCATGAGTTTTCATTGCTTTAGCGTCATTTTTGTCCATTTGGCGAGTTTTTCGTTAATTTAGCAACATTTAAAAAAGTCGATAAGTTGGCGATATTCCACCAAATTCGTCGCCAAAATCTCGCCAAGCGTTATGAACAGAGAAATAAGTTATTCTTACAGCAGATAAATGGCTATTGGCGTTCAAATACAAAAGTATTACTCAGAGTATCTTTTTCATGAATGGAACGAGCTAGATCCACAAGAATGATGTCACCAAATTTATCACATGGTATTACACATGAAAAGTGAACATATTTCTCAATAGGAATTTTTTTTTTATTCTATATGACTTTTTGATATTTTTTTTAAATGTGCAATATCTCGAGAACGGTTCATCTTAGCGTTCTAAAATTTATATCAATCGTTTTCTAATGAAGAATTACATAAGAAATGTCTATTTGCGTAACTTTATTAGAGGTTTTGATTTTTTGACGATTTTTTCAAAATTTCATTCGAAAATTTAGGGGGTTCTGAACATTCGATTGCCTATAAAAACAATAGGCTTCCAGTGTTTACGGATTGTAATTTCTGCCCCAAATTTTGTTCGAATCGGGCCATTCGTTCGTCAGTTATCGTCTCCACAGTCTCACTGACACACACACACACAGAGATACTTTCACACACACACACACACAGACATCACTCACACAGACATGAAAATTTACATAAATGTCTATTTGCGTAACTTTATTAGAGGTTTTGAATTTTTGACGATTTTTTCAAAATTTCACTCGAAAATTTAGGGAACATTCGATTGCTTATGAAAACAATAGGCTTCCAGTGTTTACGGATTGTAATTTTGTACTAAAGTTCGTTCGAATCGGTCCTTTAGTTCGTCAGTTATCGTCTACACAGACTCACTGACTCACACACGCACGCACACACACACACACATACATACACACACACACATACTTCACTTCAGAAATGTTCGATTCGTGATCAGGGATGCTTGAAACGTGCTCTCCCGTCGAAAACTCGAATTCGAATTTTCGACCCCGTCACAATATTTTCCTTATACATTATTGTATATAAGGAAAGTAAAAAACTATTTCCATACTATATTATTTGCTATTTTAATTAATAACAAAGTAAACTAATTGATTTTTATCGAGAACAAGCCATTTATAAGCTCTAATATGTGTGTGACACTGCTTTACAGCAGTGTAAAATTTTGTTAATATGTAGTTAAAGCCGTGTATTAGGCACATTATTATTTTTTTTCTTCCATTGCAATGCTTTTTAAAACAAAATTTAATACATGATTGTATAAAGTTTAAAGAAATTTAACCTTTCTTCTATGAGCATAATTCTTATGAAATAAAGAAATCTATCTTAAAAAAATATATATAAATTACACTTTCAAATATTCATTTACTTGTACAAATATTTACACATTAAAATTAGACAAATAACACTTCGAAGATAAATCTTTTCAAACAGAACAACAGAATCGTTCTTAAACAGTGTATATATAGTTTATAAAAAATGTTTATTCACTTCTAAAAAAACCAACCCTTTGATTGTATTTTAAAAATTGAACACTATAAAATGTCTCGAGGCGAAAAGAATTTCATCGTGTATAAAATTTAGAATATAAAACAGAACGTTTTTCATTTCTACAAAATAAAAGTGATGGGAAAAGATGACGAAATGTTTACAATAAATCTATCTTTAAGATGAAAAAAAATAAATTGAGATGTCTTTAAAGATTGGTTTATATAAAGTTCTCTGCATTTTAAGAACTTGATAGTTTTTGATGTGTAATATCTTATCTTAGGACGTGGGGGTATGGAGTAAATCATGAAAAGAAAAAAAAAATCTGATGTGGGCAACACATGACTTTCCTTATATAATGGAATGAATTTACTACTTTTACAGTAAAATAAATAGGTTTTTCTTCTAGTAGATACTAATATCCTTTCCAAGATATTGAATTTTCGACAATTAGTCGTCATTTTCATTGATTTATCGTCATTTTTATCCATTTGGCGAGATTTTCGTTAATTTGGCAACATTTCAAAAAGTCGGCAAGTTGGCGACATTCCGCCAATTTCGTCGCCAAAATCTCGCCAAGCGTTATGGACGAAGAAATAAGTTATATATATATATATATATATATATATATATATACATATATATATATAACTTATTAGATATTGAATTTTCGACATATATTATATAACTATTATTATATATTTATATATTATATAACTTATTAGATATTGAATTTTCCACAATTAGTCGTCATTTTCATTGATTTAGCGTCATTTTTATCCATTTGGCGAGATTTTCGTTAATTTGGCAACATTTCAAAAAGTCGCCATGTTGGCGACATTCCGCCAATTTCGTTGCCAAAATCTCGCCAAGCGTTATGGACGAAGAAATAAGTTATTATTACAGCAGATAAATTTGCGTTCAAATGCAAAAGTATTACTCAAAGTATCTTTTTTCATGAATGGAACGAGCTAGATCCACGAGAATGATGTCACCCAATTTATCGCATGATATTATATATGAAAAGTGAACATGTTTCTCAATAGGAAATATTTTTTTTTCTATTTTATATGACTTGTTGATAATTTTTTTGAAAAATGTGCAATATCTCGAGAACGGTTCATGTTAGCGTTCTAAAATTTATGTCAATCGTTTTCTAATGAAAAATTACATAATAAATGTCTATTTACGTAAATTTATTATTGGTTTTGATTTTTTGACGATTTTTTCAAAATTTCATTCGAAAATTCAGAGGGGGGGTTCTGAACATTCGATTGCGTATAAATACAATAGGCATCCAGTGTTTACAGATTGTGATTTTTGTACCAAAGTTGGTTCGAAAGGGTCCATTCGTTCGTCAGTTATCGTCTCCACAGACCCACTGACACACACACACAGACATCACTTCAAAAATGTTTGATTCGTGATCAGGGATGCTTGAAACGTGCTCTCCCGTCGAAAACTCGAATTCGAATTTTCGACCCCGTCACAATACTTTCTTTATACATTATGTATATAAGGAAAGTAAAAATGGGATAGGGATGAAACGGAAAGTATGTAGCAGAACTGGCATTATATTGTTATGAATACGTAACAGAAAACCATTGAAATAATTTGAAGGTTTGGGTCGCTTGACCTTGGTGACGAATTTGATGAAATACCGCCAGCTTGACGAATTTTGGTGAATTATAGAAACTTCTCGTATTTTGAAGATTGGCTAAGAAGAGTTACGTCATTCTTCCAGAATTTTCCATAGAAGGCATAGTATAAGTTCGCTATCGTATAGTTGGATTGTTGACGTGATTTATTTTAATCTACGAGTAAAATTATCTGCTGAATTCAATACCTAACGTGTTTTTTTTTCTTTTTATAATTTTTTTCTGAATTCTGCACAGCAAGTGTTTTTTGCATTTTATCTATCTTATCGTCTGCCCCTTCAAAGCACGAAACTGACTGATCTTCTGTGATCTTCCGTGAAACTGACTGATCTTACAGCTAGTTAGTTGATGCAGTTCTTAAAATATTAGTTATTTGTATATTGAATCCTTCATAATTGACATGTTTGATACCCGTGGCTCAACATGATTGCTTACACACAATTCAGCCGTTGAAACGGAAGCAGATAAACACATAGTAGAACGCCCGAAACTATTTACCCTAACCTTAATAATTGGCTAATACGATTAGTAATAGTAATCAAAATGGTGAATTCTAAAGATAATGTGTTAGATATAAGGAACATTACAGGGGGGGGGGGGGGGAGGTCTCCAAATGAAACTGCATTTCCCATTTTCTCTCATTTATGATATAAATTCACTTTAAAATGTCATTTTGTGTTTCTAAAATAACAAATAAAACATCGTATAATAAGTTAGCCATAGAATGCAGTAATAACATGAAAACAAAATAATTGCATAGCTGATCGCAGAAATCCAATTGAACCCTCCATTTCGGCTGACAGTGGGGAGGGGGAGGGGCAAAAAGATGCATTGTGTAGGGGCTCAGGAAATTTGGGATACGGGCCGCATAAGCACTTATGAGAAAATGCCAATAACTTGTAAAATAGGGGGTAGTAGCCCGTGCATTCGCTGCATAGGGGCCCAAAACATTCTGCCAATTGCACTGGGCTGGGACCCCAAATGAAAGTGTTTGATCTCACCATTCATAGACACATCCATAAAATGAAACTAATTATCTATTTAGGCGGCCAAACGTGTGATTCCTAGCAAAAAAAAAAAATATAGCTTCAGTTGCGACAATGTACATTGCGACAATATTTTATTGGGATGTAAAGAATTGACAGAGAAATAGAAATGTTATAAAAGTTTCCAATTTCCAGTAACGATTCTAGATGGCGCCACTGGTATCGAATTTCACATGAAAGTTCTGCTCACAGCACAGACTCCTCGACTGATCTCATACTTTCCAATTCCAGGAAAGAATTAAAAACCTGTAATTTGTATATTATATCTTACATATAATAACGTCAATTTAAAGGAAACTAATTTCTAATTTTTGCTTGCATATAATAGGACATACGCATGAGTGTAGAAATAGCAACAATAACATAAAAAACCTGACGTTGGCAATGACTGTCACTACATACTGCAATACCTTTACTTCTTTCACAGTAAAATAATGATGTATAAGATGCAAGGCTACATATTTTCAGCATTGAATTAATGTTAAATAAACTGAAATTTGGCTCTTCTACCAATTTACTAGTCCAAACAGAATTACATATTCATACTCGCGTTAAAAATTCTCATCAAAATACAATTAAGATTGAATTAACATCGCTTGAAATAAATGAATAGCGATTTTTTTGGCGTCAAAATACAAAGATATTACAAATGTATCATATCTCGTGAATGGAACGAAGTAGATCTACAACATATTTGTTGCATAATATAGTCTATAGAAAGTGAACAACAGTAGATGATAATTCCTCTTTTTCTTAAATTTATGCAATTCTTTTGATAAATTTATTTCAAAACGAAATTTATTTTAAATTTTTTATTATAAATTTATACATCTCGAGAACAGCTCAAGCTACCATCATGGGCGTATTTAGGGGGTTAGGGGAGTGCCAAAGCACCCACTTAGAAAAATGTGACTGTGATTAGAAGACATTCCTTATAGAATATTGTAATAACATTGCAATTGAATTTTTATGGAACGATTGTTTTATAGAACGAGCACAACGTCGACAAAATCAATAAATTTTCGCAATGTTGAAATAATATGAATCCCAAAAAATCTAATATAAATGTCATGCAATGAAAGAAAAGTGCTGTTTGGAATTAGAACATTCGGTCACAGCCGTGTGGTTCCTCCCTTGTATCTCTATGTTTCCTCTTGCGAGGATATTAATATAAACAATTTAAACTTTTACCTAAATGGAAACATAGACGGATTATTGCATTTTGTATGTTTATGAATGTTTAATTTGTTAGTTTGGCTGCTCTGTTACCAGGAGTGCAGAATATCCTCAAAAGCTGAATTTTTTTTTAAAGTGGTGACCGCTAATTTTTAAAAGGTGGTTGATTCACAGTAATTTTTAAAAAGCGATTCACAGTAATATTTAAAAAGCGGTGCATAGTAATTTTTAAAAAGGTGGTATGCGCAGTAATTTTAAAGAAGTGGTACACGCGAAGTTTCAAAAATGCTTCACACTAATTTTTAATGCATACTCGTATATGAATAAATGGTACGTGTGCCATCTTTTAAAAGTAGCATATAGCTACTTTTAAAAGGTGGCACACATACCATTTATTCATATTTACTTTAAAACAATTCACATAATCACCCCCCAAAAAGCTTGATCTTCAGCTCAGACGATATTCATAAGCTGCTCATGTTAGTTTTTGGATTTCGGGGGGGGGGGGGGGAGTTACACGCGAATACAGGCAGCTTTAAATAAGATTTCTGTTTTTCAACTACACCCCCTCCCCTTTCCGGCCGCCCATCTTGCTGCTCTATGTCTAAGGATGAGCCAAACGGTCTGGGCTTTCGACCCCCTCCACTCTAAAAAAATAAATAAATAGTTCTAATATCTAGATCTGGAGTGCAATCGGCTTTAGCACCCCTACGTGAAAAATCATTCATACGCCCATGACAGCCATTATAAGTAACACTTTCAATATTTCCTTTAAAAGTATACATATGCAAATTATGTAACAACAATTGTTTTGACGGAGTTTTAATCCCTCTTAATCAGGTCAAAACAGTGTGTAGATGATAACTATTTCAAATTTAGTCTTAATAATACCGCTAATTTTAGGCATAAAAATGACCATAATATGACTACAGTATTTCCATGTTGAAAAAACTATACATTATAATTCTGTTAACATTTGCATGTTAAACAACATTTCACCTCTGATCATTTACCTTATTTGCAACGTTTTCAGACATTTTAATCTTTCCATTGAGACTAAGTTATAAAGTATTCCAATTTGTAACATGTAGGGAAATCAATGTAATCTCTATTTCAATATCTGAAGATTATTCCCTTTTCTTCAGTTCCTCATTTATGGATAGTAGAACCAATGTTTAACATTATAATTTTACAACTACATTCAGAGACTGCAGGTGACGCAGTTTGAAATCTTAAACCCCATTTTGTATTCTGTGCCCCGCATGCTCTTCGAAATTAATCGCTTCATTCTGTGGCTGTCAAAAGTTTGAGAGTAAACATCTCCGAAAGCAGCCTTCGCGAACGGGAAAAACGGAAATTAAATTTTGGGATGCTTGCTAAAAATAACCTTCTGTGCCTTGGAGGTATCAAGACATCTTGGGGGATCCTAAATCAGAAACATATGCAATACAGAATGGATTAAATAAGAATGCTAGATAGACTTTTTATTGGATAAGAATAAGTAAGTAAGATAGGAGTGGAGTTTATTACAACCTTTTATTTAAGTTGATCTGGTGTTTGTTTGTTTGTCAGTGTGTTTCACATCTATGAAGCCCTAACTAATCAGGTTCGATTCATCACAGTAACATGATATTTGGTATTGTCTTTTTTGTTAATTCTTTTGATTTTAAACCTTATCGAGCTAACCCCATTCTGGGATGCACGTTTTCTGGAAACAACTCGAGAAGAGGAGCAGTTATAAAGCCCACATTTAGTTTGTCGTTGTCCTTTCAGACATATTTTAATTTTTTGGATTTTGAACCTTATCGGGCTAGACCGTCCTGGGTCCGGCTTAAGAATGTACTCATTTTTGAGGAATAATTCGAGAATCGAAGCAACTAGAAAGTCCAAATTCGGTATATCGTTGTTTTTTGTGATACATTTTAATTCTTGGGGGATTTTGAAAATTACCGACTTAGCCCGTTCTGGGCCCGCCATGGGAATGCACTCGATTTTCGGGAATATATCAAGTACAGGTGTAACTAGAGAGACATCGCTGTCTTTAGCTGTATATTTTATTGGAAATCTTACCATCTCAGCCCGTCCTGGACCTGTCATAGTAATTAACTTCTTTAGAAAATAACTCGAAAACCGAAACAGCTAGAAAGTCCAAATTTGAAATGCTGTTGTCTTTCATGCATTTAAATTGCATACATTTTAGTACATGCATTTTTTATTCTTTTAAATTGCATGCAAATACTAATAGTAAAAGAGGTACTTCAATAAACTGTGCTTTTCTCATTTAATTGTTAAATGTGAAATTATCGTATATTCGGATTGTGCAAGGTAAATAGGAAAGTCCTATCAAATGAAAAGTTCCTAAGTGTACACGTTAAGTAAAAATTCATTCACTATAGTAAAAATTCATTCTATAGTAAAATAACAGTTTCACATGGAATGAAAGTGATTTGACAGCCATGAGCGTATATGGAAGTCAATAAAGACCTCTCAAAAAGTCGTATCAATGGGGCTGGTAACACGGTGATACCTGCAATGCTTGTCAAAGTACGGAGATCATATTGTTTCTCAAACTCAAGTGAGCATTGTTGCTGATGGAGGGCATTTTTATTCAGAAGCTGTCTGCACATTAGATTCCTGTGCTTATAAGTGTTGTTTAATTAACAGTTTTATTGTCGATTCTTACCAATAGACAATGATATAAAACGTTTCAATTGGCTTTTATCTCGCTTTGTTAGAGTTCGTTATTCTAACATTTTAATTTCTCATACGTAGTATTGAGAAAGTATTTTCTTTACAAAATTTTTGATTACGAGATGTTGATGCCAATATATGCTTTAAGACCTCCTGAACATGTTTTGACTATTTTTGGGGTGAAGTCTGTTTGTCTGTCTGATGTCTGTGATCGATTTCTTGTGTACACAACACCAGCCACAAATGTTAATAGATTTTTGCGAAACCTTATATCCGGCTTTGTTATCAAAAAATCTAGAATTAGATAGAATATTTTTTTACATTCGAGCGAAAACTACGGCAATACGGCAGCGTAGGACAAAATTTGGCATAATCATGCGTAAAATGGTGTATTTATAGTTCAATGATCACAAGACTTAATAATTTCAATGACTGTTGTGAAAAATAGCCGAGATACATTTTTTTTGTTCGTAGCATTATTAGCTCCTTTTGGAGGGGGGGGGAGTCCCCCCCCCATCGTAGGAACAGGTACATTGTCAAGTCTGGTATCAATCGACCGAAGTTTCCAAGCCCTTCAAAGCGAAGGGTAGCACTCTACAGTTGTAATCATTTGGACCATCGATAGCGATTATTCAAATTGTTTCTTGGAAAATTTGTTTCAATAGTGAAAAATTGCCGCGATGCGAATTTTTTGTTATTCGTGGTGTCATTAGCCACCCTTGGGGGGCAAATTATGCTCCCGTGGGTACATTATCAAGTATGGTACCAATCCAAAACTTTTTTTTCAATAAATTTAGAGTGAAGGATAACTCCTATAGTGTTCATCATTTGGGTTCACGATACCGATTATTCAAATTTTTTCTTGTAAAATTTGAAAAAAAAATGAATTTTGGTATGAGAAGAAAGTCGATTTCAGCCAAACTCTAGTTAATTTTAAATATCCACCAGGGGCGCTGCAATCACTTTAATTCGATCGGGGATGCTCACTTTACTATAGCTAGATCAAACTTCTACACTCGTGTACCTTTTAAAAACTTATCATTATATTGGTCCCTCAGGACTTTCCTGGAAACAATGTATATCAATTTTCTATTTTGACAGCTTTCCAAAAGCTCCAGACCTTCAACATCCGATTGAAATAACTGCAATAACAAAGTTGTTTAATCGGGAAATTTCTTTTGTTGCATTTCTGTGTACGAAGTAAAAGTTTTTTCGCTTACACAGTACTAGTAAAAAAACTTAAACAAAACTAGAAATGATCAAATTTTTCATCCTTTCAGCTTTTCAAACAAGCTCTGTCACGTTCCATTGATTTTCAAATAAATTCTGCTTTCAAAACCAGTAAGATATAAAATAGAATAAAGTCCTACAAATCGATATAACTCAATTTTTACGGTTAGTTAAATAGAATCGAAGAAATTGAATTACAAATTTACAGTTTCTCTCTCTCGATCGGAACACGAACTAGAAACAATATTATTTCGTTGAGTAAATTTGAAATGTACTTTTTCTGAATTCTCATAAAGATCCAATACTCCAGAAATAATTTTCTTTATTTTACACTTGTTTGAAGTGTCTAAAAATTTAAATACAAGAACGTCACCATACAAAGGAAAGATGTAAATGCTGAATTTGTCAAATAATCCAGCAAAAGCGGTAGCTGATATCATGCAAAATCTGACGAATTGTGACTTAAACGTTTCATGCTTTTTATTGAAACAGTTACACTAAAAAAAAATTAAATAAAAATTTTCCGCAATGCCAATTAATTGTCCAGACTACTTGGAACCAGTTTTGCAAAAAATAAAACTGGTATCGAACTTTGAGAAAGATCGGCTTCTGGGTTGTTAATTTAGCGTATATGGGTACATGTCGGCCGAGGTAACACAACACGGCGGTTCAAAAATATGCCCAGTGATGATTAGGAGAAATCACTCACAGTCATAAAGTCGGGATTGGTGCAGCTAGGGTGACTAGCCATTGTGATCAGTGACTATAGTCAGGGTGACAAGTCAGTGTCTACGTTGCTGAAATGTCCTTGTTGCATTGTTATTTCCAATTAAATGTAACATAGGAAGATTCGGAAGGATCAACACCTATGGAAGGTTCGGAAGGATCATCCCTGTATATTTTAAGCAATAAGTATAAGTTGCCCTGGACAACCACGTGTAACGGAAATAGGCAGGCGCCCCTGAAACTTTGACAACGGAGATGCTCAGATTACAGAGGGCGTTGCAAAAGGGGTCCAGACGTAAAAACTGACCTTCTGATCGCCACTGCTCCACGTGCGCCTTGGCAGCGTAGAAGCTGGACCAGCTTACACACTGCATTTCAAACTATCAATTATTTGATGCACGAAAAAATTAATTTGATGAGTCATTGTCCTTATTCGTTAGATGGAATATTAATTCCAGGGCCTTTAGTCAAACCTCTGTGTCAACATTTGACCAATAACGCATATGTAACCATATACTCACCAATTAGATAGCAGGGGCTTAGATCTTAGACCAATGACGGCCAGGGACGTAGTTAAAAGGGAGGCAACAATTCTCAGATACTGTGAGGGAGTGAGAATTTGAGAGAAGCATAGACACTCGATTTTCCAATCTTGAGAGGACAAGGTTCCCCAGAGAACTGCCATGATGCCCAAGGCCCGAGCGCTTTCCGATGAGATGATGGAACTTCCACAACAGTCGAGGTAGGCCATGTGCACATCTATTACGTGCATTTCGATAGCCAAATACTCTCTCTCTCTCTCTTATAAAATAATAAATTTGTTATTATTTTATATATAATACGGTGTCCTCATTGTCCTCATATTTTGGTATAGTTGATTTTTTAGGTTTCAATGTACAATACGGCTAGTGTCGAATTTGAGTATTTTAAGGATGAACAATAATTTTTGCTTCCTGACCGGACGTGTGGCTAAGATCCACGCGATAGTCCTAATGACTCATAAAACCACTGTATCACCGTTAAACAATCGGTGATACTTTCTGATAATCAGCCACCATTAGTCAAATGGTTTCCAATCGTTTTGTGGAAATAAGGTTTATTGTGCGTAGTCATTGGCGCTACTTGCCACTGATCTTAACTAGTCGTTGACAGTGCTTGGATTGGTGTCGTTGGTGAGTAACCTGGAATGCATAACGTCAAACTGTCTCCACTAATGAATCCCGCTTAGATTCCGATGGTGGCCGGAAATTCATAGAGGCGACGAGACAAATAGGGCAATCTAACCAATTGTGTCGAACGACATACAGTCTGAACACAGGGCGTTATGGTCTGGAGATCGATCAGCTATGGTAGCAATTTCATTCTGGTATATCTTGAAGGCAGTGCAACAGCTCAATGTTATACTGCTCAAATTTTAAAGGAATGTGCGGCAGTGAAATTATTAGGTTATTTCGGATCAGAGAATGGCTGGGCCAGGCCTTTTTTTTTCTGTGGAAAAATATACTCGTATGATAAGCGAACCGGGCAGTAATGAAAGTGATGCAGATAATAAAGATTCGTGGAATTGTGGTATTTCTAAAGATGAATATGAAAATGCAAATGATTCTTCAGTTTCTGAGCTTACTATTATTACAACGCCGCCAGCTTCAGTAGCTGTATTTGCGAATTATGTTTTTAGACAGGAGATTTGAAAGATTTTAATTCTTTTGAGTGTTTTAGCATATTTGGAATCAATCACAATATTATGCCGCCTAATTTAGATAAGTAAATTATTTTTTTAGCATATTTTTCGATGATGAATAGTTGAATTCATAGCAAAAGCAACTAACGAGTATTTTGCATTGCAATTCGTATAAAAAAATATACATCAAATAGAAAAAAAGTATTTCTCTTATTCCTGAAAAAAGTAGATTTCTGTGTTGAAGAGGTGATTTTTAGTGAGTTTATTTTGAGAGTTACACTTAGCGCAACAAATTAGCCTTCCTTTGGGAAAAATTCGGAAGCGAAGAGCTCCGTCCTTCGGGCCACGCTAGTTTCGGAATGCCACCGTCCCGAAAGGGTTAAAACATGTAACAATCCCCTTAATAGCTGTAAAAAATACCGCATTTCAGCTCGTTATGGTTACATTCCCCCTCTCGTTCCCGGCCACTTAAACTGCTACTGTAAACCCTAGGGCCAGTCGAGTGCTCTGGATTTTAGACACCTCCCCCCTTTCACAGATATGATCACAAACCCAATGGGATAAATTTTTTGAGGCTCTTTACATCTTCCCAATATCCTATTCGCACCCCTTGTAGGCTCATTTTAGCTATTAATAATCCCAGTTCCAAAACATATTGTCCACGATATAGTAAAATAAAATGCAGGCAAAAGTAGTGCATAGTTTTTGTTTCCATTTTATTTGAGTTCTAAATACATTGAAATATTCACAGCTGTTTGAAGTCACAGTGTTTGTATTTTTCTAAAACTGTTTTAAAACATAAACAACACACAACGTATTTGAATTACTCTAATCCCATTATGCAAAGAACCTGTAGAGAAAAAACAGAGTTCGTTTTTCTAACTGCTCAACGATTTTTTTTTCTAAAAACATTACACGCACGAGTCTGTTTACTGGCAAATAAATTTGTTGACTCGGCTAGTATTATTAGATTAGAAGTAAGCTTCTTTTGCAAGTTTGGTATTTCGTTTAGTAATAGTTTAACTTTATCTGCACTACATGTATAGGTACAGCAAAACTGATTATAATCAACTACCGTTAAAGCATTTGCTATAGCCAAATTTCGTTATAAGAAAAACGATGAATCCCTTCCAGGATACGCCTAATCTTTTATTTTGCTGTAGATACAGGGCGGATTGTTAACATTAAATGCTAAACCATTTCATATAATTTTTTCGATGAAGAGGGGGGGGGGGGGATTTAAGAAAAACAGTCTCCTTCTAAATTTTTATAGATCTTATGCAAAAGAAGTTCAATTGGATAAAGTTACGCTGTATAATAACTAGTTTAAAGGAAAAAATCGATACAATTACCTACAATATTCTACGAGTTACTACTTATTATAAAATCGGGAATAGTTTTTCCCATAAATACAGCGGCCGCTACAAATAACATTGCGTAGTTATGTTTTATGCAAATTCTGCCTTCAATTTGGAGTCAGCACCTGCAACTCGAGTCAACAATCATGGAAAAATGATCTATTCGTCGAATCGAAATAAAAAATTCCATTTTTCCCTATTTTGACAGTTTTTACTTTCCTTATATACATAATGTATAAGGAAAGTTTTGTGACGGGGTCGAAAATTCGAATTCGAGTTTTCGACGGGAGAGCACGTTTCAAGCACCCCTGATCACGAATCAAACATTTTTGAAGTGATGTCTGTGTGTGTGTGTGAAAGTATGTGTGTGTGCGTGTGTGTGTGTTTTGTGTCTGTCAGTGAGTCTGTGGAGACGATAACTGACGAACGAATGGACCGATTCGAACCAAATTTAGTACAAAAATCACAATCCGTAAATACTGGAAGCCTATTGTTTTTATACGCAATCGAATGTTCAGAACCACCCTAAATTTTCGAATGAAATTTTGAAAAAATCGTCAAAAAATCAAAACCACTAATAAAGTTACGCAAATAGCCATGTCTTATGTAATTTTTCATTAGAAAACGATTGACATAAATTTTGGAACGCTAACATGAGCCGTTCTCGAGATATTGTACATTTTTCAAAAAAAATTATCAAAAGTCATATAAAATTTAAAAAAATATTTCCTATTGAGAAACATGTTCACTTTTCATATGTAATACCATGCGATAGATTGAGTGACATCATTCTCGTGGATCTAGCTCGTTCCATTCATGAAAAAAGATACTTTGAATAATACTTTTGTATTTGAACGCCAATAGTCATTTATCTGCTGTAAGAATAACTTATTTCTTAGTGCATAACGCTTGACGAGATTTTAGAGACGAATTTGGAGGAATGTCGCCAACATGGCGACTTTTTTGAAATGTTGCCAAATTAACGAAAATCTCGCCAGATGGATAAAAATGGCGCTAAATCAATGAAAATGACGACTAATTGTCGAAAATTCAATATCTTGGAAAGAATATTAATATCTACTATAAGAAAAACCTATTTTTTTTACTGTAAAAGTAGTAAATTCATTACATTATGTAAGGAAAGTCATGTGTTGCCCACATCAGATTTTTTACTTTACGTTTATAGTTTTATATTCAATTTCAAATATCTTCATGAATATTGCAGATAATTGCCCTAGGGTTTTTTTTTTCTTTTGATAAGTTCATATATAGTGCAACTTTTTTAATTGAATTTTTTGAAGTAAGATTTCTTAAGACACGGTATTGCAAGTTTGTTTAATGGAAATCCGATGATAACGAAACAGAAGTGAAACTCCTCCAATAGTAGTGCGGCAGTTGAGATGGGTAGAGTAAGGACAACGCACTACACTCTTTGTTACACCTGTCAGTGTGCTAGTGGAGGGTGTAGCTATAGTGTCTATCCTCTAATAGTGGTTCGACATTTGAGACAGGTTTAATAGCAACGGAGTATTACAAATTCAATTACGTCCACCAGTGAGTAGGTGGAGGGAGTGATTATCGCTCGCATCACTCTTTGGCGACTACTGTGTTACATATTTCCATTATGCTTCCAGTGGTCTGCACACATCGAGTGTTTCATATTTTTGTTATATTGTATACAGTTGTAAAGTGTTATTGTCATTTTCTATTGCTGTATTAATTGCTTTCCTTATATACATAATGTTTAAGGAAAGTATTGTGACGGGGTCGAAAATTCGAGTTTTCGACGGGAGAGCACGTTTCAAGCATCCCCGATCACGAATCGAACATTTTTGAGGTGATATCTGTGTGTGTGTGTATCAGTGAATCTGTGGAGACGATATCTCACGAACGAATGGAGCAATTCGAGTGAAATTTGATACAAAAATCACAATCCGCGTATACTGGAAGCCTATTGTTTTTAAACACAATCGAATGTTAAGAACCCCACTAAATTTTCAAGTGAAATTTTAAAAAAATCATCAAAAAGTCAAAACTTTTACTAAAGTTACGCAAATAGACATTTCATATGTAATTTCTCCTTAGAAAACGATTGACATAAACTGCAGGACGCTAGCATTAACCGTTCTCGAGATATTGCACATTTTTAAAATAAATTTGTCAAAAAATCAAGCAAAATAATAGAAATATTAACTCCTAAGAAACATGTTCACTTTTCATATTTAATATCATGCGATAAATTTGGTGATATCATTCTCGTGGATCTAACTCGTTCTAGTCACGAGAAAAGATACTTTGAAAATTACTTTTGTATTTGAACGGAAATTGTCATTTACCTGCTGTAAGAATAACTTATTTCTCCGTCCATAATGCTTGGCGAGCTTTTGGCGACGAATTTGGCGGAACGTCGCCAACTTGGCGATTTTTTAAATGTTGCCACATTAACGAAAATCTCGCCAAATGGATAAAAATGACGCTACATCAATGAAAGTGACGACAAATTGAAAAAAAATTCAATATCTTGGAAAAAATTAAAGTATCTACTATAAGAATAACATTCATTATTTTAACTGTAAAAGTAGTAAATTCATTGCATTATATAAGGAAAGTTATGTGCTGCCCACATCAGATTTTTATTGAATTGTAATTATGACGAAATCTAGTACGGAACGAGTAAGAGCATATCGTGAGAGAGACAGAGTTCAACTTTTATCATTGGTGAATAGCAACAACATCTATGGGAAATTTGGAAATTGAGTTTAGCAAACTCTCCCTAAATAAATTTACAACAATCGACAGAGTGTTGATAGATTTCATTGCCAGTTAAACGGGACTCACAATATTTCCGTTCGATTGCCAGAGCCTCGGGATTCATGTATAAGATTTCCATGACGAAGTACTACAGAAAAAAAATTCTATTATCTTCCGAATAGTGTTTGATGAATGACAAAAAATTGGAAGTACTTAACATTGATTGCATAGTGAAAATCAAACTGCTGCACCGCTCACCATAAGACTTAGAGCAACTAAATGTGTGGTCGGCAATTCAAATGGCCTGACTTGAGAAATGGTGCAATTGCTGCCTATTATCATAACAACGATAAGGCAATTATTGGCAACTTACATCTGAGCACTCCTGAATGCAACAAAAGTGGGCAAAATGGGAAAATGATCAGACCATTCTCATGGTAGCAATGTATATATATATATATATATATATATATATATATATATATATATATATATATATATATATATATAGATAGATAGATAGATATATAGATATATATATATATTATATATGTAGATAGATAGATATAGATATATATATATATACCCTAACTAAGACCATTTTTTTCATAGTGACGTAAGATCTACGTCACACTGCGACTTTGGGACGTCACAAGACGTCGCAGTACGTCTCGGCAATGTCATATTAAGGTCACAGCGAAGTCATTTTGGTCATTTTCATGGTCGTTTGTGACGTCGCATATTAACTTGTTTGCGACGTTACATTGTAATTGTCATTGCAATGTCGTCAAATTGTTACGTGTTAATTAAATTGTGGAAACGTCACAGAATATAGTCACAATGAAGTTACAAAGTTACTAATACGTAACGTCGTTTAGAAGTCACAAATATGATGTCACATTGTGACCCAGGTGTCACTTGACTACAACGTCACTGTCACACATGCGACAATCTTTGCTGTGAGGTTATATATGTGCATATATATATATATATACATATATATATATATAATATATATATAAATATATATATATATATATATATATATATATATATATATATATATATATATATATATATACATATATACAGGGTGTACCAAAAACATTGACCTCGGCTTTTATTCCTTAAATATTGAACTTAGACATATATAATGAATTTGAAAGTTGCGTAAAAAAAGGTACAGAATTTTATGAAATCGATAAAATTTTCAGGGGA
Organism: Amaurobius ferox; assembly: GCA_951213105.1. NCBI lineage: Eukaryota > Metazoa > Arthropoda > Arachnida > Araneae > Amaurobiidae > Amaurobius > Amaurobius ferox. The sequence continues at coordinate 137,667,075 of OX578137.1, forward strand.
TTGAATTTGAAGAATTACAAAATTTAAATTTTTATACGGCCCCCGTACAAAAACATTTCCGATGAGTAAAATGTGCCCCATACACTAATAAGGTGATGTACAAAATTTCAGAATTTTATCATAAAAAGTCCCAGAGATATGTTTAAACAAAGTTGGTGAGGGATTAATCACAAATTAAAATGTAAATGTTTAGAATAAGAGTGCAAATGACGCAACGTAGAAATGCATCATAGACAAATAATATCTGCCTGCCTCTTATCTTTATTGGATCTTTGGCATGGATGGAAAACATTTTGAACACGCATTGTAATCTTTGCGTAAAGTGTTTATTTCTACACAGTGTAGATACATTTGCACCAATAAATATCAAAATTATTATTTTTTTATGTAATCATTGTTTTATTTCGTAATTTGTTGTTGTTGTTGTTGTTGTTGAGACCCAGACCGACCGACATACCAGAAAGGTGTAAGGTAACTGCTTGGACGGCAGAGAAGTATCACCCAATTTAGACCGGAACCCAGTGAAGCAGATATCCCTAGGAACCGTACTTTCCTAATTTGTGTATGACCTCTGAAATGCGATCTACCGACATAATTTTTTCTCTCTGAGAACCCATGTCGATTCACCGAAAAGTGATTTACGGCAGCATTTTTGTCTTTTCATATCTCAAGGAATTTTTATGGTAAAATGCTGAAAATTTGTACATCACCTCATTAGTGTATGGGACAGATTTTACTCATTGGAAATGTTTTTATACGGGGGCCTGTATAAAAATTTAAATTTATATTTCTTAAAATTTAATTCGCTTGAAAATTTTAATAGATTTCATAAAATTTACTACCTTTTCTTCCGCAACCTACTTTAAACTTTAAAGCCGAGGTCAATGTTTTCGGGACACCCTGTATGCATACATATATATATGCATACAGGGTGTATATATATATGTATGTATATATATGTATACATATATATATATATATATATATATGTATATATATATGTGTGTGTGTGTGTGTGTGTGTCTGTGTGTGTTTATAATAAAAATGTAATATGAAACTCCAATGATAGAATAGACAGAAGTTGGAACTCAAAATCCCTAACTTAAAATATACCTACAAATTAAAAAATCTGATGTGGGCAGCACATGACTTTCCCTGCAAACTTATATCCACGTTCTATTTATTTCAATTAAATTTAATTCACTTTTAATTCAATTTTCGTTCTCATTTGATAACTGGACTTATTTTCAAAGGTGGCGTGGAAAAATACGAAAAAAACTAACATATCTCGAAAACGGCTAGTCCTAGTGTAATGGGGTTGGTCTTATTCTTTTCTTCGTTAAAAATTACGCATTAAACAAGCATTTAATGGATATATTTGAGCATACGTAGCTTTTAGTTTAGATTTTGACAATTTTTGCGGGCCATTCTGCAAAAAAAGGCAGGTTATTTTTTTCTGAATTGTACCAAAATCTAATCAGCACCAGGGTGACCTATACGTGACTCATCTACCGAATTTTGTGAAATTCGGTTCATTAGTTTTTCAGCTAGAGTGGATGCAAGCTTTTGCGGGCCATTTGGCAAAAAAAGGCGGGTTCTTTTATACCGAATCGTACCCAAAACTGATCAGCACCAGCCCCGCCTACAAGTGACTTACCTACAAAATTTTGTAAAATTCGGTCCATTAGTTTTTTAGTTAGAGTGGATACAATATCTGCACAGACAGATAGACAGACAGACACACAGACACGAAGACAGACAGACAGACAGATAGACAGACACACATACAGACGTCACGCTAAAAATGGTTTTTTCGAATTCTGAAGGTCTCGAAACGTGTAGATCCGTCGAAAACTTGAGTTGCGATTTTCGGCATGATTCCAATATTTTCCCTATACATTATCATGTATTGCAGGGAAAGTAAAAGAAGTATTAAATAGAGAATCGGGAGAAAAAGTAGCCAACATGAGAAAAAGTGAATTCTTATTTCTAGTCAAGGTTAAGATAATCAACAAATATCAATGGTGTGGATTCGAAAATAGAAAAACAAAAAATAACCAAGCATTAAAGTCATACACATTGAAAAGCACTAGCCCCAAAAATTGTTCATTTCGCAAAAATTATTTTTCAAGTCCAAATATTTATTCATAATGAACACAAAATATGCTAGTTTTTAAGGCAAGAGATAAAATTTACCTATAAACTAATTCTATTTGGACGACTAGCATAAAGATTGAAAAATTATATAGGAAACACAAATACCTAAAATACAATGCGAATATCCTATCCATTCGAGCATTAAATGACGAGACCAATGTTGCCAATCGCAAAAGATAAATATAGAGATCTACTGTAGCCAATCTTGAGAAATAAATAATATTATTGCGAAAACACTATATATATATTAGAAGAATAGAAAAATAAATTCATCTTCAGGTCTGAGCATCTAATTCTAATTAACATAAACAAACGCGAAATGAACATGAATATATATATATATATATGTGTGTGTGTGTAATATACGAAGAAATACTTCAGGGAAGAGACATTTTCACATAACCAAAATCTACTTTATTATATCACACTCCAAATAGATATAATTACATCGGACAGCCGAGCTCTCGCATACAACTCTCAAATCTCAATGTAATCTGCGTAGTTCTCAACAAGTACACATTACATTTATATTGGAGAGGAAAGGAATAAATTTTAATAATAAATTCCGTAATAAACTCTATAAAAATTTAGATACCCTATTTTTCTTATATAAAATGCTACCCATCTCAAATATTATGAGAAATAATTGCACATTTCATTTAAACAAACTTTCAAATTTTTAATATGTGTCTAAAACCAATGGCCGAAGCACGCAGGGAGAGTCAAGTATGCCGGCCCAGCATAAAATTGATATGAAAGATGATAACAGGAGTTTTACATGCTTTTAATGATGTGTGCAAGAAATTTTGCTATTTCAATCTCCATGTTAAATTTGTATCCTCTATTTTCTGAGTACCGACATTTTTATACCCTCAGCACGGCCAACTTGAATACATTGCGAAAAAATCTGATGTGGGCAACACATGACTTTCCTTATATAATGCAATGAATTTACTACTTCTACAGTTAAAAAAATGTCATTTTTATAGTAGTAACTTATATACTTTCAAAGATATTAAATTTTCTTGAATTAGTCGTCATTTTCATTGATTTAGAGCCATTTCTATCCATTTGGCGAGATTTTCGTTAATTTGGCAACATTTTAAAATGCCGCCAAGTTGGCGACATTCCGCCAAATTTGTCGCCAAAATATCGCCAAGCGTTATGGTTGGAGAAATAAGTTATTCTTACAGCAGATAAATGACTATTGGCGTTCAAATACAAAAGTATTACTCAAAGTATATTTTCTAGCGAATGGAACGGATTAGATCCACGAGAATGATGTCACCAAATTTATCGCATGATATTACTTATGAAAAGTGAACATATTTCACGATAGGCAATATACTTTTTTTAATTTTATATGATTTTTTCATAATTTATTTGAAAAATGTGCAATATCTGGAGAACGGTTCATGATAGCGTTCTGAAATTTATGTCAATCGTTTTCTAAGGAAAAATTACATAAGAAATGTTTATTTACGTAACTTTATTAAAGGTTTCAATTTTTTGATGATTTTTTCAACATTTCACTCGAAAATTTAGGAGGGTTCTGAACGTTCGATTATGTTTTAAAACAATAAGCTTCCAGTATTCATGGATTGCGATTTTTGTACCAAATTTTATTCAAATCGCTCCATTTGTTCGTCAGATATCGTCTCCACAGACTCACTGACACACACACACACTTTCACACAAACACATACACAGACATCACCTCAAAAGTGTTCGATTCATGATCAGGGATGCTTGAAACGTGCTCTCCCGTCGAAAATTCGAATTTGAATTTCTGACCTCGTCACAATAATTTCCTTATACATTATGTATATAAGGAAAGTAATAATAACCAGATAACTCAGTTTGTCTTCATATGCCTATGCGTACACTGACTACCTGGTTTCCATAGCAACATATTAGAATTTTTTCTTTTCATTATTGAAATAGGAAAGAACAGGAATATAACTTGAATTTTTAGTTATAAAAAACAGTTGATTTGAACTCAAACCATCAGTTGGAGACAGCAAAATCATAGTTTCAATTGATTTATAGCGTTTCATAGATAAACTCTATAACTTAGAGGGTATTTTGAAATATTCTATACCTCTTTAGTGTCAAGTTAGATTTGCCAAAAGTATAAATCAACAATTCCTCAATTAAATTTTGGCAGCTGCGTTCAAATGTTAACTTTTGATTACGCAACCGCCTACAGATGAACTGATATTTTTTAATCCTTTACTGACAAATAATTTGCAGTAACGTTATTTTTAATAGCCACATATAAATTTGATAGAAAGTATCAAGCAAGGAGAGACAGTCTACCCATACTAGCAAAATACAAGAACGCATTTGTCCGTCGAAACCGGTCCACACTTTTATCAACCGGTTTGCACTTTTTATCAATTTTTTATGCTGTTATTAAGGAAATACTTTTATTTCAAATTAATGTTGGCAATACTTTGAATGAAATTTTGCATTAATAAATAGTTTTGTTTCAGCTTGATGCTAAATAAAATTTAAAAAAATTGATGTGGGCAGTACATGATTTTCCCTGCAGACTTATATTCACGTTCTCTTTATTTTAATTAAATTTAATTCACTTTTAATTCAATTTTCGTTCTCATTTAATAACTAGACTTATTTTCAAAGGTGGTGCAGAGAAAATACGAAAAAAATAACATATCTCGAAAACGGCTAGTCCTAGATGAGGTTGGTCTTATTCTTTTCTTCGTTAAAAATTACGTATCAAACAAGCATTTAATGGATATATTTGACCATACGTAGTTCTTTATTTTAGAGTTTTGTCAATTTTTGAGGGCCATTTTGCAGAAAAAGGTAGGTTATTTTTTTCCGAACCATACCAAAATCTAATCAGCACCAGGATGTCCCATAAGTGACTTATCTACCGAATTTTATGAAATTCGGTCCATTAGTTTTTCAACTAGAGTAGATACAAACTTTTGCTGGCCATTTCGCAAAAAAAGGCTGATTCTTTGATCCCGAATCGTACCCAAAACTAATCAACACCAGATTCGCCCACAAGTTGCCTGCCAAATTTTATGAAATTCTGACCATTAGTGTTTTAGTTAGAGTGGATACGAAATCTGCACAGGCAGACACACAGACACACACACAGACGTCACGCTAAAAATAGTTTTTCGCATTCTAGAGGTCTCGAAACGTGTAGATCCGTCGAAAAGTCGAGTTGCGGTTTTCGACATGATTCCAATACTTTCCCTATACATTACCATGCATTGCAGGGAAAGCAAAAATACGAGTCTGAAATCATCTAAGCATTTTAAACAAATATATAAATACTATGCAAGCAAGCTATTTAACTTACGAATACAGAAAGAATTCGTATGTGAAATTCTTTCGAAAATTGAATTAGTTTCACTAATTCAATTTTATCATATGCATAGAATTTATTTAATTCCGTTTCAATTTTGAAACGAAATATCTGTTTCATTTGATTTTCACTTCATTTACTTTTGCATTAAATTGGGAAATTATTTTATTCTCCCTGCATAATAAAATTACTTTTTCTGAAATTTTAATGCATTTATCAAAATGTATTATTCGATAAAAGGCACAAAAGTCAAAACCATTGTTCATAAGAAAATAAATTCGCATTCATCCGAAGAAATAACAGAAGCAAAAATTTATCTCACGGCCCTATAATTTTCTCAATATACTATTCCACGATCTGAAATTCACGAAATTCTATTTCTGGTGAAAAATAAAGCTCACTTCATAAACAAGTTTTGAAATTGGATGAATTTTTTTGGAAAGAAAAGGTGTACAACAGATCAACGGCCGAATTGGAATGACCTATTAAAATCCGCTCATCAAACCTGAAATTGTTCTTACTGCTTTCCATGCACGAATAGTATTATAAAGAGAAAATATTTGATTATTTAAGCAAATGTGAGCAGAACAGGCTCAAGATCCCAATTATACCGAAATATAGGGAAAGAAAATGCAAATAAGGCAAAAAAACACATGGCATAATAAAAGAACTGCTGGGTACCTACCCCCTTACGACCACAAACGAGTATTGCACCAGCCTTAAAGTGTTGCATGAATATACAAAATATATCAACATCACTACGATAATTATTAAATATCTTGCAAAATTTATTGACAGCAAAATTCATGGTGATATTTAACCTACTAACAATTTCACTAAATACTGTCGAAATGCCTTCACTCTCTAAATTATACAACTCGCTAAATACTTTCTCCTAATATGCTCATTAAGAGCATTAAATGATACAATGTTCAAAATTTATTCGCAATCTATCATATTATTAATTATTGGTAGAAAAACCAGAGTAGCTATTCTTCTAATATCTAGTTTGGTACAGCCATATATATTCTTCAACTCGGTGCTTCATAAATCATTTTAGTCCATTAACAGAAAAGAAGGAAAACCGTTAAATTTTCGATTGAACCATTTAAATCATCTTACTCTAATGACTATAAAAAAATCCAAGCAAAATCGTATGTTGATTGGATAGAAAATGGCATATATATTTTGCATATATATTTAAAACATACATATTTTCACATATATAATTTTTACATCTATATTACATATATATTACATATATATTTAAAATATTTAAATGCACATTGTTGCAAAAAAATGTATGCAGAAATAAAAAATTGAGCTACAGTTGCGAAACTCAGCATGCAAACGTCTCAAGGTCTCAAGGACGGGGTATACGGAGTGCCCAGGAGGGGAAAAGATTCCCTCCTTTAAACTCCGGGCGAAGAGAAAAAAGAAGTACTAAGAAAGAGAAGCATAAGTTAAGAGAGACATCAGAGCTTTGCTTGGGGGGAGGGCGACGACCGAAGTCGAGCCCCACGCCAAGTCTTACAGAAGGGGAAAGGTATGTTAGAGCCCAAGCAGGCACCTAGCGAGAGTAAAAAGGAAGGAGGGGGATAAGCGCGTCCCGAGGAACGCAGGGCCTTGAGCTTGAGACGGGGGGGGGGGGATGTACATAACAAAAAAGGAAAACGGTTCGTCGATAAATCGCGAACTCCCAAATCCTAGGGAGGGCCACGGAGTTAGCAAGAGTTCATAATAAAAGGGGGGAGAGCAGATATAAAACAATGTTAGACGAGCCGTCTCCGCTTAGGAGGCCGAAGAAAAGCATCCATTGTGCGGCTCCCCACCAACGCCCAGGGGCGCTTAAAGCATGCAAACGTCGTTTTAAAAGTTAAGCAAACGATCAAACTGTCAAATGTTCAAGGGCGCATGCAACGCGCATGAAAACGACATGGTGCAGCATTTAAAACGACCAGTGTTTCGCTCACGCGCAATTGAAACTAAGTTTTCTGATTTGATACTGCAAGTTGTGTACAAAGGCGTACTTTGAGGCGTATTCAACAGCGCTAAGGACGATTGTCGGATTTAAAGAGATGTCGCACCATAGGCTTAAGGAAAGGTGATTGTTTCAACAGACATATCAGTCACCATCTTGATCGGCATGCTAGTTGCTCGTGGTTGGCAACAGTGGTTCAGAGAAGGCAAATGTAACCGTCGCGGAGTTTCAGGACGCCTCAGACAGGAAACTGCTCAAGACAATCATGTAGTCAGGAGAGGAGCCACTCTTACACCAATTAGCCATTCGAAGGCATTTGCCATCCCCCGTGCATCCTGTATCAAAGGATAATGTTTGGAGACAACTAGAAGAAGGTGGGATTAGGTGTCGACATCCATTAAGGCGCTTGCACTGCCCCTGAATATAAGCATATCCGTCTGAATTAATGACGAGCTCGGTCAGTCTGGACAGTGTCCGATTGGAGGCATGTCGCCTTTAGTAACGAATATCGCTTCTCTCTCAGTGTTGATGACCGCCACATACGTGTATGAAGGGGAACATGCCGGCGACCCGATCTCGTGTTTGCTGTCGCGAAGCTCATGGCCATCACGCGTGATGTGAAAGTCTGGGGAGCCATCTAGTGGGACAGCTACTTTCCTCCAGATGTGCTACAAACCAATCTGACGGCTCGCTTCTACGTCGACGATATTCTGCAGCTGATTATTCTGCATATGCTGTCACACCGCCCAGGTTCCATTTACCAACATGACAATGACAATACCACACCACATACTGAGCAACTTTCTCAATGTCTTCGTGTATTTATTACCCCCATGCTCATCCAGATCCCGAGACTTATCAGCAATAGAACACGTCCGAGGCATGCTGGGACGGCAATTTCAGCATTCTTAGAATATCACTGAATTAGCTGACCACTTGCAAGATTTGTGGTAGAATCTTCCGCAGAGCAATCTTACGCAACTTAATTGACTTCTGTGTAGCACCAAGTATCGACTTGTATAACTGCCAGGAGAGGATTAACTATTTACTAAAATGTCATCTTCCTGTTGCCACCAGACACTAATAAAACTTTTTTGTGTTGTTTTTCCCCCCTCCCAAAATCTAACCATTTACATTTCTCCTCAAACGATGCATACATTCCAAGTTTTGCGACTGTAGTTCAATTTCTTATCTGTGCATATACATTTTTTGCAACAGAGTGTATATTTGGGTAAACTTGAATTATCGTTCGTCCCTTCGGTAATATTTATGTATTTATCAGTATATAAATATATTATTTCTCAGACAACCATCTTAAAAAGTGAGCTCATAAATAATATATTAAAACGCGTCCGATCTATAAATGTAAGGTTTTTATTAACAGTCTAAAATGCAAATATGGTTCCTAAGAAGATTTTTACATACTTCAATAAATTCGGAATTAAAGTTCTCAGAAAGTAAACATTGAATCTATCTTTAATAAAGTCACCATGTCTAATCATTTATATTATAATTATCTAAAGCCTTTTTGTCTCTCCACACATTTTAGAACTCTCGGTGACTCAGAAGACTGGATATTTGCACACGACCACGGGGCAAAACCTAACAAAGTCGGATTTCCGATTTCCTTCTTTTGGACGGAGAAAATGAGGTTGTTTCGAAAAAGTCTTCAACACCCTTCAGGAACCCTGGTGACTTCTGAATTTTTGCATACTTATATAGTATTTACCACTGGAAGGAACCTAATGGATTTTCAATATCTTCCCCACAGGTGGACGAGTGGGGGCCTAAAAGTATTTCAATACCCTTCAGAAACTTTCCAGTGACCTGGAAGGCTGAGCCTTTTCATATTTATGGTATCAACCACTAATTGAGCCAACTTTCAAATAAGACGACTGCTAAGCGACATACATTTTTAAACAAAATAAAACATATTAAAATGATATTGCAACTATATTTTTAAGAGTGTTAGTTTTACTGTCTTTGACAGGCTTAGATACTAGTAATTTGCATAATCTGCTTAAGTCTAAATTTAACACTTAATTGTATTATGTCTACTCAATCTTCTAAATGTATTATGTCTACTCATACATCTACACATTACAGATGCGAGCTAAACACGCAGATGTACATAAAATATACCGATATACATAATTTCAAAAGCATTCAGGAGATTATACAGCATGCACTAATGTTGTTGTTGTTGAAACCCAGACCGTCCGACCTACCAGGAAGGTGTAAGGTAACTGTTTGGACGGTCAGGAAGTGCCACCCAATTTAGACCGGAACCCAGTGGGGGAGGCATCCACGAGAACCGTACCCTCCTTCCCCTACCACCAACCTCTCGGAGGGACTTACCCACATGTTTAACGTGATCGTACTCCGCGTGAACACTAATGTGATTTTTTTCTTTTTCTCTATAAGAAAATAAAAGTATCGAAATTCTACTGCAATCTTTCATATAAATTTAAAAAAATTAGAAACATTTTAACAAAAGCAGAAAAGATCAGAAAAAGTAATTACCTGTAGTAATAAGGATCTGCCGAAAATAGTTTTAAACAAAATAAAAATATTTTCATTCTGCAAAAAAGACTGGTTCATGTAAATTGGTTTAACCTAAAACAGATCATGGACTTGCGAATTTAAATGGAAATTTTAATTACATTTTGAGAATATGGAGATCAAAAAAGAAAGTTTTCCCTAGGATGTTGAACCTTCCAATATAGAATTAAGAATTTTCTTAAGAATTGTTTGTAAAATAAGTATCGGGCAATTATCTGAAATTGTATAATTGCCAGATACTCATTTTACAGAAAAGCCATACTAAAAATATTCAAAAATTTAGCAGACAATACATTTTTCAACAATAGCAAAATAAAAGGGACGGGAATGATAAGTAATGTTTAATAAATCATCATTTTATATGTAATTAACAGAGGAATAAATCGACAGAGCATCTAAAGTGAGAAAGAAAACAAAATCCCTTTATATTAAAAAGTCTGATATGGGTAACGAACATAGTCGAAAAGTTATTGAGGGTGTTGCACCCCCTTTACTCATGGGCGCATTGTAAGGGTATTTCTTCTCTAAAACTTAAATGTATTTTTTTTTAATTTGGTAATATGGTTTTAATTAATGTTTTTCTAGCCGAATTTGCTCCTGAACGTGATCGCATAAATATTGCACGTGTTACGCCCCCTTTACTGTATGTTCGCCGATAATTTCTCTAAAAGTTTTACAGATCCAGTTCGTTTCCGAATATGAACGGAAGGAAACTGTGTGTAATATGGCCCACCCTTTCTTTTTTTACTGATATATATTGTTCATCGATGACTCTTAATCTTAACCAAATTTTCTGAAATTTAGATATATAGTACGGATTGATGTCTTAACAGCAGAGCCCGAAAACAAACACGTTCGACCCATTATTGCGCAGAATGGGCCGCATTTTTTTGTGCGCGTATTGTCCGACTATAACTCCTCTAAGACGATTTTTGATGTGAAACATCTCAGAACGCGGGGTAAGGTGTAAATCATGAAAGAAATATAACGGAGATGAAACAGAAGCATGTAAAGGAAGTGGCATCATGCTGACTAACATGAAACCAGTGTTATAATTTTTGGTTCGGACACATTTTAGATTGGCGACACATTCGGTATTCCTGACGTTGAATTTGGCGAAAGATCGCCAACTTTGCAACTTTTGGCGTGTTCCGGAAACTCCTCGAGTTTTGAAGATTCAATAAAAACTTCACGAGTTACGTAATTTTTACAAAATTTACTAAAGGAAAATAAGCCAGTAGTTGTCTAGTTTCTACAACCAATCCAATAAATCTTCAAATAACAGATAGCAGCATTTTTTTTTCAATTCCGTGAAAAAATATTTTTTTAAGCGAATTGAAATATACCGCGCTTTATTTTGTACTTGCCGCCTTCGGCGACCAGATTGTTTGCTGCCCTTGAAAATTCTGACCGTGGCAGACACGATGGCGCCATAACTCCGTGGAGTTAACAAAATTTGTTTTAGTTTAAGGACGTTAAAACTAATAATGAAATTTTAAGACGAAAAATAATGTTCTGGGAGGGGGCTTGAAAATTGATTTGTAAAGTGAATTTAATCTAATGTTTGTGAGCTGTGAGAATCTCAGGATTTCTGTACCTGTAACCCTCGGTCTGGAATCCCTTTGAAGCAAAAGAAGTTTTTCCAACTTCGAAACGTGAAACAGCAAAACAATATGACTCTTCCAAAATTGCATTACAATTCGCCGTTAGCAACAGGAACGAACAAGTTACGATTTGAAATATATTCTTGCATTATTTTCAAACAATAAACACCTAACCGAGAAAGAACAAACTAACTAATTGCAATTCTCCAAACAGCATTTACTAGACCGTGTTGTTGCGATTTTGGTTTTTAATCGTAAAAAGGTGGAATTCAAATGGATGATATAAAACAAAAAGTCCCATAAGAACTGGGTTTTATAATTTCACAACCGAGAAGAATCACGTATAGCATTTTCTTTTCTACTTTTGAAGATTTCGCATTCAGGTTCTGGTAGAGGGAAATAAGCCACTTTCGGCTGTGAGTCATTCAAGAAGAGTTGTGTAACATGGTTTTCGATCTTAAAGAGTAGTTAAAATCGCCGTTTGAATGCTGTGCACGTCAAATAATGGCCGGTGTTGAAAGACCAGAAGGATTTTATTTCACATCTCATGCTGCACTTAAAAAGGTACAAATTTTGTCATTTTTAAACTAAATATCTTTCTAATTGTCCTTTTACCGTTGAACTGGAATTGCTTATAAACTTTTATTCAATTATTAGATAAGATCAATTTTGTAGATTTATTTTTTTTCTAATTCTTTCCGCTTAAATTTCTAATTATTTCTTCTTTTTACTAATTCTTTCCGCTTAAAGCGTTCGTTAAGTCTTGTGGTCATTCAATGTGGCGCATTTTATTATGTTTATTAGCATGTTAAATGGGAGAATATATCGAATCGTTTTTCCGAGCGCTACAAAATGATTCAATTTAATTTAATTGCCTTGGCAGTTCGTCCTTCCAAATTTGAAGAGGACCATACACTATTTTTTAAATTTCTGAATATCTACCTTGTCAAGCTGATAATGAAAAGATTGATAAACCACAATTGAAGAAAGGTCATAAGAATCTATATATACTAATTGCCAAGTGTCCGTCTGTCTGTCCGTCTGTCTGTCTGTCAAGCTTTTTTTAGGCACTTCCCGAATAGAAAGAGACTTGAAATTTGGTACACGGCTCGGTCGTTAGATAAAACCCCCTGGAAAAATCGAATGTTTCGAAAACGTTCTATAGAGGGGGGGTGCCCCACACCCAAACGTTCGAAAAGTGAAATGACAGGAAAGCATGCTTTGCGATGAGATAGAGACTTCAAATTTGGTGTATGGGTAAATCGTTCGAAAGGAAGAAAGTGTGCAATTTCAGATTTCCAATATTTTCTACTTAAGGGGGGGTGCAGCACACCAAAACGTTCGAAAAGTGAAATGATAGGAGAGCATGCTTTGCGATGAGGTAGAGACTTCAAATTTGGTGTATGGGTAAATCGTTCGAAAGGCAGAAAGTGTGCATTTTCAGATTTCCAATATTTTCTACTCAAGGGGGTGCCGCACACCAAAACGTTCGAAAAGTGAAATGATAGGAAAGCCTGCTTTGCGATAAGATAGGGACTTCAAATTTGGTATATAGGTAAACCGTTAGAAAGGAAGAAAGTGTGAAATTTCAGATTTCCAATATTTCCTATTTAAGGGGGTGTCGCACACAAAAATGTTCGATTTTCCGAATAAATGAGAAACGGCCCCTTTAAAATATGATAGAGGCTCAAAATTTTGAATATAGACTAATCATTTGACGAAAACACCCAAAACGAATATAATTTTTCAAAAATGTTCGTTTAAGGGGGTTTTCCAGAGGAAAACGTTCGAAATGTGAATTGATAAAAAAAAAACATGCTTCGAAATAAGATACAGACTTCAAATTTGGTGTACAGGTAGATAGTTCGAAAGGAAGAACATGTGCAATTTCAGTTTTCCGATATTTTGAACTTTTGGGGGTGCCTCAAAACTAAATGTTCGATTTGTCGAATAAATAAGAAACGCGAATTATTAAAAAATTTACATTATTTAGGGGTTGCTTAATGTGGGGCCGTTGATTTTCAACGGGTATGCGGCTAGTTATAATATAAATTACTTATCAGAGGATTACAATAGAAGTGCATTGCTGATAAGATTACATAAAGTATAAAGTGAGAGATTCACAACCCGATAGACAGGAGCACCCTATCCTCTTCTTGAGAGTGTAAACTAGCATATCAATTTATACTAGCCTAATTTATTTTATGAAAATAAAATTATACGTGGGTACACATACATAATGAAAATTGTAGATACCTGGGTTGGGGGAGCAGTAAGTCCAACAAGGCATTTCCATCCGCGTTTCGTGCGTTCAAATTGCCTAGTAATCATTAAAAGCGACAACTGCACACTTGATAAAAGTTCTTGATAACTTTTCTGAATATCGAAATCCCTTTCAGATTTAATCTTAGAAAGAACGCACATTTTGTAATTTTGTTAAAATATTAAATGAATATATGTATATATATATATATATATAAAGATATATATATATATATATATATATATATATATATATATATCTTTATATATATATATATATATACATATATATATATATATATATGACTCGTCTACCTTCAATAATTTATTGCATTTTGTGCTTTTTCACAACTATCTTGTACATGGTAATGCTGTATACCTCCAAACGATTGGAGTACCGCAAGGATCCACTAGTAGCTCCATGCTCGCCAATATTTATCTTTACTTCTACGAAAGAGAATCCACTCTGTTCACTCGTAACATTTCTATTTTTCGATACATTGATGATGTTTTACTTTGCTTTCATACTGCACACGATTCTTTACCCACTCTTTATATATATCCATCCAATCTTGAATTAATACCGAATGAATCCCACCCTTCCAAATCTGTAAATTATCTTGACATCACCATTGATATACATTGTAACTCTTTCAATACTACTATTTATGATAAGAGACATCAATTTAAATTTAATGTAAAATTCTTCCCTCATTTTTCTTCTTGCCTTAGTAACCAAGTTTTTAGAAATCTAATCATTAGCTATTTGCTCCGCATTAAACGCCTGGATAGTAATAACTGTACACTATCACACATTAATCGTTTCAAAAATCTTTGCTCTATGTACAATTTTCCCACCTTATTTGTAGATCGCAGTATAAGTACGGTATTCTATAGTAGTGGAAACACCATAAAATAAACACCTCCCCGGCAGGCAAAAATAATAGTTTCAATAACTTAATAGTTTCAATTATTGTTGGGGAAAATAGCCGCGTGATACAATTTTTTGTTTGTGACGTCATTGGTTCCTTCCCCCCTAGGGGAGTAAATTTTCTCCGGTGGTACATTGTCAAGTATGGCATCAATCGACAGATTTTTTCAAGCCCTTTAAATTGAATCGATAACATGTTATATTTGTAATCATCTGGACCCACGATACCGATTTTTCAAATTTTTTCTTGTAAAATTTGAAAAAAAAAATTATTTTGGTACGAGAAAATCGAGTGGAGCCACACTCCAATTAATTTTTACCAGTTTTGGTTGCGTAAGTGCACCGTATATGTCATCTAAATTTTCATCTACATTTTCTCTATAGCCTTACAAATGTATGATATGTTTTTTCATGCGTTGAGTCTATTCACTGAAAAAGAACTTTTACAGGTGCTAATTGTTATTAATCGAAGGTCTGTATCGCTTGGCATTTTCGACAAAGTTGGCGAAATGTCGCCAACTTGAGGACGTTGGGCAAGTTTTGAAAAATCAAGAATGAAGGAAGTTGAACTGCAATTTTCTGAGTTACTAAGGTTTTTCGGAAACCTTTTACAGAGGTTTATTTTAAGGGCATCGTTCTGCAAAGAACGACACAATACCAACTAAAGCGAATTGTGAAAGTATGGAAAGTGTTTGAAAAACGATCTTTGTATTCTTGAATCGGCTGAGCTCTAATTGTTTTTCAACTGTATCTGACGGTTACTTCGTGACTTTATGAGGCTGAGCCTTATGAGGCTGGGCCTTACAGAAGTCATTTCTATAACCCTACTGCGAATTGTTGTAATAACCAAAAGTAAAAACATTTTACTGTCTGTCTACCGCTTATATTCAACGACGTCTCAAGGGATTTAAATATATTTATCAATGATTTTCTAAACTTAATTAGGAGCTATATCGGAATAGATCGGCTATATAAGAAATATTTTATGGCTAAAATATTTCCGATTTTTTACCGCTTTAATGAACAAAATAGAAAATCCCAGAATAAGTTTCCAAACTACATATTTCCTAAAAAACGCAACGCAATTTAGTGAAACATTTCTTTAACAAATGAGACTGAATCTAGGAAATGTTTTAATATAAGTTATATTCTCCAACACTTTTCCGAAGAATAGCAAAAACAAAAGCACCTGCCTGCCGACCTGTAATGACCGCTTATAATTCAAAAACGGCTCAACCGATTTTCACACATTTTTGACTAGCTTCTAAGTTTAATAGGGAGGAAAATTATTACTAAAATATTTCGGATTTGTACCATGTTAATTTTATTTCCTTAGTAGCCTAGACGATGGCGAGTATTTTGGCTAATAGTAAACAATCTGAAGGATCACACATGACTTTTTCAAGAAATAAATAAATTTTTATATTGTGGGAAAACGATAATACAAATTAAAACTTTAATAAAATTAGATCTTTCCCAAAATCCATAAGTTAATTGTCGTTATTGATTTTTAAAAATCCACAAATGCTATATAATAATTGTTTGACGGATTTGTGTTTTTACAGACCATCCATAGCCCCATAATGATCTAAAAAGCATTTGCACACATAGTATCAACTACGATACACGATACAAAGCCTAGAACTTAGCCATATCTTCAATTCTCCCCCCCCCAGTGTTAGAGCAAATATTTGATTTTTGAAAATATATTCTTCAGAAGCTCCCTTGGTCATTTAGAAAGCGCAATCTTAAACAATTATAAAGCTTAAACAATTACAAACTTAAACAATTATAGTATAAAATATGAGACAGAATCTAAAGTCGAATTTTAAATTTCTCTCCAGGGGCGGATAAAATGTGTAGAGTGTCAAAAAGTATTTTCAGACCCTCCAGAAGCCACTCGGTGACCTAGTGGGTTGAAATTTTGCACACTTATATCTACCGTGGGACAGAACCCAACAATACCAACTTTTGATTAAAACGACTATTTCCGACGTAAAGGGCCATATATTATTAAATAAAATAAAACTTATTAAAACAACTGGTATATATAAGAGAATTATTTTCACTGGCTTTGACAGATTCAAATATAATTGTCATATAAATCGCTTATTTCTTTCAAAAGACATCACGGTCTTTGTAGAAAAGTCACATTTCTAAAATATCTACACAACACAATGAATACCACTGTTATTTGCGAGAATACAAATTCCCTCTATTTTCTTGACAGAAGCAAACATATATGAATATTCATGAAAACATATGAAACTATGACGTGAATATGTCGGATGTCTGCTTCTATGAATGAAGTGTAAGGAATTTGTAATCTCCTGAGCAGCTCCTCATGAATGAGAAATTAGTCCTATGATTTCCAGGTAAAAGTACTTTCAAAGAATTCAATCATTTTATAACAGCGAGCCTTATTTATGATTTTTTCTATTCCAGACTTTCAAAAATCTGATGTGGGCAGCACATGACTTTCCCTGCAGACGTTTATATTCACGTTCTCTTTATTTAATTACATATATTTCACATTTAATTCATTTTTTTCCCATTCGGTAACCGGACTTACTATCAATGGTGGCGTTGAGAAAATACGAAAAACTAAAATATCTCGAGAACGGCTAGTCCTAGTGTAATGGGATTGGTCTTATTCTTTTCGTCGTTAAAAATTACTTATTAAACGAGCATTTAATGGATATATTTGAGTATATCTAGTTCTTTAGTTTTGATTTTTGCGGGCCATTTTGCAAAAAAAGGCAGGTTATTTTTTTCCGAATCGTACTAAAATCTAATCAGCACCAGGGTAACCCACAAGTGCCCTATCTACCGAATGTTGTGAAATTCGGTCAATTAGTTTTTCAGTTAGAGTGGATACAAGCTTTTGCGGGCCATTTCGCAAAAAAAGGCGGGTTCTTTTATCCCGAATCGTACCAAAAACTAATCAGCACCAGAGTAGCCCACAAGTGACTTACCTACCAAATTTTATAAAATTCGGTCAATTACTTTTTTAGTTAGAGTGGATACAAAATCTGCACGGACAGACAGACACACACACAGACGTCACGCTAAAAATAGTTTTTTCGTATTCTAGAGGTCTCGAAACGTT
Organism: Amaurobius ferox; assembly: GCA_951213105.1. Classification (NCBI taxonomy): domain Eukaryota; kingdom Metazoa; phylum Arthropoda; class Arachnida; order Araneae; family Amaurobiidae; genus Amaurobius; species Amaurobius ferox. The sequence continues at coordinate 137,685,027 of OX578137.1, forward strand.
TAGATCCGTCGAAAACTCGAGTTGTGATTTTGGATATTATTCCAATACTTTCCCTATACAATACCATGTATTGCAGGGAAAGTAAAAATCTGATGTGGGCAGCACATGACTTTCCCTGCAGACTTATATTCACGTTCTCTTTATTTTAATTAAATTTATTTCACTTTTAATTCAATTTTCGTTCTCATTCGGTAACCGGACTTATTTTCAAAGGTGGCGTAGACAAAATACGAAAAACTAAAATATCTCGAGAACGGCTAGTCCTAATGTAATGGGGTTGGTCTTATTCTTTTCTTCTCTAAAAATTACGTATTAAACAAGCATTTAATGAATATATTTGAGCATACGTAGTTCTTTAGTTTAGATTTGGACGATTTTTGCGGGCCATTTTGCAAAAAAATGCAGGTTATTTTTTTCCGAATCATACCAAAATCCAATCAGCACCAAGGTGACCCACAAATGACTCATCTGCCGAATTTTGTAAAATTCGGTCCATTAGTTTTTTAGTTAGAGTGGATACAAGCTTTTGCGGGCCATTTCGCAAAAATAGGCGGGTTGTTTTATCCCGAATCGTACCCAAAACTAATCAGCACCAGACTCACCTACAAGTGACTTACGTACCAAATTTTATGGAATTCGGTCTATTAGTTTTTTAGTTACAGTGGATACAAAATCTGCACAGACAGACAGACACACACACAGACGTCTCGCTAAAAATGGTTTTTTTCGTATTCTAGTGGTCTTGAATCGTGTAGATCAGTCGAAAACTCGAGTTGCGATTTTCGAGATGATTCCAATACTCTCCCTATACATTACCATGTATTGCAGGGAAAGCAAAAAATGAAAAATACAAAAACATGTTTAATCCCAAGTATGGCATGTGTTAACTTAATATAAGATACCATTCATACTTAAATAAAATATTAAGTATAAAATAGTGGTGTCTACGAGAAATGTAAAAAATTGGGATGCGATGCTTGTATCTCTAAGCTTCACTGCAGCGGTTGCTCCGGATTTTTGATTACTTTTGCCAACCTATTCGACAAGCGAGATTCTCTTTCGTCAATTGGAGTTTTTATTCGCCAAATGTTATTTTAAATTTCCATTTAAAAAATGTCATTTAATTTATAAATCCTCATATTCCATAACATAATTGCTTTGGAAAATACATATAATAATATACATTACGACGTATAATAATATACATTACGATTAGTAAACCATCAACAGCTTACCACGATGTTTGATTTTGACATCGGCAGAATTTATAATTGCCAAAATTTCCACCAAATCTTTTTTTCAATCGCCAAATTCTGTTTTCTTTCGCAAAATGCAACAATAGCTATCGACAGCGCAACCCCTCAGATAAAAATATAAACAATATATACTTGTTTTGACGGAAATATGATACCATTTAGGAATATACAAAAATAATTTCTTAGTATTTTAATATTTTAAACTATTTTGTTTGGGTTTTATTTTTTCAAAAAAATAAAAAAGATTTGCCCGAGCGAGTTGCCGTTTCACTTCCAATACTTTCTAAACTATAAACAGGATAAATACAAGAAGTAATGAAGAAAAATTCTGGGTAGAAAATTTAGTTTGTATATCAATAACATATCTGTACAAAGCTCTTATAGTTTTGGGGCAATCGGCTTGTCGAATTGAAGAAGATTAAAAATGTTCCGTTTTTAAAGATTGTAATACTAATACCGCAAAAACTAAAAGTATGATCTATGAACAGTAAGCACGAAATTAGTAGCTCTTTGAAAGCCCTACGGGAGATATATAATTAGATTTTGTATCAAGTTCTCAGTTTTAGAAATGGGGTGACAAATAATTTTAATAAATGATAAAGGTAGCTGTTTGTCTGTTTGTTTGTTGGTCGCTTAGAAGAATAGCTAAGCAATTGAATTTTAGTACAGAGATATCTCGACTCTCGAAATGAAACGCTACTTAGAGATTTTTTACTTTCCCCTTATTACATGGTAATGTGACACTATTGGAATCCGGAAAGTATTATTGGAATCATGATTCCGGAAACTTTCCGGACAATTATCCAAAAAGTATTGGAATCATGATTCAAGTTTTCGACGGATCTGCACGTTTAGAAGCTCCTGAATACGAAAAGACAATTTTTAGCGTGGCGTCTGTATGTGTGTCTGTCTGTGCAGAATTTGTATCCACTCTAGCTCAAAAACTAATTGACCAAATTTCATACAATTTTATAGGTAAGTTACATGTGGGTTACTCTGGTGATGGTTACATTTTGGTACGATTCCGGAAAAAAGAACTTGCATTTTTTTTACGAAATAGCCCGCAAAATTTTTCTTTATCCACTCTAGCTGAAAAACTAATAGAAATGGACCAAATTTCACAAAATTTGGTAGATAATTTACTTGTGGATTGCTCTGTGTTGATTCGATTTTGGTACTATCTGGAAAAAAAAACCTACCTTTTTTTGCCAAATGGTCCGCAAAAATCGTTAAAATCTACAAAAAGACTACGTATGCTGAAATATATCAATTAAATGCCTGTTTTATACCTAGTTTTTGACGAAAATAAGACCAATCCCATTACTCTGAGACTAACTGTTCTCTAAATATTTTAGTTTTTTCTCATTTTCGCTGCGTCACTTTTGAATACAAGCCCAATTACCAAATGAAAACGAAAATTGAATTAAAAGAGCAAATTCAGCATAATTTAAAATAATTAAGTGTGTTATTTTGTGCAATTAGACGCAATTTAATGAATTATTGAAGAAATAAAGAAACGTGAAAATGAGTATGTAGAGAAAGTCATGTGCTGCACACATTATTTTATTATTAAAAATATCTAAATTGTGATTTTCCACTCCCCTTTCTCGAACATATATGTATCCAAAAATACATACCTTTTTCAGATTTCGTATTTAAAAATTACTTAAAAAAAAAATCACTAAAAATTTTTTTTCAAGTTGGCAACAGTTCAGTGCTATGGATGAATTAGATCCGGCTTATCCATGTTAATATTAACTATTTTGAAACCATATTCAAATTATCGTAGTTCTAATTAGTTCATTAGTTCATAGTTCATGGTTCATTGTCATTAGTTCATAGTTATCACTTCACTTTCCCTGATGTATAATATAGTATGCCAATATTACAGGAATTAATATTGTTTTCGTTTAGCAATATTGCTTCAATTTCGAATAACTCGAGGTCTAAATATGAGAATATACGCAATATGTGTACACACAAAATTTAAAATCAATAGAAGCATACCGTCTTGAGTTATCGTGCTTATATACCTCACACACACATCCTTTCAAAAGAGTTCAAAATGGGTTTTTAGGTCTCAAAACGTTCTTATTCAACAAAATCTCGAATTGAAAATTTTCGGTAAAAGCCATACTCTGTATAATTGTATGAATTGTTCTCTATATAATTGAGAAAGAAAAAATGAGCAAAACAGCGGGTTTCGAAAATTAAAATATCTAATTCCAACTGAAAGACAAACAGAACAAAATTCCTTCATATGTTGAAGAAGACGGATTTTTCTGTCTCCGAAGCCGGCTGTTATCGTTAAGCATTTGTTTTACGTTTCTCTACAAGCCAATATTTTTATTCAACCTAAAATATATTAGTCTGTATGGAAAGTAATATATTTGATACATAAGATTCTTTTAATATAAAAATAACGATAACAATAATAAATATATCTGTCTTTAACCTTTATAGATAAAGACAACAGACTGGAAAGCTCGTGTGAAAGTCATTATCCTTCTTCCATCTATAAAATCAACGAAGCGAACTTTCAATGACAAGGTCTCGGCTTCTGTTTACTTACGAACTCTTCAACTGCGAAACCAATGAACTGCAATTGAAAACAATAGAGTACAGAACCATTTTCAGAAGATCTTATTGTATTCTATACTCTCAAGGCGTATTTCAGTAATATAATTTGAGCGCTTCATATCAAGTGAACGGGAGATTTGCAAAGTTAGATAATAGATCGTTGATTGTCCAGTTTGAGACTTTTTAACCTGTTGAGTTCGGTGGAATAAAGATATGGAAAGTTTATGTGCTTTGGTATATTGTTAGAGAGCTTATTCACGTAAATTCGAATCTGTCTTTTTGATGTGGAACTTCTGAGAGCGAAGGTATGGAGTAAATCATGAAAGAAATGTGACGAGAATGAGACGGAAGTACGCAACAGAAGTATGTAACGGAAGTATGTAACAAAAGTATATAACGGAAGTGATATCATATTGCTATGAATGCCTAACCGGAAACCATTGTTATAATTTAAAGATTTAGTTCACTTGATATTGGCGATAAAATCGGCGATTCTGAGAACGAATAAGGTGAAGTATAGCCAACTCGGTGACATTAGGTGAGTTCTGGAAACTTCCCGAATTTCGTAGATTGGCTAAGAACTTAACGAGAACTAAGAACTTACGTGCTTTTTCCGAAAAATTTCTCAGATGGTATAGTATCTTATATAAGATTATATAAGATGATATATAATCTTATAAACGATGGCTTATCATCGATGAGCTTATTATCTTTCAGTTGGGTTGTTGACGTGTTACGAGTAAAAGCCGATCTCAACACAGAGCCCACTATAAAAAAATGTCTTCTGATTATGAATGCTGTATTATACATTTCTAATAAAAATTGTAAGGAAATTAAATATGAGATCTGCAAAATCTGTGGATAGACATCTGCGCTATACCCAAGTATGTGGTTATTGCTTGCGTTGACAGCACACTCGCGTGGAGGAATGATTTCAACCGTTTTCAAACGTTTCATCGTCGATAACTTTGATCGTATTTGGTCCTATTCAGCAGAAATTAACTGCCTTCATTTAATCTATCAAAACTGTATAATGTAAAATAAAAATTAAAAAAAAAAAAAATATCAAAACTTTTCTAGAGGTACTCTGTTATGTGGTCACACAGCACGCATTAACTTTTCTCTAAGACAAAAGGGTGATATTCAAGTGATCTGTAACATACGACAAGAGTTGTGTTTCATATCAATCTATAACGAGTGACAGTTACTGACTATTTTTTATTGTGTGACCGAGTCAGTTAGGTCATACATAATCAAGCGCTAAATGTCAACTATTATCAGTTAAATTTATTATTCAAATTTAGATTAACTAGATTGGATTCGTCTACTTTTCGAGTATTAAGAAAGGATAAAATATCCTACCTTGGCGACAATTCCCCAAATCACCAAATTTTAATATTTTGTCTAGCTATGAATATAGAGAAATTTGTAGCTCTTTAAAAGCCCTATAAGGAAATATAAATTGAACTTTTTTGGTACTTTATATTACAAGATGTGATTTAAACAAACCAGTTTCACCTCCATCGGACTAGAGACCACGCCGATGTTTTATAACTCTGTACAATTGAAAAATTGCTTAAATATGCCCTTGACTTATTTACTAGTGAAAGTCTGAACTTCCTAATAAAACTGACTAGAACAACTGCGAATGTTTTATAAATCTGTACAATTAAAAGATTGCCTAAATGTACCCATCACTCATTTACTAGTGAATGTCTAGTCTTCCTAATAAAACTGACTAGAACCACTACCAATGTTTTATAACTCTGTAAAATTGAAAAATTGCTTAAATGTATCCATCACTCATTTACTAGTGAATGTTTGATCGTTCTAAATAAAGAAAGTGGCCACTAAATCCCGTCAAAAATAAATATTTTAATAAAAAATCACATTACATGTAAAAATAGTTTATAGTTACGAAAACATGGAAATCGATCTGCATGTATTTCATTCTGCATTTTCAACATTTATTTTTACAAATAGCAATTAAAGAAATTCCGAATTGCGAAGGGAAAATGTCACTGCAGGAAGATGAAAAAACATTTGTGATCTCATCCCACCCCAATCAACAAAAATCTCCTTTAGCTTAATTTGACGTTTCAAAATCTCCCACAAAACCCCCTTTTCATTTGGGTCCTTTAATAAAAACTTCTCGACAACTAAGAAACCGTGAAGAATTAATTTTGTCGTAAAAAGCATCATTTTAATTAATTGTTTTTACATCCAAAATCCCATTTGCGAGGTGAGTCATTACAATCACGGGTCAGCCTTTCATCTGCCATTTTTTGCGAGTTACTTGTAATGAAAGACCTCAATGGATGCATAAAGTGTCTTTGATATTCATTTATTTCTTCCTGGGCGCTACAGAAATACTAATCTTCTGGAAGAGTCCCAAGTTTGCATTCGGAAAATATGTAGAATATAAAACTCCACTTGAGTCTCCTCATTAATTATAATTCACATGAAACTCGAATTATTCCAATTAAATATTTTCATAGCATTGTTTCTGATGGAAAGACATGATAAATTCCGGAGCAGTGCTGGTTGTATAAATAATATTTCCTCAAAAACTACTGCAATAATAATATAATAAACAAAAATTTCCTAAACACAGCATAAATAGAAGTATTTTTTGGAGTCCAGGATTATTATTTCTCGTGATGCTATTTTTGAATTAGACTGTCTTGAAATCTTCTCTATTGTTTCTTAATCAAACACCCTTGTTAAAGATCATTATCTCATCTTCTCTTCCACTTGGATAAAATTTGTATAGATTTATTTTTCCATTTGGACCACCTTTCCTCTTTTTTCTCGTTTACCTATCTACCTTTACTGAATGTTAGCTATTTTTTCCGCCTTTTTATTTGACGAAGTTAGCTCATATGAGTTCCGAAACCAGTTGATCAAATCATATTTGAAATTCAATTTTTACTTTCCCTGCAATACATGGTAATGTATAGGGAAAGTACTGGAATCATGCAGAAAATCGCAACTCGAGTTTTTGACGAATCTACCCGTTTCGAGACCTCTAGAATACGAAAAACTATTTTTAGCATGACGACTGAGTGTGTCTGTGTGTCTGTCTGTCTGTCTGTCTGTGCAGATTTTGTATCCACTCTAACTAAAAAACTAATGGACGGAATTGGTAGGTAAGTCACTTGTGGGAAAATCTGGTGCTGATTAGTTTTGGTTACGGTTCGAGATAACAGAAGCCGACTTTTTTTGCGAAATGGCCCGCAATAGCTTGTATCCACTCTAGCTAAAAAACTAATGGACCGAATTTCACAAAATTCGGTAGATGGGTTATTTGTGGGACATCCTGGTGCTGATTAGATTTTAGTAAGATTCGGAAAAAAATAACCTGCCTTTTTTTGCAAAATGGCCCACAAAAATCGCTAAAATCTAAAAAACTACGTATGCTTAAATGTATCCATGAAATTCATTGTTTAATACGTAATTTTAAAGAAGAAAATAATAGGACCAACCCCATTACACTAGGACTAGCCGTTCTCGAGATATTTTAGTTTTTTCTTATTTTCTCTACGCCACCTTTGAAAATAAGTCCAGTTATCAAATGAGAACGAAAATTGAATTAAAAAGGAATTAAATTTAATTAAAATAAAAATAACGTAAATATAAGTCTGCAGAGAAAGTCATGTGCTGCCCATATCAGATTTTTCCTGTTTGTTCATATATGTTTATTGTCGCTTCTAATAATTCCGACTTAGTTTTTACTTTCCCTGCAATACATGGTAATGTATAGGGAAAGTATTGGAATCGTGTCGAAAATCGCAACTCGAGTTTTCGACGGATCTACACGTTTCGAGACCTTTAGAATGCGAAAAAACCATTTTTAGCGTGTCGTCTGTGTGTGTGTGTGTGTGTCTGTCTGTCTGTGTGTCTGTCTGTCTGTGTGTCTGTGTGTCTGTCTGTCTGTCTGTGCAGATTTTGTATCCACTCTAACTAAAAAAGTAATTGACCGAATTTCATAAAATTTGGTAGGTAAGTCACTTGTGGGCGAATCTGGTGCTGATTAGTTTTGGGTACGATTCGGGATAAAAGAACCCGCCTTTTTTGCGAAATGGCCCGCAAAAGCTTGTATCCACTTTAACTGAAAAACTGATGGACCGAATTTCACAAAATTCGATAGATGAGTCACTTGTGGGTCACCCTAGTGCTGATTAGATTTTGGTACGATTCGGAAAAAAATAACCTGCCTTTTTCTGCAAATTGGCCCGCAAAAATCGTCAAAATCTAAACTAAAGAACTATGTATGTTCAAATATATCCATTAAATGCTTGTTTAATACGTAATTTTTGACGAAGAAATGAATAAGATCAACTCCATTACACTGGGCCTAGCCGTTCTCGAGATATTTTAGTTTTTCGTATTGTCTTTAAGCCACCTTTGAAAATATGTCTGGTTACCGAATGAGAACGAAAATTGAATTAAAAGTGAAATAAATTCAATTAAAATAAAGAGAACGTGGATATAAGTCAGCAGGGAAAGTCATGTGCTGCCCACATCAGATTTTTACTGCTGGATCAAAGGTCTTAAGTTTCTTTCGTTACTATTTTTGTAAGTTTTTTTCTATATTCTCTATTCGTTCTACGTACTGCACTGTAAAACATTTGCAAGGATGTTACTGAAAGTTTCAGGGAAATCAGCTGTCTGTAATGGAGAGTAAGAAATTTTCTTATATAATACAATGAATTTACTACTTTTACAGTAAAAAAAAATAACGTATAAGATCCACGGTACTGTGTGTTTTTCATCGAATCATACATTTGGCGATTTACTCGATGACAACATGCAAAACAATTTCAAAGTAACAAATTAACTTAAATTTCACGATACTTTAAATTGACAATAATCAATATTTTTAGCATCCACAAATAACAATATAGTCCATATATATTTTAATGTATATATATTTCATATAGGCAATTATTGTATCAAATTTCATTCGAAACCCTCCATTCGTTCGCGAAATATTGTCTCAACAGACTTGGGGACACACACACTGTAAAGAACCTTGCTGCCCCAACCAGGAATCGAACCCTGGATCTCTGACCTGACCAGAAGACGCTCTACCGTTGAGCTATATGCACGGAATTGCAAGCTCTTATCCTCGGCGTGGATTCTGCATTCTCCACCCTCTAATGTTAGATAGGCTGGCAACTGACACTTTGTCTGACCACCTCCTGCTATTTTTGCCTCAGGTTAACCTCCTGCTTCTACTATTTTTACCCAGGTTAGTATCCTGTGTGATCGTTATCCTCTCGATTGGAAATCAGCGCTCAATCTTCCAGATTCCACTGAATCTATACTAGTCATACTGGGATCACTTTCAGATCTCCGACATCTTTGCACTAACCTACAGGGTTGATTTGTTCGGGCGCCATTGTAAGGAACCTTGCTGCCCCAACCGGGAATCGAACCCTGGATCTCTGACCTGACCAGCCGACGCTCTACCGTTGAGCTACTGGGACGAAATTGCAAGCTCTTATCGTCGAAATGGACTCTGCATTATCCACCCTCTAATGTCAGATAGGCGGGCAACTGATACTCTGACTGACCACCTCCTGCTATTTTTGCCTCAGGTTAACCTCCTGCTACTACTATTTTTACCCAGGTTAGTATCCTGTGATATCGTCATCCCCTCGATTTGAAATCGGCGCTCAATCTTCCAGAGTCCACTGAATCTGTACTAGTCATACTAGGGTCACTTTCAGATCTCCGACATTTTTTAACTAACCTACAGGGTTGATTTGTTCGTGTGCCATTGTAAAGAACCTTGCTGCCAGAACCGGGAATGGAACCTTATATGTCCGAACTGGCCAGTCAGTGCTCTACCGTTAAGCTATATGGACGAAATTGCAAGCTCTTATCGTGGACTTACAACGTTACGTTAAGTGGACTCTGCAACACACATGCACACACATATACACATCATGCAAAAACGTTCGAATTAAGATTTCCCCTCTCTCTCTCTCTCCCGTATCACCCCTCTCTCATAACAGTACTTCACATAATGGATTAGCTGGGCCAGATTTTTGGAACGTACTTGCTTACCTAGTGAAAATATTTTATTGGAGTTTTTTGTGTATTACCTCATTTACTGTAGTTTCATGCCGATCCGGTGGTCGAGCGGTCAGGGGCGTGCGTTTCCGTGTGATCGCTGGATTGCCGGGTTGCGGGTTCGAATCCCGTCAGCGGGCATGGATGTTATCGTGTCGAGGCCAAGTCAGACTTCCGCCCTTAGGGGAGCCTCTATAGAAGTGAAACTGCAAATTTTCTCCCCTTCGCCATGGGACCAGAGGTCTTGTGGACGTGGTGTGCAGTCGCCCCTTCACCACGGGGGAATAAGTAACGAACTGTTGTTTTATAATTTAGAGTAGCATATGCCCGTCCTGGTCAATTGTTCAGGGCACTTATATTTTATTGCCCCGAATTCACCCTGTGCACTTGGGTGGTCACTGGCTCTTTCCATTTGTTGCCCCCTTTCGCTAATATTTAAATATACTATTGTGTTTCATACATCACTATATAACTTAAATGTATGTTTGTAGTAATCACATTTACTAATTACTAAATGCATTGATATAAAATGTTGTGTATATCAGAAGAAAATGACAAATTAAGCTGGTTGCACAGTCTTTATGATCTCAAGACAAGTACTGTATTAACTGAAATATCCGACACATGAGGAAGATAATATTCTGAGAAACACATCTACATATTGTCAATGGTCGTTTCGATATTCTGTGAACGAAATACAATTTACTCTTTTGAGTACAATATATCTTACTATTGAGAGCTAGCTGTCAAAGCACATACGTATCTATCATTTATCTCAGATTCTCTTCCGCAAATACTTTACTTAAGAATTGCATTCTGGTATTTAAATAATGATGTACACTTATAGAGTTCTAGGAACGTTTAAATTATAAAATATATATTCTTTTATTATTTAGAATGGTTTTAATGCGAAAAAATCTTATGTGGGCCGCACATGACTTTCCCTGCAGATTCATATTCACGTTCTCTTTGTTCTTCAATAATTCATTAAATTGAGTTTAATTGCACAAAATAACACCCATATTTGATATAAATAACACTGATTTGCATTTTAATTTCAGTTTTCGTTTTCATTGGGTAACTAGACTTATTTTCAAAGGTGACGAAGCAAAAATGCGGAAAACTAAAATATCTCGAGAACGGCTAGTCCTACTGTAATGGGGTTGGTCTTATTCTTTTCATCGTCAAAATTTAAGTATATATATAGAAACATTTTCAGAAAATAGCATAATCGATGGTATATATAATATATATATATATATAATTTACAAATGTAAAGTATTCTGAGTTAGCTACATGAAAAAATTTCTCATACGTAAAATATGCAAACATGGCGCTAAGCTGCCCTTGTACACATTTACAAATATATTTTCCAAAAAGAATACCTAAGTACAGAAAAGCAAAAGATGAATGTGAAAAACGAAAAGTATCACAAAAGGCCGGGGGGAGTTGTGACCCCCACTCTCCGGTTAAGCAATGCTTTATGCCATGGCGACACTCCCGGAAGCCGATACTTATACATGGAATGGCCTTAATACCATCAATTACCGAACAGCAAAAACCCACAGACAAAAATTCAAAAATATAATTTTGGATGACACACGAAAAAACAATTCAATTCACTCAATGTGTACATTAATATATACATACAGACATATATATACATATATATATATATATACATATATATATACATACAGACATATATATACATATATATATATATTGTAAATAACAAAGTACGAAACGTACCCGATTGTAAACCAATATAAATTCTTATAAAATAGACAAGTTTTTTAGTCAAGAACTTAACGCGTTTATTTACAAACTGGCTATTAAGTACAGTCTGCCATTGTCTACTTTTGATGAATGGCGTCATCATGTAATAATGGATTTTAACTATTACTATCACATTGCATATAAAGAATTTGAAAAATACAAAGTAAATAAAAACATTCTGGATCAAGTTGTCAAAAATTACGCTATTACGTATACTGATAAGATGACGTCAAATTATACATTTACATGTATGCAATACTATATTGAGATCCTACAGAAAAATTACAACAATGATGAGATGTATAACATGCTGAAAGTACCTCAACGGGAAATAGAAAACAAAATATGCGTCTTGTATAAACGTGCGGGTTTGGAGCTCAGACATATCAGATTTCCATACATGGTTCTTATTCCAAAACTTCACAAGTCTCCTGTTAGGTTTCGTCCAGTGACAGTGGGATTTAAAACATACTTGACTCAAGCTAATTCGAAGCTTCTTATACTGTTAAAACCAATCATGAAGACGATAATAAAAAAGGGCTCAATCATGGTAAAAAACAGTACGGATGTAATTACTAGATTACGTAATCAACCCTTGAATTTAATATACAAGAGCTTTGATTTCAAGGACCTTTTCAATAACATCAATTTAGACGAACTCTTCAAAATTATGTTAGAGATCCACAGCACCTACAATATGCAAAAATACATAGAACTGCACAAATATAAGGCTATACTGAACATAGTATTATATGAGAATATTTTAAATAATGGTAAAGATTTCTATCAACAAATAAAAGGTATCCCTATGGGGGGAGGTTGTTCCTCAATGCTGGCGGACCTCTACCTTAACAAGTACGAAGAAGGTACTTTTATTCTAAATGAAATACCTTATTTCAGATTTATGGATGACATTCTTTTAGGATGTATTAAAAAAACCTCTGATTTTGATTTCAGTTTCTATCCATCATGTCTGGAATTAACGGAAACAAAAAAGATTCACGATAATGAGATTAGTTATCTTGACCTATGTATCAATTTCACTGAAAATGAAAAGATATATACAAAGCTATATGATAAAAGAAATTATTTTGATATAAACATTAATTACATCATCGATTGGAAATCGAACTTGAGCGCCAAAATTATCGCAATATCGTTCGAAATCATTTTCTACGAAACTCAAGATTGCATACTTATAGGGATGATCGTATCAAAAGTGATAAAAAATTCATAAAGGAAGCTTTGAAACAGCACTATCCAATGGGATACCTCAAACACCACTATAATGCTGTGCACTGCAAGGAATTTAATGCATTTGATAGTGATATCGGCAACACCTATTTTATATAATATAATGGCAACGCATCGAATGGCTCGGCACTTTATATTTGAATTGAAGAATGATCTGTCATTCGGGTTAACTTCTTATTTCAACCTGTCTCAATCCAAAATATTTTTTCTCCACTCAGTCCTTGCATTCACTTCTGGCATACGTCTTTTGCTTTGGCGTTCCAGGGAAATATGGCCACAGGCACGTAACGGTTCCGTGAGTGTTTCCTCAGGAGTAATAGCTGGCTATAAACGGGAACAAGGGGTCACAATCCCCCTTGGCCATTTGTTATTTCCCTGTTGGCACTTATTTCACATCTCGATCTTTTATGATCTTCATATATATATATATATATACATATATATATACATACAGACATATATATACATATATATATATATATATATATATATATATACAGACGGACAGACAGATGTACACTCGGCAATTAGTATATATATATATATATATATATATATATATATATACAGACGGACAGACAGATGTACACTCGGCAATTAGTATATATATATATATATATATATATATATATATACTAATTGCAGAGTGTCTGTCCGTCTGTCTGTCTGTCACACATTTTTAGGCACTTCCCAAGTAGATAGAGACTTGTAATTTAGCACACGGGTCGACCGTTCGATAAAATAAAAACCTGGAAAAAATCGAATTTTGCAAAAATATTCTGTGGACAGGGGTGTTCCCCACCAAAACGTTCGGAAAGTAAAATGATAAGAAAGCATATTTTGCGAAGAGATAGAGATTTAAAATTTGGAGTATGAGTAAACTGTTCAAATGGAAGAAAATGTGCAATTTCAGATTTTCAATATTAGTTAATTCAGGAGGGTGCAGCGCACCAAAATGTTCGATTTGTCGAATGAATGAGAAACGCCACCATTAGATTTTGATAAAGGCTTGAAATTTGGTATATGGGCTAACCATTTGATTAAAACACCCAAGACAAATATAGTTTTTCAAAAATGTTCGTTTAATGGGGTGCTCCAGAGAAAAACTTTCGAAAGGTGAATTGATAAAAAACATGCTTCGGGATCAGATAGAGATTTCAGATTTGGTGAACGGGTAGATAGTTTGGAAGGAGGAAATTGTTCAATTTTAGTTTTCCAAAATCTTCTACTTTAGGTGGTGCCGCGTAACAAAATGTTCGATTTTCAGAATAAAGGAGAAAAGCCCCTTTTCAAACGTGATAGAAATTTTATATTTGGTATATTGGCGAATCATTTGATAGTAAACATAATCAGAATGGAGTTTTTCAAAAATGTATATTTAAGGGGGGGGGGGGTGTACTGCACACAAAACATTCGAAAGGTGAAATGATTAAAAAAGCATGGATTCTGGATGAGATAGAGACTTCAAATTTGGTGTACGGGTAAATGATTGGAAAGGTAGAAAGTGTGCAATTTCAGTTTTCCAACATGTGCTATTGTATTTGGTGCCGCTCACTAAAATATTCGATTTGCCGAATAAATGAGAGACACCTCCTTTACAATGTGATAGAGGCTTTAAATGGGGGCTTTTTATAGAGGCTTTTAATGGGCTAATCATTTCATAAAAAAAACCAAGATGAATACGACTTTTCAAAAATGTTCATTTAAAGGGATGCTACATAGAAAAACGTTCGAAAGATGAAGTGATAGAAAAAAACATGCTTCGATAGGATAGAGACTTCAAATTTGGTGTACGGGTAGATAGTTTGAAAGGAAAAAATTGTGCAGTTTTAGATTTCCAATATTTTCTACTTTAGGGGGTGCCGCACACTAAAATGTCCAATTTTTGGAATAAATGAGACAAGCTTCCATTTAAATGTGATAGAGGCTTGTCATATGGGTCATTGGGCTTTGGTATATGGGTCATTGGGCTTTGGTATATGGGTCAATCAACTGATAAAAAACTCAAGATGAACAGAGTTTTTCAAAAGTGTTCATTTATGGGTAGGCACTACAGAAAAACATTCGACAGGGGAAATGATAAAATAGCATGCTTAGGGATAAGATGGAGACTAATTTGGTGAATGGGTAGATAGTTCTAAAGATATAAATACGCAATTAAAATTTTCCAATATTTTCTTCTTTAGGGGGGTTGGTTCTGCACACCAAATTACTCGATTTACCGAATAAATGTGAAACGCGAATTATTCGAAAATTTTCATTATTCAGGGGTTTCTTATTGCGAGACCGTCGATTTTCAACGGGTATTCGGCTAGTATATACTATATATATTTCTTGTGAAATTTGGGAATGATAATTAAATATGGAATGTTTAAATTTTGATGAGTATCAAAAAATTGTTTCTGTATTTGGAAATAAATTTTCGTTTTAAATCATGTATGGTTGTTTTTTGCAATTTGAAGATATTGATTTGATTTAAATTATATAATAAGGTTTTAATGTAGAAATATTTGCAGTTATATATATATATATATATATATATATATATATATGAAATACATGAGATAAAAATGGGGAACTGACCAAATGTAAGTCATAAAATGGTAGAGGGGGATTGCGACCCCTATTTCCCGTTTAAAAGCTTGCTTTTAAGCCAGAGCAACGCTCACGAAACCAATGCCATGCAGTAGTCAATCTTCCAGATATGTGCAAAGTCAAAGGCACACGAATACAGGAAGCAACCAGGAACGCAAAAGCAAGAAAAGAAAAAGAAAAAGCCGTAAAAGTCAAAGTAGAATATATATATATATATATATATATATATATATATATATATAGAGAGAGAGAGAGAGAGAGAGAGATAAATATATATATACATACATATATATATATATATATATATATATATATATATATATATATATATATATATATATATATATATAGTGTTAGAAAATGAAATTACCTTATACTGTTGTACATAAAGGCAATTAAGAACACCGGAGAATATCATAAATGAAACTAAGGGGAAAATGTAAAAGTCCAAGAGAAATTGTCATGCGTTAGCTTTGAGATATATATAACAGCTTCTCATTTCAAAGAAAGAAAAATTGACAGATAAGTAAAAACGGATGGATGAAAAATTAAATAATTAAATTTAATTGCTTATTAGTTCTTCAGGATGGAACTGCATACTTATGCTCACATTCATATATATAGATGTAATTAGAAAATACAATTTAGAAATACAATACTCGCTGGCAATAAGGACAGAAAATGTCACCAGTTATTTTATTTTGAGCACTACTAAGTAATTCAACCATAACTGCTCATTTTTTTAAAAACAACTAAATCATTTTTCATTGTTAAATTATACAAATTTAAAATACTGATGAATTATTCCCTCATAAATAAACATTCCAATTAAGAAATATAACTGCAAATATTTTTTTTTCGAAGTATAAAAACAAAATATTTTAATGGTGTTTTTCCCACCCTTTTCCAAATGTAGTAATTAAATATACATAGAAATGCAAAATCGGAATCACTACAAAAGGATTAGGAACAGTTTATAATACCATCAGAATCAGCATAAATATTTCAAAGCTTCATTTGCATCAAAAATTGCACACAAACATCTCTTCGCTTCCGTTTCGTTAGTTTAAAAATTATCCCACATCTATGAAACCGTGAAGGATAAATCTCCCTGGCAAAGAATAATGCATGGGAATAATAATTTTCACATTAAATTTTCCGGTTCAAGGAGACTGTCGTCACAATGCCATATCAGCCACTTTTTTTTACTTTCCCTACAATACATGGTAATGTATAGGGAAAGTATTGGAATCATGTCGAAAATCGCAACTCGAGTTTTCGACGGATCTACACGTTTCGAGACCGCTATAATACGAAAACACTGTTTTTAGCGTGACGTCTGTGTTTGTGTCTGTGTGTTTCTCTGTCTGTCTGCCTGTGTGTCTGTCTGTCTGTCTGTGTGTCTGTTCAATGTATGTATCCACTCTAACTCAAAAACTAATGGACCGAATTTCATAAAATTTGGTAGGTAAATCACTTGGATGTGGCCCTGGTGCTGATTACTTTTTGATACGATTGGAAAAAGAAGAACCCGCCTTTTTTACGAAATGGCCCGCAAAAATTTCATGTATCTACTCTAGCTAAAATACTAATTGACCAAATTTCAAAAAATATGATAGATAAGTTACTTGTGGGATACACTGGTGCTTATTAGATTTTGGTACGATTCTCAAAAGAGCAACCTGCCTTTTTTTACGAAATGGCCTGCCAAAATCTAAAAAGAAATGTATGCTCAAAATGTATGCTCTAAATGAATGTAAAAGAAGTATATGCTCAAATGTATCAAATAAATTCTTGTTTTATACGCAATTTTTGATGAGGAAAATAATATAACACACTCCATTATACTTTTGGACTAACCTTTCTCAAGATATTTGAGATTTCTTGCATTTTTGTTACGCCGATTTCGGAAAAATGTACAATTACCAAATAAAAACAAAAATTAAATTAAAAATCCAAATTTAGTGTTATTTGGTGCAATTAAACTCAATTTAATGAATTATTAAAGAAATAAAGAAAATATGAATTTGAGTCTGCACGGAAAGTCATGTGCTGCCCACATCAGATTTTTTTAGATTTCTAAACAAAGCCAGAGTTAAAAGAAAAGTCAATCTGATTTTCAATCTTTCACTTCCATATACTGCATTTACGCGTATATATTTAAACAGAAAATACAAATAATTTTAATTTTACATAATAAATATATTTTTTTATTTTAATACCGAAACAATTTACACATATCATGCAACAACCCGGCAAAAACCCGGCCATTCAATTTGCTGCTCTAAGTCCTTGGACGAGCCAAATGGTCTGGGTTTTCGACATATCATGCAACGTAAACATATGTGTGTATTATTAAACACAACGTGTATGTTTTAGCACGATGTGTATTATTTCTCTTTCTTTTATTATGTGAAATAATAACTACTTATTTGGCTTAATAAAAGTTTTAACACCGTTCTTTATTTCGACTCCTTTTCCTCCTCCCTTTGTATAGTTAAACCAAGTATATATATATCATTAGGCTCGCTATAATGTTTGTTATACTTAAATGGGCAAACAATTTGCATAAGAAGTTGTTTTCTTATTTAACTTTACACCAACTCGATTTGTTCAATTAACAACAACCACTTTGATAACAGATTCTGATTCTACAGGCCAAATCACATCGAATTCATTTCAAAATTATATACTATAGCCGTTTATATACTATTCATTCCGTTTATATACTATTCATTCAATTATATACTATTTATTTCAAAACTATACTCAAGCGGTTGTAAAATTACGACTGCTTCAATTTTTGAGTTCCAAATGTTAAATTGGTGCTTCATATTTTCTGAATTATACAGTTAACAGCGATTGGCTGTTATTGGTGCTTTTAACTATTCTGAAATAATTAGTCTATCAAACTAACTCATATTTCATATAAATACTAAATAACCCAAACAAAACGTACACCACTTTTCATCTTCAAATAAATGTTTAATATGGTTTATTAATGATGAAAGTCATATTTGAAAAAAATATAAATATAAAAGTAGTTGAATAATATAAATATAAATGTAATATAAATATAAACGTATGAATTTTGATGAAAATCTGTTCAACACTTTCAGAAAACTTGATGTGCAAAATTTTGTTCATTCCTCTCAATACTTATTGAAATACAGACCAATATTTAAAACTGCATAACTTTGAAATTCTTGGGGGACCATCCATCAATTGCCGGTAGAAACTGCTCGAAAAAAAAATTTCAAAATTGCAGTAGAATGCACAGTTTTAATAAAAAATCAGACATCATTACTACATTTGTATTAGGAAAAAATCCATAATTAAAAGTGTAATGGCAAATTTAATTATTGAGTCCACTTAAATTCGCGCATGCTATAGGTTTCCCGTTTATGACTTTACATTTCATATCCTAAACATTTTACATGAAAAAAGAAATGAATTTCAACTTTCACACAGAATTCAAAATCAACAAAACTAAATCGTAAAATTGTAAATAAAACTCATTACATATATTTCTTGAACGTGAGGAATGCACTTGAAGAATGTGCAGAAAAAAATAAAATTGCATACTTGAGATTTTTTATCAGCAATTAGTTGAAGTTAATAAGTTTAAAATAAATTGAGTGCCAAATACGAAATGAAAAGAAATAAATATGTGTTAATATCATATACTGTTTTAATATGAGACTTCCGTATATTTAATATATATAATTATTATATATATTAAATAGTAATCGATATTAAATCGATATTAATAATCGATATTAAACATTTGTTTAAAAATATAAGTTGATATACATTTTGTTTGGGTTATTTAGTATTAATGTGAAACATGAATTAGTTTAATAGGCTAATTATTTCAGTACATTTATTATATATTCAGAATATTCAGTACAGAGATAATTCAGTATATTCAAACTCTTTGGGACGCAACAGAAAAGTTTTTCCATGATTTTTCATGGGTACCCACTGATAACGTAAATATGAATATTGCCATTTGAATTTTCAAAATAATGAGCAACTAACTCTGTGTGCTAAAAATAAAAGGCAATATATATTGATGTAATTTACGCTGTCCCTAAAATTCATGAGCTCTGTACCCTACAAACTTTTTGATAAGGTATTTTGTAAAGAACGTGCCATATCAACGAAATAATGTATAATAGCAGAGTATGAGTAAACTTCATTTTACTACCTTAAATATGGAGACGGACCCCAAATGGGGTTTTTTCCGTATATTTTTCGTATTTATAGTCGAAATTGCGCATATATTTATATTTAGCATAGTTTTCCTCAGGTGGGGTCTAGCAAAGAAACTCCCCACTTCATGTGTCTAATTCCTCTTCAATAGTTTCTTCCTCTCTTTAAGAAGAAGCTATTTAGGTCAGATTAGTAATCAGGTTGCTTCGGGTTTGTTGATTCTCTTATACTGACGAAGGGGATCCAGCGTATCATCGAAACAGCTGTATGCTGTATCATTGTGTTATTTGTTTCTTATATACGTTGCTCCAGTTTTTCTTACCCTAATAATTCCTGAATGTCCTTTGAAGAATGATTTCAGTATATTTAAACTCTTTGAGATACAACACATAAAAGTGTTTCCATGATTTTTCATGGGTACCCGTAAAAAGGAGTGTTGCCATTTGAATTTTCAAAACATTAAGCAACTAAATATGAAGATGACCCCTCATTCAAAGTAGATGCACATTTATAGTAGACATTATTCCGAGTCTAATGGTAATTTTGATTTAAATACGTGACTCCGGGAGCAAGAATAATTGGCGATGTTCGGATTTTTATATGGCCGACTGGCTATCTTTATACATCCTGCCATTTCACGAGGCTTAAAAGCTAGTAAACTTTAAATTTTAAAGATTATATTTTTATGGCAGCTTTTGATTTTCTTGGGCCTTATATAAACACCGTTCGATTTATGGCTCTATTTAAAGTACATATAAACTCTTATATATAAACAAGAACCAGATGTTAGAATGTTGTCAATATATTCGTGAAGATCAAATAAAAGTTAGACATGTACCTAGTTTTTTATAGTCAGTCCTTGGTTCAACATATTTCTACTTACATAGTATTGAATATTAGTAGTCACATTAATTTAAAAATATACTTAAAATATCAAAATACGCACAAAACTGCTGCTAAAACTTAAGTTTTATAGATTTTTATTGTAGGATTGTGGTTATACGAAAATTTTCAATAAAACGCTATACTTAATATAATTGATAAATTTAATTAACACCAATAAAAGGAAAAACATTATTATCATATCACTAATAAATTAATAAGACATAACTTATTTAAACATGCAACTGAATTCCATCATCTAATAATGATAGAATTTAATATACTTTACCATTTTTTTTTCTTACAAACAACTTACTCATAAAGATTACATCCATTAGAAGACTATATATTTCCCTACTAGAAAAATAATGACAACAATTCGAATATTTTTTTCTAAGCCTTGAACGTGTAGTGTTAAATTTAACAATTAAACAGACGCAAGAGGGAAAAGATAAAAAGGGGATTAAAAAACATTTACAATGCAATTTGAATCGACAAAAATCTTTTTAAGCTTAATTCTGCATCGCAAAATCTCGCACAAGCCTTTTCTTTTTCCTTCAGTTATTCACTAGAAACTTTTGGACAATTAAGAAGATCTAAAGAATAAATTTTGTCAGCAAAAAATATTAAGGATAATTAATTGTTTTCGTATTCACGTTTCAGTTTGGAGGTAAAGTTCCAAGTTAGCTTTTGTCTGCTATTTTTATGCAAATGTCTTGAAAGTTTCCTCTAGAAAATAGTATTTTTATTGCACAGGAATAATTTTGAGAAATAATTTGCATTATTGCATTTAAACTAAAGATTTTTAACGTAAATGAGTGTTTCATAGGCTCTAACACATTTAGAATTTTTAGTGAACTGCCATTACATTTCACGATGTAAAAATTATCTTGATATTATTTATTGCAAGGAAACTGTGAGACCAGAAATAGATCTCACACTGTTATGGTGAGACAGATTTACGTACATTATTTATTGTGTCTGAAACATCAGATAATACCTCCAGTCTGAATTACGCCAAGGTTTACAGTGTGCTGACCCAAAGGTCAACTAAAATCATCAATTCAGGGATGTCAAGACAGAAGGGGGTTGGAGGTCTTTTGAGAAAATGTGAAGTAGCGACATTGGATAAAAGGCTGACCAATGGAGAAGGTGTTTGTAGCGTCACCCTGAATGCCGCAAATGAGAGCAAAGGGGGAGTGACAGTCCTGAGGCAAAAAGAGCCATAACCTACAACACGACGACACTTGGTCAATACAGCACGACGACTAGACGAGATTAACAGCTCGAAAATTAAGGAACATGAAACTTTGAAAGATGTGTCGACTACAAGTGTGACTACAGAGGCTAAGAGAATGAAATAAGTACGAGTGTTCAAGCCAGCAGTACAATATGATCGGCGAATTACATGTGAAAGAATTACACTGAGAGTTGATTCAAGTAATATGATCGGCGAAGTACGTGCTGGTGGTCAAGCCAAGACAGCCTTGAAGGTATGTGTTCTTCAAATATTTACAGATCGTCAAGACATTTTAGGCATTTTAATACTGGCCTCACATGGTCTCTTTCCGCCGGAATAATTAATAAGAAGAATAATTGTTGTAATTAAATAATTAAGTATTTTATGTTGTTAATAAATGATTTATTGTTAAAGTTAAAATGGTGCAATCAATTTAGTATTATATTAATCAATATTCTTTTACAGAACTCGCGCGGAAGATAAATAATTGGAGTGTTATCAGCGGCAAACAATGCAATGTACAATTTAATGAGTTCCACTATGTACGATTTTACGGCCATGTTAAGATAATATGATATGTTAATAATAATTAATCTAAATTCCAACAATAAGTTTCTTTACCACAGAAACATTTGGAAAAGTCTTTTGATCTTGAACATTTAAAATTTCCCAACGTAAGAAACATTTCAGTAAAACAATTTCTAGAAACCAAAGCAGATATTGTAACGAATACATGTACAATATTCTACTTGTCCCCGAGGAAAAACAACATATACAAGCAACCATTGCCGTTCTTTGAAAGTCCGGGGTACTTAACCTTGGGGACAAATTTGGTGAAATATCGCCAATTTGGCAATTTGTGTGGAATTCTGGAAATTTCTCTAGTTTTATAGATCGGTTAAGTACTTCGCAAGTTACATGCTTTCCTAGAACTTTTCACAAGACTTTTCACAACCATGCTGTATACAAGGTATTTCAGCATGGTTGATGGCATCACTTTTCGAACTTCAGCAATTAGTTTTAGGCACATACTTATGATCTGAATATTTGTATAAATTAAAGATGAAATTTTTTCATATAATTTTTCTTCGGTGAATAGTATTTTCATGAAAATAAGGACTTTTTATAAAGTCCTTTCAACAAAAACTAGTTCAATTAGATACAGATAACTAGTCTAAAAAATATCGATTGAATTATATGTAATATTCAGCAAGTTATTACTTTTCCCTTCAAAACTCGGAAGTTGAGGCAAAATGCCTTAAAACGCATTTTTTGCTTTTTGTCTCAGATTTGAAGCCACATCTTTTAATATTTTTAATATTTTCTTTTCCTTATATCGGTCTGGATTTATATTTTATATTGACATTACCTTTTCCTAAAACCAAGTGCAATTGAACTGCGTGGCACAAGCAATCACAAGGAAAATGGAATTTTTTTTAAATAAATTTTCTCTTGCGTTGTTAACAGTTTAGATGGGGAAGTATCCAGTTACATACAAATAGTTTAACAAATGCACTCTAAAGATTCCATTCGCTGCAATTTACTTTTTATTCAAGAATAATTTTCAACATTGCCTGATATTATGACTTTTTTCCAACAATGGAAAAAAAGGGTAATTAATGACATGAAGTTATTAAATTATGTAGTCCGTGAAATTGAATCTGTTCTCAAGCAATGTCAGGTCACATCCAGTGTTTCTTTCAGGTCTTTTTGGCCGGGAAGGGGGGGGGACGAATGAAATCTTAAGGGGGCATGTTTTCTATTTACCTCCTATAAATATATCTAAATGCTATATCACATAAATAGAAACTAGGTTAACATAAAATGTCTCGAGGGGGGCGAAAACTCCGGGGGGGAGGAGGTCCAGTGTTTCTTTTAGGTATACCTGAAGGAAACACTGGTCACATCTTGAGATGAGGGAAAACTGAAACCTTTAGCCAATAATGGCTTTTAAAAAATAAATTCATCTCTAAAATACACAGGTGATAATGATAATTCAGCTATTATTGAAATGGTCCTTTACAAATGTCATGAGTTTTAAATGCGGTCCTATTACCCCTATAAAAGTCAAAAAAATCATTTTCGATTCTAACACACATTCTAAATGACAGCATCAGTCAAAGTGTAACTTTCGTAAATTGAAAAAAAAACCTCTTATATGTAACCGCAAAAATAAGGAAATACTCTGATAAATAATTTTGTAAAAATTAGTTAAATGCCTCTATATAATTTTAATTTCTTCAAACAATATGCGCTTAATAAATGCATATATTTGTTGCCTACATTGCCTTTTTATTACTCTTATTTATCTGCTTATTTTTGTATTTTTTACTGCCTGAACTTCCGGGCTTTACTTATTCAAAAATCGGGTATTTTTTTTTCGCTAAAATCTGGGATCAGCTGCAAATAAAATTGCACAGACATGCTTGTGTAATTATGCGAAGTCTGGTTTCAATTTGCAGCCAGCCCCTGCAGTACCAGTCAAAATCGAGAGATTCCAATTTCCCTATTTGAGTTTATTTTGATAAATTTTTTACGTTGTTTTATTGTAAATATCTCCATGAATTTTACAAAAAATTGCACTTGATTATAACTGTAAAGAACAACTTTTACTAATTGAACATTTTTGGTTCAAGGAAACGCATAAACGTTTGGACCCCCTATATTTATGAAAATACCACCCACTAAAATATAGATTATATGAAAAAAAAATTCATTTAATTTTAACAAACTTTTTAATTTAAAGTATGTGACTAAAATAAATTGCAGAGCTCGAAAAGAGACATCAACTAATGTATAGGAATTGACTGAAATAGCATGTACAAGCTGAAAATTGGTCATTTGGGGAGAGGGTAGGGAATTGGTGTGATACGAGTAAAAGTGCATTGGGAATACATCAGTGCTTTGAAAATGTAATCGTCTGTTTTATGAATCAGTTAAGCATCTAATTACTGTTTTATTGTTCTTTACAGTTGTATTGTGACCTTGTAAGATACCCAGAGAATTATTATCCATATACTGTTCCGTACTGGTACTCTAAATAATAGTATTAGTTATCCAGAAATTCAGACTCAACCTTGTATTCTGAGAATACTCCCACAATTCCTGAAGATATGTCGTAACCACATTTTATCCATAGGGCAGTTTTCCCTAGCTGCAAAGTCCCCCAGTGGGCCGAATTGGCTCATTTTCTGCTCTTCAGATTCGCACGAACCGGGCTTGATATCTGAGTGCAGGTGAAGAACCCTGTATATCAAGCAAGGAAGTGCCCTAAGGAGATGTTGAAACTCCCCCACAAAATACTCCAAAATGTTCAAGCAATATTTCAATAACGCATTTTGTAAAATGGAGGGACTGGATTAAGGTAAGATGTACAACCACTACAAAACCACGCCTACTTTACTTTAAACCAATAATTTTCAATTTTTTGATTTAATGTGTGAGTACGTTTGCGGAACTTAAATTGGCGGTAGGTCCAGTTCTATGGAACAAAAATTGTTTTATGTGAATAAGAGTCTGGTCAAATAAAACTCCAATAAAATTCACTATATTTATTCGCTGTTTTCAGTCTTATTACAGCAGATAATATGCATATATGACAACTGAAATGAGATACATAATTAAAACATCTTGATTTAGGGAGATACATATGAGAAACATATTAGTTTAATTAGATACATAATTAGTACATCTTGATTTAGTGATATACATCTAAAAAATATCTTATTTTAATGAAATACATAATTAAAACATCCTGATTTAGTGGGATACATATAAGAAACATCTTATTTTAATAAGATACATAATTGAAATATCTTCATTTAGTGAGATACATATAAGAAGCATATTATTTTAATAAGATACATAATTAAAACTTCTTTACATAAGTTATGAGCGAATAGCAAATTTATACAAATTTGTCTGAAGATTTTACGGAATGTTATAATTACTATATTTAAAAAACTAAAATACTATATTTAAAAAACTAAAAACCTGATTCAAAATCCAATTATATATATATTCTTAAAGGGCTTTTAAAACGCTGCAACAAATTATTTGTTTAATGTTCATATATAACACTTGCTGTCGTAATATGAAAGGTTACATGCTTTAGAATCAAAAAATTTTATAACGATGCAAAATTTATTTCTTAATTAATTGCTGATGGCTGATCAAAGTCATTTTAAACTAGTTAAATACTCCTTTTATGTAATTGATCAAGGAAAGTATTTTGGAGCTATATTTTAGTGCATTGAAGCTATATTTTAAAAATATGGTGTAGGCAGCACATGACTTCTCCTGCAGACTTATTTCCACGCTCTCTTTATTTAAATTAAATTTAATTCACTTTTAATTCAATTTTCGTTCCCATTTAGTAACGGAGCTTATTTTCAAAAGTGTCGAAGAGAAAATAGGGAAAAACTAAAATATCTCGAGAACGGCTAGTCCTCGTGTAATGAGGTTGGTCTTATTCTTTTTTTCGTTGAAAATTACGTATAAAACATGCATTTATTGGATATATTTTAGAATACGTAGTTTTTTATTTTAGATTTTGACGAGTTTTGCGGAACATTTGGCAAAAAAGAGTAGGTTATTTTTTTCCGAATCTTACCAAAATCTAAGCAGCACCAGAGTGACCCTCAAGTCACTTATTTTCCGAATTTTGCGAGACACGGTCCATTAGTTTTTTAGCTAGAGTGAATACAAGCTTTTGCGGGACATTTCGCAAAATAAGGCGGGTTCTTTTATCCCGAATCATACCCAAAACTAATCGGTACTAGATTCACCTACAAGTGACTTACCTACCAAATTTTATGAAATTCAGTCCGTTAGTTTTTTAGTTAGAGTGGATACAAAATCTGCACAGACAGACAGACACGCACACAAACACACACATAGACGTCACGCTAAAAATGGTTTTTCGTATTCTAGAGGTCTCTAAACGTGTAGATTCGTCGAAAACTCGAGTTGCGATTTTCGGCATGATTCCAATATTTTCCCTTTACATTACCATGTATTGCAAAGAAAGTAAAAGTGCATATTTAATTACAAATGTAACCCGATATTTTATTTACATAGTTGCATGGGGTCTCCTAAATAAAATAGTGCATTAGTAGATTCTCACCAACAAAAAAGTTGCATACCACTGATCTACAGAAAAGGACGTACCTACGTTGCATTTTCGATTTCTTAGCTGAAACGACAAAAAAGTCTGTCGAAAAGTCTTTTCAGACCACCCCATAACACCCTGTAAGCTAGAAGGCTGAAACTTTATATGCTTATGGTATCGACCACAGAAATGAACCTAATTGAGCCATTTTTTGACTCAAAGTACCAACCATTGTTAAACATAAAAGAACGTTTTATAAAATGTTCCAATTTATTTCTTTAAAAGGAGCAGTTCTTCTGTCTTTAACTGGCTTAAATATTAGTTTGCTATAAATTATTTTCATTTATTACAGTAAAATTAAGTGCCTCATCGTATTTCTATCATATCTACAAATTACACCCATAATTGTCCATTTGACGATATCAAAATTTGTAAAAAAGGAACAGAGCGTAGTCGATTAATCTCAGCACGATTCTTAGCTGAAACGGCTAAAAAGAGAGTCGAAAAGTCTTTTCAGACCACCCCATAACACCCTGTAAGCTAGAAGGCTGAAACTTTATATGCTTATAGTATCGACCATGGAAATAAACCTAATTGAGCCATTTTTTGACTCAAAGTGCCAAGCATTGTTAAACATAATAGAACGTTTTATAAAAAGTTCCAATTTATTTCTTTAAAAGGAGCAGTTCTTCTGTCTTTAACAGGCTTAAATATTAGTTCGCTATAAATTATTTTCATTTATTACAGTAAAATTAAGTGCCTCATCGTATTTCTATCATATCTACAAATTACTCCCATAATTGTCCATTTGACGATATCAAAATTTGTTAAAAAGGAACAGAGCGTAGTCGATTAATCTCAGCACAAAAATGGTGGAAATTGAATTATTTTAAAAACTCTCGTCTGCACTAATTGGAGCTCTAATTATAAAACGTCTGACTTAAAATGCATTTAAGGAAAATAATTCTGAAATAATTAACGACAGGGTAATTAAAGAAAAGAAAAGAAATTGGATTTAAATTTCCATAATGCTGTCATACAGCTTTTATTCATTAAAAGTAATTTCCTCTGTTTAATGCAGTTATTAAACTTTAATTTCATAGTATTTCCGCTTTAGTTATAAAGCAAGTCCGAGGGATTCAGTTCCTTTATTCATATTCTAATTATTATAATTGCATATGATATATTTGACTTTACACTATGATATTATAATGTAAAGTCAATAATGGTTGACTTTACACTATAATATCGTAGCGACTTTACCCTATAATATCTGTGAGAACAGATTAAGACCAGGAATATGTGAGACAGTTTTGTGCTCTTTATTTATTAAGGCTGTAATGTTGGACAATGGCAGCAGACGTAAGGCCGCCAGTTTTTACAACACTTTGACCTGAGAGGTTAATTAGGCCATAAACCTAAGAGGCGAAGGTGTCACCACGAGATTGGCTATTAACGTTGGATGAAAATGTGGATGATGTGTGATCGCGTTGCCCTAAGGTCGGTCAATGGTCGCCGAATGGTCAGGCAAAAGGGGCGGCAAATGAAAGGCACTAAAAAGGATATACATGACTTATAAGACAGAAATTAAGCAGAGACAGCGTCCGAAAACAGCCACAGAGATTGAGAGAGCAACAGAGAAATTAAGGAGAATGCCTTGATGATTCCGTGGGAGTGTGTTTGTTCCACAGGGATTTCACAAATAGTCCACAAAAAGTATCCTGGTATAGACTTCAACAAAATGAGCAAATGCAGTGCGAGTAGGCGCACAATACTTAGAGTTAGTGCCAGTACGATATACACTGATTCAAGAGTTGTGGTCAATCGCCAAAGACAAAATTGAAGGTATGTGACCATTAATTATTGTAACAGGTCATAGGACATCTTGGTAATAATAACTTACTGGTCTCACATGTCCAATCTCACATGTCCAATCTCCTCCGCAATAATATGATAATTATTGTAATCAATTTAATAATTAAACAAGTGTTGTTAATAAATAATGTTATTTAAAAGCTAAAAATGGTGCAATTAATTGAGTAGCTTTATGTTAATTATTATATTACAGGACCTCGCACTGAAGATAAATATGGTGGGTTTAAACGACGCACAACACAATGTGTTTTTAAGGTTTCACGATGTACGATATATGGCCATGTTCTAAGATTAATTAAATATGCTTCTTAAAAGCCAACTTTAAGTTCTATTTTAAAATATGCACCACAATATCATAGTTAAAGTCCCAGACTGCCCGACTTACCCGAGGGTATGAGCTGTTTGGACGGACGGCCTATAATATGATTGTGTAAATTCAACACGTTCTTGATTTTATGATATTATAGTATAAAGTCAAGAACGGTTGGGGTGTTTCTTTTACCGCAAACCAGTATTCCATTAAATGGGGTATTCTATAAAAATGCGAATATTTCAAATGAATAATATTCATTTAAGTTATATTTATGGTTAATTAATAAGGTTCAAATTCCTAAAGTCCATTTTCTACATGAATTTACATCAATGTTAATTAACTTATATGCAAAATATTACATTTATGATAGAGAAGAAAATACAGAGTTCCACAAGAAAAGTATTTAATCACTCCAATAACTTTGTAAGAAAAGGTACATGAGTGCACACATTAGGTCTGTCTATATTAAAGTGGCCATGCTGATTAATAACTACCTAATTATCTTACAACAGTAATTGCTAGAAAAGTTAAAGTCAAGTTAAAAGTTAAAGCTAAAAGTCAAAGTTAAAGTCAAGTTTAAGTCAATTCATTATTTTTCAATGACAAAAAATGTAAAAAAATATAATTTAGAGATCTTCCCGTGAAATTAGAGAGAAGTAGAGTCCTTATATGCAGAGTCTTAGAGAGTTTTTGGAAAAAAGCATTAAAATTAAATACATTAAATTAAAATTAATTAAATTAAAAGTACATAATTAAAGTAGTTAAATAAAATGCATTAATAAAGTGGCCAGATATTCAACTCATGTACGAGCAAAATGCAGAGTTGGTAAAATATATATAAAAAGGAATCGTAACGTTATACGCAGTAAGTGTTCTGATTGCCCAATAACAGTCAAAAAATTGTACGATATTTGCCGTTGCAAAGGTTCTTTCAAAAAGTTGTACTCAAGAAATTGTATCTTTTAACTTCCGTTATACACGATGCAAAATCGAAAATTAAGTTGACGGTTCAATTTATTGATTTAACTTCTTGCATGGTGTGCAGAGGACTTAACATGGTAATACCTGGAATGCTCGGCGCCAAAGTAAGCAGTAATTATTCTGGAATTCACATGAGCATTGTCTCTAATAGATCGAATGCTATCAGAGGCAATGAAATCTAGCAAAATGCTAGAATGCTAAAGTCTGCATTTTATGCAAGCTCTATGCTAGATTTTTATTCGTTTAAGTGTCGTTTATTGTATCATTCATGACTATGCAGCCATTCACTAAAAACCACATTCTGTCAAATGAATGTCTTCTGTAGCAGTTTTATTGCCGATTCCTACACATTAAGTAATACTCTATAACCTTGTAATTGTCTGTATTATCTATGTTGACGAGTTCAGCATATTGACTTTTTAAATTATCCGCTACAGCACTGCACTCACTTTTATTCAGTCCCCCCCGGGCGGTCCACTCTCTGAGTAGTGAACGGATCATAGCTCTGTAGCTCCTCTGTAGCTCCTATAGTAGCTCTGATCCTTCAACCTGGGGAGCAAATAAATCCGTGGAACCGACTGTCGAGCTTTGACGAGGCAGTTAGGTCTCGGACTCTTCCAGGTGGCTGTGATCGCATGGACTGCGTCTATTCATGACCTGAGCCTAGATCTGGCCGGCGACTGGGGTCGGTCTTGGCGGGTAATTTTTCGGACCTTATCCGGTGAATGATTCTGCTGGATACGTTGCCCTGGCTGTGGCTTTGCTGGATGAAATCGAATGTACCTACGCAGCTGGCCTTTATATCGGCATAAACCAACAGGTTGCCGTGGCTATTTATTTAATCCTGTAATCACTTTTATTCGGTCGGGCATGGTCACTTTATTATAATTAGACCTAACATGTACACTCATGAACTATTTATTACAAAGTTACTGGGGTTTTTAAGGACTTTTCCAGGAACCTTGTATAATCGACTTTGTATATCAGAGTCCCTTTATCCAGAGATCTGTATCTATGAAAAGACTCTAACATCTCTAACATCTCTAACATCATTGAGGATAAAGCATCCTTAACCAATCCGGAAATCTGTGATATCGCTCATTAATCCTTGGTGAATTCAATTCCCCATTGGGGCAAAAGTTCTTTAAAATTAGCTTTTGAGATAAAGCATTCATATCTTCCAACATACAATGGATATACTAAATATCGCAATAAAAGATAGACGCCTTTTGTGGGAAAGCAGTTTTTATAGACTTCTTTCCTACATTAATACTTACATTCCACGCTAAATCCAATTAATCAAATCTAGTCAATATGAAAAAGAAAAAACTTCAGCAATTATAACACAATAACACAATAATTATTGTGTTATTTGTGCTTTTTAACACTTTACAACAAAGTTGAAAAGTGTTTATGACTTTGTTCATTCTGTCTGTCTGTCTGTCTGTCTGTCCGTTAGCACGATAACTGCCGTAAAAATGACTTAATCAAAATGAAATTTTAGTATGTTGTTCAGACGGTCTATAGGACCTATGGGAATATAAATGAATAATATCACCCAATTAGTTTTGGATTGAACCCGGGTTGAAAAAATGGAATACATTGAGCCCTATGGGACCTAATTTTTCAAGCATTTTTTAAGCGGATTTAAAATTCACAAATTGCTTCGAAAATTTTAGGCAATATTCAAATTGTTCCATAAAATATATAAAAAAAAATTCAGCGAAATATATTCAGTAGTTTTTTAAATAAAAATTAAAATAATAATAACACCTCTTATATGAAGCGATCACGTGTCCATGATATGAAACGATCACATGACCCACTTCAAAATGATATATGGCATCCATCTTGTCTCAAAATCGTGATTTTTAAAGTTCTTTCTAATTCATATTGAGTGTTGTATCCATCCTAAAACTACTTTATTTTGGCCTAAATTCTGTGCCTCTACATACTTTAACAACGCAATGACAATATATTTCAGTTTAAATGCTCATACAAATTTGATTATTTCTACTATTAAGCCTATTTTTCACCTATGTAAAATGTAAACAGCAAAATATGTAGAATGAGTTGTATTAGAATCGCTGTAATTCTTTAACACAAAATAATTTAGTCCATGGAGTCTGCATGGCTGATATGAATGAAATATTCATTGATTTTAGAAAGAGAAGGACGATAATTTTCGATGAAGTTTTACGCATAGAGTTTTACTTACTTGTAGCTCCATGGTCTTAATTTTTAAATAATACAAATTATTATAGTATTGTGATGAATGACATGAATGGGGGAATTATTTATGAATGAAATGTTGCTTTTATAGAGAGAGCCAGGTGTGTTATTTTTTCTATGACGTCATTTGAATGGATTTCAGTTGTTTTCGATGAAGTTTTCAAATATAATAAATTATCGTAGTATTATGATAATTCTAAAATTATTACCGAGGAATGTATCACATTTTAGAGATGTTTAAACCAGGCAATTTATATTTTAATGCCGTCATTTGAATGAAGTTCATTTTTTTCGATGAAGGTTTAAGGTTTCAAATATAATAAATTAATGTAGTATTGTGATAAGTTTTAAAATATTACCGAGGAATGTATTGCATTTTAGACATGTTTAAATAAAATTGCATTGAAGTTGGAAAGTGTTTCATAATCAATGCTTTAAGCATGATTGATCTTTCTTGTTTACATTACTCCAGTTTTTCTTATCCTTCGCACAAAGTGTATTGTAACTATTGAAATCCAGTCAATCTTCCTAGATTTAGTCTCCAGTGTATATGTTACCACCTTCATCATGCCGAAGAGCTTGAATACGATGGACTTCTACTTTGGGAAGTAGAATGTCCATGTACAATGTGGTATAATGGTGGCCTGGATCATGTACCCTTCCGGAAACGATGTATTTAAAGGGAATTATTTACATATATCGAGTAATTTAGCTAGTAGTATAATAGATGACTGTAATTTAGGAGATCTGGGTTCAATTTTCGATTCTAGTCAACTGGCAATTCGATTTTCAAACAGGACTATGTTTTCCTAAAATACCGACATAGCACAATAAACAAAAGTTGATAAAAAGGAACATTAGTAGATCAAATAGACAGAACATCTCTTACTTACACATAGCCGTCATCGACTGATAATTATACGAATATTTTATAAGTTCAATATATTTTCATGTCGTAACTTGAAAAATCTAATAGATTGAATAAATTTAATATGAAATGATAGTTATAAATGCATAATTTAAATACAAGTATTTTATCTTCTTCTATATAATAAAAGGCAATGTCTGTGTGTCTGTCTTATACACTATACGTTTCGCGACCGCGCGTCGGAGAGCTACCAAATTTGGCAATCGGAGACCCGGGGGGGAGGGAAGGGGACACGTGAAAACCGATTTTTAAAATTTTAATTATTTTTTTATTTATTTAATGTTTTATGCGATTTCGACCGTTTTTTGCCCTTTTTGCCCTTTTTTCTCCACGATCCAGACATCGTAGAAAAAAACAAATTACACCATCGGAAAGAGCAGAGAATTTCGAGTAAAAATATATCAATTTGAAATCTCCATTTCGATTTCTAATATTTTTTAAAGATTTTAAAACAAAAGTCACTTTTGGCTCAAGGAAACGATTTTTGGTTTTTAAATTCTCGCATCGTGAAAAGTACTCATAATTTCGACTAATAATTTACATTTTTAGAAAGCTGAAATATCTGGCATTCTTACAAGTCTAATGTGGTCCAGAAATAATGAAAATTGCCTTCAGGATGGCAATTTTAAAGACGCCATGATTTTAAATTTCTCGGCGTTCCGTTCGTTTCTCCCCCGCTGAAGCAGGGAAGGTGGTGGGTGGGGACGTCAAGGTGGAGGTGACGTCACGGTTCTGAATAGAGCGCCTTTGCTCTATATAAATTATTATATTTATATTTTAAATGATGGGACGATCTGGATTTTTTAAATGTATATTTTAACTTTTGGATATTTTAAATGGATATTTTAATTTTATGGATATTTTAAATGATAGAACAATGAAACAATGGAATGAGGATGATGGAATTAAGCATATGGTCATTTTAAATTGCAAATTAGCGCGCGGGAAGTTAGCGGTAGGCCCGGGTTCGATTCCCGCCACTGCCAAAACTGCCGCCGTGTTTACGTGGAATACGATCACGTTAAATATGTGGATCCGTAAGTCCTTCCGAGAGGTTGGTGGTAGGGGAAGGAGGATACGGCCCCCTGTGGATGCCTCCCCCACTGGGTTCCCGTCTAAATTGGGTGAATATGTAGAAAGTTATGGAGATTGTCGCGGAGGGCGCGGCAGCCCAGTCGTTAGCGCGCGGGAATTGCGCTCAGTAGGCCCGGGTTCGATTCCCGCCACTGCCAAAACTTACGCCACGTTCACGCAGAGTACGATCACGTTAAACATGTGGGTTCGTGAGTCCTTCCGAGAGGTTGGTGGTAGGGGAAGGAGGGTACGGTCTAAATTGGGTGAATAAAAAGAAAGTTATGGAGATTGTCGCGGAGGGCGAAGTAGCCCAGTGGTTAGCGGGCGGGAATTGCACGCGGTAGGCCCGGGTTCGATTTCCGCCACTGACATGGAGTACGATCACGTTAAACATATGGGTCCGTATGTTTTTCCGAGAGGTTGGTGGTAGGGGAAGGAGGGTACGTTCCCTGTGGATGCCTCCCCCACTGGGTTCCGGTCTAAATTGCGTGGCACATCCTGGCCGTCCAACCAGTTACCAGGCCCGGGTTCGATTCCCAAAATTGCCGCCGTGTTTACGCGGAGTACGAGGACGTTAAACATGTGGGTCCGTGAGTCCTTCCGAGAAGTTGGTGGTAGGGGAAGGAGGGTACGGTCTAAATTGGATGAATAAAAAGAAAGTTATGGAGATTGTCGCGTAGGGCAAAGTAGCCCAATGGTTAGCGCGCGGAAATTGCACTCGGTAGGCCCGGGTTCGATTCCCAAAATTGCCGCCGTGTTTACGCGGAGTACGATCACGTTAAACATGTGGGTCTGTAAGTCCTTCCGAGAGGTTGGTGGTAGGGGAAGAAGGGTACGGTCCCTGTGGATGCTTCTCCCACTTGGTTCCGGTCTAAATTGGGTGAATAAAAAATAAGTTATGAAGAATATCGCGGAGGGTGAAGTACCCCAGTGGTTAGTGCGCGGGATTTGCACTTGGTAGGCCCGGGTTCGATTCCCAAAATTGCCGAATAAAAATAAAGTTATGGAGATTGTCGCGGATGGCACGGTAGCCCAGTGGTTAGCGCGCGGGAATTTCACTCGGTAGGCCCGGGTTCGATTCCCGCCATTGCCAAAACTGCAGCCGTGTTCACGCGGAGTACGATCACGTTAAACGTGTGGGACTGCAAGTCCTTCCGAGAGGTTTGTGGTAGGGGAAGGAGGGTACGGTCTCTTTGGATGCCTCCCCCATTAGGTTCCGGTCTAAATTGTGTGGCACTTCCTGGCCTTCCAAGCAGTTACCTTACACCTTTCTGGTAGGTTGCGCCAACGAGTTTGCCACGGTCAGAATTTTCAAGGGTAGCGAACAGGCTGGTCGCCAAAGGCGGCTAGTAAATAATAAAAGGCAATGTCTGTGTGTGTGTGTGTGTGTGTGTCTGTCTGTCTTATACACTATACGTTTCGCGACCGCGCGTCGGAGAGCTACGAAATTTGGCAATCGGAGACCCGGGGGGGAGGGAAGGGGACACGTGAAAACCGATTTTCAAAATTCTAATTATTTTTTTATTTATTTAATGTTTTATGCGATTTCGACCTTTTTTTGCCCTTTTTGCCCTTTTTTCTCCACGATCCAGACGTCGTAGAAAAAAACAACTCACACCATCGGAAAGAGCAGACAATTGCGAGTAAAAATATATCAATTTCAAATCTCCATTTCGATTTCTAATATTTTTTAAACATTTTAAAACAAAAGTCACTTTTGGCTCAAAAAAACGATTTTTGGTTTTTAAATTCTCGCATAGTAAAAAGTACTCATAATTTCGACTAATAATTTACATTTTTAGAAAGCTGAAATATCTGGCATTCTTACAAGTCTAATCTGGTCCAGAAATAATGAAAATTGTCTTCAGGATCGCAATTTCAAAGACGTCATGATTTTAAATTTCTCGGCGTTCCGTTCGTTTCTCCCCCGCTGAAGCAGGGAAGGTGGTGGGTGGGGACGTCAAGGTGGAGGTGACGTCACGGTTCTGAATAGAGCGCCTTTGCTCTATATAAATTATTATATTTATATTTTAAATGATGGGACGATCTGGATTTTTTAAATGTATATTTTAACTTTTGGATATTTTAAATGGATATTTTAATTTTATGGATATTTTAAATGATGGAACAATGAAACAATGGAATGAGGATGATGGAATTAAGCATATGGTCATTTTAAATTGCAAATTAGCGCGCGGGAAGTTAGCGGTAGGCCCGGGTTCGATTCCCGCCACTGCCAAAACTGCCGCCGTGTTTACGTGGAATACGATCACGTTAAATATGTGGGTCCGTAAGTCCTTCCGAGAGGTTGGTGGTAGGGGAAGGAGGATACGGCCCCTGTGGATGCCTCCCCCACTGGGTTCCCGTCTAAATTGGGTGAATATGTAGAAAGTTATGGAGATTGTCGCGGAGGGCGCGGCAGCCCAGTGGTTAGCGCGCGGGAATTGCACTCAGTAGGCCCGGGTTCGATTCCCGCCACTGCCAAAACTTACGCCACGTTCACGCAGAGTACGATCACGTTAAACATGTGGGTTCGTGAGTCCTTCCGAGAGGTTGGTGGTAGGGGAAGGAGGGTACGGTCTAAATTGGGTGAATAAAAAGAAAGTTATGGAGATTGTCGCGGAGGGCGAAGTAGCCCAGTGGTTAGCGCGCGGGAATTGCACGCGGTAGGCCCGGGTTCGATTTCCGCCTCTGACATGGAGTACGATCACGTTAAACATATGGGTCCGTATGTTTTTCCGAGAGGTTGGTGGTAGGGGAAGGAGGGTACGTTCCCTGTGGATGCCTCCCCCACTGGGTTCCGGTCTAAATTGGGTGGCACATCCTGGCCGTCCAACCAGTTACCAGGCCCGGGTTCGATTCCCAAAATTGCCGCCGTGTTTACGCGGAGTACGAGCACGTTAAACATGTGGGTCCGTGAGTCCTTCCGAGAAGTTGGTGGTAGGGGAAGGAGGGTACGGTCTAAATTGGATGAATAAAAAGAAAGTTATGGAGATTGTCGCGTAGGGCAAAGTAGCCCAATGGTTAGCGCGCGGAAATTGCACTCGGTAGGCCCGGGTTCGATTCCCAAAATTGCCGCCGTGTTTACGCGGAGTACGATCACGTTAAACATGTGGGTCTGTAAGTCCTTCCGAGAGGTTGGTGGTAGGGGAAGAAGGGTACGGTCCCTGTGGATGCTTCTCCCACTTGGTTCCGGTCTAAATTGGGTGAATAAAAAATAAGTTATGAAGAATATCGCGGAGGGTGAAGTACCCCAGTGGTTAGTGCGCGGGATTTGCACTTGGTAGGCCCGGGTTCGATTCCCAAAATTGCCGAATAAAAATAAAGTTATGGAGATTGTCGCGGATGGCACGGTAGCCCAGTGGTTAGCGCGCGGGAATTTCACTCGGTAGGCCCGGGTTCGATTCCCGCCATTGCCAAAACTGCAGCCGTGTTCACGCGGAGTACGATCACGTTAAACGTGTGGGACTGCAAGTCCTTCCGAGAGGTTTGTGGTAGGGGAAGGAGGGTACGGTCTCTTTGGATGCCTCCCCCATTGGGTTCCGGTCTAAATTGTGTGGCACTTCCTGGCCTTCCAAGCAGTTACCTTACACCTTTCTGGTAGGTCGCGCCAACGAGTTTGCCACGGTCAGAATTTTCAAGGGTAGCGAACAGGCTGGTCGCCAAAGGCGGCTAGTAAATAATAAAAGGCAATGTCTGTGTGTGTGTGTGTGTGTGTGTGTGTCTGTCTGTCTTATACACTATACGTTTCGCGACCGCGCGTCGGAGAGCTACGAAATTTGGCAATCGGAGACCCGGGGGGGAGGGAAGGGGACACGTGAAAACCGATTTTCAAAATTCTAATTATTTTTTTATTTATTTAATGTTTTATGCGATTTCGACCTTTTTTTGCCCTTTTTTCTCCACGATCCAGACGTCGTAGAAAAAAACAACTCACACCATCGGAAAGAGCAGACAATTGCGAGTAAAAATATATCAATTTCAAATCTCCATTTCGATTTCTAATATTTTTTAAAGATTTTAAAACAAAAGTCACTTTTGGCTCAAAAAAACGATTTTTGGTTTTTAAATTCTCGCATTGTAAAAAGTACTCATAATTTCGACTAATAATTTACATTTTTAGAAAGCTGAAATATCTGGCATTCTTACAAGTCTAATCTGGTCCAGAAATAATGAAAATTGCCTTCAGGATCGCAATTTTAAAGACGTCATGATTTTAAATTTCTCGGCGTTCCGTTCGTTTCTCCCCCGCTGAAGCAGGGAAGGTGGTGGGTGGGGACGTCAAGGTGGAGGTGACGTCACGGTTCTGAATAGAGCGCCTTTGCTCTATATAAATTATTATATTTATATTTTAAATGATGGGACGATCTGGATTTTTTAAATGTATATTTTAACTTTTGGATATTTTAAATGGATAATTTAATTTTATGGATATTTTAAATGATGGAACAATGAAACAATGGAATGAGGATGATGGAATTAAGCATATGGTCATTTTAAATTGCAAATTAGCGCGCGGGAAGTTAGCGGTAGGCCCGGGTTCGATTCCCGCCACTGCCAAAACTGCCGCCGTGTTTACGTGGAATACGATCACGTTAAATATGTGGGTCCGTAAGTCCTTCCGAGAGGTTGGTGGTAGGGGAAGGAGGATACGGCCCCTGTGGATGCCTCCCCCACTGGGTTCCCGTCTAAATTGGGTGAATATGTAGAAAGTTATGGAGATTGTCGCGGAGGGCGCGGCAGCCCAGTGGTTAGCGCGCGGGAATTGCACTCAGTAGGCCCGGGTTCGATTCCCGCCACTGCCAAAACTTACGCCACGTTCACGCAGAGTACGATCACGTTAAACATGTGGATTCGTGAGTCCTTCCGAGAGGTTGGTGGTAGGGGAAGGAGGGTACGGTCTAAATTGGGTGAATAAAAAGAAAGTTATGGAGATTGTCGCGGAGGGCGAAGTAGCCCAGTGGTTAGCGCGCGGGAATTGAACGCGGTAGGCCCGGGTTCGATTTCCGCCACTGACATGGAGTACGATCACGTTAAACATATGGGTCCGTATGTTTTTCCGAGAGGTTGGTGGTAGGGGAAGGAGGGTACGTTCCCTGTGGATGCCTCCCCCACTGGGTTCCGGTCTAAATTGGGTGGCACATCCTGGCCGTCCAACCAGTTACCAGGCCCGGGTTCGATTCCCAAAATTGCCGCCGTGTTTACGCGGAGTACGAGCACGTTAAACATGTGGGTCCGTGAGTCCTTCCGAGAAGTTGGTGGTAGGGGAAGGAGGGTACGGTCTAAATTGGATGAATAAAAAGAAAGTTATGGAGATTGTCGCGTAGGGCAAAGTAGCCCAATGGTTAGCGCGCGGAAATTGCACTCGGTAGGCCCGGGTTCGATTCCCAAAATTGCCGCCGTGTTTACGCGGAGTACGATCACGTTAAACATGTGGGTCTGTAAGTCCTTCCGAGAGGTTGGTGGTAGGGGAAGAAGGGTACGGTCCCTGTGGATGCTTCTCCCACTTGGTTCCGGTCTAAATTGGGTGAATAAAAAATAAGTTATGAAGAATATCGCGGAGGGTGAAGTACCCCAGTGGTTAGTGCGCGGGATTTGCACTTGGTAGGCCCGGGTTCGATTCCCAAAATTGCCGAATAAAAATAAAGTTATGGAGATTGTCGCGGATGGCACGGTAGCCCAGTGGTTAGCGCGCGGGAATTTCACTCGGTAGGCCCGGGTTCGATTCCCGCCATTGCCAAAACTGCAGCCGTGTTCACGCGGAGTACGATCACGTTAAACGTGTGGGACTGCAAGTCCTTCCGAGAGGTTTGTGGTAGGGGAAGGAGGGTACGGTCTCTTTGGATGCCTCCCCCATTGGGTTCCGGTCTAAATTGTGTGGCACTTCCTGGCCTTCCAAGCAGTTACCTTACACCTTTCTGGTAGGTCGCGCCAACGAGTTTGCCACGGTCAGAATTTTCAAGGGTAGCGAACAGGCTGGTCGCCAAAGGCGGCTAGTCTTCTATATAATAAAAGACAATGTCTGTCTGTGTGTCTGCCTTATACACAATACGTTTCGCGACCGCGCGTCGGAGAGTTACGAAATTTGGCAATCGGAGACCCTGGGGGGTGGGAAGGGGACACGTGAAAACCGATTTTCAAAATTCTAATTATTTTTTTATTTATTTAATGTTTTATGCGATTTCGACCTTTTTTTTATATTTTTGCCCTTTTTTCTCCTCGATCCAGACATCGTAGAAAAAAACAAATCACACCATCGGAAAGAGCAGAGAATTTCGAGTAAAAATATATCAATTTCAAATCTGAATTTCGATTTCTAATATTTTTTAAAGATTTTAAAACAAAAGTCATTTTTTGCTCAAGAAAACGATTTTTGGTTTTTAAATTCTCGCATCGTGAAAAGTACTCATAATTTCGACTAATAATTTACATTTTCAGAAAGGCCAAACATCTGGCATTCTTACAAGTCCAATCTGGTCCAGAAATAATGAAAATTGCCTTCAGGATGGGAATTTTAAAGACGCCATGATTTTAAATTTGTCGGCTACCGGCTCAGTTCCTCAAGGCATTTTCCCCCCATCCGCATTAGTTTCTTCCCCGTCTCCATGGAGACCGCGCTTTCGGTTTTAACTGAATTACGAGCATAAGTGTTGTATACATCGGGCGAAATTATTATATTTATATGATATTTTAAATGGATATTTTTAAATGGATATTTTAAATAATTTAAATGATTGAATTATGGTGGTTTGAATTGTGGTGATGTATTTGAAATTATTATATTTATGGATTGGTGGAACGATATGGTTGATTTTTTTATTTTAAATGGATATTTTAATTTATGGATATTTTAATTTATAGATATTTTAAATGGATATTTTAATTTTATGGCTATTTTAAATGATGGAACGATGGAACGAGGATGGTGGAATTAAGAGCCTAGCATATGGTCGTTATAAATTTAAATTAGCGCGCGGGAAGTTAGCGCGCGAGAATTGCACTCGGTAGGCCTGGGTTCGATTCCCGCCACTGATGCGGAGTACGATCACCTTAAACATATGGGTCGATAATTCCTTCCGAGAGGTTGGTGGCAGGGAAAGGAGGGTACGGTCTCTGTGGATGCCTCCCCCACTGGGTCCTGGTCCAAATTGGGTGAATAAAAAGAAAGTTATGGAGATTGTCGCGGAGGGCGCGGTAGCCCAGTGGTTAGCGTGCGGGAATTTCACTCGGTAGGCCCGGGTTCGATTCCCTCCACTGACAAAACTGCTGCCGTGTTCACGCGGAGTACGATCACGTTAAACATGTGGGTCCGTAAGTCCTTCCGAGAGGTTGGTGGTAGAGGAAGGAGGGTACGCACCCTGTGGATGACTTTCCCACTGGGTTCCGGTCTAAATTGGGTGAATAAAAAGAAGGTTATGGAGATTGTCGCGGAGGGCGCGGTAGCCCAGTGGTTGGCGCGCGGGAATTGCACTTGGTAGGCTAGGGTTCGATTGCCGCCACTGCCAAAACTGCTGCCATTTTCACGCGGAGTACGATCACGTTAAACATGTGGATCCGTAAGTCCTTCCGAGAGGTTGTTGGTAGAGGAAGGAGGGTACGGACCCTGTGGATGCCTCCCCTACTGGGTTCCGGTCTAAATTGGGTGAATAAAAAGAAGGTTATGGAGATTGTCGCGGAGGGCGCGGTAGTCCAGTGGTTAGCGCGCGGGATTTGCACTAGGTAGTTCCGGGTTCGATTCCCGCCACTGCCAAAACTGCCGCCGTGTTCAGGCGGAGTACGATCACGTTAAACATGCGGGACCGTAAGTCCTTCCGAGAGGTTGGTGGTAGGGGAAGGAGGGTACGGTCCCTGTGGATGCCTCCCCCACTGAGTTCCTGTCTAAATTGGGTGGCACTTCCTGGTAGGTCGTTCCTTCTGGTAGGTCGCGCCAGCGAGTGTGCCACGGTTAGAATTTGCCACGGTCAGAATTTTCAAGGGTAGCGAACAGGCTGGTCGCCAAAGGCGGCTAGTCTATATAATAAAAGGCAATGTCTGTCTGTGTGTCTGTCTTATACACTATACGTTTCGCGACCGCGCGTCGGAGAGCTACGAAATTTGGCAATCGGAGACCCGGGGGGGAGGGAAGGGGACACGTGAAAACCGATTTTTAAAATTTTAATTATTTTTTTATTTATTTAATGTTTTATGCGATTTCGACCGTTTTTTGCCCTTTTTGCCCTTTTTTCTCCACGATCCAGACATCGTAGAAAAAAACAAATGACACCATCGGAAAGAGCAGAAAATTTCGAGTAAAAATATATCAATTTCAAATCTGAATTTCGATTTCTAATATTTTTTAAAGATTTTAAAACAAAAGTCACTTTTTGCTCAAGAAAACGATTTTTGGTTTTTAAATTCTCGCATCGTGAAAAGTACTCATAATTTCGACTAATAATTTACATTTTCAGAAAGGTCAAACATCTGGCATTCTTACAAGTCCAATCTGGTCCAGAAATAATGAAAATTGCCTTCAGGATCGCAATTTTAAAGACGTCATGATTTTAAATTTCTCGCCGTTCCGCTCGGCGTGACGCTTCGTTTCTCCCCCGCTGAAGCAGGGAAGGTGGTGAGTGGGGACGTCAAGGTGGAGGTGACGTCACGGTTCTGTATATGCATAGCGATGGGTGGGACAATAAGAAACCGAATTAGTTTTTACTTTCCGTTTCCCGCGCTTCCGATTTTAAATGAAATAAGAGCTTAACATATGCACTGTAGAAATTATTATATTTACATTTTAAATGATGGAACGATATGGATTTTTTAAATGGATATTTTAATTTTATGGATATTTTAAATGATGGAACGATGGATATTTTAATTTTATGGATATTTTAAATGATGGAACGATGGATATTTAAATTTTATGGATATTTTAAACGATGGAACAATGGAATGAGGATGATGGAATTAAGAGCTTAGAGAGCATATGGTCATTTTAAATTGTAAATTAGCGCGCGGGAAGTTAGCGGTAGGCCCGGGTACGATTCCCGCCACTGCCAAAACTGCCGAAGTGTTCACGCGGAATACGATCACGTTAAACATGTGGGCCCGTAAGTCCTTCCGAGAGGTTGGTGGTAGGGGAAGGAGGGTACGGTCCCTGTGGATGCCTCCTTCACAGGGTTCCCGTCTAAATTGGGTGAATATAAAGAAAGTTGCGGAGGGCGAGGCAGCCCAGTGGTTAGCGCTCAGGAATTGCACTCGGTAGGCCCGGGTTCGATTCCCGCCACTTCCAAAACTGCCGCCGTGTTCACGCGGAGTACGATCACGATAAACATGTGGGTCCGGAAGTCCTTCCGAGAGGTTGGTGGTAGGGGAAGGAGGGTACGGTCCCTGTGGATGCCTCCCTCACAGGGTTCCCGAAAGCCCAGACCATCCGGCTCGTCCTTGGACTTAGAGCATCAGAATGAATGGTCGGGAAAATTTTTGTAAGCGGAGGCCATCCGCCAGGTACCCCACGTCCGCCCGGAACAACCAACACCAGTTTATTTTAACATCAAAGTATTTACATTCCAGTTACAGAAGTTCAACAGCTTTCAACAGTTATGCTGGAAAATTTAAATTCCCAAAACAGACGGGGGACAGATATTCCAAGATTGATATTAAACACAACATTTCACATTACACTTCAAACAAAAACACTGCAAACAACAAAAAAGAGTCAGAAGATCTATTAAAATCAAAAAGTAAGGGTTTAAGGTTTTGATTAATCAAAGAGCAAAGAATTAAAAGTTTAAGAATTTAAGAATAAAGGATTTAATATCTCAAAGTAAAGATTTAAATATGAAGTTCAATAAGATAATTAATGTCGAAACAGGGGAAGACAAATCAAAAGTAAGAGTTTAGACATCTTAATTCTCATTCTTTTTCTAAGTTCAAGGTATTCCCAAATTTAACCAATTTTAATAGAATGAATAATCTGAGGTAAAACATTTAACATCAGTTCTTAACTTAAAGTAAAATTATCAAAAT
The DNA here is from genome assembly GCA_951213105.1 of Amaurobius ferox. Taxonomy (NCBI): domain Eukaryota; kingdom Metazoa; phylum Arthropoda; class Arachnida; order Araneae; family Amaurobiidae; genus Amaurobius; species Amaurobius ferox. Next base: position 137,729,430 of record OX578137.1, read on the forward strand.
TCAGTCTCAAAAATTAAAGTTTAGAGAGGAAGTTCAACAGGTCGATGAGGCTCAAACACCAAGCCGAGTCTCTTCACAAGTAACAAATCCACGAGGTGAAGGGTCTCGAAATCCTGGAATTTTATGTTATGTTCCATATCTCTTTATTATGGATTTACATTATCTCTATATTTCTATGTGAATTTATAGTATTTCCATATACATATCTATATATATAATGTTTTGTAATATTTATATATTTATATATTCAAGCTTTGCAATATTTCAATGTATATAATCTATCTATGTAGATCTATAATATTTCTTCATTTATGTTTACCTCTATAACATTATATAAAATTTATATTTACAATATATTTATATATTCCAGCTTTATAATTTTTCAATATATGTAAATTATCAATGTAGATTTATAATATTTCTATGTCTATATTTACATTTATGATTTTATATAATATTTATATTTACAAGATTTTTAATACTCATTTATTTCTATACTTTATATTTGTCATCTGTTTTATCTATATCATCAAGGCAATGGAGACCCATTCACCAAACCAACATATTTATTTACAAGCACAAGTTGAACCCAGGAGCAAATAGACAAACATTGATCACATGACATTGATAGCAGTAAAGATCACACCCTCGTCACTTCACCTTATTAGAAATTTCTCTCGCAACACGAACACAGTTCTGTATTTTATTTATTAGAGTTTTGTTTTTGCAGACATTGGAAAACCAAGCTGCACGATGACTAGGGGAAGGACGAACGAGGTGGAAATTTTTAGTATGGGGACAGGAAAATATATAATGATCCGCATCTCCGAAAACGTTACAAATACAATTAGAGGTATTTTTGTGTTTAAAATATTTTAAGTAATCTAAAAAGGGGCCGTGTCCTGTAATAAAATAGATCAGGTTTTTGTTAAAAATTTGGAGGGAAGGATTTACCTGATAGAGGAAGTCGATAATACGCGACGGATCATGAGTTCGGGGGGATATATAGTCGTTTAAGTATTGCTGCCAGGAGTTTAGAAGGTGTTTTTTACAATAAGCAGTTAAAAGGGAGAAAGGGTAGGGGATCGAATAAGGGAGTCCAGAATTAGCAGCTTCTTTAGCAAGGGTATCAGCAGCTTCATTTCCCAATATTCCTGCATGGGCCTTAACCCATCGGAGGTTAATTAATTTTGATGCCGAATGTGCCAAATGTTTGATATCTCTCAGAAGTTTAGTTTTGTTTTTTACGGATTTGAGTGCCAGAATAGAGGACAAGCTATCAGAGAATATATTGACTTTTAAGTTGTTGTCCATGGCCCATTGAATTGCTATCTTAATGGCTGAAATTTCAGCCTGAAATACTGTGTTCCCGCTGGAGAGTTTATATGCAAATGTTTCAACCAGGTCACTTTTGTTATATATACAGACGGCAAAGCCAATTTTGTCTTCCATCTTTGATCCGTCTGTATAAATGTTATAGTCAGAGAAGGATGAAGGTTCTGAAGATCGGAGATTTACAATTCGAAGAGAGGGGTGTGTAAGTGAGAAGGGGACCAGGGAATCAAAAAGGGAGGGAGCAGGGAGAGAGGAGTCAGGGAAAAGATCAGTTTGGAGATGCCTAAAATGGAATTTTTTGTAAAGAGTATGTATTACGAATTGAATAGGGGGAATTCCTGTGATTGAATAAAGAGAGATGCTCGAAGTTGTTCTAAAGCCGGTTGAAATTTTTAAAAGGAAAATCCTTTGCAGAGAAATAAGACGTGTAATTTGTTCCCCCGTTAAGTTTTTACCCCATATCCCAGAGCTAAAAGTAATAATCTTCTCTATTACAGTAAGATACCAGATTTTAAGGTATGACTTGTTTACACCCCAGTTGTTACCCGCGATTTTCCCGAAAGTAGAAGAGAGCTTTAAGCATTTCTCTTTAAGATAAAAAATGTGAGGACTCCAGGTAAGATTATCATCTATGATGATTCCCAAATATTTGAGGTGACGTGTAATTTTGATTGGTTTGTTTAGGATTTTTATTCTTGGATTTTGGCGGCGTTTTGCTCTTGTTTTGTTGAAAATTATGCACTGGGATTTTTCCGAAGAGATGGAGAGATGAAGGGAAGAGAGGGAAGAGGTAAGGGAGGTCAATAGGCAGTTAGTGCGGAGAGTAACCTGAGCGAGGGAGTCACCAAACGTCACCACCCCGAGATCATCAGCGAAAGCCTGTAGATATTGGATGTCATTATTCAGTTGCAAGGTTTTATTAAAGTAGATGTTCCACAGGATAGGGGACAAGCACGAACCCTGTGGAGCACCAATAGAGATTGTTTTGGAAGTGGAATAGATTTCATCTGAGTAGGTTATCTGCCGGGAGCTTAAGTATGAATATATAAAGGTTTGATATTCTGGAGGTAAATGGATATTTTCAAGCGTAGAGGGAAGGATGTTCCAATCTAATGAATCGAACGCTCCGCTGATGTCCACAGTGGTGAGCGAAACAAAATGACCCGGTTTAAACTTTCGAATCTCAGTGACCAAGGTGTGAGTAGCCTCCTCACAGCTGACCATCTCGCGAAACCCAAATTGAAGAGGGTGAAGAGCCCCTTTGGTCAAAAGCCAGTAGTTTAATTTATTTACGAAGATTTTTTCTAAAATTTTTCCGAAGGTCGGTAGGAGACATATCGATCGGTAGGAAGAGCATAGAGTGGGGTCTTTACCTGGTTTATTTAGAAACAGAATTTTGGCATTTCTTAAGCATATGGGAAAATAGCAATATCTAAAACACAAGTTAAAAATCCTTGAAAAAAGGAAGGGAAATGAATTATATAAAGTTTTCCATATTTTAAAATCTATTTTATCTAATCCCGGAGCTTTACCATTAGGGAGATTATTGATGACCAAGGAGAGCTCTTCATCCGAAACCGAACCCATCCCATCGTCCGGAAGTGAATATTCAGGAAAGCCGGTGAAGGAACTATCATCTCTAAAGCTATGGTCCAAAAGACGTCGAATTTTAGAAGAGTAGTCCATGTTCAGATCGTCAGGAAATTGTAAATTAATGTTGTTAAATTTGTTTTCTTTTTGAAATGCAAATTTAAAGTGTGTGCCGAATTTTGAAGAGCAGTCTGTACAAAAATTTCTCCAGGATTCCGTTTTAGATTTATTGATTAGTTTTTTGTATCTGGCACGATTAAGTTTGTATTTAATTTTGATCTCGGAAATCTGTTCCGAGGGAGCAGAGTTTCTCTCAAGTGATATTATACGTTTCTTCAAGGCTGTAACAAAATTGCGTAATTTAGCTAGCGAGGGATTCCACCATTTAAAACCAGGGCGGTTATTAACTTTTTTCTTTTTAATGTTTTGAAAGGCGCAAGTCTGAGTGATTTGAATGAAGTTTTGAATGAATTTGTTAAGGGTGGTGGAATCAGAAATTTCGTCAAGAGATCTAGAAAGGGAAGGGAGGTGGGTTTTAAAGTGATAAATGAATTTACCAATGGAATAATTAGTTTTTAGAAAAAAGGAGGTGTCCGGAGGAGGGTCAAGTTCTAGCGTTATTTTAATATAGCGGTGGTCACTAAAGGAATCAGTTGAGAGAATCTCCCATTTTTGAATATGGTCGAATAGACCGTATGAAACTAAAGTTAAGTCAGGGAATCCTTTACCAGAGTGTGATACGAATGTTGGGCCACAAGCGGGATCGTTTACCACAATTAAATTATTTTCTAAACAGAAGTCCACTACGCTGTAACCCCGTTGATCAATGAATGCATATCCCCACATCAAAGCCCGGGCGTTGAAGTCTCCAAGGATGAGGTAATCAGATGAGAAGAAATCGAATTCTGATAACTCCGAGAGAATTTCAGTAATTGGTTGGTGAGGTGGGCAGTATATAGAGATAATATTAATTTTTTTTTTATTCGGAAGGCAAATCTCTGCGGCCACAAAGGCTGTAGATTTAAATTTAAGGACCGCAGGGATGTTAGGGTTAAGAAAAAGTAAAGAGGCTTTATTGGATGTGGAGTTAAATTGTTTGATTCCGAGAGGAGGGCGTAATACCGACCCCTCGGAAAGAAAAGGTTCCTGCAAGCTCACTATGTCTAAAGATTTTTCTATTGCGTATTGTAGTAGATTGTTGTGAGCAGAGAGTGAGTGGTTTGCATTAATTTGTAATATTTCAATCACCATCGGGAGAATTCAACGCAACGGAGCACAGATGAGGGAATCAACAAAGCACAAAAATATATGAATAAAAGGTACATTATATCAACACTTATAAGGCACAAACACAAAGAAGCACACTTCAACATACTATATATCACTCAATGCCTTCACGCCGTTTTTTGAAGTTCTTTAATGCGGGAAAGTTCCCTTTGCATGGCTGAACAGTTTGCTCTATCTCGAGCATTATGGTTTGTTTTCCAACCTAATGTTGGGTCATCGTGTATGGCAGTGGAGCAATTGACACGAACAGGCTCTCTCACCCGGCACGTCTTGAATGTGTGGTCAGTGTCTGCACACTGGGAACAATTTCCCGTGATCCATGAGCAGCTGCCAGCCGAGTGACCGAACCCCTGGCATTTGAAGCAGATCTGTATTGAAAAATACTTCCTGATGGAAAAGTATTGGAAGTGATGAAATACACGTCGATTGTCCATCAGAATTTTTGCAGAAGTTGAATCCAGCAACATAACCCAATTTACAGTTCCTGATCTATTTTTAAATGTTTTTAGTATCCGGAAGTCCTGTAGCTGTTCTGGAGGTAAGTTCCTAATTATCATGAGCTTAACGTCCTGCTCCTGAAAGTCGTCTGGCATATTGAACAGAATTACTGCCTGTTTCCGGGAGGGAGGTTTAGTGATAGTAAATTTTTCGTTCAGAGATGAATTAGCAAATTTTGGTAAGAGTTGATCTACGTCTTTCTCCCTGCAGGTAATTTTGAGTGTACCGTTACTGAGGGATGAGATGTTCTGCACCCGAACTGAAGAGGGGCAACGGGAGGACATCAGGTCGCGATGTAATTGCTCTATATCTTTCTTTCTGTCTTTTCCCTGAAGCAATATGCTTGCAAAGGTTGGCTTTTCAACTGGTTCTTTAGTTTTTAGTGCAGGAGGTGGTATTTTAATTACTGACAGATTTTTCTTGACTGCCTTTTCCACAAGTTTGGGGAGGTCATCCGATATGCTCTTAGTAAATAGATCTAGCTTGGTGGTTATTGAGTTTTTGAGCTGATCTAGATCTTCGTTAAGGGAATTTCTGATGCCCTGTAGAGCACAGGATGAGTCCAGCATCAAAGGAAAGGGAGTCTCCTGTATTTCACTTTCGAATCGTTGACAAGCTGAATGTATATCAGTAAATTTCCTGTCCAGATATTTCTTGTGGGCTACGGTTGTACGGACTCTTTTTGCCAAGTATCTCTGTAGTTGACTACAGTACCTCTGTATCTTTGTTAAGAATACATTGCATGAGTCACCAGAATCATCTGGTATATCTGTTGTGGTGGTTTCGGAGTTATTATCATCCATATTATTCATATCATCATTATTGCCATGCTCACAGGGTTCCCGTCTAAATTGGGTGAATATAAAGAAAGTTGCGGAGGGCGAGGCAGCCCAGTGGTTAGCGCTCAGGAATTGCACTCGGTAGGCCCGGGTTCGATTCCCGCCACTTCCAAAACTGCCGCCGTGTTCACGCGGAGTACGATCACGATAAACATGTGGGTCCGGAAGTCCTTCCGAGAGGTTGGTGGTAGGGGAAGGAGGGTACGGTCCCTGTGGATGCCTCTCCCACTGGGTTCCGTTCTAAATTGGGTAAATAAAAAGAATGTTATGGAGATAGTCGCTGGGGGCGAAGAAGCCCAGTGGTTAGCGCGCGGGAATTGCACTCAGTAGGCCCGGGTTCGATTCCCAAAATTGCCGCCGTGTTTACGCGGAGTACGATCACGTTAAACATGTGGGTCCGTGAGTCCTTCCGAGAAGTTGGTGGTAGGGGAAGGAGGGTACGGTCTAAATTGGATGAATAAAAAGAAAGTTATGGAGATTGTCGCGTAGGGCAAAGTAGCCCAATGGTTAGCGCGCGGAAATTGCACTCGGTAGGCCCGGGTTCGATTCCCAAAATTGCCGCCGTGTTTACGCGGAGTACGATCACGTTAAACATGTGGGTCTGTAAGTCCTTCCGAGAGGTTGGTGGTAGGGGAAGAAGGGTACGGTCCCTGTGGATGCTTCTCCCACTTGGTTCCGGTCTAAATTGGGTGAATAAAAAATAAGTTATGAAGAATATCGCGGAGGGTGAAGTACCCCAGTGGTTAGTGCGCGGGATTTGCACTTGGTAGGCCCGGGTTCGATTCCCAAAATTGCCGAATAAAAATAAAGTTATGGAGATTGTCGCGGATGGCACGGTAGCCCAGTGGTTAGCGCGCGGGAATTTCACTCGGTAGGCCCGGGTTCGATTCCCGCCATTGCCAAAACTGCAGCCGTGTTCACGCGGAGTACGATCACGTTAAACGTGTGGGACTGCAAGTCCTTCCGAGAGGTTTGTGGTAGGGGAAGGAGGGTACGGTCTCTTTGGATGCCTCCCCCATTGGGTTCCGGTCTAAATTGTGTGGCACTTCCTGGCCTTCCAAGCAGTTACCTTACACCTTTCTGGTAGTTACCTTACACCTTTATGGATATTTTAATTTATAGATATTTTAAATGGATATTTTAATTTTATGGCTATTTTAAATGATAGAACGATGGAACGAGGATGGTGGAATTAAGAGCCTAGCATATGGTCATTATAAATTTAAATTAGCGCGCGAGAATTGCACTCGGTAGGCCTGGGTTCGATTCCCGCCACTGATGCGGAGTACGATCACCTTAAACATATGGGTCGATAATTCCTTCCGAGAGGTTGGTGGCAGGGAAAGGAGGGTACGGTCTCTGTGGATGCCTCCCCCACTGGGTCCTGGTCCAAATTGGGTGAATAAAAAGAAAGTTATGGAGATTGTCGCGGAGGGCGCGGTAGCCCAGTGGTTAGCGTGCGGGAATTTCACTCGGTAGGCCCGGGTTCGATTCCCTCCACTGACAAAACTGCTGCCGTGTTCACGCGGAGTACGATCACGTTAAACATGTGGGTCCGTAAGTCCTTCCGAGAGGTTGGTGGTAGAGGAAGGAGGGTACGGACCCTGTGGATGACTTTCCCACTGGGTTCCGGTCTAAATTGGGTGAATAAAAAGTAGGTTATGGAGATTGTCGCGGAGGGCGCGGTAGCCCAGTGGTTGGCGCGCGGGAATTGCACTCGGTAGGCTCGGGTTCGATTGCCGCCACTGCCAAAACTGCTGCCATTTTCACACGGAGTACGATCACGTTAAACATGTGGATCCGTAAGTCCTTCCGAGAGGTTGTTGGTAGAGGAAGGAGGGTACGGACCCTGTGGATGCCTCCCCTACTGGGTTCCGGTTTAAATTGGGTGAATAAAAAGAAGGTTATGGAGATTGTCGCGGAGGGCGCGGTAGCCCAGTGGTTAGCGCGCGGGATTTGCACTAGGTAGGTCCGGGTTCGATTCCCGCCATTGCCAAAACTGCCGCCGTGTTCAGGCGGAGTACGATCACGTTAAACATGCGGGACCGTAAGTCCTTCCGAGAGGTTGGTGGTAGGGGAAGGAGGGTACGGTCCCTGTGGATGCCTCCCCCACTGAGTTCCTGTCTAAATTGGGTGGCACTTCCTGGCCCTCCAAACAGTTACCTTACACTTTACTGGTAGGTCGCGCCAGTGAGTGTGCCACGGTTAGAATTTGAAACGGTCAGAATTTTCAAGGGTAGCGAACAGGCTGGTCGCCAAAGGCGGCTAGTCTATATAATAAAAGGCAATGTCTGTGTGTGTGTGTGTGTGTGCGTCTGTCTGTCTTATACACTATACGTTTCGCGACCGCGCGTCGGAGAGCTACGAAATTTGGCAATCGGACACCCGGGGGGGAGGGAAGGGGACACGTGAAAACCGATTTTCAAAATTCTAATTATTTTTTTATTTATTTAATGTTTTATGCGATTTCGACCGTTTTTTGCCCTTTTTGTACTTTTTTCTCCACGATCGGGACGTCGTAGAAATAAACAAATCACACCATCGGAAAGAGCAGACAATTGCGAGTAAAAATATATACACTTCAAATTTCAATTTCGATTTCTAATATTTTTTAAAGATTTTAAAACAAAAGTCACTTTCGGTTCAAAAAAACCAACTTTTGTTTTTAAATCCTTCCATCGTAAAAACTACTCATAATTTCGACTAATAATTTACATTTTTAGAAAGGCCAAAGATCTGGCATTCTTACAAGTCTAATCTGGTTAAGAAATATTGAAAATTGCCTACAGGATCGCAATTTTAAATACGTGATGATTTTATATTTCTTGCCCAATACTCGGCGAAGAACCGATTCTTCCCCGACATTTTTCCCCCCGCAGTAGTTTTTCCCCCGTTTCCATGGAGACCAGGCTTCGGGTTTTAAATGTATTAAGAGCTTAGCATTTGTATTGGATAGATACATCGGGTGAAATTATTATATTTATATGATATTTTAAATGGATATTTTAAATTATTTAAATGATTGAATTATGGTGGATAGAATTCTGGTGATGTATTTGAAATTATTATATTTATGGATTGGTGGAACGATATGGATGATTCATAGAATGATATGGATTTTTTAAATGGATATTTTAATTTATGGTTATTTTAAATGAATATTTGAATTTCTGGATATTTTAAATGGACATTTCAATTTTATGGATATTTTAAGTGATGGAACGATGGATATTTTAATTTTATGGATATTTTAAATACCATATGGTCATTATAAAATTAAAATTAGCGCACGGGAATCGCACTCGGTAGATCCGGGTTCGATTCCCGCCACTGCCTAAACTGCCTCCGTGTTCAGGCGGTGTACGATCACATTAAACATGTGGGTCCGTAAGTCCTTCCGAGAGGTTGTTGGTAGGGGAAGGAGGGTACGGTCCCAGTGGATACCTCTCCCACTGGGTTCCGGTCTAAATTGGGTGAATAAAAAGAAAGTTGTGGAGAATGTCGCGGAGGGCGAAGTAACCCAGTGGTTAGAGCGCGGGATTTGCACTTGGTAGGCCCGGGTTCGATTCCCTCCACTGACAAAACTGCTGCCGTGTTCACGCGGAGTACGATCACGTTAAACATGAGTAGATAAGAAAGGGGCGTTCTGCAACGAAGGCGGAATAATGCGGAATGCGGAATCCAAGATGGCGGCCATTCCGCATTCTGTGATCCTGGACGGGGGTGTAAAAGGGGGGGAAAATGAAAAAAAGTGGGGGTAAAAATTTTGGAGAAACTTTTTGTCGGGTGGCAACGATGTCGTAGTCTTGTACGAGGGGTTGAGGGGGAAATAAATTTTTTGGGTGAGATTTTTCTAAGTAGGGGAGAAACTTTTTTGGGGATGGCAACGGCTGAGGTTCTGCAACGAAGGCGGAATAATGCGGAATGCGGAATCCAAGATGGCGGCCATTCCGCATTCTGTGATCCTGGACGGGGGTGTAAAAGGGGGGGAAAATGAAAAAAAAGTGGGGGGTAAAAATTTTGGAGAAACTTTTTGTCGGGTGGCAACGATGTCGTAGTCTTGTACGAGGGGTTGAGGGGGAAATAAATTTTTTGGGTGAGATTTTTCTAAGTAGGGGAGAAACTTTTTTGGGGATGGCAACGGCTGAGGTTCTGCACAGAAGGCGGAATGAAACCATCAGCGCCCCCTAGCGGCAGAAAGTGGAATTAAAATTGGAACTTAGAAATATTTTTCTGTTTAGGTTGCCATAGCAACACCTGTGGGGTAGAAACTTTTTTGGGGATGGCAACGGTTGAGGTTCTGCACGGAAGGCGGAATGAAACCATCAGCGCCCTCTAGCGGCAGAAAGGAGAATTAAAATTGGGAATTTTTCTGATAGTTGAGATTTTTTTTTCTTACATTTTTTCGCAAATGTAAGTTTTTTACTTTTCAAAAACCACACTTGTGCCGTTTTCTCTATGGAAATTAACATAGGTTTTCGGACTTGTGCTATTTTTTAACGTTTTTTCACAAAAACATACTTTTTACTAACAAAATTTCGTAAATGCAAGTTTTTTTCTTATATTTTTTCGCAAATGTAAGTTTTTTACTTTTCAAAAACCACACTTGTGCCGTTTTCTCTATGGGAATTAACATAGGTTTTCACACTTGTGCTATTTTTTAACGTTTTTTCACAAAAACATACTTTTTACTTGTAAAAAACTAACAAAAACGCGTTTTTAAAGTAGCAGAATCGCGTGAATTGGTGTTTTAAAGTAGTAGAATCGCGTGAATTGGTGTTTTAAAGTAGCAGAATCGCGTGAATTGGTGTTTTAGAGTAGCAGAATCGTATGAATCGGGTGTATGGGAATCTCGAGAATCTCGGGAATCTCGGGAATTGAGTGTATAGGAGGGGTGTGTTTCCTCAACCGGTCTTTGAGTCTTGGTATTCAAAGAGGTCGGTCAGGATGAAGCGAGTTAGATTTCGTGAGGAGGTATGCATTATAGAGGTACCCAAAGATGAAGATCGCAAGGGATTCTGGGAAATTGACGCCCAGCGTTTCAGAGAGCGCATTTTAAGATTTGGCGTTATTTTTAAATCTGTATATAAAAGAGGCGAGAAGAGCGATTAAGTTTATTTAAAGTCATGTCTTCGAGAGAGGAGGTTATTGTGACGTGTGTCTATCTGATAACTGTTTTAATAGTATACATTACAACGGAAGTTTTGATTGATTTAAATATACCAAGGGATTTTATTCTGCATTTAAACGAATCTGTGAATATTTCCATGTTGGAATGATGGACGGAACCTATCAAGACCCCAAGCACCCCGCAAGTTTCGGTGGAGTGGATAGCATATATCGTGCTCTTCAAGGAAAAGTACCCAAGAAGGAAATTCAGAATTGGCTACAAGGTGTGGATGCCTATACATTACACAAGCCAGTTCAGCGGAAATTTAAAACCAACCGTGTTATAGTGTATTCTATAGATCAGCAATGGCAAGCCGATTTAGCTGATATGTCAACACTCAGTCGACAGAATGATGGATTTCGCTACATCTTAACATGCATTGATATTTTATCCAAGTATGCATGGGCTATACCCCTGAAGCACAAGAGAGGGGTAGATATCGTGAACGCCTTTCAGACGATATTTAAAGAGCGCATTCCAAAATCTCTGCAGACGGATCAAGGTACAGAATTTAAGAATCAGAAATTTCAAAAATTACTTAAAGAACATCATATCAGGTTTTTTACAACGTTTAACACCACAAAAGCATCTGTTGTTGAGAGGTTTAACAGAACCCTTAAGACAAAAATGTGGAAATACTTTACCAATCAGAATACTTATCGCTATTTGGATGTATTGGACTCGTTGATGGATAGCTATAATCATACCTATCACTCCAGCATTAAGAAAGCCCCTGTGAATGTGAATTCGGACAATGAACAAGAAGTGTGGTTTACGCTCTATGGTAACCTGCCTAAGGGTGTATCCAAATGTATTTTAAATGCGGGGGACACTGTGCGAGTATCCAAGATTAAAATGACCTTTGAGAAGGGGTATGAAACAAATTGGTCGGAAGAATTATTTAAAGTGACAGAATGTGTGAAACGAGAACCTGCTGTATACAGAATCCAAGATTTACTAGGAGAACCCATACAAGGTAGCTTTTACCTGCAAGAACTACAAAAAGTGAGAATGAAAGAGGAATTCCCCATTGAAAAAGTGTTAAAGAAACGTTTCAAGAAGAATAATATGGAATACTTTGTAAAATACCGAGGTTATCCCCACAAGTTTAATCAGTGGATACCTGCCTCTGATTTATCCGCCCTATAAAAGCAAGGGACGCCTGTTTCTGAAATCAGTTGATACGATGAGTTTCTACGTGACACTTCCTAGTGATAGCTCGATGAGCTACTTTCCTGAGAATAAAATTTCACATTTTATTACGAGATTACCCACCCCTATAGAGCTAAAGGGAAGCTGGGAGATTGGAATTACAGAGTTTTTATACCCCCATACGTGGATGAATATAACTGCCGAGAACAATTTTATTGGATTTGATCTAGGAGATGGTAAAATGCTTGTACGTAGAATACCAGCGGGATATTACGAAACCATCCCAGACATTTTGAAAGCTATTTTTATTAAAGACCACCAAAACAAGATCTCCTTTCATTATAATCCTGTTACGAAACGAGTACGCATCAAAGTAAAGAACAAAGCAAGAGTGATTTTAGACAAAGGAATGGCTCAAGTACTGGGTTTTAATCCCATGGTGATTGAATCGGACTCTCATTTAGAAACCAGTGTGGAAGGACCCTACGTTGCAGATGTGAACGCTCATTATCATGTACTGTTTGTGTATTCCGACATTGTGGAACCCCAAATTGTGGGAGATGTACTAGCACCCCTTTTACGCATAGTGAAAGTGGCCGGAAACGACGGTGAATTGGTTTCTCTAACATTCGACCGCCCCCACTATTTACCTGTGAGTAGAAAGATGATTGACACTTTGGAAATCGTTATAAGGACACACACAGGCGAACTCACGCCATTTGAACGCGGACGCTCGTACGTGAAGCTACACTTTCGCCAAAAGTATCTCTCATGATGTATGTGCCTTATGAATGTTGCCAGAAATCTTTTGAAGACTACTATCTTCAGCAAACCGGTAATGGATTGGATTATTATCAAGGATCTGCATTTCAAAAAGGATATGGATTTGGAAGTTTGTTTCGTTCCTTTTTTAGAGCGGCTGTACCCATTCTAAAATCGGGTGCCAAAGCCGTGGGAAAACAAATATGGCAGAGTGGACTCAATGTGATGGGAGATGTATCCAGAGGAGAAGATTTAAAAGTGGCAGCCAAACGCCATTTAAAAGAAGCAGGTCGTAATTTAACAGACAAGGCTGCAACCCAGATGAAGACTATGATTGGTTCTGGAAAAAGCAATAAAAAGAGGAAGCGATCCGAGAATCACTTCATTCCCACTTCAGCAAAGAAAGCGAGAACACGAGATATTTTCTCCTAAAGATGTCTATCCATAAAGATTCTTCACCGTGTACCAAGAGCGAATTGGATTTATTCGTGACCCCACCTACTCAGACAGCTATAGAAAAAGGACATTTTATCGAATACCACCCCCTCTCTAATATACGAGATGGAGGCCCCGTGGAATTTAACATATCTGGAAGCGGAGATGAATATATGGATCTGGGTTCTTCCTTTCTATACGTGAAAGCAAAGATTGTGAAATCGGATGGATCACCTATAGCCGACAAAGAACCCGTGGCTCCCGTGAACTTATTTCTACATTCCCTGTTCTCCCAAGTGGATGTGAGTTTGAATGACCGAGTTATTTCTTCAGCGACCAACACCTATCCCTACAGAGCTTATATAGAAACCCTCTTGAACTATGGAGCCGATGCCAAGAAAAGTTTACTGACCTGTGAATGTTTTTTTAAAGACACCCATCTGAGTAATACCAACCCTCTTGCAGAAAAGGATGCTAACGAAGGACTTAAACAAAGATATGAATTAAGCAAACAAAGCCAAACTGTGGATATGATTGGACAGATTCATTCAGACATTTTTCAGCAGAATTGCCTTATATTGAATTTAGTGGACATGAAGATGAAGATGACACGTAGCAAATCAGATTTTTGTTTAGTGTCTAGTGCTGCCAAACCTGATTATAAAGTGATGATAGAGCATGATTCCATGTTTATTCGAAAAGTGAAATTGGGCCCCGGCGTGTTACTGGGACATATAAAAGCCCTGGAGAAGCACACGGCCAAGTATCCCATTAACCGCGTTCTGTGTAAGACGTATTCTGTTTCTAAAGGCAGTTGGTCTTTTATGCAGGAAAATGCCTTTTTAGGTGTGATGCCTAAAAGAGTGGTCGTTGCCTGTTTAAACAATGCGGGTATGAATGGACAGTATGATTCTAACCCTTTCCTGCTAGGTCATTACAACGTGAATTTTCTATGTGTCTACGTGGATGGACTTCCAGTACCCAGCAGACCCTTGGAATTGAACTTTAACCAAAACAACTATATCCGTGCCTATCACACCTTATTCCCTGGATTTAACCAAGACAAAGGAATTCATCTGACTCGAGACGAATTTGCAAAAGGATTTACCTTGTACGCATTTGATTTATCACCTGACATGTGCGATGGCCCTCATATGAATCTACAGCACCAGGGAAATTTACGATTGGAAATCAAGTTTTCGGAAGCTTTAAAGGAAACCATCTCCATTCTACTGTATGCTGAATTTGAAAACGTGGTTGAAATTAACAAGTCTAGACATATTTTGTGTGATTTTGCCAATTAATCATGGAAAGCCAGCAATTGGATAAAGCCCTCTCCAAGAATCCTATAACCAAGAACGCATTTCTGGGCGTTTTTCCGAGTGATTTACTACCCCAAGACATTATGACATTCCCAGCCTGTTTGGTTTCCAACGTGGACGCTTCGACCGATCCAGGAAGCCATTGGGTAGCCTTCTACATGCAAGATAAAGACTCGATAGAATTCTTTGAATCTTATGGACACCCACCCACAGCCTTTGAAGGACCCCTCTCGGACTTTGTTTCTACGTTCCAGCACCAAGAGTACAACCCCATGCCTCTACAAAGCAATGTAACAGCTGTTTGTGGACACTATTGTATCTATTATTTGTATTCAAGATGTCGCGGATCTTCTTTGAAAGACTTTTTATTACCCTTTGTACCCCACGATGTATGTAATGATGTTAATGTATATAACTTTGTAACCAAGCGCTTTCACATAAGTGCACCTTTTTACCAATAAATATGGATGTCAACATACTGATCTTGTTATTTACGATGGAGTTCCCATCCTTACAACACCCCTTTACTATGGTTATTTCGGGTCCCACAGGATGTGGGAAGAGTTTTTTTGTGCGGGATATGATTAAACATAGGCGGGATATGTTTTCGCCTCCTCCGGACAAAATCGTGTGGTTCTATGGGATCCACCAGCCTTTATACGATGAAATACCAAACGTTTTGTTTGTGGAAGGATTGTCTAAAAACTATCAAGAGTATCTGGGATTGAATACTCTCTTTATTATAGACGATTTAATGAGTGAATGTGGTAACGATAAACGATTAACCCATCTGTTTACGAGAGGAAGTCATCATTTAAATCTAAGTGTGGTGTTTATTACACAATTTTTTTCATAAAGGGAAAGAAATGCGTGAAATTACTCTGAATGCCCATTATCTCCTACTCTGTAAGAATCGAAGAGACATGAGCCAAATCATACATTTGGGAAAGCAACTGTTTCCCAGACACCTGCCTTTCTTCCAAGAAGTGTACGAAGATGCTACTCGAGAACCTTATTCTTATTTGTTTATAGACCTGCGCAGTGAGACTCCAGAAGAGATGCGTTTGCGCACCTCGATTTTACCCGATCAGACACAATACGTGTATAAACTGAGGCATTAAACCTTTTTCGAAATGGATAAATGAATACGCATGCGCAGTATTCTCTCAGTTGTGAAGATGACACTCAGCAAGCAACAACAGAAGCAATTACGGCTGCTTCATTTATGTCCCACCAAACTACGAAAGAACTTGTTAAAAAAGATTCCTCGTTCCTGTATAAAAGCCATCTGTGAGTGTAGCCTGAATACATTAAAGGGTAATATCCCACTTACGACACAACAAAAGAGCAAACTTCGACATCACAAGACTGTTTTACGAGAATTGGCAGACAAGCGTAAGCCACTGTACCTGAAACGCAAGCTTATTATTCAGAAAGGCGGTTTTCTGAACTTACTCATCCCAGCAGCCCTCAGTGTGATTACAACCCTTTTCAATGGAGCACGCTAAAAAGTATGCCTTGCTTCCTGAAGACTCTTTGTCTAAACATGTTGCTACAGAAAAGTATAGAACCCATTTCGATAAGGAAATGGCTCGTATTCTCAACAGTTCCCTGAGTGAAGATCATAAAGTGAAACTTTATTATGAACTTTTACAAAAGAAAATAAAGATGGATTCTTTCAACACACGGATACGAGTGTCTCACAAGGAACCTCTTCTGAATACGCAAGTATCGTACAAAGATCTTCTCAATACACAAGTATCGTACAAAGACCTTCTCGAGAATATGGATACAGATACGGATACAGAGATGAAAATATCCGAAGATGCCCTACCAAAGCAGAACACCTCGAGATATGAAGATATTATTTTAAACAGTGTTCCCCGAACCATGAGAAACTATGCCAGCAATTTATTGGATATTATAAAAGGCCATCCCGACATTCTTTCATGGAATGAAAAAGGACATATTTCGCATCATCAGCAGTGGATTCCAAAGACTAATATTGGAGATTTATTTAATCTGATTTTTGGACAAAAGAAAAGAACTGTAACAGGACAACAAGTGTTTTTAACAGCTTTAGATGAACTGAATATACCTACTCACTTTGTAAAAAACAAAAATTTGTATAATCAGCCTTATACTCCTACTCCACCTAAGGCAGAACCTGTAACATCCCGTTATTTAAAATGGGATAATTATGAATAATAATGAATAAAATAATGATTGATTATAATTACCTGTGTAGTGTTTCCATTCATAATCACCTGTGTATTGTTTCCATTCTTTTAACTAAGTGTGTGTTGGTATTGTATACTACCATTGCATACTACCCATACGAAACAGGTTTCAGTGACGTCACTGAACATGCCCGTTCTTGAAGCGGGTTGCAGGGGATTGGTAGAGCAGATTTGTTACGTCAGCATGTGGGAGGGGCGAAACACTGGTGTGGGGGATTGCGTTTAAGATGAGTTACTTGCTCGTTAGATTCTATCCTGCCAAGTTGCTTTATTTCTATTAACTGCTATCATGACTTCTTGGGATTTCGGCTTTAACGATTTTTCTTGTTCTTCTATGGATGTTGTATCAAATACTACTGATGAGGATGATGATGCTGATTATATAACCCTAGACAAGAATAAATATGTAAGTATTTGCTTTTTAACATATTTCTATTAAGTAATTTTATAAAGTCTTGCTTTTTTTAGAATGTGTTAAAATTATATTATTTTATATCATTTATAATGAGTGAGGTGTTATGTAATAAATTGTTAAAGTTAATTTATATATCAATTATACTAAGTTCCTGTCTTTCATCTTTTATAGGCATGCGCCACCTGTGGAAAAGTGTATAAGAAGATGTGGTCTCTTAGTCAGCATATAATGGTTCATAAAGACATAATATCCTTCGGCTGTGGGGAGTGCTACATGGGCTTCAACAGAGTACAAGATTTAACACTGCACATCAAGGAACATTCTAAAGTGGACTCCATCAGATATTATAAGTGTGGAGTATGCGGTAAGGCGTTCAACCATTCTAAATATGTAAGTCAGCATGTTAAAAAAATTCATTACGACCCACCTTCGACTAAAACTTATGACTGCAAAGTATGTGGAAAGCAGTATACTCAATCTAGTAGCCTTAAAAGACATATGCCCATCCATTTAGAATCCAACACATGCTCCGAATGTGGTATGGGATTTAGACTTCATGAATACTTGATAAACCATAAGCTCATATTTCATACACCACGAGACAGTGTTATAGAACCAAACCCTATGGAAACTACCCCTGCAATACAAGCACCATTCAAGAATGAACATGAAGCGGATGACGTCATTGTCTGACTACGTCACACACCCTTGGCACCTTTTACAGAGGGGAGTGCCCTGCATTGGCTAATTTTTTAACCCGCTGTACCACTTTTTGGCGATTTTAAACAGGTCCTACTAGTTTTTTGGCGAGATTTCAACATATCTTTTGGCGAGTGTTTTCGCAAGGACTCTTTACTTTCTGCTAGATACCCATAGAGAGAGGTCGTCGCTGTTAACCATGTCTTGCAAACGTACTTTGTCAAATGCTATGGATGACTCAGCAAAGAGAGTCTGTTCTCAGCGTATCACATTGGATTCATTACCTCCTACTCTGTTTCATCTGGGTGGTGATATTTTTGCCAGTGTTGTTTATTTTATTGGACAAACACGGATACATATTCGTAAATTTACAACAGATGCTGATGGGAGTCTGAAACCTACAAAGGAAGGTGTTTCCCTCTCCACCACCGTATGGTTTGCTCTTCTCACCGAGTTAAGATCCCTAGTCAATCTCCTGAAAGACGATATGCTGCATATCATACAAAGAGATCTCTGTATATCCCGGCATACACTCCAAGGAGAACCCAAACTGACATTCCAGCGTATGTTTCGAAAGAAAGACTCCTCCTTCCAGTTCGTTCCAGAATATGTGGTTCTAACCCTACCTGAAACTCTGCAATTGTGTGATTACATCGATGCTATTAACATTCAAGTCCAAGCCAGTGTCATTTCCAATACTTTGGATTATTTCGTGAAACGAGAACTTAACAGCTATTCAGTGTCAGTCAGTGTTTCCAATGGTGATCCTGATAACCCTCAAGGATTTTATGAACTTCGATCTGCTTTATGCATTCATTTAAAAAACTGTTTAATGGAAAAAATATCCGAACTTTTTGAATGTTTCGCCTGCACAGCTGGGTACGACGATGCATCGAGCCACGATTGTGTTTCTTTTACCGAACTAGATAAATACCTACAATACGGACAACAGGCTCTGTATGCTTTGGATTGGTTTCATGTCGCCTACCTATTTACCAGAGACAATTTGAATAACCCTGATTTTGGAGAACTGGTGTTTATCCATGACTTTTTTCAAGTCATTCATATTACCGAACTTTTTCAAACGATTCAAAATCTATGTGCAAAAGAAGAAGAAGAATAATGTATATATATATATATATGTAAATATTTATTTATTTATTTTCTAATAAATGTGTTTTTTCTTAACTTTGCCTTGTTCTTGGAAACTACAGATACACCCTTTTCAGGTATTCGTAAAAACTTGGTAAAAATATTTCTTTTTCAGGTATTTCAGGTAACATCAAGACATTTAAGTGGAAATGTAAAACGCATGGTATACATCTTTGTTTCAGCTATCCAGGATTTTCTTTTTCAGGTACTTTAAGAAATGGAAATAAGAATTTAAAATGTAAGTGTACAAAATATTTGTTTCAGGTATTATTAGAAAATGTAAAACACATATTTAAATGTGCAAGTACAAAAATATTTGTTTCAGGTATTAGCAACTCGGTAAAGAACATATTTAAACGTAAATGTAGAAACATAAGAACTTCAAGAGTCTCTCCCAGCAGAGAATAGCATTTCACGATGGTCCAACACAAGCATTCCTAAAAACTCTCCCCCACCACAGATGTTAACAATAGCAGCGAGAGCGGTTCTAAACAGTCGGCCCAACCCAACGCGGCAAATAGCCTCAAGTTATAGCCTGGTACAGAACCACGCTCTGATAGCAGTATCCCATCTTTCCCGCACTGACCATACGATGTAACTATCCGCATTCACGCGAGGTGGGGAGGGGTAGATCTGTCATCGTGATTTAATGGACTTTGCGGTTTTGAATGAGATTACATGTACGGGCTTTTCAGCATTAGTGTAAGAAACCCAATATTCTGAACACTCTTTCAACGCACGCATCGCAGAGAAGTTTTATTCAGATGATTCTTTCTCTGTGGTTTCATTTTAAAACATTTATTTCTAAAACATGATGGTATTTAAAGATACTCTCACACACGTATAAAATAGCACACTCCTATAAACAAATTAGTATGTGGGGTTTTTTAAATATTTATTTTTAAAACAGGTTAAGATTGAAAGATACCCCTATGCTAGTAGTACACTTGTAAAATAACACACGTATTAAACTATGTTGGTATACAGAAACTCCTATGGTAGTATACACATGCATAAAATAACACCCATATTAAACCATGTTGGTATAAAGAAACCCCTATGGTAGTAGTACACTTGTAAAATAACACATGTATTAAGCCATGTTGGTATAAAGAAACTCCTATGGTAGTATACACTTTCACGATTATTTAAAAACATTTATTTTGGGGAATATTAAAATTTTTTAAACTCCAAGATCGAAATGATTGTAGAAACACACCCCCTCCTATACACCCGATTCATACGATTCTGCTACTCTAAAACACCAATTCACGCGATTCTGCTACTTTAAAACACCAATTCACGCGATTCTACTACTTTAAAACACCAATTCACGCGATTCTGCTACTTTAAAACACCAATTCACGCGATTCTACTACTTTAAAACACCAATTCACGCGATTCTGCTACTTTAAAATACCAATTCACGCGATTCTGCTACTTTAAAAACACGTTTTTGTTAGTTTTTTACAAGTAAAAAGTATGTTTTTGTGAAAAAACGTTAAAAAATAGCACAAGTGCGAAAACCTATGTTAATTCCCATAGAGAAAACGGCACAAGTGCGGTTTTTGAAAAGTAAAAAACTTACATTTGCGAAAAAATATAAGAAAAAAACTTGCATTTACGAAATTTTGTTAGTAAAAATCGCGTTTTTGTGAAAAAACGTTAAAAAATAGCACAAGTGTGAAAACCTATGTTAATTTCCATAGAGAAAACGGCACAAGTGCGGTTTTTGAAAAGTAAAAAACTTACATTTGCGAAAAAATATAAGAAAAAAACTTGCATTTACGAAATTTTGTTAGTAAAAAGTATGTTTTTGTGAAAAAACGTTAAAAAATAGCACAAGTGTGAAAACCTATGTTAATTTCCATAGAGAAAACGGCACAAGTGTGGTTTTTGAAAAGTAAAAAACTTACATTTGCGAAAAAATATAAGAAAAAAACTTGCATTTACGAAATTTTGTTAGTAAAAAGTATGTTTTTGTGAAAAAACGTTAAAAAATAGCACAAGTGCGAAAACCTATGTTAATTTCCATAGAGAAAACGGCACAAGTGTGGTTTTTGAAAAGTAAAAAACTTACATTTGCGAAAAAATGTAAGAAAAAAAAATCTCAACTATCAAAAAAATTCCCAATTTTAATTCTCCTTTCTGCCGCTAGAGGGCGCTGATGGTTTCATTCCGCCTTCCGTGCAGAACCTCAACCGTTGCCATCCCCAAAAAAGTTTCTACCCCACAGGTGTTGCTATGGCAACCTAAACAGAAAAATATTTCTAAGTTCCAATTTTAATTCCACTTTCTGCCGCTAGGGGGCGCTGATGGTTTCATTCCGCCTTCTGTGCAGAACCTCAGCCGTTGCCATCCCCAAAAAAGTTTCTCCCCTACTTAGAAAAATCTCACCCAAAAAATTTATTTCCCCCTCAACCCCTCGTACAAGACTACGACATCGTTGCCACCCGACAAAAAGTTTCTCCAAAATTTTTACCCCCACTTTTTTTTCATTTTCCCCCCTTTTACACCCCCGTCCAGGATCACAGAATGCGGAATGGCCGCCATCTTGGATTCCGCATTCCGCATTATTCCGCCTTCGTTGCAGAACGCCCCTTTCTTATCTACTAACATGTGGGTCCGTAAGTCCTTCCGAGAGGTTGGTGGTAGAGGAAGGAGGGTACGCACCCTGTGGATGACTTTCCCACTGGGTTCCGGTCTAAATTGGGTGAATAAAAAGAAGGTTATGGAGATTGTCGCGGAGGGCGCGGTAGCCCAGTGGTTGGCGCGCGGGAATAGCACTCGGTAGGCTAGGGTTCGATTGCCGCCACTGCCAAAACTGCTGCCATTTTCACGCGGAGTACGATCACGTTAAACATGTGGATCCGTAAGTCCTTCCGAGAGGTTGTTGGTAGAGGAAGGAGGGTACGGACCCTGTGGATGCCTCCCCTACTGGGTTCCGGTCTAAATTGGGTGAATAAAAAGAAGGTTATGGAGATTGTCGCGGAGGGCGCGGTAGCCCAGTGGTTAGCGCGCGGGATTTGCACTAGGTAGGTCCGGGTTCGATTCCCGCCACTGACAAAACTGCCGCCGTGTTCAGGCGGAGTACGATCACGTTAAACATGCGGGACCGTAAGTCCTTCCGAGAGGTTGGTGGTAGGGGAAGGAGGGTACGGTCCCTGTGGATGCCTCCCCCACTGAGTTCCTGTCTAAATTGGGTGGCACTTCCTGGTAGGTCGTTCCTTCTGGTAGGTCGCGCCAGCGAGTGTGCCACGGTTAGAATTTGCCACGGTCAGAATTTTCAAGGGTAGCGAACAGGCTGGTCGCCAAAGGCGGCTAGTAAATAATAAAAGGCAATGTCTGTGTGTGTGTGTGTGTGTCTGTCTTATACACTATACGTTTCGCGACCGCGCGTCGGAGAGCTACGAAATTTGGCAATCGGAGACCTGGGGGGGAGGGAAGGGGACACGTTAAAACCGATTTTCAAAATTCTAATTATTTTTTTATTTATTTAATGTTTTATGCGATTTCGACCTTTTTTTGCCCTTTTTGCCCTTTTTTCTCCACGATCCAGACGTCGTAGAAAAAAACAACTCACACCATCGGAAAGAGCAGACAATTGCGAGTAAAAATATATCAATTTCAAATCTCCATTTCGATTTCTAATATTTTTTAAAGATTTTAAAACAAAAGTCACTTTTGGCTCAAAAAAACGATTTTTGGTTTTTAAATTCTCGCATAGTAAAAAATACTCATAATTTCGACTAATAATTTACATTTTTAGAAAGCTGAAATATCTGGCATTCTTACAAGTCTAATCTGGTCCAGAAATAATGAAAATTGCCTTCAGGATCGCAATTTTAAAGACGTCATGATTTTAAATTTCTCGGCGTTCCGTTCGTTTCTCCCCCGCTGAAGCAGGGAAGGTGGTGGGTGGGGACGTCAAGGTGGAGGTGACGTCACGGTTCTGAATAGAGCGCCTTTGCTCTATATAAATTATTATATTTATATTTTCAATGATGGGACGATCTGGATTTTTTAAATGTATATTTTAACTTTTGGATATTTTAAATGGATATTTTAATTTTATAGATATTTTAAATGATGGAACAATGAAACAATGGAATGAGGATGATGGAATTAAGCATATGGTCATTTTAAATTGCAAATTGGCGCGCGGGAAGTTAGCGGTAGGCCCGGGTTCGATTCCCGCCACTGCCAAAACTGCCGCCGTGTTTACGTGGAATACGATCACGTTAAATATGTGGGTCCGTAAGTCCTTCCGAGAGGTTGGTGGTAGGGGAAGGAGGATACGGCCCCTGTGGATGCCTCCCCCACTGGGTTCCCGTCTAAATTGGGTGAATATGTAGAAAGTTATGGAGATTGTCGCGGAGGGCGCGGCAGCCCAGTGGTTAGCGCGCGGGAATTGCACTCAGTAGGCCCGGGTTCGATTCCCGCCACTGCCAAAACTTACGCCACGTTCACGCAGAGTACGATCACGTTAAACATGTGGGTTCGTGAGTCCTTCCGAGAGGTTGGTGGTAGGGGAAGGAGGGTACGGTCTAAATTGGGTGAATAAAAAGAATGTTATGGAGATTGTCACGGAGGGCGAAGTAGCCCAGTGGTTAGCGCGCGGGAATTGCACGCGGTAGGCCCGGGTTCGATTTCCGCCACTGACATGGAGTACGATCACGTTAAACATATGGGTCCGTATGTTTTTCCGAGAGGTTGGTGGTAGGGGAAGGAGGGTACGTTCCCTGTGGATGCCTCCCCCACTGGGTTCCGGTCTAAATTGGGTGGCACATCCTGGCCGTCCAACCAGTTACCAGGCCCGGGTTCGATTCCCAAAATTGCCGCCGTGTTTACGCGGAGTACGATCACGTTAAACATGTGGGTCCGTGAGTCCTTCCGAGAAGTTGGTGGTAGGGGAAGGAGGGTACGGTCTAAATTGGATGAATAAAAAGAAAGTTATGGAGATTGTCGCGTAGGGCAAAGTAGCCCAATGGTTAGCGCGCGGAAATTGCACTCGGTAGGCCCGGGTTCGATTCCCAAATTTGCCGCCGTGTTTACGCGGAGTACGATCACGTTAAACATGTGGATCTGTAAGTCCTTCCGAGAGGTTGGTGGTAGGGGAAGAAGGGTACGGTCCCTGTGGATGCTTCTCCCACTTGGTTCCGGTCTAAATTGGGTGAATAAAAAGAAAGTTATGAAGAATATCGCGGAGGGTGAAGTACCCCAGTGGTTAGTGCGCGGGATTTGCACTTGGTAGGCCCGGGTTCGATTCCCAAAATTGCCGAATAAAAATAACGTTATGGAGATTGTCGCGGATGGCACGGTAGCCCAGTGGTTAGCGCGCGGGAATTTCACTCGGTAGGCCCGGGTTCGATTCCCGCCATTGCCAAAACTGCAGCCGTGTTCACGCGGAGTACGATCACGTTAAACGTGTGGGACTGCAAGTCCTTCCGAGAGGTTTGTGGTAGGGGAAGGAGTGTACGGTCTCTTTGGATGCCTCCCCCATTGGGTTCCGGTCTAAATTGTGTGGCACTTCCTGGCCTTCCAAGCAGTTACCTTACACCTTTCTGGTAGGTCGCGCCAACGAGTTTGCCACGGTCAGAATTTTCAAGGGTAGCGAACAGGCTGGTCGCCAAAGGCGGCTAGTTAATAATAAAGTTAAAATTGACAGTATGATTATAAATATTTGTAAAACATACTTTTTAGATTCCATGATTAAATTACATAGATATTTTAGATTTGCCACTAGTGTATGTAGCAAAGCTAAATACATAGCTATGTATTACGAATATGATAAAATTAAGAAATAAACAGTGGTATTCAAAAGATTTACATCACCCTTAAAAATTCAAAATTTTCAAAATAAATTTTTAATATAGCGTAACAAACTCGAATGTTACATCATATTTATAATTGCATTTCATCAGAAAAAGAGTAACAAGAAAGATCAATCATGCATAAGCATTGATTATGAAACACTTTCCAACTGAAATGTAATTTCATTTAAAAATTTCTAAAATGTGATTCATTCAGTGGTAATATCTTTTACATTATCACAGAACTACAGTAATTTATTATACTTAAATATTTAAAACTGTATCGAAATATAAATCATCTGATTCTTTATGCAAAATCAATGAATATTTCATTCATATAACTTGTATTCCAGACTCCAGAGCTAAATAATTTTGTGTGAAAAAAATTCAGCAATTCTTATGTAATTCATCTTACAATCGCTTGAGATATTTGCATTCTGCATATGTTAAAATTAGGCTTCCTTGAAGAAATAATAAAAGTTTAGGGATCATTTAAAATCACAACTATTGTAATTGCATAGGCACGGAATTTAGATACACAGATAATACACAGATAATATATATGTGTATGTGTATGTACTCAAAGTATTGGAATCGTGCCGAGGATCGGAACTCGAATTTTCAAAGTATCTACACGTTTTGGGACTCCTAGAACACGAAAAAACTACTTTTAGGAAGACGTCTGTGTGTGTAAGGGTGTATCTGTGTATGTTTCTGTGTGTCTGTGTGGATATTACATCCACTCTAATTGAAAAACTAATGGACCGAATTTCATACAATTTGGTAGGTATGTTTTTTGTGGGAAATCCTGATGTTCATTAGATTATAGTACGATTCGTAATAAAAGAATCTGCCTTCTTTGCGAAATGGCCGCAGAAATTGCCTTTATCCACTCTAGCTAAAAACTAATGAACCAAATTTAACAAAATTTAGAGTATAATATTTCAATAACCTACAAGTAATTTATATACCAAATTTAACAAAATTTTGTATATAAATCATTTGTAGGTTATTCTACTACGATTCGGGAAAAAGGAACGGGCTATTTTTACGAAATGGCCAGCAAAAATCGTTATATATAAAAATAAAAGACTACGTGTGCTCAATTATATCAACGAAATTCCTATTTTATATGTGATTTTTGACAACAAAAAGAATAAGACTAACCCCATTACTCTAGGACTAGCCGTTCTTGAGATATTCTAGTTTTTTCGCGTTTTCGCTACGCCACCTTTGACAATAAGTCCAGCTATCAAATGAGAACCAAATTTAAGTTTAACGTATAAATTTAATGTCATTTAAAATACTTATGTTGTGCAGATAAACTCAAATTATCATTGAATAAATAAAGAGAACGAATATGAGTCTGCAGTGAAAGACATGTGCTGTCCACATCAGAATTTTTAACAATATTACACCAATGATTTATAGAAGTGAACGGGGATTATTTTCAGGCCATTTCGAAAAAAATGTATAATCTATATTTAAAGATTCATCAAATTTTTGTCGAATAAAATGTTCAACAAATTTAAGCTGTGTACCAAATTTTAACTCTCTAGGACGTAGGAAAGTGCATTTAAAATGCCATCAATTAAATTTATCATGAAGAGTTATATAAAATTTAAAAAAAAAGAAAAATTGTTATCTACCAAATTTATCTTAAAATATGAAGCCACTCCCATATGCAAAACGTTTAAACAAATGGAGAGATATTTATTATATAATATCTCTCTCTTTTCTTTCTGGAAGATATCCCCAAGTCAGAATTTAATTGAATTTGTTTTTTTCCCTATATAAAAAATTTTTTTAATTAAAAAACTACTTAACATATTTTACTGAATTTTTTTTTATATATTCTATGGGATAATGTGAATATTTCCTAAAAATTTCGCAGCAATTCGTGAATTTTAAATTTACTTAAAAAATGTTTGAAAAATTAGGTCCCATAGGGTTCAATGTATTTCATTTTTTCAACCCGGGTTCAATAAAAAACTAATTGGGTGATATTATTTATTTATATTCCCATAGGTCCTACAGACCGTCTGAACAACATACTAAAATTTCATTTTGATAAACTCATTTTTACGGCAGTTATCGTGCTAACGGACAGACAGACAGACAGACAGACAGACAGAATGAACAAAGTCATAAACACTTTTCAACTTTGTTGTAAAGTGTTAATAAAAAAGGGAATGTTAGGAGATGCCTTACACTTTCGTCTAGGCTGGACGGTCTGGGTAAGAAAAACAAGAAAGATCAATCATGCATAAGCATTGATTATGAAACACTTTCCAACTGAAATGTAATTTCATTTAAAAATTTCTAAAATGTGATTCATTCAGTGGTAATATCTTTTATATTATCACAGTACTACAGTAATTTATTATACTTAAATACTTAAAACTGTATCGAAATATAAATCATCTGATTCTTTATGCAAAATCAATGAATATTTCATTCATATAACTTTTATTCCAGACTCCAGAGCTAAATAATTTTGTGTGAAAAAAATTCAGCAATTCTTATGTAATTCATCTTACAATCGCTTGAGATATTTGCATTCTGCATATGTTAAAATTAGGCTTCCTTGAAGAAATAATAAAAGTTTAGGGATCATTTAAAATCACAACTTTTGTAATTGCATAGGCACGGAATTTAGATACACAGATAATACACAGATAATATATATGTGTATGTGTATGTACTCAAAGTATTGGAATCGTGCCGAAGATCGGAACTCGAATTTTCAAAGGATCTACACGTTTTGGGACTTCTAGAACACGAAAGAACTACTTTTAGGAAGACGTCTGTGTGTGTAAGGGTGTATCTGTGTATGTTTCTGTGTGTCTGTGTGGATATTACATCCACTCTAATTGAAAAACTAATGGACCGAATTTCATACAATTTGGGAGGTATGTTTTTTGTGGGAAATCCTGATGTTCATTAGATTATAGTACGATTCGTAATAAAAGAATCTGCCTTCTTTGCGAAATGGCCGCAGAAATTGCCTTTATCCACTCTAGCTAAAAACTAATGAACCAAATTTAACAAAATTTGGAGTATAATATTTCAATAACCTACAAGTGATTTATATACCAAATTTAACAAAATTTTGTATATAAATCATTTGTAGGTTATTCTACTACTATTCGGGAAAAAGGAACGGGCTATTTTTGCGAAATGGCCAGCAAAAATCGTTATATATAAAAATAAAAGACTACGTGTGCTCAATTATATCAATGAAATTCCTATTTTATATGTGATTTTTGACAACAAAAAGAATAAGACTAACCCCATTACTCTAGGACTAACCGTTCTTGAGATATTCTAGTTTTTTCGCGTTTTCGCTACGCCACCTTTGACAATAAGTCCAGCTATCAAATGAGAACCAAATTTAAGTTTAACGTGTAAATTCAATGTCATTTAAAATACTTATGTTGTGCAGATAAACACAAATTATCATTGAATAAATAAAGAGAACGAATATGAGTCTGCAGAGAAAGACATGTGCTGTCCACATCAGAATTTTTAACAATATTACACCAATGATTTATAGAAGTGAACGGGGATTATTTTCAGGCCATTTCGAAAAAAATGTATGATCTATATTTAAAGATCCATCAAATTTTTGTCGAATAAAATGTTCAACAAATTTAAGCTGTGTACCAAATTTTAACTCTCTAGGACGTAGGAAAGTGCATTTAAAATGCCATCAATTAAATTTATCATGAAGAGTTATATAAAATTTAAAGAAAATGAAAAATTGTTATCTACCAAACTTATTTTAAAATATGAAGCCACTCCCATATGCAAAACGTTTAAACAAATGGAGAGATATATATTATATAATATCTCTCTCTTTTCTTTCTGGAAGATATCCCAAAGTCAGAATTTAATTGAATTTGTTTTTTTCCCTATATTAAATAATTTTTTTAATTAAAAAACTACTTAACATATTTTTCTGAATTTTTTTTTATATATTCTATGGGATAATGTGAATATTTCCTAAAAATTTCGAAGCAATTCGTGAATTTTAAATTTACCTAAAAAATGTTTGAAAAATTAGGTCCCATAGGGTTCAATGTATTTCATTTTTTCAACCCGGGTTCAATAAAAAACTAATTGGGTGATATTATTTATTTATATTCCCATAGGTCCTACAGACCGTCTGAACAACATACTAAAATTTCATTTTGATAAACTCATTTTTACGGCAGTTATCGTGCTAACGGACAGACAGACAGACAGACAAACAGACAGACAGACAGACAGAATGAACAAAGTCATAAACACTTTTCAACTTTGTTGTAAAGTGTTAAAAAATCTGATGTGGGCAACACATGAATTTCCTTATATACTGCAATGAATTTACTACTTTTACAATTAAATGAAATGTTATTCTTATAGTAGATACTTATATTCTCTCCAACATATTTAATTTTCTTCAATTAGTCGTCATTTTCATTGATTTAGCGTCATTTTTATCTATTTGGTGAGATTTTCGTTAATTTGGCAACATTTTAAAATGTCGCCAAGTTGGCGACATTCCACGAAATTCGTCGCCAAAATCTCGCCAAACGTTATGGATGGAGAAATAAGCTATTCTTACAGCAGATAAAAGACTATTGGCGTTCAAATACAAAAGTATTACTCAAAGTATATTTTCTCGTGAATGGAACGAGTTAGATCTACGAGAATGATATCACCAAATTTATCGCATGATATTACTTATGAAAAGTAAACATGTTTCTCAACAGTTAATATTTTTTTTTATTTATTGGTTTTTTTATAAATTTATTTGAAAAATGTGCAATATCTCGAGAACGGTACATGCTAGCGTTCTAACATTTATGTCAATCGTTTTCTAAGGAAGAATTACATCTTCTATATAATAAAAGGCAATGTCTGTGTGTCTGTCTGTGTGTCTGTCTTATACACTATACGTTTCGCGACCGCGCGTCGGAGAGCTACGAAATTTGGCAATCGGAGACCTGGGGGGGGGGGGAAGGGGACACGTGAAAACCGATTTTCAAAATTCTAATTATTTTTTTATTTATTTAATGTTTTATGCGATTTCGACCTTTTTTTGCCCTTTTTGCCCTTTTTACTCCACGATCCAGACGTCATAGAAAAAAACAACTCACACCATCGGAAAGAGCAGAGAATTTCGAGTAAAAATATATCAATTTCAAATCTGAATTTCGATTTCTAATATTTTTTAAATATTTTAAAACAAAACTCACTTTTGGCTCAAAAAAACGATTTTTTGTTTTTAAATTCTCGCATCGTGAAAAGTACTCATAATTTCGACTAATAATTTACATTTTTAGAAAGCTGAAATATCTGGCATTCTTACAAGTCTAATCTGGTCCAGAAATAATGAAAATTGCCTTCAGGATCGCAATTTTAAAGACGTCATGATTTTAAATTTCTCGGCGTTCCGTTCGTTTCTCCCCCGCTGAAGCAGGGAAGGTGGTGGGTGGGGACGTCAAGGTGGAGGTGACGTCACTGTTCTGAATAGAGCGCCTTTGCTCTATATAAATTATTATATTTATATTTTAAATGATGGGACGATCTGGATTTTTTAAATGTATATTTTAACTTTTGGATATTTTAAATGGATATTTTAAGTTTATGGATATTTTAAATGATGGAACAATGAAACAATGGAATGAGGATGATGGAATTAAGCATATGGTCATTTTAAATTGCAAATTAGCGCGCGGGAAGTTAGCGGTAAGCCCGGGTTCGATTCCCGCCACTGCCAAAACTGCCGCCGTGTTTACGTGGAATACGATCACGTTAAATATGTGGGTCCGTAAGTCCTTCCGAGAGGTTGGTGGTAGGGGAAGGAGGATACGGCCCCTGTGGATGCCTCCCCCACTGGGTTCCCGTCTAAATTGGGTGAATATGTAGAAAGTTATGGAGATTGTCGCGGAGGGCGCGGCAGCCCAGTGGTTAGCGCGCGGGAATTGCACTCAGTAGGCCCGGGTTCGATTCCCGCCACTGCCAAAACTTACGCCACGTTCACGCAGAGTACGATCACGCTAAACATGTGGGTTCGTGAGTCCTTCCGAGAGGTTGGTGGTAGGGGAAGGAGGGTACGGTCTAAATTGGGTGAATAAAAAGAAAGTTATGGAGATTGTCGCGGAGGGCGAAGTAGCCCAGTGGTTAGCGCGCGGGAATTGCACGCGGTAGGCCCGGGTTCGAATTCCGCCACTGACATGGAGTACGATCACGTTAAACATATGGGCCGTATGTTTTTCCGAGAGGTTGGTGGTAGGGGAAGGAGGGTACGTTCCCTGTGGATGCCTCCCCCACTGGGTTCCGGTCTAAATTGGGTGGCACATCCTGGCCGTCCAACCAGTTACCAGGCCCGGGTTCGATTCCCAAAATTGCCGCCGTGTTTACGCGGAGTACGAGCACGTTAAACATGTGGGTCCGTGAGTCCTTCCGAGAAGTTGGTGGTAGGGGAAGGAGGGTACGGTCTAAATTGGATGAATAAAAAGAAAGTTATGGAGATTGTCGCGTAGGGCAAAGTAGCCCAATGGTTAGCGCGCGGAAATTGCACTCGGTAGGCCCGGGTTCGATTCCCAAAATTGCCGCCGTGTTTACGCGGAGTACGATCACGTTAAACATGTGGGTCTGTAAGTCCTTCCGAGAGGTTGGTGGTAGGGGAAGAAGGGTACGGTCCCTGTGGATGCTTCTCCCACTTGGTTCCGGTCTAAATTGGGTGAATAAAAAATAAGTTATGAAGAATATCGCGGAGGGTGAAGTACCCCAGTGGTTAGTGCGCGGGATTTGCACTTGGTAGCCCGGGTTCGATTCCCAAAATTGCCGAATAAAAATAAAGTTATGGAGATTGTCGCGGATGGCACGGTAGCCCAGTGGTTAGCGCGCGGGAATTTCACTCTGTAGGCCCGGGTTCGATTCCCGCCATTGCCAAAACTGCAGCCGTGTTCACGCGGAGTACGATCACGTTAAACGTGTGGGACTGCAAGTCCTTCCGAGAGGTTTGTGGTAGGGGAAGGAGGGTACGGTCTCTTTGGATGCCTCCCCCATTGGGTTCCGGTCTAAATTGTGTGGCACTTCCTGGCCTTCCAAGCAGTTACCTTACACCTTTCTGGTAGGTCGCGCCAACGAGTTTGTCACGGTCAGAATTTTCAAGGGTAGCGAACAGGCTGGTCGCCAAAGGCGGCTAGTAAATAATAAAAGGCAATGTCTGTGTGTGTGTGTGTGTGTGTGTGTGTCTGTCTTATACACTATACGTTTCGCGACCGCGCGTCGGAGAGCTACGAAATTTGGCAATCGGAGACCTGGGGGGGAGGGAAGGGGACACGTGAAAACCGATTTTCAAAATTCTAATTATTTTTTTATTTATTTAATGTTTTATGCGATTTCGACCTTTTTTTGCCCTTTTTGCCCTTTTTTCTCCACGATCCAGACGTCGTAGAAAAAAACAACTCACACCATCGGAAATAGCAGACAATTGCGAGTAAAAATATATCAATTTCAAATCTCCATTTCGATTTCTAATATTTTTTAAAGATTTTAAAACAAAAGTCACTTTTGGCTCAAAAAAACGATTTTTGGTTTTTAAATTCTCGCATAGTAAAAAGTATTCATAATTTCGACTAATAATTTACATTTTTAGAAAGCTGAAATATCTGGCATTCTTACAAGTCTAATCTGGTCCAGAAATAATGAAAATTGCCTTCAGGATCGCAATTTTAAAGACGTCATGATTTTAAATTTCTCGGCATTCCGCTCGGCGTGCCGCTTCGTTTTTCCCCCGCTGAAGCAGGGAAGGTGGTGGGTGGGGACGTCAAGGTGGAGGTGACGTCACGGTTCTGTATATGCATAGCGATGGGTGGGACAATAAGAAACCGAATTAGTTTTTACTTTCCGTTTCCCGCGCTTCCGATTTTAAATGAAATAAGAGCTTAACATATGCACTGTAGAAATTATTATATTTATATTTTAAATGATGGAACGATATGGATTTTTTAAATGGATATTTTAATTTTATGGATATTTTAAATGATGGAACGATGGATATTTTAATTTTATGGATATTTTAAATGATGGAACGATGGATATTTAAATTTTATGGATATTTTAAATGATGGAACAATGGAATGAGGATGATGGAATTAAGAGCTTAGAGAGCATATGGTCATTTTAAATTGTAAATTAGCGCGCGGGAAGTTAGCGGTAGGCCCGGGTACGATTCCCGCCACTGCCAAAACTGCCGAAGTGTTCACGCGGAATACGATCACGTTAAACATGTGGGCCCGTAAGTCCTTCCGAGAGGTTGGTGGTAGGGGAAGGAGGGTACGGTCCCTGTGGATGCCTCCTTCACAGGGTTCCCGTCTAAATTGGGTGAATATAAAGAAAGTTGCGGAGGGCGAGGCAGCCCAGTGGTTAGCGCTCAGGAATTGCACTCGGTAGGCCCGGGTTCGATTCCCGCCACTTCCAAAACTGCCGCCGTGTTCACGCGGAGTACGATCACGATAAACATGTGGGTCCGGAAGTCCTTCCGAGAGGTTGGTGGTAGGGGAAGGAGGGTACGGTCCCTGTGGATGCCTCCCTCACAGGGTTCCCGTCTAAATTGGGTGAATATAAAGAAAGTTGCGGAGGGCGAGGCAGCCCAGTGGTTAGCGCTCAGGAATTGCACTCGGTAGGCCCGGGTTCGATTCCCGCCACTTCCAAAACTGCCGCCGTGTTCACGCGGAGTACGATCACGATAAACATGTGGGTCCGGAAGTCCTTCCGAGAGGTTGGTGGTAGGGGAAGGAGGGTACGGTCCCTGTGGATGCCTCCCTCACAGGGTTCCCGTCTAAATTGGGTGAATATAAAGAAAGTTGCGGAGGGCGAGGCAGCCCAGTGGTTAGCGCTCAGGAATTGCACTCGGTAGGCCCGGGTTCGATTCCCGCCACTTCCAAAACTGCCGCCGTGTTCACGCGGAGTACGATCACGATAAACATGTGGGTCCGGAAGTCCTTCCGAGAGGTTGGTGGTAGGGGAAGGAGGGTAAGGTCCCTGTGGATGCCTCTCCCACTGGGTTCCGTTCTAAATTGGGTAAATAAAAAGAATGTTATGGAGATAGTCGCTGGGGGCGAAGAAGCCCAGTGGTTAGCGCGCGGGAATTGCACTCAGTAGGCCCGGGTTCGATTCCCAAAATTGCCGCCGTGTTTACGCGGAGTACGATCACGTTAAACATGTGGGTCCGTGAGTCCTTCCGAGAAGTTGGTGGTAGGGGAAGGAGGGTACGGTCTAAATTGGATGAATAAAAAGAAAGTTATGGAGATTGTCGCGTAGGGCAAAGTAGCCCAATGGTTAGCGCGCGGAAATTGCACTCGGTAGGCCCGGGTTCGATTCCCAAAATTGCCGCCGTGTTTACGCGGAGTACGATCACGTTAAACATGTGGATCTGTAAGTCCTTCCGAGAGGTTGGTGGTAGGGGAAGAAGGGTACGGTCCCTGTGGATGCTTCTCCCACTTGGTTCCGGTCTAAATTGGGTGAATAAAAAGAAAGTTATGAAGAATATCGCGGAGGGTGAAGTACCCCAGTGGTTAGTGCGCGGGATTTGCACTTGGTAGGCCCGGGTTCGATTCCCAAAATTGCCGAATAAAAATAAAGTTATGGAGATTGTCGCGGATGGCACGGTAGCCCAGTGGTTAGCGCGCGGGAATTTCACTCGGTAGGCCCGGGTTCGATTCCCGCCATTGCCAAAACTGCAGCCGTGTTCACGCGGAGTACGATCACGTTAAACATGTGGGACTTCAAGTCCTTCCGAGAGGTTTGTGGTAGGGGAAGAAGGGTACGGTCTCTTTGGATGCCTCCCCCATTGGGTTCCGGTCTAAATTGTGTGGCACTTCCTGGCCTTCCAAGCAGTTACCTTACACCTTTCTGGTAGGTCGCGCCAACGAGTTTGCCACGGTCAGAATTTTCAAGGGTAGCGAACAGGCTGGTCGCCAAAGGCGGCTAGTAAGAAATAAGTCTACAAGTATCACCTTATACTCGTATATCACTTTATACATGCTACTGTCCTCCTTCAAAATCATGGAAATATGTGGGTGATGCAATTTTTTATCACTACTGTGTTTTTGACTTGATTCACTTGTATAATGAAGGTCATAAAAATTCTGTCAATAGTATGAACTTTCTGTGAATAACTTTCGGTGTGTTCTTATTCCAAGGACTCTCGCAATTTAACGATATTTATTACGATCCTGTTTTCCTCTATATCCGGCAAAAATGTGATTTCTTTTTTAACTCATCAAACTTAATTTTACAAAATTTAGTTACAGGGCACAATATTAATCCATATTCTATTCTTTAAAATCAAATTAACGTAATAGAAAGTTATCCGATATGAATTTTTCACAATGCACATTATCAGTTTGAGCCTAATGCAGACGCATAACAATAAATCAAACTTAATTTTTGAGTTTCTGACATCAAGTAACTTTAGAATACCAAATTTATTGTTAATACCATAAATTTGAGATATTGCAAAATACGCATGCGCATACTGCGCGTGATATGGATAAGCATTCGGAAAAACCTCTACTTTATTTTCATATAGTAGGCTTTAGTACCAAATTTAGTTCC
Organism: Amaurobius ferox; assembly: GCA_951213105.1. Classification (NCBI taxonomy): domain Eukaryota; kingdom Metazoa; phylum Arthropoda; class Arachnida; order Araneae; family Amaurobiidae; genus Amaurobius; species Amaurobius ferox. The sequence continues at coordinate 137,764,756 of OX578137.1, forward strand.
AATAGTGTCAGTTGTTTGCCACTTAGTACAAAATACTGTAAAGTACACATGTAATTTGAAAGTCACAAGCTTTGTCGGTTTAGCCCGTGTGGGAAGCGATATTTTTCTGCCGGGGCCCCCCAATATCCTGGAGCCCCACTCCTCATTTATGCTTATTAAAGAGTGTTGTTTTTGCGCGTCAGTGGATCCTGGGGGACCTATTTCCCGCGGGGGCCCTTAGAGGTCCATACTGACACTGATGTCAAAACGCTACTGTCAAAATGCTAGAAATGTGCCGGGAAAATAAATAACCCAGAGATGCAGTAACTCATATCACGGCACTTACCAAACATAAATCTCATATCCCGACACCTACCAAAATTGCAATAACAAGTTGTGATAACACGTTGCGATAACCCAGGACGTTTCTCCGTCCAATGAAACATTGGATGGTCTGCAAGCTGAAATAAACAATGGATTAATTTGAGCAAAGAAAAAGTGGCAGGCCAGAGACGGAGAAAGATTAAAGAGCAAATAACAAATTCTTACTTTATTTAACATATTTTAATCACAATAGTCATGACAATTATTCAGAACATACTTAATTTCACTTTTAAGCAAATATCTATAATTTCTAATCTACTTATCAATACTTATTCAATCAATTTACTTATTTCCAATAACATTAAATTTAGAGCATTATTATATGACATCCTTTTTTTACACAATAAATATATTTATATTTAATATTTATTCTATAGAACAATGCTTTGAGCCATTTACTGATTTTCGTTGCACAGGAATTAAATCGGACGGATTAGATATTTCCTATTAATACCATCGTTCACACTAGTAAAAAATCTAAACGACTTACAGTTTGGGTTTCATTGGTTGCACACAAGAACATTCGAATGGGTCCGTCCTTTATCTTGTCGCTTACTACAGGATCAAACCACAGGGAAAAAATGGAACTTATTCAGTATGAAATTTCGCATGGAATAAGACCTTATGCCGAAATTTGTGGTTACGAAAATTTTGCATGGAATTGGACCTCATGCCGAATTTTTGTTAAACTAAAACGATCGCATGGTGTTAGATCTCAATCTGAGATTTTTAAGATCCGATATCGTTGCACAGAATTTGACCTCATGCCGTAATTTGTTAAATTGAAACTGCATGGAATTAGACCTCATGCCCAAAACTTTGGTTATCTTGAAATGCATGGTATTGGACTTCAAGCCGATGTTTTTGATGAACCGGAACGATAGCATGGAATTAGACCTCATAAATTTAGATATACCGAAACATTTGCATGGAATTGGACTTCGTGTTGAAAATTAGTTATCCGTGTTACATTAAGGGATAACGACCTTAGAACCAAAACGGTTCATTCTTCCGCACAACCAAAGCCGCCTAGCTCCAAAGCCGTTGACCTACATCACTACCTCTGTCGACGGCAAACACCCTTCCTCTTCGACGACCAGATTCGAAAAGCCTCGAACGACTCTAAACCTCTCCTAAAATTCCCTCCAGAAAATAAATATCATTCGGCGAAGAAAGGAGTAAATAGTGACTTCACACATACAGCACTTTCCGCATGTCACAGACCAGACATCGGTGGCGACGAAGGAAATAATCTAATAAACAAGTCAAAAACCGGACAGAACAGAATCTTCAAAAGCCATGCATTTCTATCTAAACAAGGAATCATTTCCCAAAAATGGCTCAAAAACGTTCTCACAAGCTGTCGTGCGAAATCTCGCTACGACACTGGTCACAATTAAAACCCAATCGCGCCAGTTTTATGTTCACGTAGCATTCTACATTTTATAGGATAAACTTTCATGAACAGAAGTTGGAATCTCTGCCCTTTAGATCAATAGTTAGAGCATGGGATGGCTTTGAATATTTACAGTTAGATTCCTGGCTGGGACAGTGAGACAAATAGCACCCACAAAAATTAACCCTACAGGTTAGAAGTAATGATGATGGGCGTCGGAAAGCAACACAGTTGCGAATTCTCAGTCGACTCTGCGAATTGCGGAGTCATTTTCAGTATCACGACCACACAGGGTGGAAGGATAAAACACAGAGAATATGAAGACGATTGTTTTGATCAACAGTTTTACTCCGATCTGACTTCGATGGCATGAAATTAGACAATACATTTCGACGAGATGAAGTTGAAACATTGAGTCAGTAGCTCAATTGTTAAAGCATCGACTGGCCAGTTCGGAAATCGGGAGCTCCGGCATTGAGACTTTTGCAATTAATGTCAAATTCGTTGTCAATAGATGGAGTAATTTTCAAAATATAACAATTTTAAGCATGTAAGTTCAAGTAAAGCTTGACGCAAAATAGCTTTTAATAAAATCTCAACTTGTGTAATATTCTATATTTACACCAAATTTAGTTTCAATCAGAGTAATAAAGGTGGTTACATTGAAATCAGCAACCACGAAAACCCCCTACACCCAGATGTTCTTTTTCGTCAAAAGGTGTTTTCGATGTAAAATCAATGATTTCATCTTTAGCAAAGAAATCAAAACATTTAATAATCATTTCTTGCTTTAAACCCGAATATTTTGGTCCGTATGCATGCGCGAATTTAATCGCGTTGCAACCAGAATTATAAATCAGCCCATTACATTTGAAAAGTTAACTCATTTTACATATGATACCTCGGTAAAACGAGAAATGACAAACAACTAAATATTCAGCTACTCTCACATAATCCTATTTTTGATGCAGCATGCATACGCAAAAGAATGTGAAATTTAGGCAAAAACATGTCATGTCATAATGCTATAAAATTCTCCAAACAGAATACCATATTCAAAACTTTTATTAGCGAATATATCCGCTGGTGAAAATAAGGATTCTATTTTACCACTGGAATAACTTCAAAATGCATTTCTCTGAAGATAAACCAACATCCTGAATACAAATAGTCTTTAATGCAAACATGCTTACTGTTTTGCGTTCTTGTTTGAAAGAATAACATTTTATGGTAAAAATACTTTCTCCCTTTTGTCACAATTACTCTTTGTCGGTGGCAGCGCAGCAAATTTTTCTTATTGACTAAAGAATACTGCCAACATAACTTGTTTATTTATTTATTCTCTTTTTCTGGTAGCGCAACGCTTCCAGGATGCAGTTGCAAACAGGAAAACGCACTTTCATTTTAGGAGGTTGAGGGTTAATTGGGAAAAATGATCAGAGTTGGCGCCAAAAAGGGAAAGAAAGAGAACAATAAGCTTACTCTTCTATTTTCAGGAAAGACCTAGTTACGTAAGTCTGTTACATGTACCAAAAATAAATACATGTTATCTGTAATATTCATCGGATTCGGCAGCTTTAAGAGATCAATATAAAGTCAGAAATATTCCGAGATTTGAAAACTACAGTTTTAATCAAAGGAGAAAAATGAAAAATTCGGTAAACTTACTCTAACGAGTATAAAATAATTTCCTCAAAATGATATCAACATAATTTGAAAATCAAAATACTTCGGTAAAAGTACCAAACAAATAAAGGGGGCATAATTGACGCAGAAAACTGACTGTCAATCAAAATAAATGCTCGCATGACTAGCCAGAGTTACGTTTACTCACGATAACTCCAGCTCAAATGCATCTCCTGCTATCAAATTTCATGTGGAAATACATTATCTGGAAAAGTAGAACTAAATAAAATTTATAGTAATTCTTCTGATAAAAACTTGAATTGTTTGAGTTTTAAAATTTTCATATCGTTATTTTCGATATAAAACATTGATAATTCCCGAAATAATCAGTGATAGTAGTTTAAGTGAGAGAACAAAGTGACACATACACACATATATATAATTATATATATATATATATATATATATATATATATATATATATATAATAAAAAACCTGAAAAATTGCTACAATTTTTGTCTAATTGATTAAAAACCGCCGTTACTCCTGTTTACTCACGAGTTTACGTTTACTCACGATAACTCCAGCTCAAATGCATCTCCCGCTATCAAATTTCATGTGGAAATACATTATCTGGAAAAATAGAACTAAATAAAATTTATAGTAATTCTTCTGATAAAAACTCGAATTGTTTGAGTTTTAAAATTTTCATATCGTTATTTTCGATATAAAGCATTGATAATTCCCGAAATAATCAGTGATGGTAGTTTAAGTGAGAGTACAAAGTGACACATACACACACACACATATATATATATAATATAAAACCTGAAGAATTGCTACAATTTTTGTCGAATTGATTAAAAACCGCCGTTACTCCTGTCACTCTTCCAGAAATTTACGAGTACATTGTTACTTGTCCTTTTTTGGGGGAATTTATATATATATATATATATATATATATATATATATATATATATATATATATATATATATATATATATATATAGGGTGTACAGTACTATCGGTGCCTAATGGCTATGTCCTCAGCCGTTAGTCACAGAGATATACTTTCAATTGCAAAAATGTTTTACATTTTAAAATCAATTATCTTAGAAACAGTTTAAATCAATAAATGCATTTCTGAAAGAAATACGAAATATAAATTTTATACGATCCACCAATACTACCAATTATATTTAGGAAATCATCCTCGTAGAATTTCATGCAAAATAAAAAAAAATCTCCCTTTTACGACCAAAATTCACCGAGTTATGAAGCATTAAACTTTATGAGTTAAGTCGTTTTTCCACCCATGACAATGTCCAGTTTCAGGCAACCAACCAATCAGAGACCGTATTGACCATTTCTGAGCACAAAAAGTGCTCCAACTTTAAACAGCTATCAGTCGGTCAATTTTGGTTGTAAAAGGATGATTTTTTTTTATTTTGCATAAAACTGTATGAGGATGATTTTCCTAAATATAAATGGTAGGACCGGGAGGCTGTATAAAAATGTATATTTCGTATTTCTTTCAGAACTGAATTTATTGATTTAAATTGGTTCTAAGATAATAGATTTTAAAATTTAAAACATTTTTGCAATTGGAAGCGTATATCTGTGACTAACGGTTGAGGAAATAGCCATTGGGCACCAATAGCACTGGACACCCAGTATACAGGGTGTATATAAACTGATGGTCAAAACTGTAAGGGGCACTCACCAAAGCAAACAACTTTCACAATACAATGTGGGGTCGAAAAGCAACCGGCGAGCCGCGAGAGGGCGCTTTCTCTGGGAGTGGATAAAGCATCGCGTCAAAATGGAGTGAAGTGAAGAGGAATACAGTGAAGACGAATAATGGAAATTTATTGACAAAATGTTTAGAACAAATGCTGAACTGAGCTACCACCAACTGCGAGACAGGCGTCACAGCGAAGACAGAGTGAATCGCGTACACTTTGGAAGATTCCTAGCATTTCACGAACGTCTGCAGCTGCGACGCTAATTCGGGCGACAAGGTCCTCTGGTGACTCGATGGGCGTCTCTTAAACGGCGCTTTTTAGCTGTCCCCAGAGGAAAAATCCAGGCAAGGACAGATCGGGAGATCTGGGAGGCCACGCAACGGAATCACTACGGCCAATCCATCTGTTCGGAAAGGCAATGTCCAGGTAGTTCCGCACAATCCTAGTATAATGTTCTGGCGCTCCGTCGTGCTGGAACCACATAATCACTCGATGATTTTCTGGTTCAACACATGGGTGACTGGGTGTAGAAAGAATTCTCAATGCAGCCTAAATTAAAAAGTAAGTGGTAGGAATAAACTGCAAATAAAAAAGGGTAAATAAAATGATCAGGAATTAAACAAAAATAGTTGCTACAATAATTCAGTATAACGGGAAATTTGAATAATAGAATATGTCATGAACATCAAAACGGGGCTGTAAATTGTTCCTCAGGCTGACTAAAGTTAAGAATAAGTGTAGTTAAGAAATTAGTTAAGAATAAGTGTAATATTTAAGAATAATTTAACGCAGGTTTATTAAAAGCAGTTTTATTTCACGCTGACCCTGTATTTGTGCAGGGAAAAATCCTGATTTTATAATAAGTCTGGGGGGGACGCAGTTTCCCGATGGTGGGGGATAGTTTCGAACTCGGAACCTTTCGATTACTGGGCCTGAACTATGCTATCTGGTCCAAAAGAATCCTCGCTGGCCGAGGGAATAGCCTGTTATATGTGGCGATACTTTCTTCCCTTTTTTAACACTTTACAACAAAGTTGAAAAGTGTTTATGACTTTGTTCATTCTGTCTGTCTGTTTGTCTGTCTGTCTGTCTGTCTGTCTGTCTGTCTGTCCGTTTGTGATGCAATGCTGCCCCCTTCTGGTGCTCATTTATAGGGGTTTCATCCATGTACGCCACGTGCTTTTCATGTGCACCATCATATTAGTTTTCACACATGCCAGTGATGGGGCGCGGTAGCCCATTGGTTAGCGCGCTGGAGTTGCACTCGGTAGGCCCGGGTTCGATTCCAGCCACTGCCAAAACTGCCGCCGTGTTCATGCGGAGTACGATCACGTTAAACATGTGGGTCCGAAAGTCCTTCCGAGAGGTTGGTGGTAGGGGAAGGAGGGTACGGTCCCTGTGGATGCCTCCCCCACTGGGTTCCGGTCTAAATTGGGTGGCACTTCCCGACCGTCCAAACAGTTACCTTACACCTTTCTGGTAGGTCGGACGGTCTGGGTTTCAACAACAACAACAACATGCCAGTGAAGAAAATTATGACTTCCAAATGCCAACATACTGTCACCGGCGTTAAAGTTATGTGTATGTCTGTGTTAAAATTATGTGTAAAGTTGTGTGTATTTTTGTGTGGCTACTGTAACTGGATTTCATCTGTAGTTGCCACGTAAATTGTATAAAATAAAATAAAATAAAATGTCCCCATCGAGAGTCTTCGGCAGTCAGGCGTCCAAAACATGAAAAGATACGAGATTTCCTCAGTTATACGATACTTAGAGAAATGCCGCTTCGAGTTCGTTTTGGTGCAGGTGGCATAAATAGCGATAGTTAACCGCTACATAAGCAATAATAACTCATTGAATATTGCAGATTATTGCACCGATTTTTTCTTTTGATTTGTACCTCACAACTTTTTCTATTTAAACCCTTTTCTTTCTCAAAGACTCTACAGAAAAATTTTAACGCCCTATTACTCTGAAAATGTCGGCCACCGAAAAAAATGAATAAAATAATTCTGTATTTAATTTAATAAATCTTTCAGGTTGGAAGTGTATCTAAAATTAATTGTCGAAGTACTAAGAGCGGGGTCAACTATGCTAAAACACCCTGAATAGTATAAGGAAGAAAATAATAAGTTTGATAACTTTACTATGAGTATGAATGGCATCAAAATGCTTTATATTAACACAAATAGGCCAAATATTGTCTTCGGCGTTACTAACGTTGCGATCACGGAGATAAAAGTAAGGAATTAAAACTTCATATTAAGGAAGCTCTAATATCGTTTAAGACAATAAATTCAGGTGGCGCTAGGGTAAGATAAGTTGTCCTGCATTGTATGTATTTCTATGGTAAAAGGAATAAAATATTTATTTAAACTGTCAATTTTGAAGAAATAAATCATTAACACAATCAAATTACAACTGAAGCAATAAAAATATTCCTACATATTCAAAATTATTTTACCTTTCAATTTATTTTTATATCCATGTATTCTGTACTCTATCCTACAACTATGAAAAATACTGGTTAATCATACTCATAATTAGGAAACCCTTAATTTAAAAATAATCAAGAACATATATACTAAATACTAAGCCTTTCTGTTGTGTCAACTAATAATAGCAGCTACTTTACCTACACTAGCGACACCTAGATATAATTCTCAAAGCATTATAGCATTTTCAAGCATATCATCCATAGGAGTTTTATCTCCTTCTTTCTAACTCAATAGTTGCGATACTAAAACGTTGCCAAATTAGGATGTTGCCAACTTGAAGAAACTTTAATATAATTTACCCATAACATTAAAAACACAATTCACTTGTTTTCGAAATCTGAAATAGATGCATATTTTTGTTCCATTCTGATAATAATTTCTATACTGGTGGAACTTTTAATATGAATACACAAGAATGTGGCTAGACTCATATTTCATATATTTGTAATTATTTTTAAAGTCATTAATACATAAAATAATACATTTTGGAACATTATTTAATCGGATAAAAGAATATGTTATTATTGAAAAACTGAAGACATTTCAGTTTAGTTTCATTTTTTAATTAATTTCATAAATTAAAGTATACTTACGTGCAACACCACTAGAATAACCACTTATTTAAAAATCTTTGTATTATCCAACAGAAAATAAATGCTTGTTTTTAATTCATCTTGGCTATTGAATTCTGTTTCCCTAAAGAAAATGACATAGGAAAGTGAGTCAAGTGAATAATGAGGAAAAAAATTAAATTCTGTTTTCAAGTCCAATCATGTAAGAAGTCGGTTTGGTGCATATTAGTAAAATATTTAATCATTTTGCAATATTTTGTATGACGTTAGAAATATAACACGACGTTATAAACAACGCGAACGTCAAGTTAGAAGCATATGTCTCGTATTTTTTTTAATTTTACATTTACGGAGTAATAAAGATTGTCTTCGTTGATATATTAATTTTGGCCGCTGTTTAGGTATTTAATATATCAATAAAATTTTTGTTAGAATATATTACATTTTATCTAAAAAAATCTAATGTGATAAATCAATCCATTATTGACATTCGTGAACATTTTATGCTTTCTGTAAATATTTCCTTTCATTGCACTACACAGAATTAAAAAACATTTAAAACAATATGCTTGAACCTCCACTTTCAGATACATTCATATTCCATAGAGATTTGTTCTATTTGTATAACTATCATTATCAGAATGAAACAAAGATGAATCTTTTCAGATTTCATCCTCTCGTTCTTATGTTGAAATTCTTTGTTGGCAACAATCTGGGAGCGCCGACACATATAATTAGCTTTTCTACGATAGCTATTTTAATATCATGAACATCTATGGCGTAGTTCAATTTATCAAATTATTATGAAACTACATAACAGTATGTCTTATAATTTCAGACTACTCTACATTCACCCGTATTACTGGCGAATGTACAACAGGAAGCTATCCCTGCGTACAAACATATATTGTGGCAAACAGTGGTGGGCATATTGAGTATACTTTACATTAAACCTTACAATATATGAATAGTGCTTTTGTATTAAATGAAATGACGTTTCTCTGCATCCCTGCAATACATGGTAATATATAGGGAGAGTATTGGAATCATGTCGAAAATCACAATACGAGTTTTCGACGGATCTACACATTTTGGGACCTCTAGAATAAGAAAAAAATTTGTTATCGTGATCTCTCTCTCTCTCTCTCTGTCTCTCTCTCTCTCTGTCTCCCTCTCTCTCGGTATGTGCGTGTGTCTGTGTGCAGAGTTTGTATCAACTCTATCTCAAAGGCTACTTGAACAAATTTCATAAAATTTTATAGATAAGTCACTTGTGGGTGACTCTGCTGACGATTAGATTTTAGTACGATTCGGGATAAAAGAGCTTGTCTTTTTCGCGAAAGGGACCGCAACAATTGACTGTATCCAATTTAGCTGAAGAACTAATAGACCAAATTTCACAAAATTTGATGGACAAGTCATTTATGGGTTAGACTGGTGTTGATTAGATTTTGTTACGATTCGGAAAAAAAGAACCAGCTTTTCTTGTGAAACAGCCCGCAAAAACCGTTAACATCTAAAATAAAAAACTGCGTATGCTTAAATATATCAATTAAATGCTTGTTTTGTACGTAATTTTTAACGATTAAACCTCATTACTCTAGGTCTAGCCATTCTCGAGATATTCTAGTCGTTTCGCATTTTCGATACACCACCTTTGAAAATAATTTCCAGTTACCAAATGAAAACAAGAATTGAGTATAACGTGCAAAATCAGTGTAATTTAAAATAATTATGGGTGTTATTATGTGCAATTAAACGCCATTTAATAAATTATTAAAGAATCAAAGAGAACGTGAATATGCGTCTGTAGGGAAAGTCATTTGCTGCCCACATTAGATTTTTTTCATACTACAGAATAAAGAAAAATGTGTTTAAAAAATTTATATTTACCAGACGCACAAATCATAGGACCTTTAAAACCCATTCTGAAATATTTGTCTTTGTGTACGGGGGTAAGAAAAGAATAACTCTAAAACAATTTCAGATATAAAAAGAAAATGTTCAATTGACTACAAACAGACAAATATACAGATATTACCCTCTGAAATTTATTAAAAAGAACTTTTGAATTGAATTTCAAAGTTAAATACCACTAATTTAACAAACATATTTTTTAAATAAATATTATACCAAAAACTTGCTGTTGTTCTGATATCGCACAAGAAATACACACCTCGTGTTCAGGTCATGTGATCTGGGTCTTCAACACCTCGTGTTCAACGATACCGTAAGGCCTAAGCATATCTTACTTAACACATTATTGACCAGTTCTCATGCCTAAACGTTGTTGACCGTTCACGCCTTAACTCGTATTTGCACTTGCATTAGCTATTTCAAGTCATGAAACCCACGGAAATATAGAATATTGCAAAAGCTTTGTTCATCGTGTTCACCACCTTATTGCAAAAAAAAAAAATACTTTTCTTCGGATTCTACGGATGATATAGTTAAACCTACGTGCATAATAGAATACAACGAACACATGAAAAAAGTCGATCGTGCAGATGTATGGTGTACGTCGGTGTGTATTTTGCGAACAGCAATATCTTTCGAAATTTACTGTAACTACAAGTCACAAAAAAACTAAAATACAAAATATTTCTACTAGAAATAGCTAGGGAATTTATAACTGTAGATTTAAATGAATACAGAGCACAGTACCTGGTACTTCTTCTCGTACTTCTAAAAAGGCTCCTTACAATGATTCACCTTTCATGCTTTCAGGACAACTAAAAGACCACGTTTTAGAAAAATAGTCACTAGCGTAAAAATAAATCCAACTAGAACGTGTAGAGTATGCTCTTCAAAAGGAAAGCTCAGCGAAATGAGATATATTTACAAAACCAGTTGTGTACCATTACACGTAAGTGATTGCTATACAGTTTATTATACCAAACAAAAATATTAAAAGTTATATAAAAGATATGCCTAAAGTTTCATTTCCATGCATTTTGTATAAATAAAGTTTATTGAAGTTTAATAAAGTTTATTTAGATTTTTCACTTCCGCATTAAATTACGAAATAATAGCCGGTGACATGAGATAGCTTCTACGTAAAATTGCCGGTCAACAATGTGTTACTAAATGAAGATGTCTGCCTTTATCTGCGTGTGTGCAGTCTGTAGCGGAAAATTTAAGAGTCGTACGACCATGAAATTTGGTACACAGATACTTCAAAACCTAAGTATAAGCTGGGTGTTATTTTTTTTTTAAATTTCTAATTACGTTTTAGTTATTTTATATTTTAGTTCGATTTACAATGTTATTCGCGCAAATCGCTTCCTAAGCAATTATCAGAGTTTCCAGTTTTATACCAACAGAAATTCTCTTTGAAACAAACTTTGAACGGAGTGCATCCGATGAATAAATACATTTTAATGAATTTTTAAGAAATATTCGTGCGTTTTAAACCTTTTTCGATTTTTATATTATGATATACAGAAATTGACTTGACATCCCACCTTCACATTTTTCAGCATCTGCTTAAAATATCACAGACCACTCCACAAAAAAAATAATTTCATATAATCATCCATTAGTTAATTTGCACATTTTTATCAGATGAATGCATTTGACTTTTTGAACAAATTTCGCAGGCCCTCGACAGCTATGGGACTCCACGGAGGTGAAACATACGGTAAAAAAAAATTGTCGTACGGGAGTGGATATTTTAGAATAGGCTAAGAGGGAATGCAGGAAAATGTTCTGTCAGAAATAAATAACTGTGAGGAATCGCCTTATCAATGTACAGGGATGGCCATAGCTTTTCTCGTTTACATGAATGATGTGTTGAATATACGGTCAATTGTGAATCTCCCATTTTTTAACACTTTACAACATAGTTGAAAAGTGTTTATGACTTTGTTCATTCTGTCTGTCTGTCTGTCCGTTCGCATGATAACTGTAATAAAAATTACTTTATCAAAATAAATTTTAGTCTGCTGTTGAGACAGTATGGGGGACATATGGGGATGTAAATGACTAATATCACCCAATTAGTTTTGGTCTGAACCCGGGTTGAAAAAATGAAATACATTGAACCCTATGGGATCTAATTTTTTAAACATTTTTTAAGCAAATTTAAAATTCACAAATTGCTTAGAAATTTTTAAGAAATATACAAATCATACCATAATATATATATATATATATATATATATATATATATATATATATATATATATATATATATATATATATATAAATTCAGCTAAATATGTTCAGCAGTTTTTAAATAAAAATGCAAACAATAATTGCACCCTTGTTAAAAGAAGAGATCACGTGACCCGCTTCAAAATAAAATATGGCATTCATCTTTCTTTCAAGTGTCAAAATCGAGATTTTTAAAAGTTCTTTTTAATTTATATTTAGTGTTACATCCGTCCTAAAACCGCTTTATTTTTACGTAATTTCTGGGCATCTATATACTGCGCGAATGGAATTACAATATTTTTTACTTTAAATGACCATCCAACTTTGATTATTTCTACAACGAAGCTTAATTTTAGCGTATGCAGAATGTAAACACATCAAGCTGTAAGATGAGTTGTATAAGAATTGCTGAATTTTTAACGCAAAATTATTTAGTTCTAGAGTCTGGGATATAGCTGATACGAATGAAACATTTATTGACTTTACATGGAGAATCAGACGATTTTATAGTATCACCTTTTTTGATGAAGTTTTAAGCATGGAGCTAGACTTTTACCTCCATGTTTTTAAGATTTTAAGTAAAATAAATCATTGCATAATTGTGACAATTTAAAAAATATCACCCTTGAATGAAAAGAATGAAATTAAAGTTTATGAATGAAATATTCACTGCTTTTATAAGCCAGGCAATTTATATCTTGATGACATGATTTGAATAAAGTTAATTTTTATCGCTGACGTTTTAAGTTTTTATTTATAATAAATTATTGCAGTATTGTGATAATTTTTTAAATATCACCGCTAAATATATCGCATTTTAGAGATGTTTAAATAAAATTGTTGTGCAGTTGGAAAGTTTCATAATCAGTGCTTTATGCATGATTGATAGTCCTTGTCGTCTTTTATCCAGTTGGTAAATGAGGCAATATTTCCTGTTTGGGCACGAAGTTTCTTTGTTCAAATCCATTAACTGAGGGATCGACTGTTGCTGCATGATTATCAATAAGTATTTTTTCTGTCGACGTCCCAGAGAGACACTTCACACACACACACACACCCCACACACACACACACACACCTGAATTCGCTGGCGAAATATCTTTATTTTTGCTTTCTCATACGATAAAATAGAGAAACTATTGTTCTCACGAATATTTTCTATTTCAAGATTTTGATGCCAAAATATGTTTCAGGACCTGCTGAACACATATTGAATATTTTTAATTATGTCTATCTGTGGTCGATTACTAATGCACACGATAGCTGCCATAAATATTGGTGGTTTTTCACGAAATTTTACATCCAACTTTCTTATCGAAAAATCTAGAAATTTGAATGTAAAATATTTCGAGTGAAATTTTATATTTTCTATGGCAGCAAATGACAAAATTTTACTTAATCACGTATAAAACTGATTATGTATGACTCAATGACCACAAAACTTTTACAAATATATTTAAATAGTGTTTTATTTTTCATACTTCTTCAGGTGTACAATATCTCATGCAACAATGGTTTTTAGCTACAGAGCACCGTACACAGATTTATATGTTATATTACATGATCTATTAATATGCAGTCAATCATTACAATTTTTCACATTACATATTTCCGCTAAATTACCACGTCAAAGATCGTGAGACATAGGGACCGTTAGCCTTCACCCAAGCCGATAGAAACAACAGTTACTGCGTGTGTCACTGGTGCGTTGAAATTGCATCATAGCCGCTCCGGACATTGAAGAGACAGTCTAATCCGCATGAAGTTTTCGCATCACTCACACATGCACCAACATTATCTCATTCAATAACGGTTTCTAGCTATGAAACCCCGTACACAGATTTATATGTTATATTACATGATATATCAATATGCAGACAATCATTACAATTTTCCACATTACATGTTTACGTTAAATTACCACATCAAAGATCGTGAGACACAGGGAATGTTAGCCTTCACCCAAGCCGAGAGATACAACAGTTATTTCGTGTGTCACTGGTGCGTTGAAATTGCATCATAGCCGATCCAGTTATGGAAGAGACAGTCTAATCCGCCTGAAGTCTTCGCATCAGTCACACACGCACCAACATTATCTCCTTCAACAATGGTTTCTAGCTATGAATCCCCTCACACATATTTATATGTTGTATTACATGATCTATTAATATGCAGTCAATCATTACAATTTTTCACATAACATGTTTCCGTTAAATCACCACATCAAAGATTGTGAGACACAAGGAACGTTAGCCTTCACCCAAGCCGATAGATACAACAGTTATTCCGTGTGTCACTGGTGCGTTGAAATTCCATCATAGCCGCTTTGGACATGGAAGAGACAGTTTAATCCGCATGACGTCTTCGCATCAGTCACACACGCACCAACATTATCTCCTTCAACAATGGTTTCTATCTATGAAGCCCCGTACACATAGTTATATGTTGTATTACATGATCTGTTAATATGCAGTCAATCATTACAATTTTTCACATTACATGTTTCCGTGAAATTGCCACATCAAAGTGCGTGAGACACAGAGAACGTTAGCCTTCAGCCAAACCGATAGAAACAACAGATACTAAGTGTATCACTCGTGCGTTGAAATTGCATCATAGCCGCTCCGGACATGGAAGAGACAGTCTAATCCGCATGAAGTCTTCGCATCAGTCACACACGCACCAACGTTATCTCATTCAACAGGGATTTCTAGCTATGAAGCCCCGTACACATATTTATATGTTGTATTACATGATCAATTTATATGCAGTCAATCATTACAATTTTTCACATTACATGTTTCCGTTAAATTGCCACATCAAAGATCGTGAGACACAGGGAACGTTAGCCTTCACCCAAACCGATAGAAACAACAGATACTAAGTGTATCACTGGTGCGTTGAAATTGCATCATAGCCGCTCCAGACATGGAAGAGACAGTCTAATCCGCATGAAGTCTTCGCATCTGTCACACACGCTCCAACATTATCTCATTTAACAAGGATTTCTAGCTATGAAGCCCAGTACACAAATTTATATGTTGTATTACATGATCTATTAATATGCAGTCAATCACTACAATTTTTCACATTACATGTTTCCGTTAAATTGCCACATCAAAGTTCGTGAGACACAGGGAACGTTAGCCTTCACCCAAACCGATAGAAACAACATTTACTACGTGTATCACTGGTGCGTTGAAATTGCATCACAGCCGCTCCGGACATGGAAGAAGCAGTTTAATCCGCATGAAGTCTTCGCATCTGTCACACACGCACCAACATTATCTCATTCAACAAGGATTTCTAGCTATGAAGCCCCGTACACATATTTATATGTTGTATTACATGATCTATTAATATGCAGTCAATCACTACAATTTTTCACATTACATGTTTCCGTTAAATTGCCACATCAAAGTTCGTGAGACACAGGGAACTTTAGCCTTCACCCAAACCGATAGAAACAACATTTACTACGTGTATCACTGGTGCGTTGAAATTGCATCACAGCCGCTCCGGACATGGAAGAGACAGTCTAATCCGCATGAAGTCTTCGCATCTGTCACACACGCACCAACATTATCTCATTTAACAAGGATTTCTAGCTATGAAGCCCAGTACACAAATTTATATGTTGTATTACATGATCTATTAATATGCAGTCAATCACTACAATTTTTCACATTACATGTTTCCGTTAAATTGCCACATCAAAGTTCGTGAGACACAGGGAACGTTAGCCTTCACCCAAACCGATAGAAACAACATTTACTACGTGTATCACTGGTGCGTTGAAATTGCATCACAGCCGCTCCGGACATGGAAGAAGCAGTTTAATCCGCATGAAGTCTTCACATCTGTCACACACGCACCAACATTATCTCATTCAACAAGGATTTCTAGCTATGAAGCCCCGTACACATATTTATATGTTGTATTACATGATCAATTTATATGCAGTCAATCATTACAATTTTTCACATTACATGTTTCCGTTAAATTGCCACATCAAAGATCGTGAGACACAGGGAACGTTAGCCTTCACCCAAACCGATAGAAACAACAGATACTAAGTGTATCACTGGTGCGTTGAAATTGCATCATAGCCGCTCCGGACATGGAAGAGACAGTCTAATCCGCATGAAGTCTTCGCATCAGTCACACACGCACCAACATTATCTCATTCAACAAGGATTTCTAGCTATGAAGCCCCGTACACATATTTATATGTTGTATTACATGATCTATTAATATGCAGTCAATCATTACAATTTTTCACATTACATGTTTCCGTTAAATTGCCACATCAAAGTTCGTGAGACACAGGGAACGTTAGCCTTCACCCAAACCGATAGAAACAACATTTACTACGTGTATCACTGGTGCGTTTAAATTGCATCATAGCCGCTCCGGACATGGAAGAGACAGTCTAATCCGCATGAAGTCTTCGCATCAGTCACACACGCACTAGCATTATCTCATTCAACAATGGTTTCTAGCTATGAAGCCCCGTACACAAATTTATATGTTATATTACATGATCTATTTATATGCAGTCAATCTTTACAATTTTTCACATTAAACATGTAGGTCCGTAAGTTCTTCTGAGAGGTTAGTGGTAGGGAAAAGGGGTACGGTCCCTGTGGATGCCTCCCCCACTGGGTTCCGTTCTAAATTGGGTGGCACTTCCCAGCCGTCCAAACAGTTACCTTACACCTTTCTTGTAAGTCGGACGGTTTGGGTCTCAACAACAACCGAGAACAAGATGATTTATATTTCGATGACGTCATTTGAATCTTTTTTTCTATGAAGTTTTAAATTTTGAATTAATATAAATTATCGTAGTTCTGTGATAATTAATATAATATCACCACTGAATGTATTGTATTTTGCATTTCAGCTGGAAAGTGTTTCATAATCAATGCTTCTGGCATGATTGATCTTTCTTGTTTTATATTGAATTATACTGAACCATATTTATAACATTTAGTAAAAGCTACTAAAAAATAAATAGAATTAAAATAAGTCGCTTATATTCTTCAAAGGATAAACAACAACGTTCACAGAAAATTGTATTTTTCTACAACTATTCTAAAGATAAATTAGAATTTACGATTACTGAAAGATAATGTTCCGATAGTACAGTTTTGAGGCCATTCAGAACTTTATATCACTCCGCTTGAAGGGTTTTTGAACTTATTTATTCTGTTGATATTATTTAACCCATAAATTTTTATTATACTCAACGTATTGGTTAAACTCCATTTTATGCTACGCTGAAACATTTTCAGACAGAAAAAAGCCATATTTCATGAGAGCATCAGTAAATTTTTGTTATAGGTTCATTTCAAATTCACAATGTAGGGAAGTTGCATAACATTAACGATTTCTTTCATTAATAAAAACAACTCGTTCAAACTGCAGCCCTTAATAATTAGAACATAAAAACAATTTTTTAGTAATAGAAAAACAGTTGTTTCAATGTTTAAACCGATTTCAAATTTAAACAAGAAAGATGAATCATGCATAAAGCATTGATTATGAAACACTTTAAAACTGAAATGCAATTCTATTTAATCATCTCTCAAATGTGACACATTCAGCGGTGATATCTTAAATATCACAATACTGCAGTAATTTATTATACATGAAAATTAAAATTCATCTAAAAGGTAATCTCAGGTGCACAAAATGATTTTTTTCCAAATGACGTCATCGAAATATAAATCGTGTGCCCCTCTATGTAAAATCAATAAATATTTCATTTATATCACTTATATTCTCAATTTCATATTTTACTCAGTTATATACACTGAGTTTATCCCACAAAATAACACATAAAAATGATACTCTGTTAAAATTTCAACAATATTGGAGTTTTCAAATATATATTCGAGTTTTCAAACAATATTGGAGTTTTTTAATTTATTATTATTTTAAGAGTTGACATATTATAAAACAAGAAAGATCAATCATACATAAAGCATTGGTTATGAAACACTTTCCAACTGAGATTCAATTTTATTTAAACATCTCTCAAATGCGATACGTTCAGCGCTGATATATTTTAAATTATCACAGTACTACAGTAATTTAATATAATATTTGAAAACTTTAAACGTCATTGAAAAAAATTAACTTTATTCAAATGGCGTCATCTAAATAT
This sequence comes from Amaurobius ferox, assembly GCA_951213105.1. NCBI lineage: Eukaryota > Metazoa > Arthropoda > Arachnida > Araneae > Amaurobiidae > Amaurobius > Amaurobius ferox. Next base: position 137,783,280 of record OX578137.1, read on the forward strand.
AAAACGTCTGGCTCTCTATGTCAAAGCAATGAAAATTTCATTCATATCACTTTTATTCCAGATTTCAGAGCTAAATAATTTTGCGTCAAAAAAATTCAGCAATTCTTATGCAACTCACCTTATAATGGCTTAATTTGTTGACATTATACATGCTATAGTAAAGTGTTGAAATTAAGCTTCATTGTAGGGATAATTAAAGTTCAGTGATCATTTAAAATAAAAAATATTGTAATTGCGTTGGCTCGAAATTTAGGTACACAGATAATACGCAAAAATAAAGTGGTTTAATGACGGATGGAATACTAAATATAAATTTAAACAACATTTAAACATCTACGGTTACAGCGGGAAAAAGGGAAAATATTTTTTATTTTACAATGAGTCGCGCTATCTCTTCATATATCATGGGTGTAATAATTATTTTTTTATTTTATTTCAAAAACTACCCAACATATTTTGCTAAAATATTTTTATATATTTTATGTAATAATTTGAATATTTCCTAAAATTTTCGAAGCAATTTGGGAATCTTAACTTTGCTTTAAAATGTTTGAAAAACAAAGTCCTAAAAGAATAAAATAATTTCATTTTTTCAACCCGGGTTAAATCCGAAACTAATTAGGTGATATTATTCATTTTCATTCCAAAACATCTCACAGACCCTCTCAACAACATACTAAAATTTCATTTCGATATAGTCATTTTTACAGCAAATATCGTGCGAACGGACAGACAGGCAGACAGAATGACCAAAGTCATAAACACTTTTCAACTATGTTGGAAAGAGCATTCTTTGTCAGAATAAATAAGACAAAGGAGTCACTAAAGAATATGTTGGGAAATTCCAGTCAAGATAATAATGCTCACTGTATCCAGGCGTAGTAAATCCAAATAGTAGTAAACAATACAACAAAACGTAAGTGAAACGATAAAACCAACAGCAAAAATTTGTTAAATATTCACTCAAAATACTTAAAGTAAGATAAATAATAACCTGTTTGGCATCTTTTGCAATTTGTGCATAATCGGAATAACATTTCTTTAAAATAAGCTTGTAATAATAGGATATTTTATTGCTCTGAATTGATTTGCTGAGTAAAATGTGATCTATATTATAATTGTCTAACATGATTTTGTCTTTCAAGACCCTCGAAATGTCCCCCCCCCTAGTGACTGAATATTTGCATACTTATGGTACTGACCATTGGACAGAATCCAAAGAAGTCTGGTTTTTAATTTCACACCGCAGAGGCAAATGAAATATGACTTTTCGAAAAGGGTTTTCAGACCTTCCAAAAACCCTGAACCTTAGACAAATTTTCGATACCCCGCCGGGGAGGATCAAAGCAAATAATATTTTATTTTTCCAGACCCTCCTAAAGCCCCTTTGTGCTCTGAATCTTTACACACTTGTAGTATTGTCCACGGAACAGAACCTGAAGGAGCCTCATTTTCAGTTTTGACACCGGAGGCGACAAAATGAGCGGGGTGTAAAAGGCTTTCCAGACTCCCCTTGGTAACCCCTTGGTAACCTTTAAGGGTGAAAATTTGTGCACTTATAACATTGATCAGAGATAGAACGTAAGGGGGGGGGACGAAAATTTTGGCAAATTCAACAAAATTTTTTAATTTTTTCAAATAAAATCCATTGAAGTTATCAGAATGAAATTTTTAAAGTTGAGAAACGTAATATTTTCTTTCAAGTAAAAAAAATTATTGAGACTGCAAAATATTATATAAAAAATAATTATCCTTTACATATGTTTTTTCGTTGATAAAATAATAATATGTTATTGTGTGTATGATATCTTAAAGTTGTATGGATATAATCAAATTAGTTTGGGGTTTTATTAATCACAACATTTCAACTATATTTGTATACTAGAATTATTTAATTATTTTAATTTTAATAGAGCAAATTAATATATATTTTTTTAATTTAATTTTTTTTCAGAATAATTAACAGCTTTTTAGCCTTTAAAGTTTGTATTTTATTTGTTACACAGATAAATCTGGCAAAATTATTCTACAATGATGTTATTAATAAGAATAAAGAATTTCCCAAGTATCGTCGGACAGTTCTTAAATTCTTATGCGATCAAGTTCAAAAATCTGCGTTTTGAAAAAACGTATTCAAAGTATGCATTTCTGCTTGGTATTGTATTGTTGATGCATTGTATTTTCTTAATATATCCGAAAAAATATTTAACATTCATAAACACGAATGGTACCAAATTATTCAGAAATGACCAGACTTTACAATGACAACAATGAAAACAATGAAAGAAGAATGGGTTATTTTTATAGTTTTAAGAGAAAAGTGTCCGCTTAAGAGATTCCAGAGAATAGAAATTACAATTATTTTTGACACTAAGCGACATATATTGTTAAATAAAGTCAAACATATTAAAAAGAAGTTGCAATGCATTTTTTAAGAAAGTTTGTTTCGATGTCTTTGATAGTCCTTAATACTAGTCTATTAAAAAAGAACATTTCAAAAAAAAGCTTAAAAATTCTAAGCAATACATCTCCTAAAGTCACAACTGATTTCGATGAAACATATTTCAAGCAATAACGCTGAATACAGAAAATATTTTGTTATAGATATTACCATCTAACACATCTACGCGTGGTACAACAATAATTATAGATCTTGCATTTTTAGCTTGTTAGTTTGATTGATAAAAAAAATATCTCATGTCCATTAATATAAACAACAAAAGAGATCTAAACATATTTAAGTTTATTGAGATAGGTATGTGCTTCCCACATCGGTGTTTTTTTTTCATGCAAATCAGCTAATAAAAATTAATGTATTTCATTCCATTGTGTTTACATAATCTTAGCAGTTTCCTTGTGCACTTATTTTCCAATTTATTCCACCAGAAAATCCTTCGAATATTCTTAACTTCTCACTTTTGACTAGAAGTTAATTTTACAGTAGTTAGTTATAGTTTTCTTAAGTGCCAATATCAACCCTATATTTGAAGGCAATTATTATTCAAAAGAAATCGCCAATATATTAATTCAGTAAAAAAATGGGCAATGGGAAATTGTTGTCTTCCGGTTAAGCAGCAAAGGTAATGGAAAATTATTTTGTGCATAATCCGATGTAACTTTTACAAAACTATTTGCATAAAGTAAAAGTTACCGGTAAAAACACATTTTTATTATTTTATAAAGTTTTTAAGCTATAAATTTCATTATAGTAAAATATTGACTATAATATCAATTCATTTGCTTCAGCTGCGTGTCATTACTTATAAACAAGTTAAAAAAAGTTTAGTACTTATTCATTTATTCATATTCCCCTTCTTTTCCTCACTTTTTTCTTCGTATTCATGAATTTCATTTTTCTCGCACAAAATACGCACTAAAAAAGAATGAAACAGTGGAGCAAAAATTAGACATAGTCATGTCGTAGTAAATAGTGTGTACATCTATTAAACTACTCTTCAGTTTAAGATTTGAATTTATTTGAAGCTTCTCATATAAAAAAATATGCCACTAACCTTGTTAATGATTTGACACCTTATTTATTTTTAGGTATAGCATGACCCTTTCTAATTTATAATTCTCTACTTTGCTCTTTTTATGTAAGTTCATATACTCTGCAATTTTATTTATTTTTCCTTACTTGGTTGTCAAGTTGATATTTTCTTGTTTTTCTATTTATTTTCCTCGATTTACTTTTCTTTCGTTACATTAGATGGCGTTGCTATCTTGTGTTCTATTGTTCAGGCCGACTTACTCTGTACTCAGTTGGGTATTCTGATCCAAGCCTGTTGCACTAGGAAAGGAAAGCCATTGATTTCCGAAACCTACGTATGATTACTTATCTTTACTTATGCTGCATTTCACGTTCTGATCCAGTTTATTATCGTTTATTACCACCTTTCACAGACTTAGCATGCACACGATATTTTTCTTCGCAAATCTATTTGAAGATAATTATATGATGCAGCTTAGCAACGGATTTAAATTCAATGTATTTCTGTGTCAGACGATTTTTATTAAATCTTTGCCGGTTTAAATAATAAATAAATGTATATATATGTTATCAAATTGCATTTTTAACTGGTTTATATCAATTACGGCCTTCAGGTTTATAAATTAAGGGAATTATCGATATTTTCAATTTATTACGTCATCTGTGTTATTTTGGCAAAAATTGTTGAAACTTTTCTATTGTAGTACGGGTAATCTTCTACTAATACACGGGTAATCTTCTACTAATACACGGGTAATCTTCTACTAATACACGGGTAATCTTCTACTAATACACGGGTAATATTTTATTAATAGCAGCTCTTTTAAATATTACACACTGCTCCTAAACAAATAGAGCATCCTGAACAAATTCGTTTCTTAATTATAATTTTTTTAAGCGAGGGAACAGTTAAAAATATCGAATAATTTTCTCCCATTACCTTCCTTTGTTCTTCCTTCACGATTGATAGCTACCACCATCTATTAGCAAATAAATTTAAAAAGCCGCCTTCTCTCCTGCATATTTCTTTGATTTTTTATTTCTACATCTGAGGAAAGCGCATGTGGAATGTAGTAAACTGATATCTTATGGAGCGGTACCGTTTGAACTAAGGATGTCACATTTTGGTGATTTGGAGTAAAACTTATTTGACGATTCGAAAACAAAATGTTACTACTTAAGTAGCCGCTGCTTATTTAGGACCAGGTAAACGGCGGGTAATCCATTATAGATGAATATATTTTAGGATTTATGATGAAACAATTAAATCTCAATATTTTTTTAAGTGGGAATATTTGTATTGAGACCCAGACCGTCCGACCTACCAGAAAGGTGTAAGGTAACTGTTTGGAAGGCCGGGAAGTGCCACCCAATTTAGACCGGAACCCAGTGGGGGAGGCATCCACAGGGACCGTACCCTCCTTCCCCTACCACCAACCTCTCGGAAGGACTTACGGACCCACATGTTAAACGTGATCGTACTCCGCATGAACACGACGGCAGTTGTGGCAGCGTGCAAATACAGTGCGCAAACCACCGGGCTACCGCGCCCGAAAGGTGCCAACAGCACGCGGTGTTCCCAGATGGTCACCCACCCAAGTACTAACCGCGCCCGATGCTGCTTGACTTCGGTGATCTAACGAGAACCGGTGTTATCAGCACGGTACGGCCGTTGGGGGAATATTTGTGTGTGTGTCTCATGTCGTTATTGTGTTCTTGGGGCAAAGTTCTTAGATTGTGATTACACCATGGAGGAAAAGGAAATCTTCTAACACCATGGATTGTACATTTTTTAAAATTTGTATTATTTTTTTTTTGTATGTTCTGGTTAATATAATTTTATATAAGAGCCCTTCTCTATGTCTGTGTGCCTGTCTATCTATAACGTCTGGCAATAAATTTTGTGACCAATATGGCAACGTTTTTTTTTTATTATCGCCAAATTGAAAAAGGGTTTCCAACTTACAAAAATTCCACAAATTTGCGGAAATATATTTAAATTTAAGAACATCCAATATCTCTGAAAATTAAGTTGAATTGATACATTGCAATAACTGACTTCTTCTTCGACCCAGACCGTCCGATCTATCCGAAAGTGTAAGGTATCTGTTTGGACGGCCGGAAATTGCGACCCAATCCGTACCGGTTAGTTGGGGACGCTTCCATAGGGACCATACCCTCCTTCCCCTACCACCAACCTCTCGAAAGGTCTTACGAACCCACATATTTAACGTGCTCGTATTCAGCATGAACATGGGACAGTTTGGCAAAGACGGAAATCGAACTCTTGCCGTCCGATTGCAATCCCCCGCGCTAAACACCGGGCTATCCCATCCCTATCTGTAATGCTTGGCAATATATTTGGCAACATTTTTGGCAATATTTTTTAATATTGGGCACATACCTTCACTTTCGGCTTTGGCCATAGACCACAACTCTTGCATCAGCAAATCGTACTGGCCGTAACTCTGCGTATTTGGCTCCATCTCGTACTTATGCCATTCTCTTAGTCTGTTCTCTCCACATATCTAGTCGTTCTTTGCATCTCAAGTCACTCTTGTAGTCTACATATCTAGTCGTTCTTTCTTAAGTGTCGTGCTCCTTAATGTCGAGCTGTTAATCTCTATTAACCAAGTGTCCTCGTTCTTATTATTACGTTCCGTCTCAGGTTGTTGCTCTTTTGCCTCAGGACTGACACTCCTCTTCTGCTCCTATTGACCGCATCCAAGCTAACGTTACAAGCATATTCTCAATTGGTCAACCTTTTACCCAATGTCGCTGCTTCACCTTATTCTTAAGAGTCCTCCAAGCCCCCTCTGTCTCGACGCCCCTAAACTTATGGTTTTCTGACCTTTGGGTCATCATGCTGTAAACTTTGGCGTCATTGAGGCTGAAGGTATTGTCTGACGTTTCAGACACAATAAATTACTGGCATAAAGCTGTCTCACAATACTAGTGTGAGATCTATTTCTGGTCTCACACCTATTATCAAATATTAAGCAATCAACGAAATATTATTCAATTAAGAAACTATTTATCATTGATTTATGTATGCCAGATACCTGCGCCTCCGGAGTCGTTTGAGTCAGCCTAGTTTACGAGTAAATTGTCTTTTTGCCTTCTTGTTTATGAATTAATCCACGAAGAAATATCGCGAACGCGTTTCTTTTCTTTTCGAGACGTAAAGGATGAGAAAGATATATAGATCCACGAAAATAAATCTTCATCTTTGAGTTTTTACTCGAGAGCTGACGACTTCAAATGGATTTATTGAGCAGATTTCAATATTTTAGACGTGCATGACACTCCATGCAGTATAAAATCCATTTCTCTTCGGGGAATTTCTTGGCCCTTGCCAACTTGTTCATTTATCCAAAACTCTCATTGCATACGAACGTATTGAGTATGACTTTGAATTTAAATGTTAAGAGATTTTGTTATTTTAGAACTTTAGTCGAATTCCCTCATAATCGGATACAGCAAATCTATATTCTAGAAAAAATCGGTGGTGTTTCCGGTCCAGTGGAGCTGAAATGGTTTTACGTGAATAATGTTTTGTAGAATAATATTCCAATACAGTTCGATAAGTTTATTCATTGTTGCCACAAACTAAGGAACCAATCCAAAAATTCAATAATGCATCCAATAATGTATTCAATAATGCAATCAATAATGTAAGGGTTTTAAAACGCTACAAATTAATCACTTATTTTTTAAGCCTAGTACTTTGAGTTTACGAAATATAAGCATTCGAAACTTTACCCCTCAAATTTTTCACTCTTTTTCAAATTGGCAAGGTTATTGTATTAAAAACAACAGAGTTTTGTAAAAACAAATGACTGATCTAGTAACAAGATTTCTTACTGAACATTTTTGCTGCTTACTATTTTCAACTAAATTTAATAGTCTAGAAAGTATTTTTATTGAATATACGCAAATAGAAGCAAAAACTTCTCGGACAAAAACTATTTAGTATAATTTACGAGTAATATACTATTGTATAATGTATAGGGAATGTATGGGGAAGTGTAATGTATATTATATATAGAAGTGTAATGTATATTCTATATAGGGAAGTGTAATGTATATTATATGTAGAGAAGTGTAATGTATATTATATATAGGGAAGTGAATGGAATTGAGACGAGGTCGAAAATTCAATTTTGAGTTTTAACGAACACCTTGAAGCATCCTTTGTATGGAATAGAGCGGTTTTGAGGTGATATCTGTGTACATATATGTATGTATGTATATATGTATGGTAGTGTATGTGCATGTCAGTGTCTTGTTGTTGTTGTTGTTGTTGTTGAGACCCCGACCGTCCGACCTACCAGAAAGGTGTAAGGTAACTGTTTGGACGGCCGGGAATTGCCACCCAATTTAGACCGGAACCCAGTGGGGGAGGCATCCACAGGGACCGTACCCTCCTTCCCCTACCACCAACCTCTCGGAAGGACTTACGGACCCACATGTTTAACGTGATCGTACTCCGCATGAACACGGCGGCAGTTCTGGCAGCGGCGAGAATCGCGCGCTAACCACTGGGCTGCCGCGCCCGAAAAGAGCCAACAAGACGCGGTGTTCCCAGGTTGTCACCCACCCAAGTACTAACCGCGCCCGATGCTGCCTGACTTCGGTGATCTAACGAGAACCGGTGTTTTCAGCACGGTACGGTCGTTGGCCTGCATGTCAGTGTGTTGAAGACCCAGACCGTCCGACTCATCCTGAGGACTTGAGCAACTAATTGGACGGCCGGGCATGTCAGTGTGTGTATATGTTAGTGCATGTGTGTGCGTTAGTGCAGTGTGTCAGTGTGTGTGTCAGTGTCAGTGCGTTAGTGTCAGTGCGTTAGTGTCAGTGCGTTAGTGTCAGTGCGTTAGTGTCAGTTAGTGTTAGTGCGTGCGTCAGTGTGTGCGTTAGTGTCAGTGTGTGTATATGTTAGTGCATGTGTGTTCTTTAGTGTTAATGTAGTGTATGTTAGTGCATGTGTTAGTGTATGTGTGTGCATGTCAGTGTGTGTATATGTTAGTGTGTATGTATATTAGTCTGTGTGATGCGATGTCTCACGAACGAATTCAGCGTTTCGAATAAATTTTAGAACAAATATTACAATCGATGAATACTGGAGCCCTACTGATTTTAAACTTAATCAAATGTCAGGAAGACGTTCAAATTTTCGAATGAGATTTTAAAAAAATTGTTAAAAATCAGAACTTTTAACAATCATTTTTTATGTAATTTTTCATTACAGAGCGAATGACATAAAATATAGAATGCTACCATGAAACTATCTCAAGACATTCCACGTTTTTCTAATTAATTTATCAAAAAAATTACATGAAATTTTAATAAAAGTATTATCTATCGTAAAATATGTTCGATATTATTCGACAAATTTGTTAACATCATTTTCGTGGATCTTGCTCGTTCCATTCACGAAAGAAAATACTTTTCGTAATACTTTTGTATTTTGACGCCCAACAATTCGCAAATAATCAATTTATTCATAAATACGGAAAGCTCGTCTCTCTGTTTGTAACTCTTGGCGGTAAATTTAACAAATTTAAGACTGATTTGGCTACAAATTGCCAACCTGGCGATATTTCGTCCCAGATTGACGAAATATAAAAAATGCAAAAACGACACTAAATTAAAGACAAGCTTAATCCAGATCAATCACGCTTAAAGTATTGATTATGAAACACTTTCCAACTGAAATACAATTTTATTTAAACATCTTTAAAATACAATACATTCAGCGCTGATATATTTTAAAGTATCACAGTACTACAGTAATTTATTATATTTGGAAACTTCATTGAAAAAAAATGAACTTTATTCAAATGACGTCATTGTAATATAAATCGTCTAGCTCTCTATGTAAAAACGATTAATATTTCATTTATATCACTTTTATTCCAGACTTCAGAGCTAAATGATTTGGCGTGAAAAAAATTCAGCAATTCTTATGCAACTCATCTTAAAATCACTTGCTTACATTCTGCATCCATTAAAATTAGACTTCGTTGCCGAAATAATCAAAGTTTGATGATTATTTAAACTAAAAAATATTGCAATTGTGTAGGCGCAGAATATAGATCCACAGAAAATACGCAAAAATAAAACGGTTTTAGGACGGATGCAACACTAAATATAAATGTAAAAGAACTTTAAAACTCACGATTTTAACCCTGAGAAAAATAGATGGATGCCAGATTTCATTTTGAAGTGGATCACGTGATCTCTTCATATAATATGAGCGCAATTATTATTTTAATTTTTATTTAAAAAACTACCTAACATATTTTACTGGAATTTTTTTATATATTTTATTGGATAATTTAAATATTTTCTAAAATTTTCAAAGCAAATTGTGAATTTTAACTTCGCTTAAAAAATGTTTGAAAAATTAGGTCCCATAGGGTTCAATGTATTTCACGTTTTAACCCGGGTTTAATCCAAAACTAATTGGGTGATGTTATTCATTTACATTCCCATATATCCCACAGACCGTCTCAACAACATACAGAAATTTCATTTTGATAAAGTCATTTTTAAGGCAGTTATCATGCGAACAGACAGACAGAATGAACAAAGTCATAAATACTTTTCAACTATGTTGGAAAGTGTTAAAAATGATACCACGTTGATGACTTAATCATGAACACATTTTAATATATGGACTATGTCGCTTATTGCGGATACCATCAATATTGATAATTGTGAATTTATAGTTATGTGAAATATAAGTTAATTGAATACTTCAAAATAGTTCTACATGTTGTCATTCTGAAAAGGGTCAAATGTCCAATTCAAAGTTAAAAATATTGTGCCTGGAACTTAAACATCATATTTTCTCTGTGAAAGAAGTAAATTCATTGCATTATGGGGGACAGGGGGGGGAGGTTACATGCTCCTCACTTCAGATTTTACCCATAAATGATACCATATTTAAGACAAAATGAGCTGAAATTGTTTGTATTTTAGTCTATTAGATTCAGAACTATAAGCGTCCAAAGTATTTACATCTTTCGTTACATTCTTTCATTTCAGACGGATATTCCAAACATAAACATTATTCACCTTAAAAATAATGTCTTCACTTTGAATTGAAAATATTGTAAGGAAAATTATTAAGGAATATAATATTTAAACCTATGAAGAGAGATATGTGAGTTGCTGTCCAGAAAAATACAGAAATGCATCATTTTGTGATGTTTTTAAAAACATGAGCGTTCTTGATGAGCTGATGCGATGATAGACTATAATAAATGTGACAGGATTGTTTGAAACTACCCTGCTAAAGTGGCGCATTGAGAGCCTGATACGGCATTTGATAGAATTTTATGACTATCTAAGTACTTGCTACCTAATTAAAATATTAACTGAATAAATTAAATTAAATGTTTTCAATTATGGGTTTTTTTGTTTTTTGTTTTTTTATAAATAACAGAGACCAATAAGAAAAAATCTGATGTGAGCAGCCCATGACTTTCCCTGCAGACTCAAATTCATTGTCTCTTTATTTCATTAATAATTCATTAAATTTAATTCAATTGCACTAAATAACGCACATAAATTGTGGACTCAAAATCGGCATAGCAAAAATTCGAAAAGACTAAAATATCTCGAGAACGGCTTGCACAACGGTTTAATTGCACAAAATAATACCCACAATTATTTAAAATGACATCGAATTGGCACTTTTAATTCAATTTTCGTTCTCAGTTGGTAAATGTATGTTTTTTCAACTGTGGTGCATCGTAAATGCGGAAAAACTAAAGTATCTCGAGAAAGATTAGTCCTAGTGTAATGGGGTTGGTATTACTCTTTTCTTCGTTAAAAATTACGTATAAAACATGAGCACTGAATGGATATATTTAAGCATACGTAGTTTTTTATTTTAGATTTTGACGATTTTTGCGGGCCATTTTACAAAAAAAAGCAGGTTATTTTTTCCGAATCGTACCAAAATCTAATCAGCACCTGGGTGATCCACAAGCGACTTATTTACCAAATTTTGTGAATTTCGGTCCATTAGTTTTTCAGAAAGAGTGGATAAAGGCTTTTGCTGGTCATTTCGCAAAAAAAAGTCGGGTTCTTTTATCCCGAATCGTACCCAAAACTAATCAGCATCAGATTCGTCTACAAGTGACTTGCCTACCAAATTTTATGAAATTCGGTCAAATAGATTTTTATTTAGAGTGGATAGAAAATCTGCACAGACTCACAGACAGACACACAGACGTTACACTAAAAATAGGTTTTTCGTATTCTAGATGTCTCGAAACGCATAGATCCGTCGAAAACTCGAGTTGCGATTTTCGGCATGATTCTTATACTTTCCCTATACATTGCCATGTATTGCAGGGAAAGTAAAAAAGAAATTATTTTAAATCTGAGAATTTGACAAAAATATTTTCTATATATTTGCGAGTTTCGAATATCTTAGAACACAAATCAATTTTATTTAAGGTGGTGCCTATGAGTGCATTTGTCTGAAATGTATTTATTTGCTCTACCTTAAACACTATATGACCAATCTTCAGTAAATATGGTAGTCTTGAGGCTATTGAGTTATATTTGTAGCCGCTATCGTGTACGCGACAAATATACCACAAATATTCAGACAAACAAACAGATATCATTCCAAAAACTAGTCACAACATGTTCAGGAGGTCTTAAAACATATATTGGGATCAAAATCTTGAAATTCAAATTTTCGTGAAAACAATACTTTCTCAATACTACCTATGTGATAGTAAAATTTACAATTTCCATGAGATTCCAAATCATACCACTTGATCTATTTATATATTGAATTATTATTCAAACGCATTTAAACGAATGTAAATAAATCAAACATTAATTATCCTTCATTAAGACGTAGTATCAGAATTTTATTTATTTAATATTTTCATTGTTTTTTATTCTTTTATTCCATATGGTACATTCGATATCGTTCCAGAAAGTTTTTAATCTCTGCTCATACATCAATCACTGCCACTTTTAATGAAAACATATGACTGAGAAGAAATTTGCGAGCAAGAAATATAGAGGTATTGGTAAATAAATCTTCATCTTCGAGCTTTTATTCGAAAACTCACGAGTTCAAATGGATTTATCGTGCAGATTTCAATATTTTAGAACGCCGCGATATTTCATGTATAAGTTCCATTCCCATTCCGGATTTCCTGCTGTATTCTCAACTCTTACTTTTATCCCCAACTGTCGCTGGGTGTAAAGGTGTGTTGTCAAAGACAAGCCATAAAAAAATTCTTAGAACTGTGTTGTTTTAAAATTCGTATTGCGTCCCAAATAGCTGGGATGTATTTATTTAAGGAGAAGAAGGTTGTGTTTTGCTTTTCAACCAATTAATTTTTGCATATATGTTTTATTTTACGAAGTTTTTTCTACCTTGTCGCGTTATTATTGCAGCAGTTTTGAGCACTTATTTGATTATAAAAAATCTGATGTGGGCAACACATGACTTTCCTTATATAATGCAATGAATTTATTACTTTTACAGTAAAAAAATAGGTTTCTCTTACAGTAGATACTTATATTCTTTCCAAGATATTAAATTTTCGACAATTAGTCGTCATTTTCATTGATTTGACGTCATTTTTATCCATTTGGCGAGATTTTCGTTAATTTGGCAACATTTAAAAAAGTCGCCAAGTTGGCGACATTCCGGTAAATTCGTAGTCAAAATCTTGCGAGGCGTTATGGAAGGGGAAATAAGTCATTCTTATAGAAGATAAATGACTATTGGCGTTCCAATTCAAAAGTATTACTCAAAGTATCTTTTCTCATGAATGGAACAAGCTAGATTCACGAGAATCATGTCACCCAATTTATCGCATGATATTACATATGAACAGTGAACCTGTTTCTCAAGAGTTAATATTTTTTTTTAATTTATGGGGTTTTTTGAAAAAATTATTTGAAAAATATGTAATATCTCGAGAACGATTCATGATAGCGTTCTAAAGTTTATATCAATCATTTTCTAAGGGAAAATTACATAAGAAATTTCTATTTGCGTAACTTTATTAGCGGTTTTGATTTTTTGACTATTTTTTCAAAATTTCACTCAAAAATTTAGGGGGATTCTGAACATTCGATTGCGTACAAAAAAAATCTGATGTGGACAACACATGACTTTCCTTATATAATGTAATGAATTTACTACTTTTATAATAAAAAAATAGGTTTTTCTTACAGTAGATACTAATATTCTTTTCAAGATATTGAATTTTCGGCAATTAGTTGTCATTTTCATTGATTTAGCGTCATTTTTATCCATTTGTCGAGATTTTCATTAATTTGGCAACATTTCAAAAAGTAGCCATGTTGGCGACATTCCGCCAACTGTGTCGCCAAAATCTCGCCAAGCGTTATGGACGAAGAAATAAGTTGTTCTTACAGCAGATTAATGACTATTGGCGTCCAAATACAAAAGTATGACTCAAAGTATCTTTTTTCATGAATGGAACGAGCTAGTTCCACGAGAATGATGTCACCCAAATTATCGCATGGTATTACATAAGAAAAGTGAACATGTTTCTCAATAGGAATTTTTTTTTTCATTTTACATGACTTTTTAATAATTTTTTTGAAAAATGTGCAATATCTCGAGAACGGTTCATGTTAGCATTCTAAAATTTATGTCAATCGTTTTCTAATGAAATATTACATACGAAATGTCCATTTGCGTAATTGTATTAGTGGTTTTGATTTTTTGACGATTTTTTCAAAATTTTATTCGAAAATTTAGGGGGGTTCTGAGCATTGATTACGTATAAAAACAATAGACTTCCAGTGTTTATAGATTGTGATTTTTGTACCAAATTTGGTTCGAATGGGTCCATTCGTTCGTCAGTTATCGTCTCCACACACACACATACACGCAAACACACACACACACACACACACACACACACACACACACACAAACACACACACACACACACACACAGACATCACTTCAAAAATGTGTGATTCGTGATCAGGGATGCTTGAAACGTGCTCTCCCGTCGAAAACTCGATTTCGAATTTTCGACCCCGTCACAATACTTTCCTTATACATTATGTATATAAGGAAAGTAACAATAGGCTTCCAGTGTTTACGGATTGTGATATTTGTACCAAATTTCGTTCGAATCGGTCCATTCGTTCGTGAGATATCGTCTCCACAGACTCACTGACACACACACACACATACTTTCACACACACACATACACACACGCACACATACATACTTTCACAACCACACACACACATACTTTCACACACACATATTTTCACACACACACTTTCACACACATACTTTCACACACACACACACACACACATACTTTCACACACACACACATACTTTCACACACACACACACACATACACATAGACATCACCTCAAAAATTTTTGATTCGGGATCAGGGATGCTTGAAACGTGCTCTCCCATCAAAAACTCGAGATCGAATTTTCGACCCCGTCACAATACTTTTCTTATACATTAGGTATATGCGGAAAGTAAAAATTAGATTAAACTTCATTAAAATATCACAATCCACCTGACTCAGGAGTCGATATAAGGTCTCCTGATGGGTTATCATGTGTGTTATCCCTGCAAGATCCCATATTTGATACCTTACAGTATTATGTAAGTACTCTTTGGAAATGAATGATATTTTTATTTTGGAGCCTTTTGAATAAAATATAATTACGCTTTTAATACATAATCAACTCAATGTTCCAAAGTGCACTCGAAGTACCACAAAAATTCTGTGGATAGCACCTGCAGGCTCAAATTCATGTTTTACTCACTTACATACATTGAGTTTATCCCACAAAATAACACATAAAAAGGATACTCTGTTATGATTTCAACAATATTGTAGTTTTCAAACAATTTTATTTTATTTTTATTCTAAAACTTGACGACATACTATAAAACAAGAAAGATCAATCATACATAAAGCATTGATTATGAAATACTTTCCAATTGAAATGCAATTTCGTTTAAACATGTCTAAA
Source organism: Amaurobius ferox (assembly GCA_951213105.1). Taxonomy (NCBI): domain Eukaryota; kingdom Metazoa; phylum Arthropoda; class Arachnida; order Araneae; family Amaurobiidae; genus Amaurobius; species Amaurobius ferox. The sequence continues at coordinate 137,798,811 of OX578137.1, forward strand.
ATGCAATACGTTCGGCGCTGATATATTTTAAATTATCACAGTACTACAGTTATTTAATATATTTGAGAACTTAAAGCTTCATCGAAAAAAAATTAACTTTATTCAAATGACGTCATCTAAATATAAAACTTTGGGCTCTCTATAAAGCAATGAATATTTCATTCATATCATTTATATTTCAGATTTCAAAACATAAATAATTATGCTTGGAAAAATTCAACAATTCTTATACAATTCATCTTATACAATTCATCTTTTTCTAATTAAACAAAAATAAAGCGGTTCTGAGAGGGATACAACACCAAATACAAATTAAAAAGAACTTTAAAATCACAATGTTGACACAAGATGGATGGCATTGATCATTTAAACTGAAATATATTGTAATTTCGCTGTTTCAGAATACATATGCACAGAAATAAAGTAAAATTGAAGGGGTTCTAGGACGGATACAACACTACATGTAAATTTAAAAAAATTTAAAAATCACGATTTTGACACAAGATGGATGGCATATTTTATTTTGAAATGGATCACTCGATCTCGTCATATAATGGTCACGTGATTCCTTCATATAAAGGGTGTAATTATGATTTTAATTTTTATTTTAAAACTTCTGAATATATTTTGCTGAAATTTTTTTATATATTTGAATAATTTGAATATTTTCTAAAACTTTCGAAGCAATTTATGAATTTTAAATACGCTTAAAAAATGTTTGAAAAATATAGGTTCCATATGGTTCAATGTATTTCATTTTTCAACCCGGGTTAAATGGAAAACTAATTGGGAGATATTATTCATTTATATTCCCGTAGGTCCCACAAACTGTCGGAACAACATATTAAATTTCAATCTGATAAAGTCATTTTTACTATTTCAGTTCTTAAAGTCATTCTGATAAAGTCGTTTTCATGATAACGGGCAGACAGATAGACAGACAGAATGAATGAACAAAGTCATAAAGACTTGTCAACTATGTTGTGAAGTGTTAAAAACAAATTTGAAATACTTCAAGAATAGTTTGTACTAGAGTAAAAAAACTAGCCTTATTAATTTGTCGTCAAAAATTATGTATTAAACACGTACATTATGAATAAATTTACACATATTTAATTTGAATTTAGGATTTTGAGGATTTTAATCGTAACAAAATCTAATCAGCAGAGTAACCAACATTATACTTATCTACCACATTTTTTAAATTCCATCGTATAGTTTTTGAACTAAAGTGGATACGTGCATTACACAGATAAACATGCACACATATAGACAAACAGACACACGGATATACATACACACACAAGGAAGGGCCACGCTGAAAGTAGTGGATTCATTTTCTAGAGCGCCTAAAACGTATAAATCCAGCGAAAACTCAAATTTCGGCTTAAGACTCCTTTTATGCTTCCTCTATGCATGACCATGTATCGTAGGGAAAGTAAAAAATATTTTAAATAAATTTAAGCATATTTTTTGTTTGTTCAAATATTTTCTGGATTTGAAAAATATTTTTTCAAAGGACAAACTCTATGTTTGTCTATCCAAGCACGATTCAGCACGATTGCTAACGCCGAACCTGTCTAACTGCCAAACATCATGGCAATCGGACGGCTTGTTTTTGAGCTACAATGGATACATACAGTGCACAGACACAGCTATTTGAATATGAATTTTCTTTCTTATCTCCATATCATACTTAAACTATATGCATGTCATGAAAAGAAAATGGGCAGCTGATGTGGGCAGCACATGACTTTCCTTATATAATGCAATGTATTTACTCTTTTTACAGTAAAAACATGTTATTCTTATAGTAGATACTTATATTTTTTCCAAGATATTGAATTTTCGTCAAATAGTCGTTATTTTCATTGATTTAGCGTCATTTTTATCCATTTGGCGAAATTTTCTTTGATTTGGTAGCAATTAAAAAAGTCGCCAAGTTGGCGACATTCCGCCAAATTCGTCACCAAAATCTCGCCAAGCGTTACGGACGGTGAAGAAATTTATTCTCATAGGAGATAAATGACTATTGGCGTTCAAATACAAAAGTATTACTCAAAGTATCTTTTTTAATGAATGGAACGAGCTAGGATCCACGAGAATGATGTCACCAAATTTATCGCATGATATTACATATGAAAAGTGAACATGTTTCTCAATAGGAAATATTTTTTTTTATTTCATATAATTTTTTGATAATTTTTTTTAAAAATGTGCAATATCTCAAGAACGGTTCATGCTAGCGTTCTAAAATTTATGTCAATCGTTTTCTAATAAAAAATTATATAAGAAATGTCTATTTACATAACTTTATTAGACGTTTTGACTTTTTGATGATTTTTTTCAAAATTTCACTCGAAAATTTAGGGAGGTTCTGAACATTCGATTGCGTATGAAATCAATAGGCTTGCAGTATTCACGGATTGTAATTTTTGTACAAAATTTCGTTCGAATCGGGGCATTCGCTCGTCAGTTATCATCTCCACAGACTCACTGACACACACACACATACTTTCACACACACACACACATATTTATATCACCTCAAAAATGTTCGATTCGTGATCAGAGATGCTTGAAACGTGCTCTCCCGTCGAAAACTCGAATTCGAATTTTCGACCCCGTCACAATACTTTGCTTATACATTATTGTATATAAGGAAAGTAAAAATGCACTTTACATGGTCAAATCCACCAATTTGAAAAAAGAAAGGCATTCAAGAAATTACCCCTGCATGCGAAAATAGTGAAAACCCAAGGGAAGCGAAATGTATAGTCAAGCAAATAATGTTTACTAAAATTCTCTCGGATGATTTATTTGCCAGTTTCTAAAAAATAAATGCGACGGTTTGAAAGACCGAAAGGTTAAAAATTACAAACTTTCCTTGAATCTGGCAAACTATCGCTTTAAACGTTAACTTTTGGAACCGGAAAACAGCCTACCGTGGGTAGTTTAAATAACGCCTTGAAGATGATTTGAACTGACATTTAAATTGGTAGGTAAGAAACATTCTGAAAAGGAAATAAATTCTCTCTACGTCTGGTACCTTTTCTATAATATATTCAAAGTGATAGTTACTTACTCTTTTTGCTTCTTGTATGGCAAAGTAAATCTGTACTCCTTTTTTTTATTACCAATAAGTTTAATAAGATTCAAGTGTTTTGCGGATGGCTTGTTGAGACTCAACTGTAATTGCAATTTTTATTTATTTATCCAATATATTAAATTTACGTAATCAATCAAGACATGTTAAATTACAACCATCATTGCCTGCTTCGTTGCCTCAGACCATCCGGCCTACACAAAGGTGTAACATATCTGTTTGGACAGCCGGGAAGTGCCATCCAATTTAGATTTGAACACAGTAATGGTGCTATCCACAAGGAGCGTAGCCTCCTTCCCCTGCCACCAACCTCTAGGAAAGACTTACGAACTTACATATTTAACGTGCCCATATTCCAGGTTAACACAGGGACAGTTTGAGCAAAGCTTGGAATTGAACTCGGGTCGTCATGGTGCAATCTCCAGGCGCTGTCTCACACTAATTGGGCTGTCTCATACCAATCACCACTGCCTTGTGAGACATTTGTATATAACAAAGTCTTACATCGCACACATGAAGCATACAAATGATTCGGGTATTTATTTACACATCATCTTTTGGCAAATACATGACTTTTGGCAGAAGTGGGTGCTCTCTCCTCGTATTTGAGGCTGGTCTGTACACATTTGAATCTTTCGAACATTTTCACTGCTGCAAATTATGAATTAATTTTCTTTACAGAAGAACAGGTATATAGCTAGTATCCCATAAAAGCATTTTGAAAAAAGTTATACTCGATTATAATTGTTGAATTTTAGCAGATAGAATGATTTTATACCAGACGATTTTCCATATTTTAACGTTAAATTTATATTCAACTAAATAAGAGTTTCATGTTATATTCCTATCTGTGGGAAACAAATAATAACGGCCTAAATACAATTCGCATCGATTTTTCAAAAACCTTAAATCCTTACAAAGATAAATATGTATTCCATATATCAATCGGCAAATCTCACAGAAATTATGAATGTATAAAAATAAAATTGAAAACTTAAATTAATCGAAACAAGCCGTCAAGCAGGTAACGTTTACTCAAAGTTATTTGCATTTAATCCTTTTGAATAAATGCATCGATGTAAAAGATATAAAGAAAACAAATGACGATTAATTTTTTTTTCAAATTCTATCAAAAGATTGTTTTGAATGTCACATTTCAGAACCCGAAAAAGCCCACCAAAGACAGTTTAAAAGGAGGATGCGCTTCAAGGAAGATTTGAAATGACATTTAAATTGAGGGGTAAAGAACGCTTTACGGAGGAAGTAAATTGTTGCTTTTCCAAAAGTATATACAAAGTGATAGTTATTTTTCCTCTTTGCTCCTTATAAGACATTCTGAATTTGCTGTTTTTTCCTTCGACGAAGATAAATGCAATTGACGTGTTTTGCGGAAAGTTCAAATGTTGCTGTAATAAAACCTCACAGTGAACGTTATTTGGATTCGATATAAAATATGGGCACTTGAGCAGTTTGCCTATCCTCAAGTATTTGCAAACAAATAAAAGATGACCTGACCAGTCAGTTATGATGCATATGGTACTTTCAATATGTAACATCATATTGAAAGTACCAATATGTATATATCAATATGTACATCTATCATTACATCATCGTGCATAATGATATTGTGCTCGCTATCTTATCTCGCTTATCGTGCTCGCTATCTTTTTGCATGTGACATCATAATTTGCCTCTACGTTGCTTGATGATGATATATATGGCACTTTCAATATGTGACATCTATCTTTTTGCATGTGTCATCATCATTTGCTTATACATTGATCATTTCATCATTATGTAAACATGATTCAAATTTAAATTACTAAAAATAAGGTTTTAAAAATTACTAAAAGTTAGATTTTTAAATTACTAAAAGTAAGGTTTTTAAATTTAAATTTTCAAAAGTAGACAAAACATTTTTTAAATTAAAGCTTTTGAAATGTAAACAGTTTCAAAATTTAAATTAAATTATAGAAAAATAAACATTTTTTTTAATTTAAATTATCGGAAAAAAGCAAATATTTCTTCAAATTTTGAATTATTGAAATAAGGATTTTTAAATTTAAATTATCAAATGTACAGACACATTTTAAAACATAAACAAGGCTTTTTGCAATTTAAATTATCAAAAATGGTAAACATTTTTTTTTAATTCAAATAATCGAGAAATAAACAAACAATATTTTTGACAATTCAAACTCTTTTCATAACCGCCCAGTATTTTTGAAATAATCCAATTTTGTTATACATTGCATGCATAGGAATTTGTATCTCCATAAAGTTGTGCTTTAAAATTGTATGTATACATTTTGTTACATCACCAGCTTCTAACCACCATGTAGTTTCATGTCGAGAAAAAGAAATCGCTCTAAAATGGAGGCAATTTTTCATGTTCACCAACGGAGTTCTTCCCTTGTTCATTCACTCTCAAAAGTAATACGTCTGTGTTGCTCATCAAATATATTTATGCAAATTTTCATTTCATTTGCTCAACTTTTTAGAGATATCATGACCACAGTCTCTCAGAGATAATTGAAAAATGGTTTATTCATAGTCCGGAATGTTCGAAACAGGTAAATACATCAAAATCCTGTAGTCTAACCTAACAGCATTTTTTTTAACAGTGAAGTAAGATTTACGTCACACTGTGACTTTGGGACGTCACATGACGTCGCAGTACGTCTCGGCAATGTCATATTGAGGTCACAGAGAAGTCATTTTGGTCATTTTCATGGTCGTTTGGGACGTCGCATATTAACTTGTTTGTGATGTCGCATTGTAATTGCCATTGTAATGCCGTCACATTGCTATGTGTTAACTAGATTGTGGAAACGTCACAGAATATAGTCAAAATGAAGTTACAAAGTTACTAATACATAACGTCGCATAGAAGTCACAAACATGAGTCACATTGTGACCCGGGTGTCACGTGACTACAACGTCACTGTCACATACGTGACGATCTTTGCTGTGAGGGTAGTTTTTGATCTCATCACAATACCTTTACAGAGGAGACGTGAGATTTACACGTTAAATTATACTATTTTAGCTATGTTATATTACAGTAGTAGTTATATTATAGTATGTTAGATTATAGTAGATTTACACGTTAGATTATGTATAGTTAGTTTCCACGTTAGATTCAAATTAGAAATACATTATTTTTAAACAGCCTTTGAAGTATTTTCAACTTGTGTTGGTCTGCGCTTTTACCGTCAAATTATTGGAGATATAAACAGACATTTCTCGCTAATAAATGTATGTCCGTAGACGTCACCCTTTAATGCAGTAAGACAGTACTGCAATTGGCTATTTTTGCCATCATCATTCGTAACGCGGACCTCGTACCTGTAGTATGGGACATTCTACACAATGTAAGGTGGCTGACATATAACTCAGGGGTGTAGTCGAGGGGGGACGCGGACGGACGGACGCAGCCCCCCCCCCCCCCACCTTTTCTCCTGATCTCAAGCATACTCCCACTTTTTATTTTGTAAGGGGACGCTCTTTTTTTTTAATTTATATATACATATACAACCCCTCTGCAGCTTGAGATCAGGAGTAGAATAGAGACATCTTAAAGGTCACTAATAGGCACTCAAGTTCACTAATAGAGAGATGTTACCTCTTGATATCTTGTCCTTAAAAGTGGGCATCGACACTATTCCACCTGGGACAGCTGAGTGTGAACACTCATTTAGCCAGATGAACATCATCGCTTGGGATGAACGTTCAAGCCTCTTAATTAGTTCTATTTCAAATCTACCAATGATCCACATAAACGACCCGCCAATTACTAGACGGCAACCTCAACTGTATATAACAGTTTGGAAGTCTCAGAATGTCAGAATCACAGAATGGCAACGGACACACAATCAAGAAGAGTTGAAAAGGATAAAGGCCTTTGTGAAAAAGTATCTCTATGGAAAGTTCTTTGAGATAATTTCATTTCAAAATGTAAGAATCTTAATTGATTTTTCTTTCTTGAGCTGGGAATCATATGCTTTGGAGCACAATTTTTGGTTTTTAATAAGTAACTAAATAAAATTAGAATAATTATTATTCTTTCGATTTTATCAACATGTTAAGAGTTCGAGTTGGAAAGTAAAAAAAGAAAAAAAAACTGGATACAATTGAAAAAGTATCTCAATACAAAATCCACGATACATTTAGAGATAAGGGTCGTTATTCAAGACATTTTATATGGGTGATACTTGTATCGCGATACTTCCCAGCCCTATCTCAATCAAAGAAATTATACAGTATTGGCTAAAATTCTTCAAAAAAAGAGCGTCCCCCCACCTTTTTATTTACGACTACACCGCTGATGTAACTAGCGTATGTCACTGCCGCTGGAAAGGGAAAAACTGCTGTAAAATTATCGGTAATCTTACAGCAGCTCTAATCGGTAATCTGACAACCACCATAGGCTATATGCATATCAGTCCTACTGTGCAGACCGTCCGATTTACCCGAAAGTACAAGGTATCTGCTTGGATAGCCGAGAAAAAGCCACGCATTTATGTCTGGAACCCACTGAGGTTAGAAACCACAAGTACCCCATCACATCTCGAATGGACTTTAGCACAAACAAATTTATTGTGTCTATACTCTGTGTAGATATAGGGATAGTTTTGTGCGACATCCAACGTCGAACACTGGACTACCGCCATAGCCACTGAGCTATCCCGGCCTAGATGCATGTCAGTCGTATCAGCTTTCGCGAAATATTCCACTTTACACGTACAAAGTCCGCGTTACGAAGGACAATAGCAAAAAACAGACAATTTGCGGCCCCCCAACAGCGACCTCTAGCACCAAAAGTTGACGTCTGCTGATTATTCATTAACGAAAAATGCTTGTTTTATTTTTCTCTGCTGGCTATTAAATATTTTACAGGGAGTTTCGAATATAAATTTTAAAGAATTGTTTTCTATTTTTTTGCAAAAAGCATAGTCGAAAAATTGGTCTTCGTAGCCTTTTGCACCATTTCATTTATCCCCCCCCCCCCCCCGAGATACGTGAAATACTAACGTGGATTTACCCTAAAGTCTGATCAATCATTGTGACACACATTTAGAATAATTTCTACCTTTAAACGTTATATTTCAAACTCGGCTATAGTCTAATTGAAATTCAACCATGCATGCAGAACAAATGTTTGCAAAACGTATTGAGGTTCAAAAGCCTCTCTTTACACACTCAAGTTCCCCTCAGGAGGTTTTGTATTTGAAAGACAGAAAAGAATGCAGATTGATTTTATTTTTAAAAAATGAGCACCAAAAGAATCGTGTAAATATCCTAGACAGCATCATTTACGAAGCATAGGAGGTTAATAAATGATATTTTTTTCTACCTGCTTTAAATATACCTCAAACTAAATTAGGCCAGTTGGTATTTAAATAAATGGGCTCATCAGCTTTAAAAATAACAAAAATAAGAAGAAATAAGGCATGAAATGACGATAGACGTTTCCTTTTTTATACCTCCACGTCAAAATGGTTTGCCTTTTGTTAAGTTTAAATTGTTAGCGGACTTAGTACAGTTTTGTTAATTATAGGGTAGTAATATTAGAAGCGGAAGTCTCAACTCGGGATACTTATGTTATATAGTAAAAGTCATTATCTCTGTCTGTCAATCTTGGCGACAAATTAATGTCATTGGCTGCAAATTTGGTGTAACATCACTAACGGCGATTTTTGAGAAATGTCGCCGGTAACGACAATTGAATATCTTAAAAGTACATTTTATTTATTTGATAATCCTTGTTGCTTTGGGAAAATTATCTATATTATACAGCTTAGTGAGACTGATTGACTGATTATATTCTATATAGGAGACCACAATATAAAAGATTATATTCTCAAGACGCTGACACGTTCGCAATTCCTTTTAACGCGTATCACTCCCAAAAGCTTCTAACTGAACGATGATCAGCTTATTTTCCCTCTGTGGAAATTTCGACAAAAATCGACGTAACTTGAGAAGCTCTTAACCAAACTGCAAATTTCAGGAAATTTCCACAATTCGCCAAAAGTCGCCAAGCTGGTGAAATTTTGCGAAATCTGATCGCGATTATCAAGCGATTCCGATCGTCAAATAATAACAATGGTTGCCTGTAAATGTGGTTTGTCCTTGGTGCGGGGCAATATGCCGTGAAGATATTTTAAGTATTCATAATACTATAGTCTAGGAAATATAATCTAGGAGAATGATAGCTTAAACTACGTCATGGATAGGGTCGAACCTATGAATGAAGGATTATAAAAGATATAAAGTATTACTCAAAGTATCTTTTTTCATGAATGGAACGAGCTAGATCCACGCGAATGATGTCACCAAATTTATCACATAGTATTACATGTGAAAAGTGAACACGTTTCTCAATAGGAAATATTTCTTTTTTTATTTTATACGACTTTTTGATATTTTTTTTAAATGTGCAATATCTCGAGAACAGTTCATGTTAGCGTTCTAAAATTTATGTCATTCGTTTTCTAATGAAAAATTACTTAAGAAATGTCTATTTCCGTAACTTTATTAGCGGTTTTGATTTTTTGACGATTTTTTCAAAATTTCACTCGAAAATTTAGGGGGTTCTGAACATTCGATTGCGTATAAAAACAATAGGCTTCCAGTGTTTACGGATTGTGATTTTTGTACCAAACTTCGTTCGGATCGTTCTATTCGTTCGTCAGTTATCATTTCCACAGACTCATTGACACACACACAGACATCACTTCAAAAATGTTTGATTTGTGATCAGGGATGTTTGAAACGTGCTCTCCCGTCGAAAATTTGATTTCTGATTTTCGACTCCATCACAATACTTTCCTTATACATTATGTATATATAATAGTAGTATATATAATAGTAGTATATATAAGAAAAGTAATATTTTGGATCCATGATACCTATTTTTCAAATTTTTTCTTGTAAAATTCGAAAAAAAAAATGAATTCTGGTATGAAGAAGTCGAGTTCAGCTACATTCCAGTTAATTTTATTAATAATTTAATTTTAAATTGAAATGTTTGAAAACTTTGAAAATAATGCGTCATGCAATAATCGTAGATGAAATAGAGTTTAACTCCTACAATTTCCACGTTATCAGAATAATAAAATGTGCACTCTTTTTATGCATTAATCACATAACTTTACATTATCCCCAAAATACGTAGGGAAAATATATTACAATTTACTTAAACTTTATAAAATCTAATTTTAAAGCAATTCGAAAATAAGGGAACAGCTAGCTCCTCCAGTTCCGTTAAGCTCCTTTAGATTTCTCTTAACAGTCTATTTTCAATTTCATTTCTGGCTATGCTCCTAAGCTCGGTATTGTTGTAGAATGGCCTTAATCTACATATCCCCTTATGAAGCATTAACAATGGCAAACATCTTTCACGGGTAAATATCTTAATTCAAACACAAACAAGCCAATTTAATTTTATATCACTATATTATTTATCCTTGAAGATTAAAATATGTTGTTCCACGAGCTTAAAAATGAAAAGTGTTACCGGACCATGCACGCACCTTAAATGGAACTCTGTTTTCGTGTTTGAATAGCCATTTTAATTCCAAGAGAGAGTGACACAATTTAGAAATTAGGCCGTAAATATTAACTCTGCAAATCGAAGTAATTTGAATTAGCTTTTGGTTTGACATAATTTAAAGTGAATAGAGGACTGACCTCTAAGGCGAAGGAAGGCGCATTGTTATTTTTATCGCATTAATGATTAGAAGACAGTTTTCGCATTCAAGAGAATTCGAGGATTGAAATTTGTTTAAATGGATTTAAATAGAAAACAATAAAGATTATTGAGGTTCCATTTGATTTTTTTACATCCACATTACATTCTTTTTTTACATCCATTTGTGTCGTAATTAATATAAGAGTGTGAAACATGTGTATATGGGCTGTCGTTCATAAATAATTCTTTCACAAAATTTCATGAAATGTTGCTTAGATATTGTTATAATTTTCTTTAATAGTTGGCAACAGCTTAGTGACACTGAATTGGATACAATCTTGTTTATACATATTATTATTAGATATATACTCCGCTTTGTTAGGGATTAAAAATGTACAAATTCAACGAAAAATTCGTCCAAATGTACAAAGTAGTATTCCAAATGATATCCTTCTTCAAAAAAACTTCATTAAAATATCTACGTCCCCTGAAAAAGAGGAATAATAATCCCTGTTTTCGCTATACAAAATCATTTGCATTGTAAAATCTGATGAATAAGATTTTGATACCGTTTATACAAAAAATATGGAAGTTTGATAACCATACGCCTAAATGTAAACTCTAAAATCGTAGTAAAATTTATGCACGGGCCATTTTTATCCTTTTGCAACAATTAGTTAAGCCCAATAGACAATTAATTTGATGGAATATGAAAAATATTTGCTTAAATAAAACGGCAGATGATTTAAAACATTGAAAATGTCAAGTATTTCTGGAAACTAATATACCGAAACGGTACAAATATTTTGCAGTCAAAAATATAGTACTGTTGATTTATCAAATTTATTCTAAATCAATTTCTTTGATATTTAGACTGAATCGATTGGATGAAAATCGTTCACCGTGTAAGCACATTTGAAGTTCTGTTTCTAAGCAACATGATATTATTTTCTTTAAATGAAGTTTCGGAAAATAATCGTCTGCACTTAGCTATTTCTATGGAAGCGTTTTTAACAATTTCCAACATAGTTGTAAACTGTCAATCGATTGTAATCAATTGTAAAATGGGTTATATAAGAATTGCTGAATTTTTTAACGAAAAAAATATTTAACTCTGGAGTTTGGAATGTACGGAGTATTCATGTGACGTCACGAGCTAAGCTCGTGGTTTACTGGCAAATATGTTCGCCAGTAGCATATGTTTATGCAGTGCTGTAAGCGTGATAGACAAAATAATTAATAATTCTAGTTATGTGTGCAATTTTTGGGTACGGTAAACGCATAGGCCGACATACTGGTATATCACTTTACAGATTTCCAAGAATTGTGAGCAGTAAAGAGGGTAGCAAAATTGGAGAACTTACCATAAAACGAAGGAATGAATGGTTGTCTCGAGTTCATTGATTGGACTTAACAGATGAAAAAATAAAAAATAGTCACGTCTGCAGTTTACACTTTATCAAAGGTGAGTAAAACATTATATTAGCATTTTAAATTTATTTTATCTTGTAACATAAACCATTTAATTTTCACGGAAAAATTAATACGGTGATAATATCAAGGTATAATTTTAGCAAAGTGCTATTAGTCCTTCACCAAATATGTAAGATATGGCAGTTCTATATTTTTTTGAGTATATCTATTTACCGAATAGAAATATATGAATTCCTTTTTTCAGTTATAATTAGCGGTAATTAAATAAATCTGTTTAAACTGATTTGTGTTCATAAATTTTATACTGCTTTACGCCATATGCTGTGTTAATTGGCTAAATTCTTAGCACATGCTATCTAAAATAGATATAGCATTGTAAAATTATGTCCTCATTTGTAAATATATATTTTTTTAAAACAAAATAACTTAAACTTTACATTTGTGCTATAGATCAAAGTCAAATTTTGCAGTCACCATGCCAATGTTCTTAACCAATTTTCGGCCATAAATATCAATGCATTTACTACAAAGTTTACTATCGATAGCGAAAAGATCCTTAACGCAAAATATAAATATTTGTTTGTAATTTTCTCTCATTAAATGAAAACAATATAAATTGTAAATCTTTGTCATAGTAGCCAATGTAACCATTACGTTTGCTTGTTCGTTGGTACGAAACTGCTCACTTGTTTCCAGGAGCACCGTGACGTCAGTGAATACACCTTATAAGTGATATGAATGAAATATTCATTGATTTTGCATAAAGAAGCAGACGATTTTATACTATTGCCTTTTTTGATGAAGTTTAAAATTTCCATGTTTAATAAATTATTGTCTATCACCTCTAAATATATCGCAGTTTAGAGATGTTTAAATAAAATGTATTTCAGTTGGAAAGTGTTTCGCAATCAATGGTTCATACATGATTAAGCTTGTTTATTAACATCTCAACAACTTTTGAAAAATATGAGAATGTAAAAATGCATAAAAATCATATTTTTTTGCAAATGCTAGTTCGTGGAAAATATATTGTCAAAAACTAATTTGCGATGAACGATTATTTTGTGAATCATTAAATTTACTTCAAATTTAATTGGGCATTTAAAATTTAATATGCCAAGGCGAATAATGAAGGGTGGGAATAATAAAATATTTTAGTATGAGGAGCTATGGGATAGATAATCTTATCTTTCCTATTTATGAATCGTTTTATTAAAAAAAAATTATACATTTTTTTGTGCAAATGTGCTATGTAAAATAGAAAATAAAAAGAGAAGAATTAAAATATTTAAAAAAAATTAAAAAGTAAAAAAAAAACTGTTTTCAAAATTTATATAATTATAAATTAAAACACTCTATTTAGAGAAAAAAAATGTATTAAAGAACAAACAACGTGTTCTTCAATTTATCTTCTGGATATTTTTGTATAATGATAAGAAAAAAATTTTAAAAAATATTTTAATGAGAAAACTCTCTTTTCATATGAGTGACTTATGAATCAAGCAGGTTAATTTAAAATTTAAAATTCTATGTAGTTTTGAAACCGAACCAATATTAGCATTATAGGCAAATTTTACTTCAAATTCCATAGTTCTCGTTTAATCTTTCTTGGGTTATATCAATTTAAACATTGAAATTTTCAAAAATTCAATTTCTTTAGAAAACAAAAGTCGTGTATAAAAGTTTTACACAGTTAAGTATCGGAGAATCAAGTTTCTAATGTTTAACTCAAAGGATTTACGAAACATTGTATGTTATTCAATTCTAGACGATTTTTACTTTTATTTAGCTTAATAAAAATAAAAAAAATCTGATGTGGGCAGCACATGACTGTCCTTATTATGCAATGAATTTACTACTTTTACAGTTAAAAAAAATGTTATTCTTATAGTAGATAATTATATTTTTTCCAAGATATTGAATTTTCGTTAATTAGTCACCATTTTCATCGATTTAGCGTCATTTTTATCCATTTGGCGAGATTTTCGTTAATTTGGCAACATTTAAAAAAGTCGCCAAGTTGGAAACATTCCGCCAAATTCGTCGCCAAAATCTCTTCAAGCGTTATGGACGGAGAAATAAGTTATTCTTATAGCAGATAAATGACTATTGGCGTTCAAATACAAATATATTACTCAAACTATCTTTTCTTATGAATAGAACGAGCTAGATCCACGAGAATAATGTCACCAAATTTATCACTTGATATTATATATGAAAAATGAACATGTTTCTCAATAGTTAATATATTTTTTTTTTAATTTATGGGATTTTTTTATAAATGTATTTGAAAAATATGCAATATCTCAAGAACGGTGCATGCTAGCGTTCTAAAGTTTATGTCCATCGTTTTCTAAGGGAAAATTGCATAAGAAATGTCTATTTGCGTAACTATATTAAAGGTTTTAATTTTTTAATGATTTTTTTCAAAATTTCACTCGAAAATTTAGGGGATTCTGAACATTCGATTGCCTTTAAAAACAATAGGATTCCAGTATTCACGGATTGTGATTTTTGTACCAAATTTTATTCGAATCGCTCCATTAGTTAGTGAGATATCGTCTCGACAGACTCACTGACACACACACACACACAGACATCACCTCAAAAATGTGTGATTCGTGATCAGGGATGCTTGAAACGTGCTCTCCCGTCGAAAACTCGAACTCGAATTTTCGACCCTGTCACAATGCTTTCCCTATACAATATGTATATAAGGAAACAACAATTGTAAATGCATGAAAATCTCCATGGACTTTCGTCCACAACAAAGCACTTTCCCTTTACATATACAGTTTTGAAGAGAAAGTAAAAAATAAAAATAAACAATAAAACGATTTCTGTCTAGTATCTTCGAAAGGGCATAACATTTGACATGCTTAACAATAAAGTCTACCGGAAACGTATAGAACAATAGTTAAGTAGTTATCTTCAAGAACGATCTTTAAAATGTCAGTGTCATTCAACCTCCGCGTAGGCTAAAAGTCAGTGATTACCAGTTACTTACTCACAGCAAGGTCATTTACATCCGCGTCCGCCTATGACGAAATCAATGCTAGACAAGGAAGTCAAACTTCTGGTATTACAATTTCAAGTAAAAGACTCACACGAAATCACACGTTTAATCACACGAAAAACTATTTAATTGGGTATATTTACATAATTCTATCCATGGGCGCCGACTTGAAAAATTATTGCATGTTCTGAAGATTTTAAATCAATGACCCATGTATTTTTCAAAGTCTAATTTAAATTTCCTTCAGTCAGATTATCTGGCTGAATAAGACGTTTGAAATCCTAAAATGAAGCATATTGTAGTTAAGTACCGAAAAATATTTTTTTTTCTCTAAATATTTTTTATTTTTATTTATTTTGCTTCTGTAGGCGCAGCATTATTATATACAATATACAGATACTGTGTGAATTTCCATCTCAATTATCTTTATAAGAATAACAAGAGATGTAAAATTTAATTTTAGGTATTTTTACCAAAATTAAAAATGTCTACAAATTTTTCTTTAAATCATTCATTTCTGGGTAAAAACCTTGTATTCAGAATACAATAAAGCGTATGCAGGGTAAATTTCTATACATGCGGCTTTATATACTCCTGTTTGTAAAAATTGCAACACCGTGAAGAAATCACCACTGAATGAAATTTATTCCACAAATGACCTATATTGATACAAATAAACGATTAAATTTACAAAGCAAAAAAAAAAAACAATATTACATGTCGTATATTAGTATTTGGTGAATCCACCACGCGCTGCAATAAGTGCTTCTATACGAAGTGGCACCGAATCAAACAGATTTTTAATTTGTACCTGAGGAAGAGCATAACAGATTGCTTCTATCCGAATCAAAAGTTTAGCTGTATTAGCTACGGAACGAGGGTTACGAGCGAGACGCCGACTGACAAAATTCCAGACATGTTCAATAGGCGACATGTCTGGTGAATAGGCAGGCCAAGGATAAAGCTGTTTCTGTTGTGCTGAAAAGAAGTCTTTAATATTCTTAACAACATGTGGACGGGCATTGTCCTGTTGAAATACAGCTCCAGGAATGCGTTGAAAGATGGGTATAATTTCGGCAACCAGAACTTCTCTGATGTACCGGTTGCTGTTGGGATTACCCACATTTCTTAGCAGTTGGGATTGTCCAAGGAACCCAATGGCACCCCAGATCATCACCCTTGGCGTTTGTCCAGCATGAATTTGGATAACGCACTCCGGAAGGTGGCGTTCACCTCTACAGCGTCTAACGTGGATGCGACCATCACTGTACCCCAAATTAAAGCAGAATTCACCGGAAAAGGCGACTTGTTTAGCAATCGGCATGTCAGTGTTTATGTTGATGCGCTCATTATAGCCGCAGGCGTCAATACTTTTAAGATAGGGTAATCCTGTACAATGTAATTCTTGCACGCAGTCCACGGTGCAGCAGACGCCGACGAATTGTTGGAGCAGACAATGACACACATTTAAAGATGGGAAAATATGTTTGCTTTTTTGTTTTACAACGCAAAATTTAATCATAGCTTCATTTAAATAAGCACTTCTCCTGCACACAGGTGTGTGTTAAACTTGAAATAACAGAAAACAGTACAGAAAGAACACAATTATTTTTTAAACATATTTAGTATTATAGGATCTATCACGATCTGGCCACTATTTTAATGCATGTCGACTGAGAGAGCTCAAGGGTTCGTTCTTTCGAGTTTTATAAATGTTCACTGCTAGTTTGTGCTATTGAATGCATTTTCATAGTAGGACATGACAACATTTATTATGTATATTGATATTTACAAGTATACAGGTTCACGATTTTTACATGAATCGGACTCGGCCAGTCTCAACGTCTTTGCTCTGCTATTTTCCAGAAAGAGTCCACCAAGTATTTGTTCTTCCACCGATACCTCCCCTACAGTTGTTACGACATGACCCCACCGTATCAAATTATTGAACCAGCTATGAAGCATCGTAGAGGCAAAATAGCGACCGAAAATTACACCTTCTCCAGTCCTTCTTTGTATGGACAGAGAGGGGTTTGTGAAAGTATCCACTTCCAATGTATGAAATTAAAATTTCGTCCCACTAGTATGGCCAGTTCAAAAATCCGTAGTTTTAAAACTTTGTTGGGAAGCAAGTTTCTTGCGATATTCTTATACTTACAGAATTACAAAAAAATATTAAATTCGAATTCACAAAGTTAAAATAAATTTGTGTTTAGATTTAAATCCGTTTTAAGTTTAAAAAACAAGAAAGATCAATCATGCATAAGCATTGATTATGAAACACTTTTCAACTGAAATCCAATTTCATTTAAACATTTTTAAAATGCGATACATTCAGTGGTGATATCTTTTATCACAGTTATACAGTAATTTATTATACTTAAATATTTTAAACTGTATCGAAATATAAATCATCAATTCTCTATGCAAAATTAATGAATATTTCATTCATATAACCTGTATTCCAGACTCCAGAGCTAAATAATTTTGTGTGAAAAAAATTCAGCAATTCTTATGTAACTCACTTTATAATCGCTTCAGATATTTGCATTCTGCATAAGTTAAAATTTGGCTTCGTTGAAGAAATAATAAAAGTTTAGGGATCGTTTAAAATCACAACTATTGTAATTGCATAGGCACGGAATTTAAATACACAGATAATACACAGATACGCAGATAATATATGTGTGTGTGTGTGTGTGTGTGTGTGTATGTACTCAAAGTATTGGAATCGTGCCGAAGATCGGAACTCGAATTTTTGAAGGATCTACACGTTTTGAGACTTCTAGAACATGAAAAAACTATTTTTAGGAAGACGTCTGTGTGTATAAGAGTGTATCTGCGTATGATCTATATTTAAAGATCCCCCAAATTTTTGTAGAATAAAATGTTCAGCAAATTTAAGCTGTGTACCAAATTTAAACTCTCTAGGAAGTAGGAAAGTGCATTAAAAATGCCATCAAATAAGTATATCATAAAGAGTTATATAAAATTAAAAAAGAATTTGAAAAATTGTTATCTACCAAATTTATTTTAAAATGTGAAGTCTCTCGCATATTCAATATGTTTAAACACTTGGAAAGATATTTATTATATAATATATCTCTGTTCTCTTTCTGGAGGATATCCCAAAAGTCAGAATTTAATTGAATTTGTTTTTTCCCTATATTAAATAATTTTTAATTAAAAAGCTACTTAACATAGTTCACTGAAATTTTTTATATATATTTTATGGCATAATGTGAACATTGCCTAAAAATTTCGAAACAATTTGTGAATTTTAAATTTGCTTAAAAAATGTTTGAAGAATTAGGTCCCATAGGGTTCAATGTATTTCATTTTTTCAACCCGGGTTCAATAAAAAACTAATTGGGTGATATTAATTATTTATATTCCCATAGGTCCCACAGACCGTCTGAAAAAGATACTAAAATTTCATCTTGATAAAGTCATTTTTACGGCAGTTATCGTGCTAACAGACAGACAGACAAACAAACAGAATGAACAAAGTCATAAACACTTAACAACTATGTTGTAAAGTGTTAAAAAGGAATGTGTAATTAAAACCATACCCATTCAACATATTCCATACGAATATCATCTCACAAAATGTCAAACCCTGGTATTTCTGAACGTTTTACGGATGCGTAATTTCATGGAACATTTACTCTGGAGTTTTTATACGCATAAACACCTCATAAACGACCTGTTCATAAAAGAGCGCGTCAGAAAACTATTCAAAAGATGAAAATAATTGCTTTCTTTTTTGTTCTCCAGTTTTATCTGCTTGACATTAATGACCAAATTCCGTCCTGGAGAAAAAAAAGGGAAGAACCAGAATTGCACGGTTGTAGTTAATTAGAACGTTCATCTCCTTATGTAACTATGACTGTAACGACACGCTAAGCTGAGTGGAAAAAAATACTATTGATTGACGGCGAAGTTGTTTCTTCCGGATTATGTGTATAGAATGCCAATTTATTTCTTCTTAATATGCTTGTAGTTTATTCGGAAAACTTGTTGATTAATAATGGAACAAAAATGATATTTAGTCAGTTATTTTACATCTGCGTTTGCTATTTTCAGTTAGAAAATTTTCTACTTCTTTCTTAAACAAAAATATTAAAAATTGACTATGAAATAAAATATATGTTTGAGATCTTAAATGCATTATATTTTTTGTAGTTTTGTAAAGTTTTGATATGAACGGCCAAGTATAAAGTTCGCAGTCTGAAATACACAGATCATTAACAAAGAGCTATAATTAATCAAAAATGATTATAAATGAGATATACAATGTTCTTTTAATTTATTATATTCATTCCTTAGCAATAATGTCAAGATTAAACAAGAATTAAAATCTGTGTTTAGTATCTACATTTCAAATTTTGTAGGCTTGGCATATAAAGAAAACAAGAAATACAAAATTCGTAGACTTAATAACACTAATTTCTGACAAAAATGTCTAATTAATTAAAAATTCTATATAAAAAAAATCTATAAACATGTCAAAATAATAGATATCTTTAAGAACGGGAATGGCTTTAAACCAGATGCTTCTCGAGGTCAAGAAAAAAAATTAATGAAATTTCACCACCAAGAAAAAATGCGTTTATGAGCTTTCTAAGCACTGAAATTCTATAGTTAACTACGTGGTTAAATAACTTCTTGAGTTTTTCATATGAAAAATATGTGACGAAGGCAAAACATGATTTCCCGTACAGACTAATATTTATCTGTTCTAGTTATAAATCAACACATAAAAATTTCATAAAAATATATCAATTAATTTCAAATTTAAATAATTTATCTTCTTTTTCTCTATGCCATTTATTCTTAAACTATATCTTTCTCGTTCCCCTTACCTCTATCTCCCCCTCTTTATCTCTTCCTTACTTCCTCCTCGTTCTACCCTTCCACCAGTATCTCACCCCCTACTCTTATCTTTCTTCCTCCATCTCCATCTCTCAATGTCTCTCCACTCTTTTTCTCCTCTTTCTTTTTCCCTCTTTCCCTCCCTCTCTCAAAACTGAAAATACACAGAAACACACAGACTAGCATTTATTCACAAGACTACAAACTGTTTAGGAGGTACTCTTAAAGTCAAAATTCCTAATTCGACAATTTTCATAGCATGGGAAAGTAAAGTATTGAGAAGCAGCAAATATCCATTCAATCGATAAATAAAATCATGCTTAGTAAGTTATTTTTGGAACTTCCATGCAAATTCCCAATATCTTTTGTCAACATTTATCGAGCCTACAAATCAATCATTACTTCTTAAATGAAACTGTATCTTTAATCAAACTGAACTTTAATGCAAAATTCGCTGCGAGCACAGTAAATTGAATCTTAGACTCAAAAGGTCCCCATCCATAATAAAATCGATTCAACTCATGAGTAATGCAAATAGTATCTGTAAAAGAGAAGTTGAACACCTGTTTTTGACAAGGAAGATTATTTAGAAAAATTTGAAGAGTATTGGTAGAAACTGAGAAGCAATTAAATTGAATAAACAAGCAATTATTCACATTTTGTACATTATTACTTTCCTTATATACATAATGTATAAGGAAAGTATTGTGACGGGGTCGAAAATTCGAATTCGAGTTTTCGACGGGAGAGCACATTTCAAGCATCCCTGATCACGAATCGAACATTTTTGAGGTGATGTCTGTGTGTGTGTGTGTGAAAGTATATACGAGTATGTGTGTGAGTGAGTGTGTGTGTCAGTGAGTCTGTGGAGACGATAACAGACGAACGAATGGAGCGATTCAAATGAAATTTGGTACAAAAATCACAATCCATGAATACTGGAAGTCTATTGCTTTAAAACACAATCGAATGATCAGAATCCCCCCCCCCCTTATATACATAATGTAAATAGTATCTGTAAAAGAGAAGATCCTAAATTTTCGAGTGAAATTTTGAAAAAATCATCAAAAAATCAAAACCTTTAATAAAGTTACACAAATAGACATATCTTATGTAATTTTTCTTGAGAAAACGATTTACATAAACTCTGGAACGCTAGCATGACCCGTTCTCGAGATATTGCACTTTTTTTAATAAATTTTCAAAAAAATCCCATAAATTAAAAAAAATATTAACTGTTCAGAAACATGTTTACTTTTCATATGTAATATGATGCGATAAATTGGATGACATCATTCTCATGGATCTAACTCGTTCCATTCACGAGAAAAGATACTTTAAGTAATACTTTTGTATTTGAACGCCAATAATCATTTATATGCTATAAGAATAACTTATTTCTCCGTCCATAACGCTTAGCGAGATTTTGTCGACGAATTTAGCGGAATGTCGCCAACTTGGCGATATTTTGAAATGTTGCCAAATTAACGAAAATCTCGCCAAAAGGATAAATATGACGCTAAATCAATGAAAATGACGACTAATTGAAGAAAAGTCAATATCTTGGAAAGAATATAGGAATAACATTTTTTTAAGTGTAAAAGTAGTAAATTCATTGCATTATATAAGGAAAGTCATGTATTGCCCACATCAGATTTTTTAATAAGATATTTGCTCTTTTTCACAAATAATATTTTCTCTTTACATGTACGAGGTAATCATAATGGATAGTATGCTTGTGACGTCATGCATGGCCTAACCACTATACTACTGAATATGATTATACGTACAAAGATCAAATGTGTCGTCATATTTTCGGCTATTTTATTAGAATATCCTACAATGCCCATCAATTATAATGCAGATTGAAAG
Source organism: Amaurobius ferox (assembly GCA_951213105.1). Lineage (NCBI taxonomy): Eukaryota > Metazoa > Arthropoda > Arachnida > Araneae > Amaurobiidae > Amaurobius > Amaurobius ferox. The sequence goes on from OX578137.1 coordinate 137,820,810, forward strand.
CCACCCATTTAAGTTCAGGGTATTTTAAAGTAACATTTAGCGGTCAATGAACAACTTAGTATGAATACATCTAGTACATTCAGAAACGTTATTACTGTAAATTGCATTGTTTTCAAAAATCCTCAGCAAAGATTAATTTAACACTGTAAAAGATAAAAATGAGTAACATATGCAAATATCGCAATTTCGAATTGGAAAATTAATTTACATAAGAAAGGCCATGACTTGTTGCATATCACTGCTATATTATTACTTTCCCTGCAATACATGGTAGTGTATAGGGAAAGTATTAGAATCATGCCGAAAATCGCAACTCGAGTTTTCGACGGATCAAAGCGTTTCGAGACCTCTAGAATACGAAAAAACCACTTTTAGAGTGACGTCTGTGTGTGTGTTTGTGTGTCTGTCTGTGCAGATTTTGTATCCATTCTAACTAAAAAACTAATTGACCAAATTTCATAAAATTTGGTAGGTAAGTCACTTGTGGGCTAATCTGGTGATTAGTTTTGGGTACGATTCGGAATAAAAGTACCCGCCTTTTTTGGCAAAATGGCCCCCAAAAGCCTGTATCCACACTAGATGAAAAACTAATGGACTGAATTTCACAAAATTCGGTAGATAAGTCGCTTGTAAGTCACCCTGGTGATGATTAGATTTTGGTACGATCCGGAAAAAAATAACCTGCCTTTTTTCTCTAAAATGTCTCGCAAAAATCGTCAAAATCTAAAATAAAAAACTACGTATGCTCAAATATATCCATTAAATGAGTGTTTTATACGTAATTTTTAACGCAAAAAAGACTAAGACCGACCCCATTACCCTAGAACTAGCCGTTCTCGAGATATTTTAGTTTTTTCGTGTTTTCTCTACGCCACCTTTTAAAATAAGTCCAGTTACCAAATGAGAAAGAAAATTGAATTAAAAGTGAATTAAATTTAATTAAAATAAAGAGAACGTGGATATAAGTCTGCAGGGAAAGTCATGTGCTATTTTCTTGTAGTGAAAGCATAGTGATCCTCAAATTGTATAGCTGGTTTTTCACGTCCCTCCTAAAGTACGTAATTTTATTGCTCTGAAAACTCATAACATGGTGTACCCAGAAATTGAATTATTAAGAGTTTTACAAACGCGTTCTTTTCAGTTGACTAATCAAATGCTGGAGTAGAATATTTCTGCAACCTTTTTGCTTTTTACATAGCTGTTAAAAATAATATAACAGCTTTGGATGGAATATTACAAAATAATTGGATATACTTCATGATAAGTTTGAAAAGGCTGTCATCTTGCCTTATTCTAAAGCCGCTTACCAATCAATTAGTTTAAAGCATGGCTCGTTTTATGAAAGTGTACTGGAATGTTAGACTTCTATCGAAAATTTAGAATTATCCTTTTGCTTACGGATGGGCCATCGTCAATCCCAAACGAAGAATCTCTGAAAAAGACAGCTATTTGACATACCTTATCCCAAACAGTTCGATCCCCCTTTGCAAGCATTGGCGTCCATGGACGCCAATGCACATTATTATACACATAGAGGATAACAAAAATTTCATATTTATTGAATAAAATTTCAAAATATTAGTTCTGAAATAATAATTAAAACATTTAAATTTAAACGCATTTTAAAATGAATTTGATGAAGCAATACATATGCAAATCAAGCAAACTTCTTCGACCTTAAAATAGTTTTACTCAACAACACTGCTTTTAACATTGAGAGCATCGTAGTGTCAAAACTAATTACCTAGAATATTGAATCTTTGTATACTATCATATTTCATGCTTATATATATATGTATATACTATATATATATATTATATATACGATATATATATATATATACTATATATATATATATATATATATATATATATATATATATATATATATATATATATATATATATATACTATATATATATATTATATATACTATATATATATATATATACTATATATATATATATATATATATATATATATATATATATATATATATATATATATATATATATATATATATATACTATATATATATATTATATATACTATATATATATATATATACTATATATATATATATATATATATATATATATATATATATATATATATATATATATATATATATATATATATATATATATACATATATATAAATTTTTATTTTTTTCTATTTGCTTGAAGATTTGCTGTTTTATACTTTTTATTTTGTAAGCTTGTTAAAAAGTTAGGTTTTTCGAGTTACAGCTTCTCACTTTTCTTTCATTGGACCTTCAAACCTTTTTATTATATATATATATATATATATATAACATATATATAAGCGTATCCCGAAAATATTGACCTCGGCTTTTATTCCATAAATATTGCTCTTAGACATATATAATAAATTACATTGTGTGAAAAAAGGACAGAATTTTATGAAATCGATTAAATTTTCAAGGAGACTAAATTTTATAAAATACAAAATTTAAATTTTTATATGACCCTCGTACAAAAGAATTTCCAATGAGTAAATTATGCCCCATACACTAATAAGGCGATGTACAAAATTTTAGCAGAAAAGACAAAAATGCTGACTTAAACCACTTTCGATGCATCAACATGGGTTCTCAGATTGGAAACATCATGTAGGCAGATCGCGTTTCAGGGGTCAAACACAAATTACGAACGAAAACAATGATTACATAAATAAATAATAATTTTGCTATTTATTGGTACAAAAGTATCTACACTGTGTAGAAATAATAACTTTACACAAAGATTACATAACTTGTTAAAAATGTTTTCCATCCATGTCAAAGATCTATTAAAGATAAGAGGCAGATATTATTTGCCTATGATACATTTCTGCGTTGAGTCATTTGCACTCTTGCTGTAAACATTTACATTTTAATTTGTGATTAATTCCTCCCCAACTTTGTTTAAACATATCTCTGGAACTTTTTATGATAAAATGCTGAAATTTTGTACATCACTGTATTAGCGTATGGGGCATATTTTACCCATTGAAAATGTTTTTGCATGGGGGTCGTATAAAAATTTAAATTTTGAATTTCTTCAAATTTAATCCCCTGAACATATTTTTCAATTTCATAAAATCCTCTACCTATTTTTACACTACTTTGTAATTTATTATATATATCTAAGATCAATATTTAAGGAATAAAAGCCGAGGTCAATGTTTTTGGTACACCCTGTATATATATATATATATATATATATATATATATATATATATATATATATATATATATATATATATATATATATACGTTTATAAGGTGATTCAAATGTTCGGAGCAAAAGTAAAACGCTATAAAGAACTATCTATGGCTCGGAGAGACATGCGGTTTGTAGTTTAATATTCACCATGGTGGGGGATTTTGTATGGTATGAAAAAAAAATAGTTCAAAATCTCGACAATAGGGGCGCTGCTGCAAAAAACCAATGCGAGGCAATAATTGTGAAATGAGATATTTTATTTCAGCATGATTTACAGCTGCAGGTGCTCAATGTGTCCACCACCACAATCCAGTACTGAGTGCAATAACGGTATTGCGGCTAATACAGCATATCAACGGGAATGGATGCTACCTCCTGCCGTAAGGCGTCTTTCAGTGCTGGTAAAGATTGGAGCTTTCCTCTATAGGTTCGAGATTTTAGGTATCCCCACAACCAGAAATCACAGGGTGTGAGATCTGGGGATCTCTCATGCCATTCATGTGTGCTATGCCTGCTAAGTAGGCGATCGGCGCCAAACGTTGACAGTCCATCACTTGACGTGCCGAGTAGGGTGGTATTCATTAATGTTTTTGTCTGATCCGAATTTTGCGTGAGCGATATGCATAAGGCACCTCCATGGCTTTATGTGCAGTAGCGCCTCCTGGTGTCGAGATTTTGAACTAATATTTTTTCATGCTATACAAAATCCTCCACCAAGGTGAATATTAATCTGCAAACCGCATGTCAATCCGACCTTTTCGATCTTCAATCCGACCTTTGATCCGACATTCCGATTTTTTTATTGCATTTTACTTTTGCTCCGAACTTTTGAATCACCCTGTGTGTATATATATGTATATATAATTTAGAGGCAGAAAAAAAACCGTGATAAATAACCAGAAATCAAACTTTTAAGGTGCTTATCAGAGATGATTGTAATATCGAACTATATAGGAATAAAAGAACACAAGAGCAAGGTACCAAAAATTGGCCGGGGGGACTCCCGTGTCCCGGTTAAGCCAGCTCTATGTCGCGACGACATTTCCGGTAGCCGGCACCCTGCTATAGAATAGAATACATATGCATCAAAATATAAACGGAAACAAAATCACATGATTAGTCCGTATTGGAGGAATCATTGACTGAAAAAATTATGTACCTAGTCAAGCCAATACTAATAAATTTTAATCAACATTCTACAATATACCCTTCATTTGATGTTGCAATTAAAAACCAGTATGATTAAAGCAGTAAGATTGAACTGCAATATTCGATAACTTTATGAATAGCAGAAAAAGGTCCCACAATATACACCTGCAATAAGGACTAAACATATGACTTTGTTTCAGTGTATATTTTGATACATATGTATTCTATTCTATAGCAGGGTACTGGCTACCGGGAGTGTCAACGCGACATAAAGCTGGCTCCACCGGGAAGCGGAGGTCACCCCCCACTCCCGGCCAATTTTTGGTACCTTGCTTTCGTGTTCTTTTATTCCTTTATGGTTCGATATCTATCTATCTATATATATATATATATATATATGATACCTAAATTTAAATAACTACCTGTCAACAAATTTTTATTAAATAAATTTTCTACAATATGTATTGCTATTTTAGCATTTAATCACAAAACTATCTTATTATTATTATTTCCGAACATCAATATAATTTTCGATGGAAGTTAAAATTTAACCTTCTAAGATATAAGAATTTGGAATGCATGTGTACCAGTTTATCTAGTGGGCAAGTTTACACCTGCACGCGCCACTTGCATTGCAAGATACCCTTTCCAAAACTATCAATTAATGTATCATACAAACAAATTTTATACCAAACTTTTATTAAATGAGTTTTTATTTCATAATAATAGATAAGGAATAAGACAAGATACCATAAAATGTTAAATAATTTAAAAAACAATGAAAGGTCTATAAAATTTTAAATATTCTACTACAAACAACGAATTATTGAGCTGGTCATAATAAGTGTTCAGTTCCTGTTCGAGTAACAAACTGCTACAATATATTTTATTATATATGGCCACTCTGAGCTATCTAATCACATGTGAATTCTTCAATATGTAGAAATAGTACTTTTTTATAGCAGACATTTGATGTACGCTGTAAGCAAAGTATTAATTTTGGATTTATATGCATTTAAAACCGTTATAGCTTTCCATTATAAAAAGACTTCAATAGTCATTTTGCAAAGAACTATGGAAATGTAATAGTAATCAAACAATCGAATCATTTCTTAACTTCTTCAAAGATTAAGAACGCTTTCCATAAAACTCGATGTAATTTACAACTTTCGCAAACTAATAATTATCAAAACAAAATAAGAAATTGATTAATTATGCATTCTGAGCTATTTTAATTCCATTCATATCATTAACGTAAACGCCTCTGATGGAATACATTTATACCTGAACTTCGATTCCAAGGAGAAATATCGAAAATGCAGTCGATACAAATCTAAATTGATACAACCGAAATCGATATAGAAAACACTCGCTCACCTGTTTTCGCCAAGGAAGATCATTTAGAGAACCACGGAGATTTTTGATTGAAAGCGAGAGACATTACCCAACTGGTAGAACATGAGATAACATTTCCCTTTCCCTTCCTCTTAGTTCTGATGCTAATCTAGAATTACATTATGTTTTCATTTCCTTTCGTAAAGTTTCTTTTATTTCGTGTAATAGAGAAAATCATTTGATATTTGTTTCCAAAGTAAAATGAAGATCTCATATAATCCTGTTGTTAACACACATTGCCATCTAACAAAGAGTGTTTATTATTTGCACTAAAATATATACTTTATTCAGAATGTTTTAAACACCCTGTAAAAAGTATATATTTTACATGTTTCTTTTACTCTCGGTCCCTGATTTTCCTTTGTAACTTTCAAACTAGTGGAGGCAATTCAATGAAATTCAACAGGGGCATACATTGGTAAATGAGAAGAGGCTTGGTATACGAGTGGCGGTAAGTCCAAAAGTGAAAACCAGACTGATGGCTTTCACACAGAAGTCCTTGTGTAAACTCTTGCCGGAGATGGGGGGGATTTCCACAAAAACATATCAACGAGCTGCAAAACAGGCAAATCTGCTTTTCATACACCAAGGCATGCCCCTGTCAAATTTAGTTGAATGACGTCCATTAATTTAAAAGTTATAAAAGAAAATCAGGGTCCATGAGAGAGTGAAACAGCCTGAACGATACTTAATGTTGAATATGAGGAATTCTTTTTGACTTTTCAACATTTTAAAAGTCCTCTTAATCCTTAAAATTTCATTAAAAATCACCTAAACAATGGAAGACATTCCCATTGCAGATGCCAGCATAAATGATACCAGCTCACATTGCACCAGACTTCCATATTTTTGAAAATGCACTTTATAGTCGGATTTTGCGTTTTAACAACTAAACAATAATGTTTCAGTGCATAAATTCGTTAGTATTTAAGTGAAGATCTTTTCTATGAGATATCTATTTCCAAATCTGAAGCAATAATATATTTCTCATAGATAGAGTAGCACACCTGTCCCCCGATTTACGCGGAAGGTAGGTTCTGCACAAAACCGTGTAAATTGAAATCTTGGATTTTGCTAAGTAAAAGAACGAAAATATTTTGTGGAAATTCGTGTAAAACGAAAATAACCCCAAAATGTGCATGATTCAGTCATTTATTTAAGTAAAACAAAAGTAAGACATCTTAGAAAACTTAAAATTATACTTAGTTTATAAAACAACAAACATATGAATGTAGTAATATAACATATTTAATTTATTTTACATTAGGAACAAAGAACAAAAAAACAAAAAGACCCTTAAAAATTAATTATAAGTTTAATCACTGTCATCACTTTCATGTACTATCAGTCTTTTCTTTCTGATAGGTATGATGTCACTTTCATCACTTGAGCTTTCTTGATGCAATTCTGGCTCAATGGTTGACGAATTAGACAAGATCTCGGGTTGACAAGGCTTTGTCATGAAATCGGTAATTAACAATTGCGTAGGTTTTTTTGCTAAATCTTTATAGACCTCTTCATATTGATTTAAGCATTTACGAAGGTCTCGCTGGAATCGGAGAGCTCGATCGACATTTGTGTCATATTGTGAGAAATGGTTGCCTAATTTTCTTCCCAAATCAAGTCCTACGCTTATGCTTCTTGCTGTGAACGCAACTGGTTCAGATTGCTCTAGATCAGAATCATTGTCTTCATCATGTTTGTTTGTTTCACGAATCATGTTAATTAAATCATCTTCATTCAATTCTTCATCACCCATTTTTTCTTCAATATCTGCCTGAGCTAAATCTTCAAAACCCGGGGATTTTCCTGTACGGGGATTCCCCATTACGAGGATTCCCCTAAATGTATATATTTTACAACACCGGGAATCCCCTGTTATTTTCATCAGTGTTACCAAAGGAATAAAATTCAAAAATGTCATCAAATCTTTGTATAGGCGTATATGGAGAGGAATATACATTTTCATCAGTTTTTTTTAAATCTGTTAATTTATAAACCGTGTTAAAGCGAAATCGTGTAAAACAAGTGCCGTGTAAATCGGGAGATAAGTGTATACACAAATTACTGCTCTCTTAATAGTTCAACGCTCAAGCGTCCTATATGTAACCGGTGAAAAGTAAGCTGAAGCCCACCCTGAATAGCAAACTTCTACCATTCTTCAGAAGATCCGGCTCTCTGCGGTTATTTATCCCATGCGAAATTTATTTTTCAATGTACAGATATAAAACTAATACACTACAATACACAGGGTGTCCAGTGCTATCGGCGTCCAATGGCTATCTCCTCAATCGTTAGTCACAAAGATATACTTCCAATTGCAAAAATGTTTTAAATTTTAAAATCTATTATCTTAGAAACAGTTCAAATCAATAAATACATTTCTGAAAGAAATACGAAATACACATTTTTATACGATCCCCCAGTCCTACCAATTATATTTAGGAAAATCATCCTCGTACAATTTCATGCAAAATAAAAGAAATCTTCCTTTTACGACCAAAATTCCCCGAGTTATGAAGCATTAAACTTTATGACTTAAGCCGCTTTTCCACGCATAAAGATGTCCCGTTTTAGGCAACCAACCAATCAGGGACCGTATTGACCATTTCTCAGCACAAAAGTGCTTCAACTTTAAACAGCTATAACTCGGTCAATTTTGATCGTAAAAGGATGATTTTTTTTATTTTGCATAAAATTCTATGAGGATGATTTTCCTAAATATAATTGGTAGGACCAGGGGACTGTATAAAAATTTAAATTTCGTATTTCTTTCAGAAATGCATTTATTGATTTACACTGATTCTAAGATAATAGATTTTAAAATTTAAAACATTTTTGGAATTGGAAGTGTATTTCTGTGACTAACAGTTGAGGAAATAGCCATTGGGCACCGATAGCACTGGACACCCTGTATAATAATGCTGTACTCAAAATAAAAATTGTTAATCATTATGCAATCAAAACCATTAGTAATCCAGTTGAAAAGGCTTTCAGTAGTCATTTTGGAAAGAATTATAGAAGCGTAATAATAATTAAATAATTAAATCACATCTTGATTTCTCTACATTCGAAGATGAAGATCGCTTTTCAGAAACCTCGATGTAATTCGCAATTTTTGTAAACCACTAGATATTTAAGGGTACAGTGGACGTTGAAATTTGTATTACTTATTTATTGACTTAGAAACATGAAAATTTGTATAAATATTCCTCTTAACATTACTATATAAAATACCATTAATTTTTTTTCAATTTTGTCATAATTTTGCATTTTTTTTTAATTTAATTTTTTGTAACGAAAATTTGAAAATGCTCCTTGCGTGCCATTTGTTCACATTTTTGATTCATTTTACATTATGATCGCACAAAAGCACATTATGACCAAATTTGGGTATTCATTTTTAAATCCCTTAAAAAGTTAATTTTTTTTAAATATTTTTCTGCATTAAAACTTAATTTTCATCATTTAATCAGGTTCTTATTCACTTTTAATTACCTTAATAAAATCCAATTATAAAATGCATACCCAATTTCATTAAAAAGTATCAAAGGTGTCTTCTTGCCAAATTTCATGCAGCTCAAACAGAAATTAAGACGCACGGAGCATTTTAAAAATGTAAAACCTTTGAAAATCCCTTTTAAAAAAAATGCATTTAACTTTTTGCTTATTGGTGGGCCAGCGTTCATCCCAAACGAAAAACCTCCCAAAAAGACAGGTATTTGACATACCCTATCCCAAACAGTTCGACCCCCCCCCCTCCCCCGCCCTTTGCAGGCATTGGCGTCCATGGGCATCGACGACAGCAGCATTGCACCTGCTGCGTTAAATGTGTAAAATAATGTTACATATTTTAAAAAAAACCCTTTTTTTTAGTCTATTTTTGCTCATTTCAACGTCCACCGTCCCCTTAAGCAAGATGAAAAATTGATACATAATACATCCTGAGCCATTTTAATTCCATTTATTTCAAACATTAATATAAAAGCTTCTGATCGAAAAAATTCATACTTGATCTACGATTCCAAGAAGAGATATTGAAATCGAAACAAATCTTGAGAAATTGGCATCGATAAAGAAGAGGCGCACCTGTTTTTGCCAAGGAAGAACATTCACAGAACCGCGAAGAGTTTGATTGAATGCAAGAAACAATACCCAACTGGTTGGACATGAGATAATGCTTTCCTTCTCCTTCCTGTTCGTTCAGATGTTAATCTGGAATTGTATTATGTTTTCATTCTCATTCTAAAAGTTTCTTTCATTTTCTTATAGAAGGAAAAATAATTTAATGCAATTTTCAAAAGTAAAATGAAGATCTCAAGGAATCTTGTTGTTAGCGCATGTTGCTATCTAATTAAGGATGTTTATTTTTGACATGAAAATCATTTATTGTTGACGTATCCAGATGAAATCGGAGCGTTATGAAAAAAGTGAACACTGTGGACGCCTATATCTCCAAACCTAATGGATAAAACTGTAAGCAATTTATGTTTTTTCTGTCAGAAATAAGGTATCATTTGTGAATTTATAATAAAAATGTCAATATTACTTTCCTTATGTACATATAATGTATAACGAAGGTATTGTGACTGGGTCGAAAATTAGAATTCGAGTTTTCGAAGGTAAAGCACGTTTCAAGCATCCCTGATCACGAATCGAACATTTTTGAGGTGATGTATGTGTGTGTGTGGAAACGATATCTCACGAACAAATGGAACGATTCGAATGAAATTTGGTACAAAAATTACAATCCGTGAATACTGGAAGCCTATTGTTTTTAAACATAATCGAATGTTCAGAATCCCCTAAATTTAAAGTGAAATTTTGAAAAATTCATCAAAAATTCAAAACCTTTAATAAAGTTAGGCAAATAGACATTTCTTATGTAATTTTTCCTTAGAAAACGATTGACATAAACCTTAGAACTCTAGTATGAACCGTGCTCGAGATATTGCACATTTTTCAAATAAATTTATAAAAAAATCCCATAAGTTAAATAAAAATATTAACTGTTCAGAAACATGTTCACTTTTCATATGTAATATCATACGATAAATTGGGTGACATCATTCTCGTGGATCTAGCTCGTTCCATTCACGAGGAAAGGTACTTTGAGTAATACTTTTGTATTTGAACGATAATCTGCTATAAGAATAACTTATTTCTCCATCCATAATGCTTGGCGAGATTTTAGCGACGAATTTGGTGAAATGTCGCCAACTTGGCGATTTTTTAAATGTTTCCAAATTAACAAAAATCTCGCCAAATGGATAAAAATGACGCTAAATCAATGAAAAGGACGAGTAATTGACGAAATGTCAATATCTTAGAAAGAATATAAGTATCCACTAAAAGAATAACCTATTTTCATTTATTGTAAAAGTAGTAAATTCATTGCATTATATAAGTAAAGTCATGTGCTGCCCACATCAGATTTTTTTAATATTTTGAACATTTTTCCCGAAAAAAATTAAACATATTTTGCCAAAAAGAGTTTTTGCTTCATTTTGCTTACTTTCACTTGAAATATCTTCTAAACTATAAAAAATGGAAATGAACAATAATCAAAATATTGAATAGGAAATCTAATACCTATATCAATAGCTTGTTTTTGCAAAGCGTTTACAGTTTATGAGAGGTCGTTTTCTTAAGTTGAAGTAGATTGAACATTATTCATTGTTAAAGATTATAATGCTAATATCTTCAAAACTAAAAATGCGAATTATAAACATTAAGCAATGAATTTGTAGCCGTTTTAGGTCCTTATAAGTATATGTAATTGAATTTTATATTGGATTCTTAGTTTTTGAAATATACTGGTTGTAAGAGCCTGTAAAATTCGCTACGAAATATCAGACTTGTACAGATTTAAATTCAGGGTGCGACAGCCCAGTGGTTAGGGCGCGGGAATTGCACTCTGTCGGCCCGGGTTCCATTCCCGCCACTGCCAAAACTACCGCCGTGTTCACGCGGAGTACGATCACGTTAAACATGAGGGTCCGTAAGTCCTTCCGAGAGCTTGGTAGTAAGGGAAGGAGGATACGGTCCCTGTGGATGTCTCTCCTACTGGGTTCCGGTCTAAATTGTGTAGCACTTCCCGGCCGTCCAAACAGATACCTTTATACCTTTCTGGTAGGTCGGACGATCTGGATCGAAGACGAAGACTTGATATGCACTCGTAAATTAGAGATATAAAGTTGTTTCAATTATGTATTTTACTTCAGATACCGCCGATCCGGTGGTCGAGCGGTCAGGAGCATGCGTTTCCGTCTGATCGCTGGATTGCCGGGTTGTGGGTTCGAATCCCGCCAGCGGGCTTGGATGTTGTCATGTCGAGGCCAAGTCAGACTTCCACCCTTCGGGGGACCTCTATAAAAGTGAAGCTGCAAATCTCCTCCTCTTCGCCATGGGACAACGGGGGGGGTCTTGTGGACGTGGTGCGTAGGCGTCCCTTCACCACGGGGGAATTAGTGCACACACACTTCAGATACCACAAGCCCATATTATCTGTTGTAGACAAAGCAAATGAGACTGAAAACAACGAATAAACTTATTGTACTTCGAGTTTTATTTTACAAGACGTTAATTATGCAGAAACATATCAGTTCCATAGGACTGGAGACGATTTTTTTTAAATTAATTTATTGAACTTTCGATGTATTTATTAAATTGGTTAATTTATTGAATTGGTTATTTTATTGATTTTTATATTTTTAAGTGCACTGTATACGTGGTTATTAGAAGATTCATCCCAGATTTTTGCTAAGAGATTTGTTTAAGTTCCCGTAAAAGGTAATTAATGTTAGTTACAACTACTACTGCAACATATAGAGAGCAACACAAGTGACCTTTCCGACCAAGTGCCAAGATAGTCCGTGCTAGAAAAGAAAAGAAAACTATTTCTAGAAGGTTTGAAGCTCTGAGTCAGTAAAAATTAACAAAATATCAAAGTGGTGTTGTTGCAACTTTTGGGGAGTATTGTTTACGAATGTTCATAAACGTGGTTTTGGACAAAGAACTTCACATTTTAAAACGACAACGGCTGAGAAAGTTGCATGTAATTTATATCACAAAAGGCGTTTTAAAAAGGCGGTAAAAATGTTTAATCTTGTTACTTTCCATATATACTAATAATATATAAGGAAAGTATTGTGACCGGGTCAAAAATTCGAATTCGAGTTTTCGACGGGAGAGCACGTTTTAAACATCCCTGATCACAAATCGAACAGTTTTGAAGTGATGTATGTGGGTGTCTGTGTGTGTGTGTGTGAAAGCATGTGTGTGTGTGTGTGTCAGTGAGACTGTGGAGACGATAACTGAAGAACAAATGGACCGATTCGAACGAAATTTGGTACAAAAATTACAATCCATAAACACTGGAAGCCTATTGTTTTTATGCGCAATCGAATGTTCAGAACCCCCCTAAATTTTCGAGTGAAATTTTGAAAAAAATCGTCAAAAAATCAAAACCTCTAATAAAGTTACGCAAATAGACATTTCTTATATAATTTTTCATTAGAAAACGATTGATATAAATTTTCGAACGCTAACACGAACCATTCTCGAGATATTGCACATTTTTCAAAAAAATTATCAAAAAGTCATTTAAAATTAAAAAAAAAATATTTCCTATCGAGAAACGTGTTCATTTTTAATATGTAATACCATGCGATAAATTAGGTGATATCATTCTCGTGGATCTAGCTCGTTCCATTCATAAAAAAAGATACTTTGGATAATACTTTTGTATTTGAACACCAATAGTCATTTATCTGCTGTAACAATAACTTATTTCTCTCCATACCGCTTGGCGAGATTTTGGCGACAAATTTGGTGGAATGTCGACAACTTGGTTACTTTTTATATGTTGCTAAATTAAGGAAAAACTCGCCAAATGGATAAAAATCACGCTAAATCAATAAAAATGACGACTCATTGACGAAAATTCGATATCTTGGAAAGACTATAAATATCTACTATAAAAATAATCTATTTTTTTACTGTAAAAGTAGTAAATTCATTGCATTATATGAGGAACGTCATGTGCTGCCCACATCAGATTTTTACGGATATATGGGAATTTTAGGACACAGTGGCAAACTGGCAAAATGGCTTGATACAGAAATGATTTAGAATAAATTAGACATCCGGGGGCTTGAAAGAAGGAATTTTTAATAAAAGTTAATTTATAAAATGGTCAACTTTTAAAGGGATTGTAAAAAACATTGCTACCCCAGTCGGGAAGCGAACCCCTAGATCTTCGTACTAACCATCAAACGCTCTACCGTTGAGCTATTGAGGCGGTATTACAAACTCATATCGTCGAAGGGTCCTCTGCAGCCTCCATCCTCTAATGTCAGATTGGCAATCTGACTGACCACCTATGTGTAATTTTACCTCAGGTTAACCTCCTAACGCTATTTTTATCCTCCAGGTTAGGTTCCTGCGGAGTCATTGTCTTCTCGAATTGACAACGGCGCTCAATACACCAGAGTTCATTGCATCTGTACTAGTCGTACTTTCAAAACTCAGATGACTTTGCACTGACATACAGGGTTGATTTGTTTGGGCGCCATTGTAAAGTACGTGCCTTTAACTCAGAGGGAGTTGGTCACACGTAAACAAGAAAGATCAATCATGTTTAAAGCATTGATTATGAAACACTTTCCAACTTCAATGCAATTTTATTTAAACAAGTCTAAAATGCAATACATTCCTCGGAAATATTTTGAAACTTATAACAATACTGCATTAATTTATTATATTTGGAAACTTAAACCTTCATCGACAAAAATGAACTTCATTCAAATGACGGCATTGAAATATAAATTGCCTGGTTTAAACATCTCTAAAATGTTATACATTCCTCGGTAATAGTTTTAGAATTATCATAATACTACGATAATTTATTATATTTGAAAACTTCATCGAAAACAACTGAAATTAATTCGAATGACATCACAGAAAAAATAACACGCCTGGATCTCTCTATAAAAACAGGATTTCATTCATATCTTTCTCCCATTCATTTCATTCATCACAATACTATAATAATTTATTTTATTTAAAAATTTTGTTTAAGGCCATGGAGCTACAAATAATTAAACTCTATGCTTAAAACTTCATCGAAAAAAATCGTCCTTCTCTTTATAAAATCAATTAATATTTCATTCATATCAGCCATGCAGACTCCATGGACTAAATTATTTTGTGTTAAAAAAATACAGGAATTCTAATACAACTCATTCTACATATTTTGCTGTTTGCATTTTACATAGGTGAAAAATAGGCTTAGTTGTAGAAATAATCAAATTTAGATGAGCATTTAAACTCAAATATATTGTCATTGCGTTGTTTCAGTATGTAGATGCACAGAATTTAAGCAAAAATAAAGTAGTTTTAGGACGGATACAACACTCAATATGAATTAAAAAGAACTTAAAAAAATCACGATTTTGAAACAAGATGGATGCCATATATCATTTTGAAGTGGGTCATGTGATCGTTTCATATCATGGTCACGTGATCGTTTCATATAAGAGGTGTAATTATTATTTTAATTTTTATTTAAAAAACTACTGAATATATTTCGCTGATTTTTTTTATATATATTTTATGGAACAATTTGAATATTACCTAAAATTTTCGAAGCAATTTGTGAATTTTAAATCCGCTTAAAAAATGTTTGAAAAATTAGGTCCCATGGAGCTCAATGTATTTCATCTTTTCAACCCGCGTTCAATCCAAAACTAATTGAGTGATATTATTGATTTATATTCCCATAGGTCCTACAGACCGTCTGAACAACATACTAAAATTTCATTTTGATTAAGTCTTTTTTACGGCAGTTATCGTGCTAACGGACAGACAGACAGAATGAACAAAGTCATAAACACTTTTTAACTTTGTTGTAAAGTGTTAAAAAGGTCGATGTCTCAACCGTAAATCAAAACCCTGAATCTTCGTACTGGCCAGCCGACACTCTGCAATTGAGCTACTGGGACGAAATTGCAAATTCTTGTCGCGAAATGGACTCTTCAGGGTAGTTAAACGCTATGTATCATATATTTTTACCTCAAACTTTTTATAACATCTCATATCTGATACATTTTTGATATAGCTTAATATGCTATTTCTTAAAATAACCTCACTCACAGATAGCAAATACAATTTGAATAGTATTCGAAAAGAATTTTTCTTAATTATATTACATTCAATATATACAAGGATATGCGTTATCAACAATCTTTTACAATTTCTAACTTTTTAAAACATTTATTTTATTTTAACATGCAACATTTTTAGCACATTTGCATATGATGAATTGGTGTTTTTTGTAAATGCCATATATTGTCAAGTGGAAAAGAAAAAAATTTAAATCTGAACTATTAGTGTAAATAGACCGCGAACGATACCCAAGATGACATGGATTGGCTTTGTTGACAAGTACTTTGAGATTCTGAAATAAAGAAACTTGAAACAATTGAGAAGGGGCGCAAAATAAGCAGATTGGGAAATGTTTCTAATGAAGACTGGGGCACACAATTGGCTGTCGAATCATTTATGATGGTGTAAATTTGAGCAGTTTGTAATTGGTTATAAATCATATGCTGTACATCTTTTTTATACGTTTCATTGCTTCTTCCAAGCGCTATATTTAAATTAATTTTTACAAATATTTATTTATTTATTTATTTTTAAATGTTTGATATTTTAACTCAAATATTATTTACATTTATATTTATTTAAATTCGTAATAGATATAAATTCCAAATATTTTAATTGCGTTTTTTTTTTCGTTGTTGGAAGGGGGGGGGGTCTTTTTTTTTTAATTTCCGATCTGCAACTCTAGTTTTAAATATTTATTATATTAGTAAAGCTATAACTTGAAGCTAAAATTTTTAATACCAGAAGCTACAATTTTTAATTCTAGAAATTTTTAATACAATTCCTTCTGTGCTGGTAAACTGGCAAGTACAATTAACACGTTGTCATGACGTATCCAAACTGGAATATGAAATGCTCCGCAAGTAGAGTAAATTGCAACTTCATTTTCTCAAAATGATTCCTGTATCGGAAATAAAATCGATACAATTTCTGACTGATGCAAAAGGGATTGAAAAATAAGACGAGCACCTGTTTTCGACAAGAAAGACTTTTTATAAAACTGCGGAGTGTTTTGATTTGAAACTGATAACCAATACAACTGATAAAATATGAGATTATTTTTTTCCTTCCTATTCATCCAATGTTATTCTAGAATCATATTTTCGTAGTCTAACGCGCATTGAGTTCCTATCTTCTGATAGAGAGAATTGTTTCCTGTAAATAGGATGGATGAATAAACGGTCCAAAGTAATATCGTCGAACTCGCCAAGTTGGCGATGTTTCGTGAAATTTGTCACCAAGGTCAAACAAAACTGACCTTCATATAATAATAATGATTGTGTGTAAATATGGTTCTCACTGGGGCAAGCAAATAACTGAGGGCAGGCACAGTGTATTCGTAATACTGTGTTTAAGTATTCGTAAGAATATTTAAAAGTATTACTCTACATTTGACCTATCTAAGTATATTACTATTAGGTAGCATAGTGGTTACAACAAATTGTACGGCACTTGAAAATGATTTGTATTGGTTGCCATTTTCATCCAAAATCAGAATTTGTCAGTTAGTTATTGAAAATCATATGTTGAACACATCATATTTTTTAATTACTCAATCCCCTTTCAAAAATTACTCATCAAAATATGAGGAAATGGTAAAAATAATTTTTAAAAAAATTATGACGATTACTTGGTATCTACCACGGCTATACGTCTTTTGAATATTGTTGACTACATGCAAAGAGTAAAAAGTGAGCGCAAAATAGTTTTGACATATCGAAACCGCTTACCCCTATCCACAGAACTACTTGTCCAGCCAACCGAATCAAAAGTTTTAGATCAGGTGTTGCCACTTCCTCAGATATGAAGCTCAATAACTTTTGAAATCTTCTGCCTGGACGTGATTGGTGGTTGTGTACGAAGGGAGTTGAGTGGTCATTGTACCGTGAAACAAGCAGAGTTTGGAACTCAGGCGGGAAAAAAGAAGACACAAACAAAAAAGGAAAACCAGGTATCATGGAATGAAGAGTGGATGAGTTACTAGTGCGATTGAAGTTTAGTAGAAGGATATCTTCTGCCGTGTTTTTGAAATTAGAATAATGAAAGATTGGGAAATATCTGAGACGTATTTGTTGCCAAGGATTTTATATTTGAGAAGTAGGAGTAAGACGCTTCCAAGTAAACTGCACAAGGTGAGTTTTTAATAAATTTGTTTTCTTTTAACTGTGGTCTAGACTATAAAATTTCTGCCTTCTAAATATCTCATACTACCATATTTAGAAAAAGATTTTGTTTCAAGAAACTTTTCAAATTCAGTAAGTTGATGGAAAAACGTATAAGACCTCCCTCTCAGCTGAACACATTTTAAACATTTTAAGAAAGGTGTCTTTGTGTATGTATGTGAAATTTGGACACGAATACTGATGAATGCATATATCAGCACAAAATGTTATATGTAAAATAGTACTAAATAGAAGTTTTTTGTAATTTGCAAGAGTAAAATACAAATTATTTTACGCTTGAAATTTTTAATAGATTCTTCTGAATGAAGAAAAAATAACTCCTAGAACAATAAGTAATATAATAAACAAATAAAAACAATTATTAATAATTGTTAATGTAATTACTGATACATTAACAATTATTATTATATTGTTAACGTACAAGTTATTTTAATGGCAATACTATTGTTGTTAATGTATGTAAACAAGTAAAAAACAATTATTGATATTGTTAATGTAATTACTTATACATTAACAATCATTAAAGCATTTTTAAATATAAGTAATTTTAATCGCAATACCATTGAGGCAATAATACAAAAGTACAAATATTTAAAGTGAGGTAGCAACATCTATTGACGTCTGAGGAAAAGTAAAATTCGTTTTGCAACACAGTGACAGTGTAATACAGCACACAGTGGCAGTGGCAAAATCTGATTGCATTAGTTTTGTAAAATCAAAGTAAACTGAATGCTTAATTTGGCGTTCTTCCACTATACTCGCGGCAACGCTAATTTGAATACACTGTAGAAACTATGACTGTCTATTTGCAGTGTTCTGTTTTCATACACCCATTATACGTATATTGATTGCATAGTGTTCATACCAATATAATTCAGTTTGAATATCGATTAAAATATTTTATAGAAGCATTATCAAATATTAATATAATTTTGAACTTCATTATAACAGTATGCTGAACCATAGTTCTAATACAAGATGATTTTAATCTTTTAATTAGCAATAACATTTGATAGATAAACTATTTAGCTTAGCAAAGGCTTACAGGTTTTAATATTTCTCTACTGTCAATTTAGCTTTGTCGTAAGTATAGCAATCATGGAGTTAGAGAGAAGGAGATAATACTCCTACGAATGAAAAGCTTGAAAATATATTGCTTTGAGAATTTTATCTGGGTGCACTAGTTTTAGAAAGTATGATCGGTTCTCATTTGACACAACAAAATACCGTAATATTTAGTATAGTATGTCTTCATTATTTTGAAATGAAAGGTTCTTATTATATGTAGGAGTAATAAGCAAATTTTCCTTGCTGTAGAATCGCATTGCACTAATAATTTACTTATGCAAAATTAAGAGGTTAAATAAATATTATTTAATTCAACACGATTCATTTTCTATAGAAATACATGCAATGCAGTGGGACTTATCTTACCTCAGGGCCTCCTGGACTATTTTCTGAAACGATTTTGGCATTTTCACAACATGAATTTTGAACTCCTTCTTAATCACAAAACTCGGCTGTAAGGGGTCGTTTCCAAAAATTTGGAAGATAACAACATAGATAACATTACAGATGACAGCATGCGTGGACTGGTTTCACGTTTATTATACTCTAGTCAGCATGAAATAGCCGATATCTAAATGTGACATCCAAAATTTTGTGAACTCCCCTTACAGGCTGGTTTTGCGACCATAAACTTGGTCTTTGCATCTTCGTGTAACTCAAGCAAAATTGTTTATAAATTTTATGCCGGCCACGAAGAAAGACTCTAATTGTCAGCTCCCATAAAAGTTCGCAAAAATTGTAGCTTATAGCACAGTTCTTGCTGCCACTGCAGATATCGATTATTCCATGCTGATGACCGTATAAAAAGCGTGAAACTGGTCCATGGATGCTGTTATCTGCAATGAAAATATTTTCAAAACTAACTTCTTATCTTTACCACCATAATAAAAATACTAAAAATGGAACAATACAACTTTTTATTTTCTTCGTATTGTAAGGAAAATAAAAGTAACTGGAAGAGTTTTCAAATACTCACACTTTGAGACATAAAAAATTAATATTGCGAATTTCCTTCATGAACAGATCTCATATTTCAATAAATCCTGGGAAAAGTAAATATTGAGATTAAATTGCAGTGGAATGAGCGGATGGGGATTCGCGGGTAATCGTTCTTTGTTGGAATCGTTCTTTGTTTTAAACGTGACTTTCCTCCGCCACTGCAAAGCAATCATTCTCTTCAAAAAATGGTTGGTGTGGGGAGGTTTACGTTTCTTTACATTGAGTAATTTCGCGTATGGATTGTTACTGAATTACCTCCACAAAAGAAAATATTTACAGACTTGTTTCTTATTTTCCACAGAACTTATTTGGAAATGTTGAGATAACACGTTCGAACGTACCGTACTGGTGAAAAATGCAGCTCTCTGGTAAATGATAGAATTTGGAATATTCTAACTGTAGAATGTGTAATTCCACTCGGGTATTTAGCTGTTTCTACTTTCCCAACTTGCATATTACAATATATATAAAAAGTATTTCAAAAGGGTTGAAAATTTAAATTCGAATTTAAACCCTAAGTCTGTGCACTCAAGATCTCACGAACGAATGAACTGTTTCAAAGTTGATTTTAAACGCAATCGAATGTTCGAAAGACCCTCCAATTTTGGAATAAATTTTTTATAAAAGCATTAAAAAGCTCAGAACCTTCACTAATGTAAAACAAATAATTGATTCGGAGGTAATTTTTATTAGAAAACGAATGATACAAGCTTTAGGACGCGAATATGAACCGTTCTCAAAATATTACCGGATTTAAGAATGAATTCTTGAAAATACCATTAAAATATCAGGATCTTCAATGTTGTTAAATAAATGATCATTCCATACGTAATTGTTCATTATAAAATAAATGGCACAAACCTTAGAACTCTATTACGAACCGTTCTGTTGCACATTTTTCATATAAATTTGTCAAAAATTATGTAAAATTAAAAAAGTATTTGGTATCAACAAACAAGTTGACTTCCCATATACAATATTATGCAACATTATTCTCATAAATCTAGTTCGTCCTTTTCATGAAAGAAGAGTTTTGCATTTTGACGCCTAAGAATTTGCCAATAGTCATTTATTTCACGGTATATTCATTAAATGTCCATTACATTTTGATGAGGATTTTTCATGCGAGGATGAACAAGTCTTGTGGTGTAAATTATTAAGGCGCCAAAAACGCCCTATTTCAATTTACGTTATGTTGATTCAATGCCAAAATCATTGTGCCATCGATTTTATGCACCATATAGTCGCTGTTAAAGAAGTAAATGCATTGCGTTATGTACGAAAAGTCATGTACCACCAAATTCAGATTTTCTTAAAATGTGCTCTATTTTGTTCAAATATGATTCTGAAGTAGCACAGAATTTATACCAGTGTGCAAAATGCCCTTCTGTCATCGGAAGAAGAATTGTAGGCATTTATATCTTTGCTTGACTCTGATAAAAATAGAGTCCTTGCCATTTTACAAAATGAACAACTCTTGCAGAACCCACTTCAACGATTAGAACTTGCAATTCCGCCCAGTAGCTCAACGGTAGAGCAACGGCTGACCAGTTCGAAGATCCAGGGTTGAATTCCCGGTGGGAGTAGCAAGGTTTTTTACAATGGGGCTAGAACAAATCAACCCTATAGGTTAGTGCAAAGATGTCGGAGGTCTGAAAGTTACGCTAGTTCAACTAGTACGGATTCAGTGGACTCTGAGATATGGAGCGCCGATTTCAAATCGAGGGAACAATGACCGCGCAGGAAACTTACCTGGAGGATAAAACTAGCATCGGTAGGCTAACCTGAGGTAAAAATACCTGGTGGTGATCGGTCAAATTGTCTGTCGCATGCCAATTAGCATTAGAGAGTGGAGAATGAAGAGTTCACTTCGACAATACGAGCTTGCAATTCCGTCCAAGTAGCTCAACGGTAGAGCATCGAATGGCCAGCTCAAAGATCGAGGGTTCGATTCCCGGTTGGGACAGCAAGGTTCTTTCCAAGCTCTTCATTCTGAACTCACTATTTTAAGAAAATTTAATTTCTTGTGTCCCAGCTCAATTAATTTCCAGCTAATAGAACCTTGATGAACAGAGATGGATTGAACTTACAGCAGTTCATAAAAATACGGCAAGCTCATTTTAATTAAAAATACTGAGAAGGTCAAGACAAATGTTTGTTATGTATATAAAAAAAAAATTCCGTTATCCCACTTATTCACCAAGAACAATCGACAAGATAGTTTCTAAAGAAACAACAGGCATTAATTTAGCATGTGTTTCCTAAATCGGTTGAGTAACCGTGCATAGACGGAAGACTGTCTGTCATAGCATGGAATCGCCTCCATTCTAAAGAGTTAAGTAACTATAAATACATTTAGTTAGATCCAGAACTTGGTCAAGTAACAATAAGACAAAGTTAACACTGCAGCGCGGGAACCTGTTTGTTGTACTGTTGGAATAATGAGTAACAATTCAAATAGGGATAAACATGTGTGATTCCAAAATAGTTTCAATAATGCTGACTCACGAAGAGGAATACTAGAATGAAGTTAACCTTTTGCTTACGGGTGGGACAGCATCATTCCCTAATGAAAAACCTCTCAAAAAGGCAGGTATTTGACATACCCTATCCCAAGCAGTTCGATCCCCCTTTTCAGACATTGGCGTCCATGGACGCCAATGCCCGCGAAGGCTTAAATAATTATAAATAATAGCTTAAATAATGTTAACTCACGAAGAGCATTACTAAAATGAAATAAATTTTAATAAGCTTGTATACTAGGTGTATTGGAACATGTACACATATAAAACAATCTGATGTGTCCCACATGTACTTACTTTACAAATCAACAAATTTAGTGATCGTTGGCAAACAATAACAAAACTAGCTTTCTTAATGCACGATCTCGTTTAAAATCAATGGAATTTTTGTTATTGGTTATTTAAATGAGCACACCAAATACCGCTTAATTCCTTCGAAAAGCACAGCTCTTCCTGTGGAAGTGTAAAATTTCTCATATCTTGAGTTCGGCAAGTGATAACTCTTAAACATATATTTAAAGGTAGTTTTTACTACCTTTAAATATATGTTTACTCACTCATTTAGAAACATACAATACTTTATATACAATGCGCTATATTACAATACATTTTAGAAACATGCATACCTTAAAAAAGGCTAATTTTAATTTTTTTTAAATGTCATCACCTTTGAATGTAAAATTTTGTAAAAAATTAATATTTCCGTTGAAATCAAAATTTAACAATTGTGTCTTAAAAATATTCTTAAGCAAGAAAGATCAATCATGCATAAAGCCTTGATTATGAAACACTTTCCAACTGAAATGCAATTTTATTTAAGCATCTCAGAAATGTGATACGTTCGGCGCTGATATTTTTTAAATTATCACAGTACTACAGATTTATTATGCTTAAAAACATAAAACGTCATCAAAAACGACTATGCTAGTTGCACAAAATGAACTTTATTCAAATGGCGTCAAAGAAATATAAATCGTCTGGCTCTCTACGCAAAATCAATTAATATTTCATTCATATCACATATATTCCAGACTCTAGAACTAAATAATTTTAGTGAAAAAAATTCAGCAATTCTTATACAACTCACCTTACAATTGTTTGATTTTTTTATATTCTGCAAGCTATAGTACAATATTGACATTAGGCTTCGTTGTAGGAATAATCAAAGCATAATGATCACGTAAAATAAAAAAATACTGTAATTGCGTTGACACAAAATTTAATTACTCAGAAAACAGACAAAAATAAAGCGATTTCATGCAAAATGCAACACTAAATATAAATTTAAACGATCTTTACACAGTGAAACAAACTTGGGTGCTATATTTTATTTTGCAATGAGTCACGTGATTTATTCATATATCACGGATGTAATTATTATTTCAAATTTTATTGTTAAAAATACCCAAGATATTTTGCTGAAATTGTTTTAAACATTTTATGTGATAATTTGAATACTTCCTAAAATTTTCGAAGCAATTTGTAAATTTCAACATCGCTTAAAAAATGTTTGAAAAATTAAGTCCTATAGGGTTCAACGCATTTCATTTTTTCATCCCGGGTTAAATCCGAAACTAATTGCGTGATATTATTCGTTTTCATTCCCATATGTCCCACAGACCGTCTCAAAAACATACTAAAATTTCATTTTGATAACGTCCTTTTTTCGGCAGTTATGCAAACGGACAGGCAGACAGACAGAATGATCAAAGTCATAAACACTTTAAAACTATGTTGGAAAGTGTTAAAATTGGAGGTACAGACATAATTGTAAAAATGTTGGATCAGTATTGCGAAATACTCAAAACGTGGATTCTATATAACCCTCATTATATAACCCAAAAGCGACATTTTTGTCTCAATGCCAATGCTCTGCCGTCACATATACTATTTATTGAAAATGGATTAAATTTACCGGTGTCCAAAATTGAAGCCAACAAGTTAGTTTTGGAGAATAAACAAGTATTTTATAGAATTTATCGAAACTAGATATGTACAAAGTGGAAAGCAAACATATTATTAGATATTAAGAATAATTAGTAATAATATACCAGTAGTTAATTCAGTTTATGTTAAAAAAAACTATTGTAACAGAAATACTTGATTTGGACTAAAATTTTTTCAACTATTTATATATTCCATAGATCCCTGTAACATGAGAAAATCCATCCATGTTGAAGACTTCGAATAATTTTTTGCAACTTTCGATATAAACGATTATTATTTATTATAATTAGAATGCATACACGTCAATTTTAATAAACTATTAAATTAAAGACAAGCAATCATAGATTTAAAAAGTCATTTTCGCCACTGATGAAGGTCATGATGATACCCGAAAGTTCTTTTCACTTTGTAAACTTACGTACGTCAAGAAAGGTGGTTTTATTAAATGACTTTTTAAACCTGTGATTGGTTGTCTTTAATTTAATAGGTTATGATTTAAATTATCTATTAATTATCTTTAAAATATCTATTAAATTATCTATGATTTAAATTATAATTTAAATAGCCACTGTTCCCAGTTCCATATCCCAGAAGCATTTTGAAAAAGACAGCTATGTTTATGGCATCAACGGCAAAGTCGTATTTCGAAAGAGTTAGTAACTTATTTCTTTCAAAAAAAATTTAAAAGTAAAAAGCTGAAAGTACATCTAACTATCATTTATTCACTACTCTGGCATATATATATATATATATATATATATATATATATATATATATATATATATATATATATATATATATAGTAATAATAGTTTGAAAATCCAATGATAGAATAGAGAGAATTTGCAACTCAAAAAACCCCAACATTGAAAAATGCCTAACAAATAAAAAAGTATCAAACAGAGAATCATCAATCAAGTGGAAAATAAAATGAAAACCTCCAGTCATCAACCTGAAGACAAGCAATAAACATCAATAGAAAGAAATCGATAATAGAAAATCAAATAAAATCCAAGCATTAAACGTGGACAAGCCCCAGGCCTAAACAAATGAATTGCTCATTTCGATAAAACTCTCCTTAAAGTCCAAGTATTTTATCAAAATGAACACAAAAAGCATATATCTGATATCAGTGATCTATATATATATATCTATAAACACTGATAACTTGGGCTACAATCATAAAGATTGAAAAATTATAGGAAACAAGAATACCTGAAAAAACACTGCACGTGCTTATATATATATATATATATATATATATATATATATATATATATATATATATATATATATATATATATATATATATATATATATATATATATATATATATATATATATATATATATACCGGGTGGTCGGAATTAAAACACCCCTACTCTGAACTCTCTATACATCGAACTACTCAGTGTAAAGGCTCCAAAATTGTTGAACACACTATTCAAGACATGGGGAAAGGGATTACGCGAAAAAAAAATTAGTTCCAGAAACACCGATAGGTGGCGCTGTACAATAGAAAATATGCTGAAAAGACACAAAATACACATTTGTAACACATTTTATTCGAACATACCAAACATTCATATCACAAGGACCTTATCGATGTAGGAAATGCTGCACAATATGGATCCCTTCTTCAAGATGTAAAATCTGCAGTCTGTGCAGATGTAAAATCAAGATGTAAAATCTGCAGATGCTTCTCACATGCAGAGTGATACTGTCTTTCAAATCTGCCAAGGTTACCAGACGCCCTCGATAAACAAGACTTTTTAAGTATCCCCACAGCTAAAAATCACAGGGATTAAGATCTGAAGAACGAAATGGCCAGGTTGTCGGAAACGCACGACTAATTACTCTACCACTCTACCATTAGTAAAATGTTGCCGAAGAAACTGCTGTACACCGAGTCCAATGTGTGGAGGCGCTCCATCTTACATAAAGGTAATTGAATCAAGACATAGGTGCTGTTTCAGTTGGGATACAACAAAATTTTCGAGCATGTTTTTGTCCCTCCTGGCCGTCACGGTGCATATCACAGGGCCATTGGGAGTAGTCTCTTCGAAAAAGAAAGGTCCCAAAATGAATGTGGCTGTGAATCCACACCAGACTGTAACTTTCGGTGAGTGAAGTGGAATCTCTTGGAAGGTACGAGGGTTTTCCGTGTCCCAATGTGACAGTTATGGATGTTGACTGTTCCACTTAGAAGGAAATGTGCTGCATCGCTCCATAGAATCTGCCATGGCTACGATGCATCCACTTTAACTCTAGCCAGAAATGTCAATACAAAAGTCAGTCCCTTCTCCCTGTCGATGGTCAGCCAAGTGGTGATTGTGACTAATTTTGTGCGGGAAAAATGCACTATGTTTCTCAGTACGTTCCGCACTGTGCTGTAGGGAACACCCAAGTGTCGTGACACTCCACGTGCACTACTACAGTCTATAACGTTATCCATTGATTGTTCAACAATAGCGGTGGCAACATCGTCAACAGCATATGAAGGAGTGGATTTGCGTCCTGACCCGGCTGAACTCCAAGATGTCCAGTTTTCTCGAATCGAGCGATCATTCTCCAGAGAGCTTGTGGAAGTAATGGTCCTTTCCGCAAATTCTTAAGTCGAAGAAACTCTCGAAGTGCAGCTGCAGCATGTCCTTTGTTTTCATAAAACAGCTTCACGAGCAAAGCGCGTTCTGGCAGTGTGACAGCCATCGCTGATAAGAATGAAAATTTCCCAGTTTTATCCCCTTTTATGCCCATAACATAGTAGCTGCAAACCAAGGGTTTATGCAAATTTTTGTGCTTACAGTGCGAAATTGCAGTTACAATGACAGTTTAAGTTTTTTCGCTTTTTTATCTTCTGTTTTTTCATATCAGCAAAAGAAATTAAAAAGGAAAAATTCCATATCGCATGGGGTTTTTTTTAGTTTTTTTTGTGATTATTTTGTGTCTTTTCAGCATATTTTCTGTTGTACAGCGCCACCTATCGGTGTTTCTGGAACTATTTTTTTTTCACGTAATCCTTTTCCCCATGTCTTGAATAGTAGGTTCAACAATTTTGGAGCCTTTACACTGAGTAGTTCGATGTATAGAGAGCTCAGAGTAGGGGTGTTTTAATTCTGACCACCCGGTATATATATATATATATATATATATATATATAGCCCAATGTGTCCCGACAATTTTGTATGAATTGTTATATTTTTGCTCTCGGGCCCTTACAGTTCTGGGTCCCACAAGACATAGTAGGACAGAATTCATCTGTCTGGAGATTCGTAAAATTGTGACACATAGCAAGTGTTTTTATGCTGTTACAAGTATCGGCAAATCCATGCTGCGAGCGCATAAAAAATACGAACCCGGTTCATGGATGCTATTAATTGCAAAGGAAAGACGGTCCTACGTTAAACTACTAAAAGTAGCTTCAGTGTGCATAAAAAATAAACTCAGAGTATCCAAAATTATCGAGACCAACACCAGATCTGTAAATCATAGAACTATAAGAAAGTCTGGGATTCTGTAACCTGCAAGACAACTGAAAACATATATTACAGCGTAGACAAATAAATCATATAAATCGTGAGAAAAATAACTCATAGGTCGAATAAAATTTCTCGAATCCAGCTCAAGTATTTTATCACTTAACATCGATTCTTCTGGTTTATGTTCAGAACTACCGCTAAAAGGGTTCGGTCACGTACACGTTTAAGAGGATTCATTGAAGCTATTTGCCAGATTATAAGGATTTTTCAGTTTCATAAGAAGAATTTTTCAAAGAACTGCCAGTGCTTATCAAATCCTTGTGAAGTACGTCAATGCAGTATTTTTGAGCTGTTAAAGGATCGCCTTACTTTTACTTCGTTTCACCTTCTTATCCTATGCAATAAAATAAGTCTGATGAACGTAGATGATTTGTTCCAGACCCAAAATATATTTTTTTCGTATATCCATTAAATGAAGTTCTATGTCACAAGACACATCCTAGAGAAAAAGTAGAGAAAAAAAACTAGTAGAGAAAAAAGTAGAGAAAAAAATGTTGAGAAAAAAAAGTAGTAGAGAAAAAAAAACTAGTACAGGAAAAAAGTAGAGAAAAAAACTAGTAGAGAAAAAACTAGTAGAAAAAAAGTAGAGAAAAAACTAGTAGAGAAAAAAAACTAGTAGAGACAAAAAAACTAGTAGAAAAAAAGTAGAGAAAAAAACTAGTTGAAAAAAAAAACTAGTAGAGAAAAAAAGTAGAGAAAAAAACTAGTAGAGAAAAAAAAGTAGAGAAAAAAAACAATGCGGTTACGGAAAAATGCTTGTGACATGAATTCAATTTTCAGTTATCACTGTTTTAGACTGGAATTTGTTGCTATTTTAGAGCGTATCATTTAATTGAGAGCGGATCCCCGTAGACACGACAGCCACGGGGACCATACAATAATTTCTCTAACCTTCCACTTCGACGGTAAGAGCTTACGATTCCGCCCTAGTAGCTGGCCAGGACGAATATTCGTGGTTCGAATTCCAGCTGCGACAGCAAGGTTCTTTACACCACCACCACCTCTAGGATAGCCTTTCGGATTTATCGTGTCGAAAGCCCAGACCACCGACTCGTCCGAGGACTTAGAGCAGCAGATTGGATGACCGGCGGATTTATCGTGTAAATAATCCGCGTAAACCCGCGAATAGCCTAAGGATGTGTCTTGTTGTTGTTGAGACCCAGACAGTCCGACCTACCAGAAAGGTGTAAGGTAACTGTTTGGGCGGCCGGAAAGAGCCACCCAATTTAGACCGGAACCCAGTGAGGGTAAATCCACAGGGACCATACTCTCCTTTCCCTAACACCCACCTCTCGGAAGGACTTGCGGACACACATGTTTAACTTGATCGTACTCCGCGTGAACACGGCGGCAGTTTTGGCAGCGGAGGGAATCGAACCCGGGCCTGCCGAGACAATTGCCGCGCGCTAACCACTGGCCTACCGCGCCGTAGGATGTGTCTTGATACATCCTAGGCCATGTTCACGCGTATTCACATTGTTAATTATAAAATGACATATAGTTAATATAAATATTTCTGCAAATATAAAAATAGCATAATGGTTCCTTTCATTTTTCATACAACAATATCAGACTGAGTTTTTTTTTTTTCTTTTTTCCATAAATTATACTTCGTTTTCTTTGTGTTCTTTGTCTTCGTTTTCTTCGTTTTCTTTGTGTAAAAACTGTTTAATCTAGACAAACTTTTTTTTATTGACAAATGGCTGTGCTTAGTAGGAAGTTTTCGATTTTGTTCAGCCGGGGCCATAATATATGTTATATTTCGAACATCTGCAAACTTAGCAAGAAGCTCTGTCATACTCAATTTTATGACCTCCTTATATGCAATTGATAGAAGGGCTAAACCACTTAATCGTGATTGTCCGATAGAACTTCTTCTGCAGCCTTTTATATGTTTAAATTCCTTGAAAGACCTTTCAACAGAAACTACGGTGACCGGCAAAAGGAAAAACACCGATAATACAGAACAAACATCTGAACAATCGCTTTACAACGATTTTCGTTCATTAATTAACATTTCCGCGAAAATTTCAATCATCTTCTGGGGTTTTAGATTACTTTTCAACAGTGTTTTAATATGTGCAATTTGAATGGGAAATTGCATGTAAAGAAAGTCTGGATATTTTTTTTCTAAATAATTTAGCATTTTTGCAATAAATATAAGTCTGTTGATTTGACAGAAAATGGCCGACTACGATGAGTCGACCGGTGTTTAAGAAGATGACAAGACGTAGTGCTAAGCTTGTTGTTTGATGTTGGCGATTAGCAGATATTTAGATCTACTATATTGCCTAAGTCCCCATGCTGTCCTAAAGTTCCTAAGCGTTACTTGCTTTTATTACCCTTTTGTTAAGCCTGTTTTCCATCCTTCCGTACAATTCGGTTCAACAATAGTCTTACTAACCTTACAAAGTCCACTTCGAGAATAAGAGCTTGCAAAATCGTTCCAGTAGAACAACTGTAGAACGTCGGCTGGCCAGCTCGAAGATCCAGAATCCGATTCCCGTTTGGGACACCAAGGTTCTTTCCAATGGCGCCCGCACCAATCAACCCTGTAGGTTAGTGAAAAGATGCCGGAGGTCTGAAAGAACCCTAGTACGACTTGCACGGGTTCAGTGGACTCTGGGATATGGAGCGCCGATTTCAAATCGAGATTATAACGACCACGCAAAAATCTAGCCTGGAGGATAAAAATAGTATCAAGAAGCTAACGCGAGATAAAAAATAGCAGAAGATGGTCAGTCAGATTGTCACTTGCACGCCAATCTGACATTAGAGAGTGGAGAATGCAGAGTGGATGCACCTTGAGAATAAAAACGTGAAAATTTTTTCCAATAGCTCAACGGTAGAGCATGGCCAGTTCGAAGATCCAAGGTTCGATTCCAGGTTGGAGCAGCAAGGTTCTTTACAACCTCACTTTCAACTTTATTACCGACAACTTCTCTTCCTCTTCTTCGGATATAAGAGTTATCCTAACATATTTCTGTATTATCCAAAAATAATGAGCAGACCAATAAAAAAATTAGCAGTGGCTCCAGTTCGATGAAGCTATAATGGTTTTGCGAGATTAATATATTTTAAGGGGGATGGTTTGTATTCTTAAGCATTTTCAAAACAATTTAAAATATTGATATATCGAAATTAAAGCCACCTTTTCAAAATAGTTCCGAAAATTAAAACGTCGAAACTAGAACTATCTTTTCAAAAGAGTTTAAAATATTCAAATATCGAACTTATAACTACTATATATGAGATTTGTGAAAACAAATCATTGATCTAGAAATTAAGTTTTCTTTTGAAAATTTTTTGTCATTTACTGTTTATATCTATTTTTATAGTGTAGAAGATATTTCGAGTGAAAGTAAGCAAAATGAGGCAGAATCTCGCTCAAACAAAAAAATTTTAGCTTTTTCGAAACAATAGTTCTAGATATTAAAATATCAAAATGATTTCATATATTTATAAATTGTACCCTATTTCCAACAAAACAATTGGAAATTGTCTACATTTATACCTATTAAGTTTGGAGATATAAACGTCCAAAGTGTTTATATTTTTCGTAACGCCCTGATTTCAGCCAGAAATACCAGAACCATAGACGTTACTCACATCAAAAGAACACACGTGACAATAAATACTACAGAGATAAATAATTACTGTAACGCTAACCCTCAAATTCCAGATGTTTTGACGGAAGCAAAACGTACAGTAATGAGTTATAGTCAGGAGCTCCAGCAGCCAACAGTAGCAGCTTAATAATAATAAATCGAATGTTTAACCAGACTAAACTTTCAAAACGCTTTGTTTTATTTTTTGGTTACGCTAAAACTTTAATCATTTCAATTTTATTTTTTCCTTATAAACCAGAAAGATCAATCATGCATAAAGCATTGATTGTGAAACACTTTCCAACTGAAATGCAATTTTATTTTGACATCTCCAAAATGCGATACATTCAGCGATGATAATTTTTTAATCATCACAGGACTACAACAATTCCGTTTACATGAAAACTTAAAACTTCATTTAAAAAAATTAACTTTACTCAAATGGCCTCATCGAAATATAACTCGTCTGGCTCTCTATGTAAAAGCAATGAGTATTTCATTCATACACTTTTATTCTAGACTCCAGAGTTTAAAAATTTTGCGTGAAAAAAATCAGCAATTCTTATACAACTCATCTTACAATCACTTGTTTACATTCTGCATCCATTAAAACTAGTCTTCGTTGTAAACGTAATCAACGTTGGATGATCATTTAAACTCAAAAATATTGTAATTGCTTTGGGGCAGAATATAGATGCACAGAAAATAAGCAAAAATAAAGCGGTTTTAGGACGGATGCAACACTAAGTATAAATTTAAAAAAGCTTTAAAAATTACGATTTTTACTCAGTTGCATACCCCTGCTTACATCTTCGTAGACGCATGTTTTGAGTGAGCAAGAAATCTAACACAGGATTAAATGTATCTTTCGGAAATCAAAATTTAAAATTTTAAACAAATTAGTTACAGAATGAACATAATATATTACATTTAACCCCTTGAAAATTCCTTTTAACAAATATAAAATCCAATTTAGCCAATACACGTCTTGAAAAAACTGTTTTCTTATCTCGAATTTTCCTGAATTTCATATTAAACGACTTGTGCCTTACAGCATAAAACAACTCGAATAATTCAATCAGCTGCTTTTTGATTCAAGTTTCAAAGCTCATTTTCGTCTTCTAAAGAAATTATCGTTCTAAAAGGCTTTCTAAACCCTATTTAAATCAATTACATTGCTGCTAGGCAACAGCTTGCGTGATAGATATGAAACTGGTAAGTGTTTAATACTGGAAAGTTATATAAAGCAGATATTTCAACTTCTCCATATTTTTTCTCAATTGAATTACTAAGAAAATTACCTGTTATCAAGAACAGGGAAGTAAACTAATTTGACAAAGAATAATTTTTATGTGAAGAAGTACTTTTTTATCGTTTTTTACTGAGAAAGATAGATAAAACTTGGACGTTTTTCTAAAGCACTAAAGGGTTTTGTTATGTCCTTTATCGGTCGTAAGGAAGAAAAACTATAACATTTCAATTATTTTTCCTCGAAACGAAGATCATTAAATAATTCATTTTAAGATTTAAAACTTGTTCCCATATCAAAACAAAAAAAATCTTCCGAAAAATCTCTGTTAAATCTAAATTTACAAAGTAGACAGGAGGGCTGGCAACAGTTATTACTACCAACCCATTTTCTTCCTTTTGGAAACATTCCCATTGTGGATAACAGCATCCATGGACCGGTTTCTCTCTTATTATGTGCTAGGCAGCATGGAACAGCCATTATGTGCAATGGCAGCAAGATAGCCACTATAAGCCACAATTTTTGTGAATCCTTGTGGGAACTAACAATTCCAGTCCTTCCACCTAGCCAGCCATACAATTTAGGTAGGGATACATGAAGCATCAACGGCAAAGTTCATAAACGCAAAATCCACTAAAGGGGCACTCCTGAAGCATTTAGAAGGCACTCCCATTGCAGATAACAGTATCCATAGACCGGTTTCGCGCTTATTATGACTCGTCAGCTTTTATAAGTTTCCCCAAGTAAAACAGAGGCAGCTTAAATAATAATAATCACAACTAAATTTTCAAAACGCTTTGTTTTATTTATTGGTTATGCTGAAACTTATTTGTTAATTATAAAAAGTGACAAGTTTTATTTTTGTTTGCATGCTTTTGCACATTCTTTCAAACCCAAACTGGGAATCATTTTCTTACACATTTGCATGCTCCTGCTTGCATTTTCGTATCTTCATGCTTTCAGTGCTCAGGGCATCTAGCATAGGGTTAAAATCACCCTCAGAAAACCATAATTTAAAATATCAAACAAATTAGTTACAGAATGAATATAGTATATTACATCTCAACCCTTAAAAATTCCTTTTAACAAACATAAAATCCAATTTAGTCAATGCACGCCCTGAGAAAACAGTTTCTTATCTTGAAATTTCTCTGATTTCCCTTTAGTCTTAAACGACTTAGTGTCTTACAGCATAAAACAACTAATATAATTCAATCAACTGCTTTCCGGTTCAAATTTCAAAGCTCTCTGGCGTCTTCTGAAGAAATTCTCGTTCTAAAAGGTTTTCTAAACCCTATTTAAGTTAATTACATTGCTGCTAGGCAACAGCTTCCGTGATAAAAATGAAACTGGCAAGTGTTTAATACTTGAAAATTATATAAAACAGATATTTAAATTTCTCCATATTTTCTCAATTGAATTACTAAGGAAAGTACCTGTTATCGAAAACAGGGCAATAAACTAATTGGACAAAGTATAAATTTTATTTGAAGAAGTACTTTTTTATAGCTTTCATTGCGAAAAATCGATAAAACTTGTACGTTTTTCTAAAGCACTGAAGGTTTTTATTAAGTTCTTTATCTGTCGTAAGGAAGAAAAACAACAATATTTCAATTGTTTTTCTCGAAAATAGGCTTATTAAATAATTCATTTTAAGATTTAAAACTTGATTTCATCTCCAAAAAATATCTTCTGAAATTTTTCTGTTAAATCTAAATTCACCAATTTTTGATATCCAACACGATAGCCAAATCGAAATTTCTCTCGGTGCCGGCATTTTCGTTATACGACTGTTTTAATTAAAATATTTTATGAAGCATATATTGCTCAAGATCATGAATAGATGTTAGCTAATAAATTCTATGAATTCAGCGTCAAATTTCGAAGGAAATAGGAGAATTCCCTAAAGATTTCAACTCTTCCGGTTCTCTTTTCATTTCCAGTTCAGGAAACGTCATTGTAATTGAAACATCTATTTCTTAAGATTAATATTAATAGCGTTTAGATGACAACTGATATAAATTTAGTATCAAATTCTGAAGGAGTTAGAGAGATTTACTAAAGATTTCCATTACCGGTTTAGTTTCCATTTCCGGTTGAAAAACATTTTCTTGAAACATATATTTCTCTGGATTGGCTATAAATAGAGCTTAGACGATAAATGATATGGATAGAGCACCAAATTTTAAAACGGGTAGAAGGTATATTAAAAAATTTTACTCCCAATTCTGGAAATGTCACTTCTGATTAAAAAAATTACATTTTACATATACAATACCTATTTCTCATGATCTGCTAGAGTATAGATAATGACTGGTATAGATTCAGCATCGAAATTTGGAGATGGTAGGATGTTTCACTAAGAATTCCCTGTTTTGAAAATGTCTCTTCCGGTTTTTCATAACATTCGTCTGGCAGTAAGAAACAAATGTGCAGAAGAGTGTAAAATTTGCTTAATAGTTCAGTCAGAAATAAAGTGTGCACATCAATTGCAACCATAAAAATCTGATGTTGGCAACACATGACTTTCCTTATATAATGTAGAGAGTTTACTACTTTTACAGTAAACAATAGGTTTTTCTTATAGTAGATACTAATATTCTTTCCATGATAATGAATTTTCGACAATTAGTCGTCATTTTCATTGATTTAGCATCATTTTTATCCATTTGGCGAAATTTTCGTTAATTTGGCAACATTTGAAAAGTCGCCAAGTTGGCGACATTCCGCCAAATTCGTCGCCAAAATCTCGCCAAGTGTTATGCACTGAGAAATAAGGTATTCTTACAGCAGATAAATGACTATTGGCGTCCAAATACAAAAGTATTACTCAAAGTACCTCTTTTCATGAATGGAACGAGCTCGATCCACGAGAATGATATCACCCAATTTATCGTATGGTATTACATATGAAAAGTGAACATGTTTCTCAATAGGAAATATTTTTCTTTATTTTATATTACTTTTTGATATTTTTTTTTAAATGTACAATATCTCGAGAACGATTCATGTTAGCGTTCTAAAATTTTTGTCAATCGTTTTCTAATGAAAAATTACATAAGAAATGTCTATTTGCGTAACTTTATTAGTGGTTTTGATTTTTTGACGATATTTTCAAAATTTCATTCGAAAATTTAGGGGGGTTCTGAACATTCGATTGCGTATAAAAACAATAGGCTTACAGTGTTTACAGATTGTGATTTTTGTACCAAATTTGGTTCGAATCGGTCCATTCGTTCGTTAGTTATCATCTCCACAGACTCACTGACACGCACACACACACACACACACACACAGACATCACTTCAAAAATTTTGATTCGTGATCAGGGATGCTTGAAACGTGCTCTCCCGTCGAAAACTCGAATTCGAATTTTCGACCCCGTCACAATACTTTCCTTATACATTATGTATATAAGGAAAGTAAAAATTATCCTTGATAAATTTCATTGAAAAATCATACAGTCTTCCCTGGGAAATACTTCTACTACCTTTATTTCCTCAACCGTTGCAAATACTTCCTATTACAAAAGTGTTTCAAATAGAATATCAATTCATCATAAAACAATTTTAAACCGAGAAAAGTAGTTGTCTAAAAAATACGATTTTTTTTCATTTTTATCTGGTCCCTTAATTCAAAATGTTTCAATTACTAAAAGTTTCTTCATGCATTAACATCAGAGCCGCCTTAATACTTGTCGGGGGCAAACGTAAGTTTTAGGGCCCCCTATGAAACATTAGTTTAAAGAGTACATTGAACACGAAAGATGGGCCCCTGAGCATAAGGGGTCAGAGTATTTTCTTATTACTTTCCTTATATACATAATGTATAAGGAAAGTATTGTGACGGGGTCGAAAATTCGAATTAGAGTTTTTGACGGGAGAGCACATTTCAAGCATCCCTGATCACGAATCAAACATTTTTGAAGTGATGTCTCTGTGTGTGTGTGTGTGTGTGTGAAAGTATGTGTGTGTGTCAGTGAGTCTGTGGAGGAGACGATAACTGACGAACGAATGGACCGATTCGAACGAAATTTGATACAGAAATCACAATCCGTAAACACTGGAAGTCTATTGTTTTCATACGCAATCGAATGTTCAGAACCCCCCCCTAAATTTTCGATTGAAATTTTGAAAAAATCGTCAAAAAATCAAAACCGCTAATAAAGTTACGCCAATAGACTTTTCTTATGTAATTTTTCATTAGAAAACAATTGACATACATTTTAGAACGCATACATGAACCGTTCTCGAGATATTGCACATTTTTCAAAACAATTATCAAAAAGTCATATAAAACAATGAAAAAAAAAAATTCCTATTGAGAAACATGTGGATTTTTCATATGTAATACTATGCGATAAATTTGGTGACATCACTCTCGTGGATTTAGCTCATTCCATTAATGAAAAAAGATACGTTGAGTAATACTTTTGTATTTGAACGCCAATAGTCATTTATCTGTTGTAAGAATAGTAATAATCTTCGTCCATAACGCTTGGCGAGATTTTGGCGACGAACTTGGTGCAATGTCGCCAACTTGGCGATTTTTAAATGTTGCCAAATTAACGAAATTTCGCCAAATGGATAAAAATGACGCTAAATCAATGAAAATGACGACTAATTGACGAAAATTCAATATTTTAGAAAACATATAAGTATCTATTATAAAAAAAATCCTATTTTTTTACTGTAAAAGTAGTAAATTCATTGCATTATATAAGGAAAGTCATGTGTTGTCCACATCAGATTGTTTTATTTATTGTTTAAAACGACCCTGATTAACAGGTAAAATTAAGAAACGTTCGATTCTTTTATGAGAATAATGTACCTATGAAACATTAAATTTTATGATATTAAGTCACTTTCTCACATCTGCAAATTCATCGTTTCTGCCTAGAATTGAGGGCAGGTACAAAATGAAAATTAAATATTTCAGGTTATTTGTTTCACATTTCATTTACTAACATTTCTTTACTATTTGTAGGAGTATGTCAGTAAGTCCTTTAACACTTAATAGCTTTTTTATAGGACCGAGTTCATTTTCAGTGATTTGCTGACAAATTGCCATGTCAGCAATTCAATTTGTGTGCAACCCCAATTTCTCTACAAAAACTATTGAAACTTTGATCAGTTATATCTCGATATATTCTGTTCGTAAAATAGTCGAACCTTCTTTTAGTTTTGCATGTTGACGTGTGGATTTTTTTTTTTCGTAATTGGAAAATAAATTTTGGATTGAGGGACCGTAAAAATAGTAAGATTTCGTATTTTTCTAACATATAAATTTCTCTTTAAAATTGTTATAATATAAACTGTTACCTTATTTAAAATATTTTTACTTTCCCTGCAATACATAGTAATGTATAGGGAAAGTATTGGAATCACGCCGAAAATCGCAACTCGAGTTTTCGACGGATCTACACGTTTCGAGACCTCTAGAATACGAAAAAACTATTTTTGGTGTGACATCTGTGTGTCTGTCTGTCTGTCTGTGTGTCTATGCAGATTCTGTATCCACACTAACTAAAAAATCTGATGTGGGCAACACATGACTTTCCTTATATAATGTAATTAATTTACTACTTTTACAGTAAAAAAAAGTAGGTTTTGTCTTATAGTAGATACTAATATTCTTTCCAAGATATTAAATTTTCGACAATTAGTCGTCATTTTTATCCATTTGGCGAGAATTTCGTTAATTTGGCAACATTTCAAAAAGTCGCCAAGTTGACGACATTCCGCCAAATTCGTCGCCAAAATCTCGCCAAGCGTTATGCACTAAGAAATAAGTTATTCTTACAGCAGATAAATGACTATTGGCGTTCAAACACAAAAGTATTACTAAAAGTATATTTTTTCATGAATGGAATGAGCTAGTTCCACGAGAATGATGTAACCCAATTTATCGCATGGTATTACATATGAAAAGTGAACATGTTTCTCAATAGGAATTTTTTTTTATATGACTTTTTGATAATTTTTTTTTTAAGAAATGAACAATATCTCGAGAACGGTTCATGTTAGCGTTCTAAAATTTATTTCAATCGTTTTCTAATGAAATTATCGAATTACATAAGAAATGTCTATTTGCGTAACTTTATTAGTGGTTTTGATTTTTTGACGATTTTTTCAAAATTTCATTCGAAAATTTAGAGCGGTTCTTAACATTCGATTGCATATAAAAGCAATAGGCTTCCAGTGTTTACGGATTGTGATATTTGTACCAAATTTGGTTCGAATCGGTCCATTCGTTAGTCAGTTATCGTCTCCACAGACTCACTGACACACACACACATACTTTCACACACACTCACACACACACACACACAGACATCACTTCAAAAATGTTTGATTCGTGATCAGGGATGCTTGAAACGTGCTCTCCCGTCGAAAACTCGAATTCGAATTTTCGACCCCGTCACAATACTTTCCTTATACATTATGTATATAAGGAAAGTAAAAATTAATGGACCAAATTTCATAAAATTTGGTAGATAAGTCAGTTGTAGGCGAATCTGGTGCTGGTTAGTTTTGCGTACGATTCGGGATAAAAGAACTCGCCCTTTTTTTTGCGAATTGACCCTTCAAAAATTTCCCTATCCACTCTAGCTGAAAAACTAATCGACCGAATTTCACAAAATTTGGTAGACAAGTCACTTGTGGGTCAATATGGTGCTGATTAGATTTTGGTATGATTCAGAAAAAAATAACCTACCTTTTTTGCGAAATGGTCCTCAAAAATCGTCAAAATCTAAAATAAAAACTACGTATACTTAAATATATCCACTAAATGCTTGCTTTATACGTAATTTTTAACGAAAAAAAGAATAAAACTAGCCCCATTACACCAGGCCTTACCGTACTCGAGATATTTTAGTTTTTTCGTATTTTCTCTACGCCACCTTTGAAAATAAGTCCAGTTACTAAATGAGAACGGAAATTGATTTAAAAGTATATATAAATCTGCAGGGAAGTCATGCGCTGCCCACATCAGATTTTTGTAATTGGAAGTACATATCTACGACAAACGTTTGGGGAAATGACAGTTGTGTAAGGACATTCCGGGACCCCCTGCATGTTATTGATAGTCAGTAGTTAAGAATGAGGTTGGTAAAGTGAAATGTAGAGTGTGGCCAGTGCTCAAAACTAACTACCAAAGCCTTTAAGTGTGGTTCATGAGACCTTAACGCCTAATGACTATTGGCAAGAGCCAAACAATGTTTATTATCATTTATAGGGAAGCAATGGTAGCAATGTTTATTATCATTTATGAGGAAATGTATTGTGAATCTGACCCTAAGTCATTGGAAAATAAATCCTGCATCACACAAAATAACTTCCAGCGGAATACTTTGTTAAATAATATAATAATCGATTATCAGTACAATGACAAATATGAATGTGAATTTTAATAATAAGAATATTTGCAATACAAATAATGCAGCAAAAGTTGTTTCTTCATTTTACAAATTTAAATATTTGAATGCAAGATATAAATATTTGAATATGATTTATTATTCCATTTCACAGTTAACTTTTTGGTTCATTAAATTGAAATTGAATTCTTGTAAACCCCACATTTCTTGTGCGGTTTGCCTCTTCTAGCGCCTTAATCCCCGACTGGTAATAAGTTTAAAGGAAACCGATAGCCATTGAATGATTTTTATTGAAGTATTTTTATTTATCTTATACCCATATTATTGAAGATTTTTTTAGACAAAAATATTTTAATAAAAAAAATAATTTGTGGGTAGAAATAAAGAAATTTAATTAAAAGTTATTACCAATTTTGGAAATATTTCTTCTCATTCAATTTTTAATATTCAACAATGATTTTCTTTTGTGGTTATAAGAGTGTACTTTATAACTTTAGGGATTGATTTTACATTTAATGAATTAGTTTTGAAAAACATAAATAAAACACAATAACACAGGATCAAATTTAATTTCTTTTACATTTTCCCTTTCTAAATTTTTTTCTAATTATTACATTGAAAATGCCAACCCTAATTCTATTAGATCAATGGTAATGCATATGAAAATAATATAATAATCAAGACATTTGAAAAACATTTGTTGAAGTTTTAGCAATTTAAATTACTTATCTAAAAGAGCATTTCAAGTGACTTCAAACTGAAAAAGAAATCATTTTAAAGATTTTAAATTACAAAGAGTTATTAAATTACTTCCCACTTTTTACTCATTTTATTCATTCACCGTATATGCACTTTTAAAATTATAGATATTACTATTAAATTGGAGCACATTGATATTTTCTTCGTAATTTTCCCTTAATTTTTTCATGCTGTTTTATTTTCGAATTCAAAATTTTGACAAGAATGATTCAAGCTAGTAATATAAAATTTGTCACATTTGTTTTCTAATGAAAAATGATTATTTATTTATATCTGAAGTGATTATTTATTTATCCTTACTGAAGGTCTTAATTTTTTAATGACTTTTACAAAAATTCATTCGAAAATTGTAAATGGGTGTGGGGGAGGGGGATCATCTGCGATTGCGTTTAAAATAAGGTTCCAGTAATTACTGATCATAAAATGCATACCAAATTAATTTTGAAATGCTTTATTCGTTCATGAGATATCGCATTCACAAACTCACGGACACTACACTAACACGCATACACACACACACATACGGGCCAATGGCCCTACCGTGCTGAAAACACCGGTTCTCGTTAGATCACCGAAGTCAAGCAGCGTCAGGCGCGGTTAGTACTTGGGTGGGTGATCACCTGGGAACACCGCGTGCTGTTAGCACATTTCGGGCGCGGTAGCCCGGTGGTTTGCGGGTTGGATTTGCACGCTGCCACAACTGCCGCCGTGTTCATGCGGAGTACGATCACGTTAAATATATGGGTCCGTAAGTCCTTCCGAGAGGTTGGTGGTAGGGGAAGGAGGGTACGGTCCCTGTGGATGCCTCCCCCACTGGGTTTCGGTCTAAATTGGATGGCACTTCAAGGCCGTCTAAACGGTTACCTTACACCTTTCTGGTAGGTCGGAC
This sequence comes from Amaurobius ferox, assembly GCA_951213105.1. Classification (NCBI taxonomy): domain Eukaryota; kingdom Metazoa; phylum Arthropoda; class Arachnida; order Araneae; family Amaurobiidae; genus Amaurobius; species Amaurobius ferox. The sequence goes on from OX578137.1 coordinate 137,862,890, forward strand.
GGTCTGGATCTCAACAACAACAACACACACATACACACACACATATATGCACACACACATACACACACACACACACGCTACAATGCATACACATATACACATCACTTCAAAAGAGGTCATTTCAAGTACAGGGATGCTTGAAACGTTCTCTTCCGTCGACAATTCGAATTCGCATTCTCGACCCCGTCACAATACTTTATCTATGCATTATGCTATGCATATAGTGAAAGAAAAATATACTTTTTTCCAAAAAATTTCTATACTGGACCACCCTAAATCATGTCCGCAAGTCTTAAAGGATATTCTCTCAAGTTTGGTTGAACCGCAACCACTAGATACTCCTGCGAAATGCTTCGTATACGCGTACTTCTATTATCACCACCCTGTAATTTAGTTATAACCATCCCTTATTTCAAATTACCTACAAACCCAAATATATCCTGCTTTCAATAAATATTTAATATCAAATAAATTGCTTTCTTCCTCCTGCCGAGTTTATACTATTGGGTCGAACCCATGATGGACCTACTTTCAGGCATCACTCAAACTTTACCCTTCACCCATATCTCCAGAATCCGCCAGCCCTGTACAACTTCTACGAAATCCCATCACGCCGCTTAAAGCACCTCTTCGCTACTAACCCAAATCCAAACAGAAATTACTTCCCATTTCTACTTCGCCAGACCTGAGAAAGGGGGTCACGTGATACGTCTTGAAAAGATGGGAAGAAACTTTGTTTTCATTTCTTTTTAATGGCATGTTTAGAAAATGGCTCTACGCTCCGTAAAAACTGCCACTCCAGTCAGCGACGTTGAGGTGTTCTCCTGCTGATGTTTTTATGGGGATTCTACTTTTTTTTAATAAACTAGGGCTGTCGCGGTTAATTCTAAAAGCCAGATTGTGCTAGGAATTTTAAAGCGTGTCGAAGGTTGCCAGATTTTGTCTTTTCGTTTACAGGGTTCCCAGGAAGGCCCCCTAAGCACCTTGATAAATTTGCAAGGAGAGTTATATAAGTGTACACGTTGGGAAAGCGACTATGCTATATCGATTTAAAATCACTGCAGCGCCCCTAGCGGAAAATTTAAATTAAAATAGCTCGACAGCAAAGTGAAATAGCCGAAAAAAGTCAATTACAAAGTTAGAGTATAGTAGCAATCGACACCAGAAACAAAAATAATGCAATAAATACTAGTTATACTTAATCTGTTACTAGATATGCAGCCACGTCGCGATAATGTTAAAAGTTACCGAACGATTCAGGAGAGTGGGCAGATAATTCCAGCGAGTTAGTATGTATTTACGAGACAAAAGGCAGCAGGTGCATAACGAGATATATGAATTGACGTACTTGTCACGACTTCTGATTGCGTGCTACTGTTGAAATCAGTGAAGAATGACATATGGCCTGCAAAAATCGTCAAAATCTAAAATAATAGACTATATATACTCAAATGTGTCCATTAAATGCTTGTTTTATACTTATCTCCCATATACACGCCCCGGTGTCTATTCCTACTATTTAGATGAAATTTCACATTTTTGTTATTGACACTTTTTTTCTATCTTGCTTTGTTGCCTAGTTCGTGTATCCTAACTTTCTTAATTCTCTGCTAGGTGTGCTGTAAATCATTTTTATTTGACCGAAAGTTGCCATTTTGCTATAGATAGACCTAACCTGTACACTCATGGACATTTACGTACAAAGGTATGGGGTACTTAAGATCTTTCTTAGGAACACTGCATACAGGTAGTATTGTACGAGATTATAGAATTCATGAGTTGGACAGCAATTTTATCGCGGGAAAAAAAGGCAAAATTCGCTAGACGGTCGCGGAATAAATCGCAAAATTCAATGATTTACACTAACATTTCTTAAAAAAGTCTACCGATTACGAAACAGTAATACAAATAACTAACCACTACTCAAATCAATAAGAATTATATTTCATTTTTACTTTCCCTGCAATACATGGTAATATATAAAGTATTGGAATCATGTCGAAAACCCCAACTTGAGTTCTGACGGATAAACACGTTTTGGCATCTCTAAAACACTAAAGAACTATTTTTAGCGTGATGTCTGTATGTGTATCTGTGTGTCTGTGTATCTATCTGTGCAATTGATCATATTTCATAAAATTTTATAGGTAAGTCAATTGTGGGTTAACCTGATGCTGATTAGATTTTGGTACGATTCGGAATAAAATAACCGGCCTTTTTTTTGTGAAATGGCCGACAAAAATCATCAAATTCTAAAATAAAAGACTACGTATGCTCCAATGTATCCATTAAATACTTGCTTTATACGTAATTTTTGACGATGAAAAGAATAAAACCAACCCCATTCCTCTAGGCCTAGCAGTTTTCTAGATTTTTTTTTTTTAATTTTCACTACGTCATTTTTGAAAATAAGTCCAGTTAACAAATGCAAACCAAAATTGAATTAAAAGTGCAATTTCAGTCTAATTTAAAATAATTGTGAGTGCTATTTTGTGCAATTAAACTCAATTTAATGAATTGTTAAAGAAATAAAGAGAACATGAATATGAGTCTGTAGGGAACGTCATGTGCTGCCTACATCAGATTTTTTAAACAAATATTTACGTTTATAAAGCATTAATTTTGGCAATGCTGCCAACGCCTTTACATGAGATCAAGATGTTCATTAAGTGGCCAGCGCATTGATACGTTATACTGTATACGCAGATCTTCTTTACAGCAATGGCTGTTGTTCTGAAAGAATTTTTTTAAATTTAGAAAAGGATTGTTTGGCCTCGGCAGTATTTGTGGGTATTGCAGCCAACAGACTTTATGTAGCTAGGAAAATGGATTTTTTTTTTTTTCGTATTTCTAAAATCTATCAATCCTTTGCCGACACAAAATTCCTTGACATTCGTTTTGTATGAACGAAAAGCCAAACAATTCCTCGTCGTTTAAAAGGTCCAAGAACTTAATATATTTGATGTTCACAAAATTTCTGAAAAAAATATTTGATATTTGCGAAATTTAAGGAAAACTCTAAAAATACGGGGAAATAATTGTGAAAATTCGCCCCGAATTAATTACTGTTGACTAAAAACTACATTGATTCTACGTGGCATTCCAATTGGAAATAAAATCCAGCACTGAAAACCCCAGTCATTCGATTGTCGCCCTTACCAACGTAGTTAGAACACCCTTAACAAATTCTTCTGCAGCACCATCTAGCTAGCTAATCAAAACTCATCCTCAGCCAGTAAGCATACTCTTCAAAGCTTGCAAAAGTAATTTTCCTGAAAATATTGGTTTCAGCAAATTTACTCTACAGGTTAATTTGGCTCTGCTTTGAAAAGGTGTTACATTTACGTACGCCACAACTTCTAAAGTAATTTGATTAAGAAGTTATTCAATAACAGAATTGTCAATTATATTGTTGTAAGGAAAATTAGGGCAACGTAAATAAGCAAAAATAACACAATAATGCAGCATACAGCTGTTTCGAAGATACGTAGAATCCCCTTCGCCAGCGCAAGAAAACTAGCAAACCCGAAGTCCAAAAAAGAAATGGGCGCAAAAGAAGCAGGAGGATTATATACCCAAGACCTGGATTAAGAGAGAGCTAATCAGAAAGCCGCATGAAGAACAGTCCAGTCAATTAGATACTGATATATCGCTGTACTTGAAAAATATACACAAACCTAAATAAAAGTTATTGATCATATTTAAATGTTTCTGGTTCATTTCCTCGACATTAGCCACTTAAAACTAACGCATGTTTGCTGCGTTTTACCACATTCAGCGCTAAATTTCCTCTGGTGGTGATATGTAAACTATTTTCTATAAATAACAGCAGCATCCACATTAAATTCTGCGAACTGCAAATTGCAGCTCAAATTTAAGCACACCCCTGTAAACAGAATCAAAAACTGTGTGGACAAATAGCATTCTATTCTAAAAATATCTATAAAGACCATTTTGAAGCCAAGTTGAAATTTTTCGTCCCAATGACTCTAATAAAAGATTATTTTTCAGCGCCATATAACTAACGCGGAGAAAGAAAAAAAAATCAACTTTGATATGTGGTTTAAAAGCTTTTAAAGAGCTTAAGCTCCTCTGTACAAAATATACAGGTAGCTGTGCTGGAAAAATTCGATTTCACAATATAAAGGTCAAAAGCAGGGGCGGTTATTCGGGGCCGCGCGGACCCCCTTGATCAAGCACTTCAAATTCCTTTAGTTATATAGGTTAATTACAATTTTTAAGGAAATTATCTGAAATTTCTTTCAATTAAAAGTCGAATTATTGGAAATAAATGATAAAATTGTCACTAGATGGCAGCACTAAAGCTTTGACTTTGAAAATCTCTCATCCCCTCTTCATACTATATTAAATTTATAGGGAAAAATACTGCATTATAGGGAAAGACGAGGGATTTTAATAAGAGCCGCGTCCCGTTAGCGACTCTCTGATGATAGAAAGAATGGTATGTGAATACAACGGCAATAGAAATTTCAGCTAAAAAAACAGACATTGCAATATTCCAATCTGATCTGAGCCGCGGCTTATATCGCGGCTCTCTTCTAAAGAAGCCAAGAAGACTCGAATACCGTGAACGACTGACTCGAATTGGCTGAGTTTCGCTAATTTGGCCTCGAATTTTTCTTGATAAATGAGTGTTCTCGTTCTCGCTTCTTTTTAAAATAATAAATTTGGATGTTTAAATAAATATTTGAAAATAAATTAATGTATTTATCTAATTCTGATTTATTTGATTGATCCTATTGAACCCTAGCTTTTTCAGTTTTGGTTCATGAAGAAATAGTTTAGTAGTATTAGATATAGAAAATAGAAATTTAAAAAAGTTTCGATATATATTTTGTGCTTTTTACTTCATTGAATAAGTGGGGGTTATTGATGGTATTTTGGGGGTTCCGTTCTTCGTTTTTGGTAGAAAAATGCATTGTTTGGAGCACTCAGTTTAATTTCGCTGCGTAAGCGCCCGAACGGGGGGGCATTTCTGATGTAGGGTGGTTCTGTCTGTCCTTCGGAAAGGGGATTATTTCTGATTTGGGGTAGTTCCATGCTTTGTTTGTGATGAATTTCAATGCGTTTGACTTCTTAATTGCTTAAAAGTCACGAGAATTGTATTTGTGGCATGCCCGTGGATATTTTTAGTGACACTTTCAGAAATGTGTTGTCTGAGGGGGTGGGTCTCTTGATTTACTCAGTTGTCTTACTTTTTCAGCTATTTAACATTAAAGATTGAAAAAAAAATATAAATATTTGTTAAAGAAGTTAAAAATTAATTTTCAACCTGATACTTGATTCTTTGATCTGACGTTGTTTTCCTTAAAATCTCCCCCCCACCCTCTTCACCGGCGACTATTCAATCCCCCTGGTTTTGCTTCTAATTTCATTGAAATCCAATATTGATCCGATACTCCCTAGGCGTAAATTTTACTTGAGGTAGTCCTAAAATTTCTCATCTCGTTTCCTAATTAAGCGATTTTGAATCTACTGGCAGCTATAGTCTCTGCACTATCTATACGCGTATCGTCTGGACATGCATATTGTTTTATTCAAACCCCTCTGGGCGTCACTTTTAGTTTAACTAGCCCGCACGGTTTTACTTCTCGGTTCCTAAATTGAGCGATTTTGAATCTTCTGGTAGCTACAGTCTTTGTACCATTTGAATATACATATCTTTCATATCAATCCCCTGGGTGCAATTTTTACTTTAAGTAGTCCTCCTCTAATTTCACATCTCGGCTTCTAATTGAGCCATTTTGATTCCGTTGGTGGCTATAGTCCCGGCACCATTTGTACATGTGAACTGGATATACATATTTATTGTGTCAGCTCCCTGGGCGCAACTTTCAGTTCGGTTAGACCCCCCCCCCCCCGCCAAATTTCTTATTTCACCTTCTAATTGAGCGATTTAGATTTTGCTGGTGGCAATCACTTAGATATACAACCTTATTATGTCAACCCTCTGGGCGTAACTTTTACTTTAAGTAGCCTCAATTTCATATTTCGGTTTTACAAAAATGCATCGCCTTGGTTCCTGAAATATCCGTGCACGATATTTCAAGACCGTACGATGTTTACATTTTCCGCTACAGACCTTACACACACACGTCGACACACAAACATCGTCTGTTATTATGTAATATGAAACAACCGTGGTGGAAGAGGGGAGACCCTCCTCTTTTTTATATTTACATTTTTATCTATCTTAGTGACACTTGCTCCGATTTTGATGCAATTTTCACAATGTATTTTCTACTCTACAATGGACCCACTCGATCTGCTCACTCTAAACTTTGATCCACTTTTGTTGAACCCGTGCAGCGAGCTAACTACTTATTGCTATAGAAACCGATTGCTATATATAGTGATTACTAGCAGGCAGAACTCGCTCATATCATTTTAAAGACGAATAGAGAAAACCATAATGCATAAGAACTTTCTGTAAATTCCAAATTCATTCTTAAACTTGTATGAAAATAGTTATTCCGTTTCTACATATAAACGGCCGTAGATTTAGTTGATTTTCGCTCTCTAATTATGTTACTATTTGGGTTACAAGGATGATCAGGTACAAAACTATTAGCCATATTGTGTACCTGAGAGAAATTGTGTGCATTTTGGGTGTACAAACAATTGCGCTAATCATAAAAAAATACTGCACATGCATACGACTGAGAGTATTTAATTTTTACAAATTTGATATAAATTTATTTAGAAATACATTCAAATAATTTCCATGGTTACAATTGGCTCTTATTCATTTTAAGGAAACTTGCAAATGCATATCAGAGCAAGTAAAATAGTAATTTGGTATACAGTTATTTCGAGGTAACGCCGGAACTAATTTATCAGTGCCGGACAGACGGCGAACTCGAAGTCTAAAAGACGTAGTTGTCACAAACTGAGGAGGGATACTATAATATACATAAATACATATTATAGTATGCCTCTATACTTAAATATCCCCATCTATACATAAATACATATATGAGCGCCTCCCTCTACACCTCGCTCACGAGCCGCCACTGGTCAAAAGTACTTTTTTCGAAATGACGCTCACTCTTATGTGACGTCAGTGAGTGAGTATTGAAGCGTAGAGTATATAACAGTACGCGCGCCAATCAGTATCTCGTCATAAAATACATTGACTGGGATGCAAACGTTTAAATTAAATTTTTTATTTTTATTTTTCATAAACAAAAGTTAGAATGAATCGTAATTTAAAACGTCCCTTTACCTCCATAGATTAATCTTTTATGTTACATGCATGGGGTTAGAAAGGACATAAAACTTCTATGGATGAATAGCTTGGAAATGCCATACGGTTTTGAGAATTATATCTAGGTGTCACTAGTGTTAGTAAAGTAGCTGCTATTGTTAGTTGACACAATAGAAAAGCGTAGTATTGAGTATATGTACTTTTGATTATTTTAAAATTAAGGGTTCCCAAATTATGACTATAATTAACCAGTATTTTTTCGTAGTTTTAAGATAGAGTACAGAATGTATGAAGATAAAAATGAATTAAAAAATAACATAATTTTGAATACGTAGGAATATTCTTTATTGTTTCAGTTCTACTTTAAATTGCGCTAATAATTTATTCTTACAAAATGGACCGTTTAAATAAATATTTTAGGCCTTTTGCTATAGAAATGCATACAATGCAGGAATACTTAACTTTTCCCAGCCCCACCTAAGTTATTGTCTCAAACGATATTGGCGTTTTCCTTATATGAAGTTTTAACTCCTTACTTTTACTTTCATGGTCATATATTTATTGCAAAAGTGAAGATGCAATTTTATTTACTTTATTTTTCTTTATTTATTTTTTTTTGGTTGGGGGAGGGGCGGTAAGACGTAAAAAGGGTCACAAGAAGGGGGAATCAAATGTGGAGGAGGTACCACTCTCAATATTTTTAGGGCATTTAGAGTATCTATGTTTGCCATTCTAAATATTATAGGCGATCCCCATGTTATAGGCATGTGTTGAATACATTAGATACCTTTTGTATAATCACCCATTATAATGCATTAATTAAAAAAATGTCTGGAAATTTATAAATGCCTTGACACTGGAATTAATCAAATTATTTCTGTAATATGCTTAACTTTCAAAAAGTCTGAAATTTATTTTCTGAGCTTATACTAATGTTCCAGACTTTTCAGTTCCATGAACCGCCGTTTCCTAAAACACATCTTTAAAAAAAAAAAGAAATATATATATATATATATATTTGTTTTGCGTCTTTGATATTGCTTCACGCTCCATTGCAGTGTACAAAAAATAAAATGGCTCATATGTGTTGACAGATAATTCTGCTGAAAATCCTCAGGCGTATCTGAGCATTTTTTTCTGTTAGGTAGTGTTTAGTTGTACCAGAAAGATCATTTCTCCAGGATTAAAATAACATAATTTTGTACTTTTTTATTTAACCTTTGGCATGAATTCGGAACTTATAATGAAATTTTGCGTTTTCCGCGTTCCATTCTAACATGTTAGTGAAAAATTCAGTTTGTTAATTAAAAGAATGCATTTCCGGAATGTAATTAATGTTTAAAAATCTGGTGTTGTCACATGACTATTTATATAAGCTGAGATGAATTAGCATTTAGGATGATGCTCCCAATGCAAAAAAATCGGATGTGATCAACACGTGGCTTTCCCTTCATTACTTCTTTCATGGTAAAATAATACTGTACAAGACCATAATGCAATGCTCTTGGCATTGGATTAACACCACATAAATTGAAACTGGACGATTTCAGTTACTTTGTTGAAACAGTCTACCACTATATCATATGATACCACTCTCAATATTTTTAGGGCATTTAGAGTGGCCATGTTTGCCATTCTAAATGTTATAGGCGATAGTGTTGTTATAGGCATATGTTGAATATATTAGATGCCTTTTTTATAATCACCCATTAGAATGCATTAATTAAAAAAATGTCTGGAAATTTATAAATGCCTCGACACTGGAATTAATCAAATTATTTCAGTAATATGTATGACAAATATGTAATATGTAATATGTATATGTAATATGTAATATGTATATGTAATATGTAAATATGTAATATGTATGTATTCATGTCAAAGGTTAAATAAAAAAGTACATGTAATATGTATATGTAATATGTATATGTAATATGTAAATATGTAATATGTATGTATTCATGCCAAAGGTTAAATAAAAAAGTACAAAATTATGCTATTTTAATCCTGGAGAAATGATCTTTCTGGTACAACTAAACATTACCTAACAGAAAAAAATGCTCAGATACGCCTGAGGATTTTCAGCAGAATTATCTCTCAACACATATGAGCCCTTTTCTGTTTTGTACACTGCAATGGAGCGTGAAGCAATATCAAAGACTCAAAACAAATAAATATATATATATATATATATATATATATATATATATATATATTTCTTTTTTTTTAAAGATGAGTTTCATGGAGCGGCGGTTCATGGAACTGAAAAGAAAATAATATCTAAAACTACCAGAGCGATAAAAATTTACACTTAAAAGCTTAAAATGCAATCATTTAAAAATGTGTAATATAAAGATCAATTGCAAGAAATTTATGAAGGAGCCTTCATATAGTATCAGACGGTGTGTACTCTTCATTTTAATGGAACACATTGTTCCTCTGTTGTATACTCATTTCGTACAGTCATATAATATATATATATATAATATACAGGGTGGCCATAATTAGAGATGTTTAGGGCCTGATTGTGAGAAAACTGTTGGGCCAAACTTACCCAAATTTGCAGTAAATACTATTTAGACCATGGGGTTTCGATTTTTAAAAGGAAAAAAAATCGGATTTCTGCCGATGTAACGCTGTAAGGTCCATTTTTGGAGTAAAATAAGCATAGGAAGTTCTGAAAGTTCCATCAATGCTGAAACGTATCGAACAATGCTGCTGAACTTTGTTGATCAGCAACTTCAACACAGTGGATATCTTGAATCTACGACATTTATGCCGGATGGAGCACCCCCTCATATTGGATTGCGCGTACAGGAAGTCCTACGACAGCATTTTAGCAACAACCGAGCGTTTCCTATGAAGTGGCCAGACCGTTCGCCTGATCTGATAGCTTGCGACTTTTGGTTGTGGGATCATATAAAGCGCTTGGTATACCAAGGGAATGTGGATAATTTAGCCACTTTGAAGGACCGCATAACATTGCACTTCAAGCAAATCAATGAAGATCTGCTGGATTCTGCAGTAGAGAATGCACCTTTTGGAACACATGCAAGGAAAACATATTGAATCACATATGTAAATGATGCCAATACAAAAATTGATGCCATATGTATGTAAATGTAAGATGCATATGTAAATATAAAATGTACTAAATACGTATAAAATGTAAATACGATGTCCTTTTCAAAATGCAAGTAAAATGTTAACTTTCTGTACTTTCTATGCGTATTTTACTCCAGAAATGGATCTTACAGCGCCACTATGGCCCGCGGTGGCAAAAATCCGAACTATTTTTTTTTTCTTTTAAAAATCAAAGTCCCACGGTCTAAATAGTATTTACTGCAAATTTGGTTGAGTTTGGTCCAACAGTTTTCTCACTATCGGGTTCTAAACAACTCTACTTTAATTGTGGCCACCCTGTATATATCTCTCTATATTAGAAAACAATAGCTGACGCCGCCGCTGTTTGATAAATTTCTCGATTTTCGAGATTCTTTACTTCGTATCACAAAAACTACTGCATATAAAAATATGAAATTTGGTACACTTGTAAAAAAAGCTTTGGGAAATACTCTGAAATAAACTTTATATATATATATATATATATATATATATTGTAGTTTAACAAATATTTAATGTCAAAATCAAAGACAAAATATTTGAGCTGCGAGTTCGAGTCCTGGATAGACTAACGATAGCAAGACCACGAATTTTTGCAGGCAGGTACCTACATGGGTGAATTTTTGCAGGACGGAGCCCTTTTTTTTTATTTCGGTGTAGTTTTCGAGATATTTTACTTTTTTCGCAGAGCTCGCTTCATATCTATATTTCCCAAAAATTCAACTTTAAAAAATCCCTTTTCTATCCCTGCCTATTTCCCGCAAGGGAAAAAAGCAGGGATTTTTCTTAGCTCAGCGAATCCAAAAACTGAATTCCTTGATCAGGAGCTCGCTTCGCAAGCTATTTTATGCCAAACTAAAGTTTAAATCGATAAAAAGTTTATTTCATCGAATTACCCTATTATTTCTCTATACATGTACCAAATTTCATATTTTTGTATGCTATGGTTTTTACGGTACGACACAGAGAAATCGCTAGAAGTGCCGATACGAAAAAAAAGTTCACTTCAGAAGTGCATAAAAAATAAAATAACTCAAAAACTACTTCAAAATCAGTAAAGGGGCTCAGTCCAGCAAGAATTCACCCAAGTTGGTACTTGCATGCAAAAATTCACCCATGTAGGTACTTGCCTGCAAAAATTCGTGGTCTTGCTATTGTTAGTCTATCGAGAACGCGAACTCGCAGCGCAAATATTTTGCCTTTGAATTTGCCATTAAATATTTCTTAAACTACATATATATAAAAAAACAGTTTATTTCACCGTATTCCTCAATGCTTTTTCTACAACTGTACCATTTATAGTCTTTGTTCTATTTATAGTATCTTCACAGAAACCTATGGAAATCACTATATCTCAAAGAATAATCGCTCTATCGAGAAGTTTCTGGAACATTCCAGAAGTAGTCACATGTCGTCAAATTGGAGATAAATCGACAAATCCGGCAATCGAGCTTCTAACTGGGAAATCCTCCTATGCTCACGTCATTCTTACGTCATGCTGGCGTCATGGACTGTGATTTCTTCGCCTGGTCTTCGAGACAGACGAAAGAGAAGGCGCCAAAGGGAATATTGCGCGTTCTCAACAATATATATATATATATATAATTTACAAATGTAAAGTATTCTGAGATAGATACATGAAAAAAAATTTCTCATACGTAAAATATGCAAACATGGCGCTAAGCTGCCCCTGTACACATTTACAAATATATTTTCCAAAAAGAATACCTAAGTACAGAAAAGTAAAAGATGAATGTGAAAAACGAAAAGTATCACAAGTGGCCGGGGGGAGTTGTGACCCCAACTCTCCGGTTAAGCAATGCTTTATGCCATGACGACACTCCCGGAAGCCGATACTTATACATGGAATGGCCTTAATACCATCAATTACCGAACAGCAAAAATTCAAAAATGCAATTTGGATGACACACGAAAACACTATTCAATTCACTCAATATGCCTACAAAAGAACGTGCCGATATAACCCGTCTCAGCAAATTCCAAAATTCTTACCAAAACTGTCCGATGTATAAACTCCAACTTGTAGTCCACTTCACAAATAACCATACTCAATACTCGCGAGTCGTCGCTATTCAATGACAATGTTTCAACTGTTTAAATATTTGCCCTTACATTCAGTTACAGTTAACCCAGTGAATTCTGAAAGTATTTTAATTATAAAACCCTTGGGGTAACCGAGTTTTACAGCTTCATTTATAAACTCTATATCGTGATGCTTTTGATCATACTCTCTACTATTCAATCGTTTATTTCTAGTTAATTGGTTAATGATAATATTACAAAAAACATTTTTATGTAAATTTCTTGACCAAGGTGTAATGAAGTTTATTTTAAATATCAAAAATTCTGAAATAAGTTTTATTATTGTCTAACTTTATTATTGTCTGTTTATTATTGTCTTTATTAACTATACATAAGTCCAAATAATTTAAACTTTCATCTGAATTGCTAGGAGTTTCTATTAGGTTTAAAGTTTGTGGATAAAAACTAAAATCCATTTTGAAATCTGCAGCACTACAACTCAAAATCACATCATCGACGTATCTCATGTAGACCATTTCATTTAATATGTGGGTACCTGTTTCATACTTATCGAGATAGATGTCTGCTAGAACCGAAGAACAACTTCCCCCTATTGGGATACCTTTAATCTGCTTGTAATAGCCTATACCGTTGTATAGTACTGTCTCGAAAAGTACCAGTCTCACCAATGCTGTATACCTAGTCAGCGACATCAATAAATGCAATTTATGTGTATAGTATAATTCTGTCACTATGCTAAGCAAATCATTTATACCAATGTTATTGTAAAGATCGCTAAAATCAAAACTCTTATACACCACATTATGCGGTAAGCTCTTTAATTTATTAATGGCTTCAAAACTATTTTTAATAAAATAAGATCACTGCGCTTCTTAAGATCTGCAATAACTGGCCTGAGCACCATTAGTAACCTTTTGTTTGCATTTGTTAAGTATGACCTATATCCTATTGTTACAGGTCGAAATCTAATGGGACTCTTATGCAGTTTGGGAATGAGCGTAAGATAAGGGAATTTAATGTTTCCGATTCCAATACCGGAAAGTTTATACATTGCCCTAACACGATTTTCAATTTCTATTTTTGATTGATTGACGTGTAGATACATCTTCCCATCATTATAACAATTTAATAGTAGCTCGTTGTAGTATTTTCTACAAGTAAATGCATAATTAGCCGTGACCTTATCAACGTAAGTGATAACAAAACTGTTCCGTAAAGCTTCCAATTCTTTTTTGTTATACTTCAAAATTTCGCCATGTTCTCTATACCGGTTATACCAGTAATAAATTTTATTCATTACTTTGCTTTTCCATTCCTTGAATACCTCAGTAGGTATACTATAATCAACAGCTGTGTTATAGATGAATGTATTCACATCCCGAGCAACTGATTGTACGACTTGATCATATTCCTGAAATCTAAATTTTGTGCCCTTTTCGAAGATGGTTCTTATATTTGTGTTTATGAGACCGAGATCGTCCGTGATCACATGTCCGTGATCGCTATCAGAAAAACTAGATGTATGACAATTACATTGTCCTTTCACTTCCAAATTCAAATTTTTTCAGTTGCCGTTATAGTTAAAAAATATTCTACCTATTGGTTTTAAGTAACTAAAAAAGAAATACCGACATTGAAATTACCGATAGGCAAACAACATCTATATTCCCTCAAAATCCCATTAAAAGGAACCCTGTCGAAAGCCTTATTTTTGTATTTCACTATAAGATATTTGTGTACATGTTTTCTTGTTCCTTCATTTAATTTTAGACCCAAAGAATTAGCTCTTACTTTTATATAATCACTCAGTAAAGCTTGTAAATCTGTCTCTTTCCCAAATTCTTTTACATAAGAATCTCCATAGCAGAAACAGCAAATTTTCGAAAGAAATTTAGGTCTTATTCCAAAGACAAAGTTTTTAACCCATTTATGTGGAATTCCAGGATTTGTAACATTATCTTTTACAAAGACTCTGAGAAGGTTTTCAGTATTTTCGTAACTAATTTTTCTACCTCCTCTCATTTTTCTTTTGCAATTACCATGATTTTGTACTACTGTATCAGTATTCAATTTTCCATAGTATTCATTATTATAGTGTACTCCAAACCCCACTGTATTAAGACCATGCGGGTATAAAGAATTTCTCATTCTGATGTGTCTATACTCCCACCACAGACGCTGTTTAAGATCTAACACCAAATCTATGATAGAGATTTCCATGGCCTCAATGACATGTTCCGCAAAATGTTTGATTTCCATAGTCGTTTCCATAGCACTATCTTTCTGAAATTTATAAATTAATCTCCATTAGATTTCAACCTCTAACAATAGGATATAGGTCATACTTAACAAATGCAAACAAAAGGTTACTCATGGTGCTCAGGCCAGTTATTGCAGATCTTAAGAAGCCCAGGGATCTTATTTTATTAAAAATAGTTTTGAAGCCATTAATAAATTAAAGAGCATACCGCATAATGTGGTGTATAAGAGTTTTGATTTTAGCGATCTTTACAATAACATTGACATAAATGATTTGCTTAGCATAGTGATAGAATTATACTATACACATAAATTGCATTTATTGATGTCGCTGACTAGGTATACAGCATTGGTGAGACTGGTACTTTTCGAGACAGTACTATACAACGGTATAGGCTATTACAAGCAGATTAAAGGTATCCCAATGGGGGGAAATTGTTCTTCGGTTCTAGCAGACATCTATCTCGATAAGTATGAAACAGGTACCCACATATTAAATGAAATGGTCTACATGAGATACGTCGATGATGTGATTTTGAGTTGTAGTGCTGCAGATTTCAAAATGGATTTTAGTTTTATCCACAAACTTTAAACCTAATAGAAACTCCTAGCAATTCAGATGAAAGTTTAAATTATTTGGATTTATGTATAGTTAAAGACAATAATAAAACTTATTTCAGAATTTTTGATAGAAGAAAAGATTTTAAATTTAAAATAAACTTCATTACACCTTGGTCAAGTAATTTACATAAAAATGTTTTTCGTAATATTATCATTAACCAATTAACTAGAAATAAACGATTGAATAGTCGAGAGTATGATCAAAAGCATCACGATACAGAGTTTATAAATGAAGCTGTAAAACACGGTTACCCCAAGGGTTTTATAATTAAAATACTTTCAGAATTCACTGGGTTAACTGTAACTGAATGTAAGGACAAATATTTAAACAGTTGAAACATTGTCATTGAATAGCGACGACTCGCGAGTATTGAGTATGGTTATTTGCGAAGTGGACTACAAGTTGGAGTTTATACATCGGACAGTTTTGGTAAGAATTTTGGAATTTGTTGAGACGGGTTATATCGGCACGTTCTTTTGTAGGCGTATTGAGTGAATTGAATAGTTTTTTCGTGTGTCATCCAAATTGCATTTTTGAATTTTTGCTGTGGGTTTTTGCTGTTCGGTAATTGATGGTATTAAGGCCATTCCATGTATAAGTATCGGCTTCCGGTAGTGTCGCCATGGCATAAAGCATTGCTTAACCGGAGAGTGGGGGTCACAACTCCTCCCGGCCACTTGTGATACTTTTCGTTTTTCACATTCATCTTTTGCTTTTCTGTACTTAGGTATTCTTTTTGGAAAAAGAATACCTAATATATATATATATATATATATATATATATATATATATATATTATAATACCTATATATATATATATATATATATATATATATATATATTATTTATATATATATAACATATTAAAAAATCAATGGTATGCAAGTCAGTAAGAAATAAATTTGTTGAGAAAACAGAACAACAATCCACAGGAAATAATATTAAGAGAATGTTAGACTGAATTGCAGTGAATAGAAGGTAATGAACTTGTAAAATCTTCAGGAGGTGCATACTGCATTAAAACTATTAGCATAAATATAATTGATTAATATTAGGATAATATAATAGATTAATACAATAGATTATAGTTAGCATAAATACAATAGAGAAATAAGGAGATTTAATCAAAAAATAGAAGAATGAACTAACTCACATTGTACCTGGAAAGGAAGCTGTATCTTCAGTTGGAAAAAAATTAGTGTTGCCACTCATAAAGATAAAAAGCAATGTTTCCACCCATAAAAATAAAAATCAGTGTTGCTACTCGTTAAAATAAAAATCAGTTTTTCTAATCAAGAGTAAAATTTGGAAAAATAATAATAAGGTGTGCATCATAAGATATATTAGATATAAATACTAAAAGTAACAGGCAGATCTACAGCCGATCCTGAGAAATAAATGTTTCAAAGACATTTTTGAACCGGAGTTGAAAATAAAAACCGAAATTGGAAAATCTTAGTTACCCCATCTTACGTCCTCTACAATTTGATGCTGAATTTACATCAGTCATCATCTAAGGCAGAGTTCTGCTACACTTTACCCCCGCGAGATCTAACAGACTTCATGAATAGGAAAAAATGTATGTCACTAAATTTATTAATGAGCAACTAATTACACACAGAATATAAACATTACTAAAATCAAATTTCAGAATTCTGATCATAGTGAAACAAACATCACTACTGAACATCTGGTTCAACAACAAACGGATTGTCATGGAAATATATGCACTGCAAAATATTATCATTAGCATGATTTGTCAAATTTCTACAGTTGAAACAGACATCTTCTATATAATAAAAGGCAATGTCTGTGTGTCTGTGTGTCTGTCTTATACACTATACGTTTCGCTACAGCGCGTCGGAGAGCTACGAAATTTGGCAATCGGAGACCCGGGGGGGAGGGAAGGGGACACGTGAAAACCGATTTTTAAAATTTTAATTATTTTTTTATTTATTTAATGTTTTATGCGATTTCGACCGTTTTTTGCCTTTTTGCCCTTTTTTCTCCACGATCCAGACATCGTAGAAAAAAACAAATTACACCATCGGAAAGAGCAGAGAATTTCGAGTAAAAATATATCAATTTCAAATCTGAATTTCGATTTCTAATATTTTTTAAAGATTTTAAAACAAAAGTCACTTTTTGCTCAAGAAAACGATTTTTGGTTTTTAAATTCTCGCATCGTGAAAAGTACTCATAATTTCGACTAATAATTTACATTTTCAGAAAGGTCAAACATCTGGCATTCTTACAAGTCTAATCTGGTCCAGAAATAATGAAAATTGCCTTCAGGATCGCAATTTTAAAGACGTCATGATTTTAAATTTCTCGCCGTTCCGCTCGGCGTGACGCTTCATTTCTCCCCCGCTGAAGCAGGGAAGGTGGTGGGTGGGGACGTCAAGGTGGAGGTGACGTCACGGTTCTGTATATGCATAGCGATGGGTGGGACAATAAGAAACCGAATTAGTTTTTACTTTCCGTTTCCCGCGCTTCCGATTTTAAATGAAATAAGAGCTTAACATATGCACTGTAGAAATTATTATATTTATATTTTAAATGATGGAACGATATGGATTTTTTAAATGGATATTTTAATTTTATGGATATTTTAAATGATGGAACGATGGATATTTTAATTTTATGGATATTTTAAATGATGGAACGATGGATATTTAAATTTTATGGATATTTTAAATGATGGAACAATGGAATGAGGATGATGGAATTAAGAGCTTAGAGAGCATATGGTCATTTTAAATTGTAAATTAGCGCGCGGGAAGTTAGCGGTAGGCCCGGGTACGATTCCCGCCACTGCCAAAACTGCCGAAGTGTTCACGCGGAATACGATCACGTTAAACATGTGGGCCCGTAAGTCCTTCCGAGAGGTTGGTGGTAGGGGAAGGAGGGTACGGTCCCTGTGGATGCCTCCTTCACAGGGTTCCCGTCTAAATTGGGTGAATATAAAGAAAGTTGCGGAGGGCGAGGCAGCCCAGTGGTTAGCGCTCAGGAATTGCACTCGGTAGGCCCGGGTTCGATTCCCGCTACTTCCAAAACTGCCGCCGTGTTCACGCGGAGTACGATCACGATAAACATGTGGGTCCGGAAGTCCTTCCGAGAGGTTGGTGGTAGGGGAAGGAGGGTACGGTCCCTGTGGATGCCTCCCTCACAGGGTTCCCGTCTAAATTGGGTGAATATAAAGAAAGTTGCGGAGGGCGAGGCAGCCCAGTGGTTAGCGCTCAAGAATTGCACTCGGTAGGCCCGGGTTCGATTCCCGCCACTTCCAAAACTTCCGCCGTGTTCACGCGGAGTACGATCACGATAAACATGTGGGTCCGGAAGTCCTTCCGAGAGGTTGGTGGTAGGGGAAGGAGGGTACGGTCCCTGTGGATGCCTCCCTCACAGGGTTCCCGTCTAAATTGGGTGAATATAAAGAAAGTTGCGGAGGGCGAGGCAGCCCAGTGGTTAGCGCTCAGGAATTGCACTCGGTAGGCCCGGGTTCGATTCCCGCCACTTCCAAAACTGCCGCCGTGTTCACGCGGAGTACGATCACGATAAACATGTGGGTCCGGAAGTCCTTCCGAGAAGTTGGTGGTAGGGGAAGGAGGGTACGGTCCCTGTGGATGCCTCTCCCACTGGGTTCCGTTCTAAATTGGGTAAATAAAAAGAATGTTATGGAGATAGTCGCTGGGGGCGAAGAAGCCCAGTGGTTAGCGCGCGGGAATTGCACTCAGTAGGCCCGGGTTCGATTCCCAAAATTGCCGCCGTGTTTACGCGGAGTACGATCACGTTAAACATGTGGATCCGTGAGTCCTTCCGAGAAGTTGGTGGTAGGGGAAGGAGGGTACGGTCTAAATTGGATGAATAAAAAGAAAGTTATGGAGATTGTCGCGTAGGGCAAATATTCCGTATTGCCCATAGGATCGGGATTTTAAAAGTTTCCGAATTTCAATTTCTCGGCGTTCCGCTCGGCGTGCCGCTTCGTTTCTCCCCCGCTGAAGGAGGGAAGGTGGTGGGTGGGGACGTCAAGGTGGAGGTGACGTCACGGTTCTGAATAGAGCTCCTTTGCTCTATATAAATTATTATATTTATATTTTAAATGATGGGACGATATGGATTTTTTAAATGTATATTTTAACTTTTGGATATTTTAAATGGATATTTTAATTTTATGGATATTTTAAATGATGGAACAATGAAACAATGGAATGAGGATGATGGAATTAAGCATATGGTCATTTTAAATTGCAAATTAGCGCGCGGGAAGTCAGCGGTAGGCCCGGGTTCGATACCCGCCACTGCCAAAACTGCCGCCGTGTTTACGTGGAATACGATCACGTTAAATATGTGGGTCCGTAAGTTCTTCCGAGAGGTTGGTGGTAAGGGAAGGAGGATGCGGCCCCTGTGGATCCCTCCCCCACTGGGTTCCCGTCTAAATTGGATGAATATATAGAAAGTTATGGAGATTGTCGCGGAGGGCGCGGCAGCCCAGTGGTTAGCGCGCGGGAATTGCACTCAGTAGGTCCGGGTTCGATTCCCGCCACTGCCAAAACTTACGCCACGTTCACGCAGAGTACGATCACGTTAAACATGTGGGTTCGTGAGTCCTTCTGAGAGGTTGGTGGTAGGGGAAGGAGGGTACGGCCTAAATTGGGTGAATAAAAAGAAAGTTATGGAGATTGTCGCGGAGGGCGAAGTAGCCCAGTGGTTAGCGCGCGGGAATTGCACGCGGTAGGCCCGGGTTCGATTTCCAAAATTGCCGCCGTGTTCAAGCGAAGTACGATCAGGCGGAATAAACATGTGTGTCTGTAAGTCCTTTCGAGAGGTTGGTGGTTGGGGAAGGAGGGTACGGTCCCCGTGGGAGCCTCTCCCACTGGGTTCCGGTCTAAATTCGGTGAATAAAAAGAAAGTTATGGAAAATGTCGCGGAGGGCGAAGTACACCAGTGGTTAGCGCGCGGGAATTTCACTGGGTAGGCCCGGGTTCGATTCCCGCCACTGCCAAAACTGCAGCCGCGTTCACGCGGAGTACGATCACGTTAAACATGTGGGATCGTAAGTCCTTCCGAAAGGTTGGTGGTAGGGGAAGGAGGGTACGGTCCCTGTGGATGTCTCCCCCACTGAGTTCCGGTCTAAATTGGGTGGCACTTCCTGGCCGTCCAAACAGTTACCTTACACCTTCTGGTAAGGTCGCGCCAGCGAGTGTGCCACGGTTACAATTTGCCACGGTCAGAATTTTCAAGGGTAGCGAACAGGCTGGTCGCCAAAGGCGGCTAGTTGTTAATAAAATTGTATGGAAAATAGACAAAAAAGTTGGTTGAATAAAATGTCTTTAATAAACAAACACCATCAAAGACGTTCATAAAAATTACACAACCAGAGAGCTTTTGGAAATTGTTACGTCCTTCATCAGTGGCGAAGTAGTTTCCAAATTATTTCTTATGTAATTTATTGATGATGTTTTTTATTAAGGACATTTTAATTAACCAACTTTGATTGTCTTTATTACTTTCCATATATAATTAATGTATAAGAAAAGTATTGTGAGGGGGGTCGAAAATTCGAATTCGAGTTTTCGACGCGAGAGCACGTTTCAAGCATCCTTGATCACGAATCAAACATTTTTGAGAGGTGATGTCTGTGTGTGGGGGCGGGGGGTGTATCAGTGAGTCTGTGGAGACGATATCTCACGAACGAATGGAGCGATTCGAATGAAATTTGGAACAAAAATCACAATCCGTGAATACTAGAAGCCTATTACTTTTAAACGTAATCGAATGTTTAGAACCCCCTAAATTTTCGTGTGAAATTATCAAAACCGTTAATAAAGTCACGCAAATAGACATTTGTTATGTAATTTTTCTTCCTTACAAAACGATTGATATAAACTTTATAACGCTAAAAAGAACCATTCTTGAGATATTGCACATTTTTCAAATAAATTAATCAAAAAATCCCATAAATCAAAAAAAATATTAAGTGTTGAGAAACATGTTCACTTTTCATATATAATATCATGCGATAAATTGGGTGACATTATTCTCATAGATCTAGCTCATTCCATTCATGAGAAAATATACTTTGAGTAATACTTATGTATTTGAACGCCAATAGTGATTTATCTGCTATAAGAATAACTTATTTCTCTCCATAACGCTTGGCGAAATTTTGGCGACGAATTTGGTGGAATGTCGCCAACTTGGCGACTTTTGAAATGTTGCCAAATTAACGAAAATCTCGCCAAATGGATAAAAATGAAGCTAAATCAACGAAAATGACGACTAATTGTCGAAAATTCAATATCTTGGAAAGAATATAAGTATCTACTATAAGAAAAACTTATTTTTTTTACTGTAAAATAGTAAATTCATTGCATTATATAAGGAAAGTGATGTGTTGCCCACATCTGATTTTATTTAAAGTTTCAGACACTGTTGACCTTGCAAAATTTTTCAGTTCAGCAAACGGCCATAGGCTGCAGATAAGCTCTGATGCAATAAAACACGGGAACATCGGACTCGGTCGTGTCAAAGGGAAAATGATCTCAATCTTTCTATTGTCTGGTTCTGAAAGATTTTCGGACTCCAAAATAAAACTGTTCCAAGTTTTGCTTCTAATGCAATTAAAATCTTGCTAAAATTGCGCTTGTAGTTTTAGATAATCTTACACCATAATTAAAATTTGATACGACTTACACATTTTAACAGAAATAATGAATATGTTCAATTGTGTGTTGTATGAATGTTATAAAAAAAAAGAAATAAAGAAAAAAGTTTTTCAAATCATATGTAAATAGATAAAAGAAAAATACAGAGCCCTTTATGAGATACGTGTCACTTTCTGCAATAATAATTAGTAAATTTTTTAAACGATTTTTATATACACTGTCCTCCTAAAGTTCAGCACGAAATGCAAATTCTCAGATAGCGATCACAATTGTGGATTTTATTGCGGGGAACTTATTATGTTATCGAGTAAAATACGTAAATACCGAAACCTTCACCGAAAAGCGATTATCAACTCTCAAAATATGCAAATTAGATGTTCATTAAAAGCGATTAGTTTACAACTAAGTCTTTCATTACAACAAGAACAATTTGTGTGAGAAATCGGAATAGCCGTCTGCTTTAACATCACCCAGAGAATAAGAATGAACGATTCACAATTCACGTGATGTTGGGAGACTTGAGGCTGGAATATCCATCATGGATGTGGCGAATATCTTTGAAGACATCATTCCATCCATTCTCACTTTTAGACACAAATCCAAACGAGTTGAATCGTCACTAGATAACATGTTGAACGGTCTAGGGTTACAATACCTTTCAATGAACAGTACATAGCTTTACTGGCGAGACGCAATCATCGAGTGACGTCACCAACACTAAAATCGGTTGTTGCTGTTACCATACGAAGGTCGATATCGACCAGTACTGTGAGGTAAAAACAAAATATTAGAGCTATCTATGCATGGATAACAAAAGTTCGTGCCCCGTTAATCTCCAAGGGAAAAGGACATATCTACAGTGCTATCGTGAGCATGTGATTTGGACCCAAATGCAATGGCGAATATTCTCTTCCCAGAGGAATCGATATTTGCTCTGAAATCGCAAATTTGGTATGACAGTCTAGAGAGAACAAGGAAAATGCAACCAGTTCAATAACATCGGTGGACAACATGATTTTCATCTTGATAGTGTGATGGTTGAGGCTGTCTATTCATTGGAAGGTCTCACTGACCTTCAAGTTTTCTCAGGCAGCACTTTGACAGCCCAAAGGTATTTCGACGAAATCCTTGATCTCTATATCATACTTTATGCAGCTGCAGTTGATCCACATTTTTGCTAAATGGACGACACGCTCGTCCACATACAGCGAATTTAGTGGAAAGCTTCTTTCAGATCGTAGATATTGAACTTATGAAGTGCCCAGCATATTCCCTGGATCTTAATCCTATCGAAAATGCTTGCTAGAAACACACGCTGGAGAACTTTCTGCTCGCGTATCCCCTTCACCACCTTCAAAGAACTGAAAATTGCTCTTATATGGGAATGACAGCCACTGTTCTTGATCTCCCTGAATCACTTGATTAAGGATGAATCGTCGGTGCAAAACGTTCTCAGGAGAGCCTATTTGCCATATTTAGCATCACTTGGCCTTCTCTATATATCATTCAAAATATTTACCATCTCAATGCATCATTTTGTAGTAATTTATTGGTAAATGGATACTCTACATGTACATGTTTTGTCTCATTCAAATTTATACGACTAAGGGAACTCAGAGAATTCTGTTTGGTGTCGATCAGTGCAGAACATCATGAATTATGCTAACTTTTGGAGGAGAATGTAAAATACCTATCTAATACTTGTAAAGCAAATCTTGCACTTTAATTTGTATAGGAGACCAAACAAGGACTACGATAGCCCTGCCTCATGTGTAAGAAATTAAGTAAATAGAAAATCGCGACAGGCGATTATAGAAAAGATATGCGTATTATTTAGAAAATATCTATAAGATTTATTTCTGAATAGTTTGAACATTTATATGGCCACGCCCACATTTGCCGTCTCCCACTTTTAGGATTCAAACTTTTTTCTTGTTATTTGCAATAAATATGAAAGAGGGGGAAGAGGATAAATTTTTAAACATATGGTTCAATTTCAAGTCAGTATTTCCGAAGGTGCGTAAATAATCAAGATACAATACTGATATTCAACTTTTAGGCATGAGTTTCATATTGGCTCTAATTCTGCTTCTGGCGTGGGTTTCATATTGGCTCTACTTCAAATCTAATATATCAGTTTATTTTTTTACATATATCTCGACAAATAATAGGTGATCGTTTTCGTCAGCAGTCATTTGAGCAAACTTTAATTTAACCCAAAACGAAAAACATTATTCTATTTCCCCCAAGAGTATGAGTTTAAGAAAAATTTAAACTAAAATATTTTTTTATTGAAAGTCAGTATCTGCCGGTAATATTATAAAATTATATTTTATATAAATAATTGTTTCGCTCAATCACAACAGCTGCAAATAAAAACTATGAATTCTAGAACGCTGAGCTATAAAAGGCCACAGCTAACAGAATTATGTAGAATGAATAATCACAGGCTGACGGAGACCAAACCCCAGCCAGCTGTAGCTATGAGGAAACGCTAAATTGATATTACGAGGCATCAAAGTTCACTGAGTAGAACAGGTTTGTCAATTTTCAGCAAAACAATTTTGAAGATATTTTTCCATAGAAATTCACATCTAGCTACTGTCAGTTGTGAATTAATCAATTTCCAGCAATTAATCAGAAAAGTCAAAGCCGAAAAAGGAACAGCTTAAGTATAATGAATCTTGGCATAATCCGCTATTTTTGAAGAGCAAAAGTGCCGTCAAAATGACCATGGTGAGCGTCAGCGAACAGGAGACGGAGCCCGCTAGTCTCTTTATATTAAAAAAAACTCGGTGCAGCCGCTAACCAAATCCTTTTAAAGTAAAGAGATTTTCTGTCAAGGATAGCGCCGGACCTATGGCATCAAATAATTTACAATTTGGCATGATGATTTAGAATATGTTGCCATGTGCCGCCTCCTATTTTGGTTATAATCGTATAAAAATTTCTATTTTTTATACAATTTTGAAGTGTGCGCTACTTTTAAATGAAACGCTACTTTAAAAATTTGTGCGCTACTTTTGTATGAAAATTTTATTTTCTTTGTAGTATCTTCACAATCTTATCATTCGTTGTTGAAAACGCGGTTGCCACCTCAACAGAAGTAATATTTAAATGTTTGATTTGAACATGTAGAAATACATTAGTTATTCAGAATTTCATTAAAATACTACTTTTGGAATGGCAACAGCATTTTCAACAATGAATCGCATATGTTCATGACAATAATGCTTGTAAACGTTCTATTTGGTTATAAGGCTGGTACGCAGCTGTAATGACAGCGCTTGCGAAACGAGTATCGGCGATAATTGAGCGGCAATAGACAGGTTGAGAAGATTCCAGAGCTTGGTGTGCAGTATCGTACAGGCTACACAAATTCTTTCGTGTGCACCGTCCGTGTAGAGTGGGCGCTTGTCGAGCTCGTGAAGCAATATCTGCAGTTGGTTGGCATCAACAATAAGTGGAACGGCCCCAATGGTTACAGCAGTCGACTTCAAAGAGCTCGCGATGCAAGCTCGTCGATAGCCATCGAATGGGAGGCAAAGCCACCAGACTCGCGAAGCGATTTACGGGAGTTGGTGAGCGTCTGCTAGCAGACGATGGGAATCCCTAAACTATTATACATGCGTAGTTGTCCTCGTTAAGCAAAATCGGGCTGTTAATGTGCGGACAGGAGGGAAATCCCTCGAGTTTCAGGAGTTTCCGAGTATAAAGCTGTTGTCATTTCAAAATAAGTACTATTTAAATTAATGATTTAAACAAACGAAACGCGATTTTTTTGTCACTGTATAAAGAAGAAACGGCGAAACGTATAGCTCGCGAAGCGAGATCTGGGGTTGGTGAGTACTAGCGAATAAGAGATTGCCCAAGGGCGTATTACATACATTGAAAGGAAGGACCTCACGAAGCGAGCTCCTTCTTGCGACCTTCACCCTCTCTCGCGAGGCGAGTTCTGGGAGCGCCAGCGAGTGGGAGGAGAAGCCTCCCGACTCGCGAAGCGGGTTACGTGGGTTAGTGAGCGTCAGCGAACATGAGGCTGTACCACCTAGCATGGTAAAAAAAGAATTAAACTCCGGGAAATTTAACTTATGACCACCTTAACACTTCTGAGCCCTTAATAAAAGTTAAGTCAACCCCCCAACCATAAAACTTCTCTAAGTAAACAAAAGTGGTACAATCAGCAAAAGGAATCCCCAGAGTTACGTAGGCCTTTAGTATTTGCTTTGATTATAGTCAAAATCAGTCCTGGTTGGAATTTGAGTTTTTTACACAGCTCATTTTAAAAACTTTAAAAGACTAGTTAGCTCCGCTTCCTACTCGCTGAGCACGCTTCGCGATCACTTTCGTGTAACCTGTTACGCAAGCGAAATACGGCAGTAGGGAGTCTACCTCTGTTAACTAACGCTCACAAAATCCCGTAGCTTGCTTCGCGATCTCCTTCAACTTGGCCCGCGCATACGACCGGCTTTGTGCCCCATGCTCACTGGCGATCACTGACCCCAGGTTAAAATCGTTTTTAATATAGACTTGAAGTTTTTGTCATAAACGTATTACAGAGTGCTTGGAAATTGGCTCAACCAATGAAATATGAGCTAATACTGGCAATGCAAAAATGTAGTTAATTAATATTTAATTTACTAAGACCAAAATCAAAAGTCTAAGCCCATATACGGGCTCATTTTAGTAAAATGGCATAACTGCACTTTTTGCCATTTGTTCGTAATGCTATGGCAAAATATCGCGTTACGTGTTTAATAGAGATATTTATAACAATAAGACATATTATTGTTGTGCACTATAACATTTTAATTGTAATGCCCATAACAATAGTTACGAAACACCCTGATTGTTTGTAAGATTAAACAATAAGGCATATCATTGTCAACATTCCACATTTTCCAAAATTTACTACCTAACGTTGTATTCATGTTTACAAATATCGATATCTTTAATGTTTTTAGTCCTTTAATAATTTAGTTTTAGGTCATTTCTGTGACGTTCCTGCCAACAACCAATCACAGAGGAGTTGTAAATCGGCTCTACCAATTAAACCGTACAGAAGAAAACATTTCACTTCAGAGGTGCATAAAATTAAAATAACTTATAAACCACATCGAAATTTTAAGAAAGGACTACGGCTATCAAAACTTCAGCTACGTACATATATAGGTATATGCCTGCAATAATTCGTGGGCTTTTTATTACTAGTCTGTCCAGGATTTCTGAAACTACATTTTATTTCTTAAACTAAATTTTAAATCGAAAAACGATTTCTCTAAAATTGTACCAAATTTCATATTTTTGAATGGTATAACTTTTGCGATATGTGGCAGAAACTGGAGGAACAATAAATTTGCCGGCAATGGCAGTGTGAACTATTAATTTTTAATATAGAGAAATATATTATCTCAGTATAGCTTTATATTCAGTGAATTAACCTCTACTGAAATGAATATGATTATCTAAAAAAATTCATTCATCAAGGATGATGGGCCCCCACAAGGGCATCGGGGGCCCCCATCATTTATGTATTTTCCCTTTGATTAAAAACGACCTTATTTGTACTTTTTAATAGAACCCAAATGTCAATTTAAATATCAATAGAAGATCCAGCAATTCTACTTCAATTCAGTTAACATGTTAATCATATCCTTTTCAAGTGCATAAGTATACAAATTCTTAGTAGTTGGGATTTTTAATTACCAAGTTTTCGGATGGGTTTTTTTTCCCAATGGCCAGGAATTGGCTCTTTCATCTTCGCCTATACATCAGCCAGAACCGTGAACCTCTTAGCCGTCATATGACCTTGCCCCAGCACACCAGTGGGTGTGGGAACACATTGCGCCCAACAACACAAACATCCATGCCTGAAATGGGACTCGAACCCACAACCCGGCGGTCGAACGAGTACGAGGAAACGCTTGCCTTTGACCGTTCGACCACCGCGTCGGCAGTTTTCGGATGTCATTTGAAATATAACTTCATTTTTATTTATTTGCCATTTTAAGATTGTAAATGGAATTAAGATCTTTGACTTTAGAAGAATATAAATTAGCATTTATAATACTGTTTTGTTATCTGAAATTCTTTGAATATCACAGTCTATTATCTGGCACTGCTTAGTTTACTAAGAAATGGAAAACAACATTAATGATAAAAACAAATAAAAGCAAAAAAGTCGTTTTGTAAAGTGAAACCAGTTATTATTTACATGTAACTTAAACTAGTGAAAAATATATATTTAAAATATATTTATAAAGTGTATGTAAATTAAATGCATAACAAATGACAGCGACAAATCGAATTTGGACTTTCTAGCTGCTCCGATTCGTGAGTTATTCACCAAATACGAGTGCATTCCTATGTTGAACCTAGAATAAGCTGACCAATTGGGTTGAAAATCAAAAGAATTAAAATGCATCCCAAAGGACAAAATACACAAAATTTTATGTAGCTATAATTAATGAAACTTAGTTAGGGATTAGTTAGGATCGATAAGGCTGAAAATTTAAAAAAAAATGTTACGGAAAGTCATGGAACAACCTCTATTTACTGGACAGTTTTATCGCGGATACATACTTCTAATTACTAAAATGTTTCAAATAAGGTTGCACTTTATCTTATAACAAGTTTAAATTGAGAAACGTATTTGTCTAAAAATATAAAATCTAACGTTTTATACGGTCCCTCAATCCAAACTTTTTCAATTACCGAAAATTTCTTCGTGCGTTAACATGCACTAAAAATGTTCAATTCCTTTACGAGCAAAATTTACTGAGATATGAAACATTGAATTTTATGTCCGGAATCACTTTCCAATGTCTGCGAATTCTTCGTTTCGGGGTAGCGTTGAGGGGTCATATAAAGTAAAAATAAATAAAAATTCAGTATTTTTGTTTAACATTTCATTTAATAGCATATTTTTACAATTCATCAGAGTGTGCCAAAAATCCTTTAGCATCTAACAATTTGTCTAGAAATATAGCCTATTGGCTTTCTACATATCTATATACATATCTACAGTCAATGGCGTAACTAGGAATTTTAGTCTCCTAAGCAAAATATGTAAAAGTTAAAAGGACCCATATAACTAGGTAAATTCACTATATTTTGGTCACGTGGTATGGAACGTCATGAAATGTGAAATAACCAATAACCATCTGATAGCATGCTGTGCGCGTAATCTTGATAATCATTTGGAGAAACGAAGACATTTCTAACCAAAGATTTAAGAAAGCAGAAAATTTCCCTAGATTTGGTAGCTTCTTCCCTAGACCCATAAACTTCTCTGAATGTCCCAATATCTGGGAAAGCTGCTGGGAAGTGAAAACAATTGCGATTGAAACCATTGTTAAACGTCCTCAAGTGCCGAGACTCCGTCCGATCTTTCACCTCGCGGTGCTTGATAGGACCTGGCGTTTTTCAAGCTGTGAGAAACCTTTTTATTTATATTTTATCAGTAATGAATATTTTGTGTAAAATTGTTTTCGTATTTATCATGAACGTAATTAGTGATAAATAATTGAAAACGTATAATTGTTATCTTAACCACTGGGCTGTGCCGCCTCTGATACTTTTGTTCAATTATAAAACGGCATTATTCAGATAATAAAGGCGATATTTAATTTTAAAAAGTCTGGTCAGCATGTATCAATAGTCTTTTTTTTTGATAAATTGATTCGAATTATTGCTGATAAATTGATTCGAAATTCGATTTGTTTACAACCCCCAATTTCTCACCAAAACCTTCTGCAAATAAGAGCCACAATATCTCTGTAAATTTTGCTCCTAAAGGAATCGAACTTTTTTTTAATTTTACATGTTAATGCAGTAAATTTTTAGTGATTGGGAAA
Source organism: Amaurobius ferox (assembly GCA_951213105.1). Classification (NCBI taxonomy): domain Eukaryota; kingdom Metazoa; phylum Arthropoda; class Arachnida; order Araneae; family Amaurobiidae; genus Amaurobius; species Amaurobius ferox. The sequence continues at coordinate 137,892,707 of OX578137.1, forward strand.
AGTTTGGATTGAGGGACCGTATATAAAGTTAAATTTTGTATTTTTAAACAAATATGTTTCTCGAGTTAAAATTGTTACAAGATAAATTGTAACAATATTCGAAATATTTTTTGAAATGGAATTCATTTTGTTAGTCTTTTTTACGGCAGTTATCGTGCAAACGGACAGACAGACAGACAGAATGAACAAAGTCATTAAACACTTTTCAACTATGTTGTAAAATGTTAAAAACGGATGATTCTATTTTTAATTATTTTATTAATTTTTAAGTGGGTCTATAAAAGTTACGATTTTCAATATCGAGGGAAGTAAGCCGAAAACAAGTTCCGGATTTCTAATGTCACCATTGGAAATATGACCCTTACTACGGTTTTCATTAAGGGAGAATACGTTTCGGAAGTCGTGACGTCACAACATAAGGTTTTTTTATGTTCTAAACAGGCATATTGTTAAAACACTAGTTGGTTTTCGAGAATTCGCTGCGAGTTACGGCATAATTTTAGTCAGAGGTTCGCATTTTTAATCTCGGACAGCGGCAGATTATAGTTCTAGTGTGCCATAATTTTAATTATGTGCAAGTATTCATTTATAAATCAGATGATTTCAGCCTCTCATTGGACAATAAGGCAACCAATAAAAAAATTACATTCCATCATTATAATAATCATTTTTAATTTTAATTATTATTAACATGTAAGTCTTTTGCAGAAACAATTTAAAATTTCTACTGCAATTTTTTTCAATTTAATCTCTATATGCAAATAAAACATATAACATTGATTGAAAAGTTTATTTGCGGACTTAAGTGGCAAAGACTCAGAAAACAGCTTTTCATTTATTTTTAGTAGTTTTACATAGTTTTGGCAATACATAGTTCCTTACTCTCCTATAGTAGTCGCACATAGCATTAAATAAATCTCTTGGGAAGGCAGTTAAAAATTTCACACTCTTTAAAATGCTTCAAGCTTTTAAAAAGAAATCCTAACCATTACATTTTAAAGATGTATTTTTAAATGGTTTCTGCGCTTCATAAAAACCATCCCATTACTTTAAAGAATAAATCTTCAAGCATAAAATTCTTGACACTCTTAATATTATTACTCTTTATGGCTTTTCATAATTTCGAAAAAGAACATGTAATAATAATAATAAAAAAGTTTTGTAACTTCTCATTGGAGTAATAAAAGGTTTTACTTTTAATAATTTATTGAAATTTTCACCATTTCATAGACAAAAAATTTCTGAAGTTAGTTACTTCAAGGTTAATAAGTATTTTAATATAAAAAATTAAATATACTTTTTTTTTACTTTCCTAGCTAAAAGAATATATTATTTCAGCGAAATGTTCAGTGTGAACATTTTCAAGAGTGCTGATTATGAAAAAATACATTTTAGCATTCCTTTCATCTGTCAATCTGTTGATCGGTTTGTTTTTACAAAATCGATATAACCGTTTTTCCCCAGTCACTACTCAACCGATTGAAACCAAATTTGGATAAATAAGGAATTTTCCACAAACACAAATACAACGTCCATTTTCTTTAACCTACTCGTGTATGCACATGCGCAACTTTGCACTACATTGCACTATCTAGAAAACAACTTATTCGATTAGCACCGCATTTAGTACAATTTCAAAATGTTATATGAATATAATAAAAACCCCTCAATATTAAATTTCTTGCGGAGTCAGCGCATGCTCATTTTGAAATAATTCCCAAATTACTTAACCACAGAACCAAGTTACCAAAATGAAATATTACATATAATATAATCAAGTTTATTAATACTTTGTGGATACTACAAGTTTATGCATGCGCATTTTTTAATATCCCAATTTTTTTCCGATTATCATCATATGTATAAATACTTTGAATATCACTAACAACCAATAACTTTATATAAACAGTTCAAAAAGGAAGTTATATTTAGTGTAACCAGGAGTAAATTGCGCATGCGTATTTAAAGAAAATCCTAATTCTTATACAATTTTCGTCAAGTCGAAGTATATCAGGTTTATTTGATACAAGAAATTATACAATGAAGGTAACTTGTACATCACATGACCACTTTGTCGAAATTGCAAATGCTTATTTAAATATTTGTCGAATTAGGAGAGAAATTGTATGACACACGCAAAAAAAATTTTAGTCAGTGTAGACATCAAAATGCAAGAAATGTCACGGCAAGTAAACCACCCGATAGATAGAAAGCAAGTAAACCACCCGATAGATAGAAAACTAAAAAGTAACTTATTTACAGCTTCTTTAATATGCATTATACAAAAAAATCCAAGCTAAAATCACTAAATATATTTTTTCAATTTTTATCAACTTTATGTTTTATATTTGTGTCAAAATCTACTCAACACTGTACTAATATATGAAACATGTTGCTGTCAAATGTTGTGAAAATCCGATGGATAGGTACTGATTTAGAGGATTTTTCACACAGTTGCTGAAATTGACTGATTTATAGTCACATTGTCCCAATACTAAAAAAAATATTCCGGACACAGAACTACGCGCAATCAATATCATTAATTACTATACCGCCCCCTTATCAAAACGTATTTAACTTACGATTCTCCGATATACCCCCCCCCCCCCATCTAACAAATCACAAATTTTATATGACTCTTTAAGTAGACGTATCAGTCCCACCGACAATGAAACCAGCTATATTTTGAAGAAAAAAGAATATTAATTCAATCTACCCCATAAAAAGACAGGTATAATTAAATTTAATTTAATTTTAGGATATATTGGATAATCACCAACTTGGCGACATTTCTCCTAAAGTCGCCAAGTTTGTGATATTACGTCAAATTTGTCGCCAAAACTGCCAAATTTATCGTCCAGAGTGACAAGCATGTAGACAGAGATGTTGTTTATCTATATCAAATGAATGTGGTTTTATGCATGATTATGGCAAATAGAATGGAATTATAATTTCCAAAATGCCCAAAATGGATAAAATTCAACGAATATGCGATTTTGAATTTTTTTGACTTACTATAATTTTCCTCTTTTCTGAATGAATGTGATTTTATGAATGATTGTATAAATAGAATCGGATTTGCATTCCTGAGTGCCCCTAACGGGTTAAATTCTACGAAAATTCGATTTTGAATTTTTATGACTTACTACGCTTTTCCTCTTTTCTGTATTCAAAGGAAAGTAAAACATCATGACATAACTGCCTAATCCCGTACACCATAATTTTACCATCATATTTTACTCCATAATACTTCGCTTCAAATTCTTCAAACTTCTCTTGCGTAACATTGATGACACTTCTAGTGAAAAAACATTTTTCCTGCTAGAGAGAGAGCATCCCGATACACACTCTAATCTTATGTTTGTCCCATCTTTAGCTCTCGAAAATGAAGTTCTAATCTCCTCCACAATAGATACGTTGCCCCAAAGAGTGTCATTTTTGATGCGCAGTACATAAACACAATGCTTTCTCAAGTTTTCCTCGAAGTTTCGGAAAAATAGTTGTTGCACTTTTCCTTTTCAGGGCTGCTCCATTGATGGCAATAATACCCTTCGCGATAGATCTTACTCATGCAGTTTTTGAGGTCAACTTCAGCTTTGAATAAGCTGCCGGGCATTTTATGAAGCAATCCCGATAAATGACTAGACTATTGCATTATTTGTAAATATGTCTATATAAAACAATATCCTGCAAATTTTTGACGCTGAATTGCAAAGAGACAGCGAAACGTGCAGATCTGAAATTTTACATATAGACTAATATGAACTTGTAAATGTATAAGACGGGTTAAGAATTTTTATTTAAGTCTTAGCTAAGGCAAATATTAAATGGGTCGGGCCTGCTTTCAACTTCTCTGTGATTAGTTATTTGCAGAAACGGCACAAAGATGGTCCAGAACTGAATTATTAAAGCACTAAAAACATAAAAATATTAGATATTTAATTCTAGACTAAACTGGACCACAACATTATTTACTATAATTGAACTTAAAATTAGTTGCTGCAAAAGGGAGAGTAAAGCTTATCACGTTACAAGAATAAATTTCGGTTCTTAATCCTCCAACAAATACACCATCGACCACGACTTTTAAATGTAAACAAACTTTGAAGCTATCGGTTAATCCAACAGTTAAGATATTATAAGAGTTAAATATATTCCTCCTCCTCCAAGAGCTTCTCTAAGTTGACGAACGTAACGAACTGGGTCGGAACCCCTAGTTGCATAAATATTGAATGCTTTTTTAACACTTTACAACATAGTTGAAAAGTGTTTATGACTTTGTTCATTCTGTCTGTCTGTCCATTAGCACGATAACTACCGTAAAAATGACTTTATCAAAATGAAATTTTAGTATGTTTTTCAAGGAATATAAATGAATAATATCACCCAATTAGTTTTGGATTGAACCCGGGTTGAAAAATTAAATACATTGAACCCTATGGGACCTAATTTTTCAAACATTTTTTAAGAGAATTTAAAATTCCCAAATTGCTTCGAAAATTTTAGGAAATATTAAAATTATCCCATAAAATATATAAAAAAATTTCAGTAAAATATGTTAAGTAGTTTTTTAAATAAAAATTATTTAATATAGGGAGAAAAACATATTCATTTAAATTCTGACTCTTACTATATCCTCCAGAAAGAAAACAGAGCTATATTATATAATAAATATCTTTCTAAGAGTTGAATCATTTATATGTAAGAAAGGTTTCACATTTTAAAATAAATATGGTTAAGTAACAAATTTTTAAATAAAATAAATTATTATAGTATTGTGATGAATGAAATGCTGCTCTTATACTTTATGCATGCTTATGAATGAAATGCTGCTCTTATGCTTTATGTATGATTGATCTTTCTTGTTTATAGCTGTACTCTCTATTCGCGTACACTATACAGAATTTTTAAAAGATCACAGTAGGCAAACAAGCATTTTTCATTGTTAAAATCGAAAACGTATCTGAACGCTCTACCTACTTAAGATTGGCAAATGAAATTTCCGTAAATAAAACATCTTTTCACACAACTTAATAGTATAAGATCCAAATTTTAGTTAACCGACAAACCACGATTTCAAATTCCTTTTATGTCCTTTACAAAAGCAGGCACATAAATAATTAGGTGACTTCAATTGTTTCAAGGACGTTGGAATCCCCCATCATCAGGTCGTAGCATAAAACAGCAGTAACAGCATTGCTTTTTTATACGACCGAATGAAGGGAGTCAGTAACGCTCTAAATATAATTGCAGTTACTTAATTTTTTAATGTTTGTTTCTTTCAAGGATGTAAACAGAATATGTGTTCTGACCAACGAGTTAGAATATATGGAGAGAGCGCGGTCCAATCTGCTCCATGTTAAAAACATAGTCAAACATAGAGCAGGTGCTAGTGGTTGAGGAGGAGAAGGCCATTCATGATTTGGCGATTTATCGCCTAAACTGTGTCGTGTACCTTCTGTTTTCTTTTCTTTAACTTCTAGAGGATGAGGAGGAACGGGAAGTTGTTATACGTGTTATACGTTACAGGATTTTAAAGAATATGCATAAAGAAAAATACGAAATAGGGTTAGAATATTTTATTACCAATACATTTTATTACTAAAGAATAATTTTGTTGATAAAGTCAATTTCGTAAAACAAATTAAACTACAAAGCAATTGCAAATAAAATATGATATGAAATAGATTACAAGTATACAAATTGAAGAATATGCATAATATATTTAAAAATAATTAAAAAGTGTATGGAAAAATTGTATGCATGCTTGCGTAAAATGCAGAATTCTCCACTTTTATCTTTGAAAGTTGTGTTAGCAGTATCCATATATGCTTTGAGGCGTAATACGAGTGAGTCATTTTTGCATCTAATTTATTTTAATATATTGTATGCGTACTGTCAAATATAAAACAATGTAATATTTGCAATAATGAAATATTTGACTTTATTTATATATTTTTTGTTTATAAAATGACATTTCAGAATAAAATACAAAATTATGTCTAAATTCATAAATAGGGGCTCTATTGAAATAGCCACGATTCTTAAATTGTCAAAACGTATTCGGAAGGTTTTTGCATGTTTAATCGATATAGAATTTGGAAATTGTTTTAAAATGTTTCTCTTTAAAGTATATATAAGAAATAAATAAGGTTATAAAATATTATAGCACAAAATACAAAAATTGCATTTAAGTATAATAGTTTCAGAGATTTGGTTGCTAATAATTCGTTTAAAAAATGCTTTAAATACATATTGTGAAATTTGCATCCATAATTGAATAGACCCACAAACCATAGACCCCGTAAGCACAATTACAGTGGGCCAACTCAATGTGGCATAAAAATATTAAATGTTGTACATATTAAATATTAAAAACTTATAGGAAAAATTGCAAATCAATCTATCCAAAATTATTTCTAAAAATTTTAAAAACAACTGAAGCATTAGGACCAAAATTATAATTAAAGCTATGTGCAGAATTAAGTTTTAATGACTTTTAAATAGAGTTAATATTTTTATTAAATGCTTCTGCATTTGTAATGTAAAGTATGAAAGTAAAAATATTTATATTGGTAGAGCTGTTTCTAGATCAAGAAGCCTATTACTTAAATTATGATGAGGAGAATGTGAGGTTCTTTTAGAGTTAAGATTGCTCATTTAATAGATTGCTAACGCATGATCAAGAAGTCGGTGATTCAAATACTTCTTTGGGCAAGGCATATTTCTTTTTCGAGAACTAAACAAGAGTTGTTGTTGTTGAGACCCAGACCGTCCGACCTACCAGAAAGGTGTACGGAAACTGTTTGGACGGCCGGGAAGAGCCACTCAATTTAGACCGGAACCCAGTGGGGAAGCATCCATAGGTACCGTACCCTCCTTTCCCTACCACCAACCTCTCGGAAGGACCTACTGACCCACATGTATAACGTGATCATACTCCGCGTGAACACGACGGTAGTTTTAGCAACGAAGGGAATGGAACCCAGGCCTACCGAGTGCAATTCCCGCTTGCTAACCACTGGGCTACCGCGCCAAACTAAACAAGAGAATAATACCAAAATACTTCTTGGAAACACTGGGAGTTTGGTGATACATTCTTTGATTTTTAATTTGTGAACGGGGGAAAATATATCTTTTAAATCGAGATGTTTTTTGTATGAAATTAATTCTGACCAGCATCGACACCTATAGAATTTAGGTGGAGGGATTCAAGGATAAGATTAACAACATCGACTAGTTTTTGATGTCCGCCTTTGTGATTTTGAAGTGCCCCCTTGTCATCCTCTATGGGCGTCCATGCTAACTAGTAATACTTATTAAGTACGATTTACTCTGAACTAGAAATGAAATCATGCTCATATATAATATATCTTTATATAAAATGCACCGAAAAGTTATGATGTAAAATCCAGCTGACATTTTCAATGAATGTAAACTATTATTATATTTTATTATGAACGTAAAATTTTATCATACGACACGTCTTTACTCTCATTAAAACTCCCATTTTTCTTCCCAAGCCACCCAATCTTGCGAGTCGTCAACCGTCGCCAAGTTCTACCTCGAAGGGAAAACATACGTGGATACCTAAAATAACTCTATAACTATCAGCAAAGTACTCCAAATGTTTTTTTAAAGTGTTAGAATGACATTATAAGTCTTTTGCAATATCACAAACACCAAAAATAAAGCAAAACTTCTAATTATACAGCATTAAAAGCAATGAAATTAACAGCCAAATGAAATGCATCACGCTAAAATCTAGCACAATTACTTTTTAACTATATTTGTAAGATATATAATGAAAATAAATGTTATCCATGAAAAGAGTAAAGCCCTCCTTGTACATGCTTTCACTTGCAGCCGTAAGTACAACAGTACATAACCATTATTTTACCATTTATATTTCTCGAATACGCTCTCGGTCTGAAATCGCCATTGAAATGTATAGGGTCACAGTGGTGAGAAAACGCGTTCTCGGGAAATTCGTCCGTGCAACACCTGCCTTTATCTTTGACGATGACTGCAACCCTTAAGCTCTCTCCATATAATACTACCTCGATGGTTCTGACAAGCAGCAATTATTTTCATTGTGTTAAAGCATGATTTACACAGCAGATGCGAAATACATTTTATATACAAAAGGATTACATGTTTGAATCAAGCTATGCTCTGAAAGTTATGTACTATTTAAATAAAAAAAATAATGTTTCGCAAAATGTTCGGATTGAAAAACAATGTAAAAACAAATTAAAGACCTCAATAATTTTGTAATATTCATAAGTGTACACGTTAGATCCAGCGATAGCAAAGTGACGATGCCTGATCGAATAAAATGAATTGCAGTGCACCTAGTGGATAATTTAAAAAGTTAGATAAATATTTCGGCAAATGGGGAGAGAAACGGGAAATGTCAGTTACAAAGTTTTAGAGAATTATCTAATTAGCAAGAATCGACATCAAGAACGCACGAAATGTGAATATGAAAGGTAAGCCTGTTAAAAAGTCGGATCATCGGGTATTGTAACAGTATGACATCTGCAGTGGTTGTCAAAGTACAGGGTGATATTCTATCTCGAATTCAAATTAGCATTGTTGCTGACAAAGTTCAGTTTGAATAAACTGTGCATGTAAATGTAGTTCATTTTAGCGTTTCCAAATAGGGCAGCAATATTTATATTGTGTGAAATAAATGCCTTTCGCAACAGTTTTAGGGTTGATTCTTACTCATTAGAAAATGCATCAAAACTTTGAAATTGTCTTTTTATCTTTCGTCTATTTCATTTGGTGAAGAGTTAGTAATCCTAACTTTTTGAATTCTCCGCTAAGGGCGTTGCAATCGAGCATGTCCACTGTACCACAAACAGACCTATATGTGTATAGTAATAGACCTTCCCAGTCAAAGTTACTGAAATGCTTAAATACTTTCTGATGAACCCTGAGAATATTTTTTAATTACTATGCAAGCACACACAATACTTTCGTAACTTTCCCTGTGCCATGCACAAAAATAGTTCTTTCACTTTTCCTTTTAGAATAAATATGCCATTGATAAAGAATCTAGCCAGATGTTGCAGATATCGTTTAAAGGACAAATGCGGCTTAAGATGAGCCTTCGGCCGTTCTTGGGGTAACTGCCAATTTGAATGATAGTAAAAATAGATTTATGGAAAAATGATAAGGAGTGTATGAAAATAAAATCACATGTTTTATAGAGATAAGGACAAGGATAAGGCAGATGTTAAAAGAAAAGGGGTATTAAATCGATAGGCTTGAGCTTGGGAAAATGCGCAATAAATTTTAGAGTCACTTGTTTTTATTTCAGCAATTAATTTTCGTTTTATAAAAGCGTGTCAAAAAGATGGGAGATACTGTAAACTTTGAGCAGTAAGTTTTACAAATGTTGAGTTCACATTTTAAAGTCCTGTTCAAAATATTTATTTACGTGTAGCACAACTATAATTGAAAGCTTAAGATTTCTCTGCATATTAAATCGGATGTAATAAATTTTACTTACTACAGTTTCGCACAGCAACCAGTATGTTGCATAAATCGAATTTTATTACTTTTTACCCTTCAATCCGAAGATTTCAGAGTCAAAATTATGATCTGTCAGATTCCTTATAATTCTTCAGCAATTTAGGATCCTGCAAGTAAAATTAAGACTTTGATTGTAACTTCTTAATTTTAAGATGTAGAATTTAATTTATTTACTTTCTTTTCGAGAATTATTAGGGAAAAATTTTTACTACTGAAATAAATTTTTACTACTGATTTTTTTTTATTAGTGAAATAAATTATATCTTATTTAACAAAAAACTTGAGGAACAGCAAATCAAATTATTTTTAGGATATCACTTAGACAGATAATACTTGTTGTCCTCAAGTTTTAAATTATCCACTAGGATCGCTGAAATCACTTTTGGGTATAGTCACTTTACTATAGATTAGGTATAGTCTTTACTATAGATTTGGTATAGTCACTTTACTATAGACTGAGTATAGTCACTTTACTATAGACTGGGTATAGTCACTTTACTTGAGATTGGGTATAATCACTTTACTATCGATTGGGTGTAATCACTTTACTATAGATTGGGTATAGTCACTTTACTATAAGTTGGGTATAGCCACTTTACTATAGATTGGGTATAGTCGCTTTACTATAGATTGGGTATAGTCACTTTACTACAGATTGGGTATAGTCACTTAACTATAGATTGGGTATAGTCACTTTACTATAAATTGGGTATAGTCACTTTATAGATTGGGTATAGTCATTTTACTATAGATACGGACCCTTCATTACAAATCCATTAGAGTACTTAAAGACTTTTCTAGAAGCTCTGTATACCCCTCTGGTTCTTGAAGAGTATACATACCCCTCTAGTTCTTACGTTTGTCCTTATTTTATCTTTTGGATATTGCTTCTATTTGTGTTATTGACGAAGGGGATTTAACATATACTCTGACCAGGTGTATATGATTTTATTTAAACTTAATTACGTTGCAGATATTCTTTATTCTTTACACTAACTTTTTTTCCAGTAAGTTTTATTGTATTTCATCTGATTTTCAGATGTTATTCTTAACAAGTATTGAGTTACCGAGACAAACGTAACAAACATTTAACGAAAATTTTAGAATTTCCAAATGGAAAAAAGAGCTCAACAAAACTTTTCAGACTAAAAAGCTGCAGGAGACATAAACTATGAAGAGTTGGGAGATTTATCTTGTCACAACCTTTAGATAAATTTATTCCAGAATATTTCCAGCCACAAAAACTAAAAAAAAATCAGATCCGCTTCTCGAAATTTTTGTTAGAAACATTCCCTTACTCGAGACTATTCGTGATTTTCTTCTGAAATACGATTTATTTATCCGGTTATTGCACCATTTACTTGTTTGTTTTTGTTGCATTTTGTATTGAAATTATTTTCATTCGGTAAACTTCTACTTTAAAATTTAGTTTATTTCCTTTTGTTAAGTCAATATATTTGACATTTGCCTTACATTTTATATCCGTAATAACCATACGTGTGAACTGTGGAGTTTATTTGTTCTATGAAACTTATAGGTATAAATGAGGTGAAAAAATTTTAAAATGTTCATTTGTGCAAGCGATATAATGTAAGGGAATATAAAGTAATATGTAACGTAAGGGAATAGTTTCAAGCCGAAGAATTTTAATAATTAATAAATTCTAGTATAAATTAACAAATATTTATTAATAAACTAAATCACAGCATCGACAACGGAATATAACCTAATGATGCTGGATTTTCGATTCTTCCCAGAGCGCAGAAAAAAAAAAAATAAGAGAGAGTGTTGACAAATCCTTTCAAATCCTTCAAAAGCCCTTGATTGACATAGAACAGTGTTTTTCAAACTTTTTTGATGTCTGAACACTTCTAAAATTCAATCTGTCGGCAGAACCTCAAAATGAGAAAAAGTCCTTTGTGGTCCATATTATGTAGTCAACATTTTGCACGTTTTACTTTCCCTGCAACATATATGGTAATGTACAGGGAAAGTATTGGAATCGTATCGAAAATCGCAACTCGAGTTTTCGACGGATCTACACTCGAGAACTCTGGAACAAGAAAATATTATTTGTAGTAGTGACGTCTGTGTGTGCGTCTCTTTGCTTGCCTGTCCGTCTGCGTGTGTGTGTGTGTGTGTCTGTCTGTGTGTCAGTATGTCTGCATGTGTGTCTATCTGTCTATGTTTCTATATGTCTCTACGTCTGCCTGTGCTATGTAAGTATCCACTCTAACTCAAAGACCAGCTGATTAAATTTCATAAAATTTGGTAGGTAAGTCATTTATGGGTTACCCTGGTGCTGATTATAATTTGGTGCAATTTGAAAAAAAGAAACTGCTTTCCGCAAAACTCGTCAAAATCTAACATCAAAGACAACATATGTAAAAAATGTACGAATTCACTCCAGCTGGAAAAATAATCAGCGAATCTACACGTTTCGAAAACTCTAGAACACGAAAATACTATTTTAGCGTCACGTCTGTGTGGGTGTCTGTACATCTGCTTTTACAACGTACGTATTCACTCTAGCTGAAAAAATAATCAACGAATCTACACGTTTCGAAAACTCTAGAACACAAAAATACTATTTTAGCGTCACGTCTGTGTGTGTCTGTATATCTGTCTGTACAATACATATATTCACTCTAGCTGAATAAATAATCAACGAATCTACACGTTTCAAAAATTCTGGAACAGAAAAATACTATTTTAGCGTCACGTCTGTGTGGGTGTCTGTGCATCTGTCTGTACAACCTATGTATTCACTCTAGCTGAAAAAATAATAAACGAATCAACGCGTTTCGAAAACTCTAGAACACGAAAATAACATTTTATCGTCAAGTCAGTGTGGGTGTCTGTATATCTGTCTGTACAACGTATGTATTAACTCTAGCTGAAAAAATAATCAACGAATCTACACGTTTCGAAAACTCTAGAACACAAAAATACTATTTTAGCGTCACGTCTGTGTGTGTCTGTATATCTGTCTGTACAATACATGTATTCACTCTAGCTGAATAAATAATCAACGAATCTACACGTTTCGAAAACTCTAGAACACGAAAATACTATTTTAGCGTCACATCTGTGTGTGTCTGTATATCTGTCTGTACAATACATGTATTCACTCTAGCTGAATAAATAATCAACGAATCTACACGTTTCAAAAATTCTAGAACAGAAAAATACTATTTTAGCGTCACGTCTGTGTGAGTGTCTGTGCATCTGTCTGTACAACCTATATATTCACTCTAGCTGAAAAAATAATCAACGAATCTACGCGTTTCGAAAACTCTAGAACAAGAAAATAACATTTTAGCGTCAAGTCTGTGTGGGTGTCTGTATATCTGTCTTTACAATACATGTATTCACTCTAGCTGAATAAATAATCAACGAATCTACACGTTTCAAAAATTCTAGAACAGAAAAATACTATTTTAGCGTCACGTCTGTGTGAGTGTCTGTGCATCTGTCTGTACAACCTATGTATTCACTCTTTCACTCTAGCTGAAAAAATAATCAACGAATCTACGCGTTTCGAAAATCTAGAACAAGAAAATAACATTTTAGCGTCAAGTCTGTGTGGGTGTCTGTATATCTGTCTTTACAATACATGTATTCACTCTAGCTGAATAAATAATCAATGAATCTACACGTTTCAAAAATTCTAGAACAGAAAAATATTATTTTAGCGTCACGTCTGTGTGAGTGTCTGTGCATCTGTCTGTACAACCTATGTATTCACTCTAGCTGAAAAAATAATCAACGAATCTACGCGTTTCGAAAACTCTAGAACAAGAAAATAACAATTTAGCGTCAAGTCTGTGTGGGTGTCTGTATATCTGTCTTTACAATACATGTATTCACTCTAGCTGAAAAAATAATCAACGAATCTACGCGTTTCGAAAACTCTAGAACAAGAAAATAACATTTTAGCGTCAAGTCTGTGTGGGTGTCTATATATCTGTCTGTACAATACATGTATTCACTCTAGCTGAATAAATAATCAACGAATCTACACGTTTCGAAAACTCTAGAACACGAAAATACTATTTTAGCGTCACATCTGTGTGTGTCTGTATATCTGTCTGTACAATACATGTATTCACTCTAGCTGAATAAATAATCAACGAATCTACACGTTTCAAAAATTCTAGAACAGAAAAATACTATTTTAGCGTCACGTCTGTGTGAGTGTCTGTGCATCTGTCTGTACAACCTATGTATTCACTCTTGCTGAAAAAATAATTAACGAATCTACACGTTTCGAAAACTCTAGAACAGGAAAATACTATTTTAGCGTCACGTCTGTGTGGGTGTCTGCACATCTGTCTGTGCAATGCATGTGTTCATTCTGGCTGAAAAAATAATGGACCAGATTTCATAAAGTTTGGAAGATAATAAATCATTTGTGTTGATTAGAGTTTGGTGCGATTCGGGGAAAAAAGAACCTGCCTCTTTTCGCGAAATGGGCCACAAAAATCGTATGTATCATCCACTCTAGCTAAAAAACGAATTGACCAGATTTTAAAAAAATTGGTAGAGAAGTTATCTGTGGGTTACCCCGGTACTGGTTAGATTTTAGTACGATTTGGTAAAAAAAACTGCTGTTTCTTTTGCGAAATGACTCGTAAATATCATCAAAATCTAAAATGAAAGACTACATTTTAGCGTCACGTCTGTGTGTGTCTGTATATCTGTCTATACAATGCATGTATTCACTCTAGCTGAATAAATAATCAACAAATCTACACGTTTCGAAAACTCTAAAACAGGAAAATATTATTTTAGCGTCACGTCTGTGTGGATGTCTGCACATCTATATGCACAATGTATGTGTTAATTCTGGCTGAAAAAATAATGGTCCAGATTTCATAAAGTTTGGAAGATAATAAATCATTTGTGCTGATTAGATTTTGGTACGATTCGGGTAAAAAAGAACCTGCCTCTTTTCGCGAAATGGGCCACAAAAATCGTATGTATCATCCACTCTAGCTAAGAAACGAATAGACCAGATTTAAAAAAAATTGGTAGAGAAGTTATTTGTGGGTTACCCTGGTACTGGTTAGATTTTAGTACGATTTGGTAAAAAAAAAACCTGCTGTTTCTTTTACGAAGTGACTCATAAATATCATCAAAATCTAAAATAAAAGACTACATATGGATAAATGTATCAATTAATGTTCGTTTTATACGTAATTTTTGACGACGGAAGGAATAAGACCAACCCCATAACGCTAGGACTAACCGTTCTCGAGATATTTTAGTTTCTTCACATCCAGTCTCCATTCCGAGAGGTTGGTGGTAGGGGAAGGAGGGTACGGTCCCTGTGGATGCCTCCCCCACTGGGTTCCGTTCTAAATTGGGTGGCACTTCCCGACCGTCCAAACTGTTACCTTACACCTTCCTGGTAGGTCGGACGGTTTGGGTTTCAACAACAACATCCAGTCTCCAAATAAAAAGTCTCCATGTAAATTCAGAGTAATTTTAAATAATTATACGTGTTATTTTGCGAAATTAAACTCAATTTAATGAACTATGAAAGAAATAAAGAGAAAGTGAATTTGTATAGAAAGTCGTGTGTTGCCCATATCAATTTTTATGTTTAAATTTTAAGAAAATTTACACGAAATTATCACGTTGTGGAACCCCTGGAATATTGTCGCGCAACCGCTGGATAGTATTAAACACCCAATGAACACACTTAAAAGAAAAAACATGCACAATTTTATAAAGTAAATTAAAATCCGATATTCAAATAACAAAGAATATCATTGTAGCATTGACCACACGTGTATGTACACACTATATTCACAAACCATGCATATACAAGGAATTTTAAAAGAAATTTATGTAAAGAAACATAGAATATAATATCGCATCTGTAAGCCCAGATTTAATCAGGGGCCGTACTAAGTGCAGATATACTCAAGTTTTTTATTAGCAATTTTACCTAATTGATATAAACATTGCCTGATGGTTCGACATTGATATATGAATAATAATAATAATTCAATATTGTTCACCAAAATTATATCCAACCAAAATCAAAATATGAAATAAATAATCAATTTAGAAGTTATTAAAAAATCGAAGTGCTTATCAGAGCAAATATGGGTGTGCTCATAAACTACACAAGAATAATCAGGCAATGAGTGATTTGTCGACCATTTTGCTTATGAGAGAGGCTTCACATTTTAAAATAAATTTGGTAGATAACAATTTTTCATTTTTTTTTTAATTTTATATAACTCTTCATGATATACTTATTTGATGGCATTTTTAATGCACTTTCCTACGTCCTAGAGAGTTAAAATTTGGTACACAGCTTAAATTTGTTGAACATTTTATTCGACAAAAATTTGATGGATCTTTAAATATAGATCATACATTTTTTTCGAAATGGCCTGAAAATAATCCCCGTTCACTTCTATAAATCATTGTTGTAATATTGTTAAAAATTCTGATGTGGACAGTACATGTCTTTCCCTGCAGACTCATATTCGTTCTCTTTATTTCTTCAATAATAATTTGAGTTTATCTGCACAAAATAACAACCATAAGTATTTTAAATGACATTGAATTTACACGTTAAACTTAAATTTGGTTCTCATTTGATAGCTGGACTTATTGTCAAAGGTGGCGTAGCGAAAACGCAAAAAAACTAGAATATCTCAAGAACGGCTAGTCCTAGAGTAATGGGGTTAGTCTTATTCTTTTTGTTGTCAAAAATCACGTATAAAATAGGAATTTAATTGATATAATCGAGCACACGTAGTCTTTTATTTTTATGTATAACGATTTTTGCGGGCCATTTCGCAAAACTAGCCCGTTAATTTTTCCCGAATCGTACAAGAATAACCTACAAATTATTTATATACAAAATTTTGTTAAATTTGGTATATAAATCACTTGTAGGTTATTGAAATATTATACACCAAATTTTGTTAAATTTGTTCCATTAGTTTTTAGCTAGAGTGGATAAAGGCAATTTCTGCGGCCATTTCGCAAAGAAGGCAGATTCTTTTATTACGAATCGTACTATAATTAATCTAATGAACATCAGGATTTCCCACAAAAAACATACCTACCAAATTGTATGAAATTCGGTTCATTAGTTTTTCAATTAGAGTGGATGTAATATCCTCACAGACACATAGAAACATACACAGATACACACTTACACACACAGACGTCTTCCTAAAAATAGTATTTTCGTGTTCTAGAAGTCCCAAAACGTGTAGATCCTTTGAAAATTGGAGTTCCGATCTTCGGCACGCTTCCAATACTTTGAATACACACATATATTATCTGTGTATCTGTGTATTATCTGTGTATCTAAATTCCGTGCCTATGCAATTACAATAGTTGTGATTTTAAATGATCCCTAAACTTTTATTATTTCTTCAACGACGCCTAATTTTAAGTTATGCGGAATGCAAATAGCTCAAGCGATTGTATGGTGAGTTACATAAGAATTGCTGAATTTTTTTCACACAAAATTATTTAGCTCTGGAGTCTGGAATACAAGTTATATGAATGAAATATTCATTAATTTTGCATAGAGAATTGATGATTTATATTTCGATACAGTTTTAAATATTTAAGTATAATAAATTACTGTAGTACTGTGATAATGTAAAAGATATCACCACTTAATGTATCACATTTTAGAGATTTTTAAATGAAATTTCATTTCAGATGGAAAGTGTTTCATAATCAATGCTTATGCATGATTAATCTTTCTTGTATTATTATATCTTCGTTGTAATTTCCTTTAAAATAAACGATCGGTAAGCAATTAAAATAATTTTTTTTTAAAGTAACAATATAAGTTTATCCCAAATGGTTTCAGATAGCTCAAAAAAATGCAAATTATTGCTCAATTTGTTTGATTCGTTTGATTATCAATGAACTTTATAAAAACCCACACACGCCAGCAAATTAAATAGATTTTCAAAAGGTGAATTTTATCTTTCCAACTGAAAAAGACCTCGAGTGAGAGTAAGAAAGAGAGAGAGAGAGAGAATTTATCCTGGCATAAAATGCTACACTTAATGCAAATTAAATTAAAAATCTCGGCATTTCTTAGACCTTTTTTCCATAAACCGTTTTTAATTTCTTATTTTGATGCGAAAGAAAAAAATTCTGAGAGTAAAAAATTCAACGTTTGTAGTATTAAAGGTATAAACTAAGTAATAAAAAAGCATTTTTTTTTCTTCATTGTAATTTCCTTTAAAACAAACGATCGGTAAACAATTTAAAAAAATAAAACTAGAGATTTTTAAGTAACAATATAAGTTTATTCCAAATGGCTTCCGATAGCTCTAAAAATTGAAAATTATTGCTCAATTC
This sequence comes from Amaurobius ferox, assembly GCA_951213105.1. NCBI lineage: Eukaryota > Metazoa > Arthropoda > Arachnida > Araneae > Amaurobiidae > Amaurobius > Amaurobius ferox. The sequence continues at coordinate 137,910,608 of OX578137.1, forward strand.
GTTTGAAAAATGCCATATCGCTAACAGTGGCAATTTATGAGATGGAGACAAGAATTTTTACGATATGAGAAAGTTGACTCAAAATCATTTGGGAAAAGATTCGATTTACATTTTTTCATATTTATGTAAGAATTACATTTGTATATTGCATAAATATGCCGACGAAATAAAGGGAGCTGTCAAAAGTTCTGTTTTAATTTTGTAATAGTTGTTATGTACAGGGTTTCTGAGAAAGTCACAAAACTAAACACTTAAATAACTTTGTAAGGATAAGTCCATGACACGTTAGATGTGTGCATAGTAAAGAAAGTGTATCTATAGTAAAAGGTTTACAGCACCCCCTAGTGGAGAATATAAAAAATTGGGTTATCAAACTCCACAGCAAATTAAAAAGTTATAGAGCATTGTCTAATGAGTAGATTTCGACACCAGTAACGGAAGGAAAACGTATATGGAAGGCAATAAATATATGTCAAATATTCGTATTATCAGGGCTTATAACACGGACCCCTGATATACCTGTACTCCGGTCAGTGACGTAGCGTCCATAGAGGCTAAGAAGCTAAGCCTCGCCAGTTTGTGATCTAGTTTAAGGAATTATTTAAACATCTTTATTTTTTTATCTTTTAAATAACTTTACTTATGCATATGTATATTTTAGAAAATGGTTATACTTTATTTACTTAAAGTAACACGTTTTAAAGTATTTTCTCCCATTAAAAGCCATCTTTTAAAGTATCATAGACTCAAATATTCAAGCCTACGAAGTGAATAACGATTAGCATGATGATGAAACATCCGGTCTCTTCCGTGGCTGATCGCCGCGTGTAACGGGCTCGTGAAAGCTAGCCTTCCAGGAGGCGTGTCTATTGCTTTTCCCTTTGTAAACGATAATGATTGGATTTGAGAAGGAATGAAGTAGCAGGAATGATGGATGTTGTTGTTGTTGTTGAGACCCAGACCATCCGACCTACCAGAAAGGTGTAAGGTAACTGTTTGGACGGCCGGGAAGTGCCACCCAATTTAGACCGGAACCCAGTGGGGGAGGCACCCACAGGGGTCGTACCCTCCTTCCCCTACCACCAACCTCTCGGAAGGACTTACGGACCCACGTGTTTAACTTGATCGTACTCCGCATGAACAAGGCGGCAGTTGTGGCAGCGTGCAAATCCAGCCATCAAACCACCGGACTACCGCGCCCGAAATGTGCCAACAGCACTCGGTGTTCCCAGGTAGTCACCCACCCAAGTACTAACCGCGCCCGATGCTGCTTGACTTCGGTGATCTAACAAGAACCGGTGTTATCAGCATGGTAGGCCGTTGGCTCGGAATGATGGTTGTGAATGGGTCCGCCATTTTGAGTCAAGCGAAGTGCTATTTTTGCAGAAAATATTAACTTTTTGTAATGCTAAATAATTTGAGCCATTTTTCATGGATAACTTGACATTCACCTAACTTTAAACACGATCAGGACGAAGACATACATTAATAATGACTACTATTTAAATTTAGTAGATAGTAAGTGAAGTAGCACTCGGCATCAATAGTAGTTAGTAAGTGAAGTAGATCTCGGCATCAATATGGCGAAGCATCCGCTTGCGTATTTGGGAGTTTCAGACAGAATAAATCGGATTTCGCTTTGGTAATCACCTGTTACATGAGAACATTGTTTACAAAACCGATTGATAATATTTTAGTAGATTTTTAGCATATTATAACTATAAAATATTAAGTTTTCATAGTATAGTATTTGTCAATAATTAATATACAAAATTGTATAAGAACTTTGTTGATTACAGAGATTTTCGCCTTAGCTTGTTACATTCCAAATTTAATTTTCACCCATTTTCAGTGCACTTTTGAGTTGTTTAATTTTGCTAGTTCTAGCTGTTTATATTTACAAAACTGATATACATTTTCTGTCACTTGCTTGTAATATTCTAATTTATATCTACATATTTAATATGATGGTTGCAAAGGTTGATCTAATTTAGAAATATGAAGACATTTAAAAGATATATCCTGTATGTATTTAACTTACATCGGTAGCATTTTAAAATTTCGTGTATTGGGTACATTTTTTGCATTTTTAATCTACATTATACTATTTTACTTATCAAAAGAATAAGAGCGAATTCAAATATAAATCTCACTTGTAATAACAGCAAAACCCTTTCTAATTTAAAACGCCAAGAGCTCAGCCTCCCCAATCAAAAATCTTACGCTACACTACTGAGCGCTAGTCACACAGACATACACATATGCAAAATTAGTCATAATCTCAAAAACGTTCGATTTCAATTGTGCATTACCCAAAATGTGAAAATTCATAAAATGTCCATCAAATTGAGGTCGTTCTCATATGCAAAGGCAAAGCATCTAAAGGGTGATTAAAAAAAAAGATGGACCAAACTTTACGAGATGGTAGTATATACCAAACTAAACCTTTTTCGTCATAATTTACCGGGTCTAAAATGAAACGTAATGGCGCCAGTGGGCGCTTAATCGTGAAACCGATGAGGTGAGGCGAAAACACAAGAATGACTTAGAAGTTATAAAATGACATTTAATAAACAATAATTACAGTAATGGCTCAAAAGGGCGACCGCTAATCTAAATGCACGTCTCACAGCGGCGATGGAGGATTTGGCGAACTCTCTCGAACAGACCAGGCATGTCGCGCACTTCGGCAGCAGAGGCCGAAATTCTGGCGACGAGTTCCTCTTCCGATTCAAGTAGTGTGTCATAGACGAGACTCTTCAGATATCCTCACAAAAAGAAGTCAAGACATGACCGAACGGTCGATCAGCCTCTCAAAGTTGGAGCAGCTGCGAATCGCTGCTGCAAACTGATAAGGCCGTACATTCGGTGTTACAAAAATTTGCATAAGGGTTCTTCTTCTTTCCCAGATGAAATTTGCATACGTACTTTCCCCGCTTCAACCAGAAAATAACAACCAGAATGAAGCTTTTAAGTTTGCGGAGTGACCGCTTCCCAACGAGTAAGCGCCCTGTAACGCCATCACGTTTCATTTCCGACCCGGTAAACTATGACGAAAAATGCTTGGATTGTTGTGTACTACCACCTCATAAAATTTGTCTCAACTTTTTGAATCACCCTGTATATCTATACTTCCAGCAAAGCTATTTTGGCTGTAAAAAAGTATAGAAAAAAGAACATATATTAAAGAACATATATATGTTCAAAACCAAAATGTTAATGTATCAAATCAATGGTTTGTGTACAAATCAAACGATACCTGTTGTTAAATTGCACTCATGGTTTTTTATATTTAAATAAAAAAGTAGTCTATATTGATATTCAATATAGATTTTGTTACTATAGAAACTATTTAGTCATAATGGCCGTACGAAGGCGAAACTGAGTAAAAAGTTGTTCAAATTAGACTTGCAGGAATTGCATGAAGTAGGCTTTATCAAACATCAAAATTCTATTTATTTACATTTAATTCTATTTAACAAACATTAAAATTATATTATTTTAATGTGAGAGTTATTATCTTGATACCATCAAATCCCAAGTAAGTCTACTGTCAAATTAAGAACAAAGCCACTACTCATATAATCAATTAAAGAACAGACAAAAGCTGAACACTATCTTTCCAGCAGCAGATAGCCCCTTTACTTAATTAGAATGACACTGAATGCAATTTTAATTCAAAATCTTAGTTTTCAGACGGGAGTATTTTTATTTCAAACCTCTATATCTTTTTAAATTCTTATCTTCACAAGTGAGTATAAAATTTGGGGGTATGTATAAAACATGCAGCGTAAATAAAGGCATAAACTGAGCTTGGTGAAGGCGTTATATTTTGTCTTTAGAATACCGTGCACGTTAAATGTAGATCATTTTATGTTACATAAACACGTGACTAATCAAATAGGACACTAAAATATAAAAAAGGCATTAAATGACATATTAAACGAGTTCAAATTATTTATTGACTTATTTAGAAATTTAAATCAGAAGTATAATGAATTTGTAAGAAACGCCTATTAACTAGTATAATAGTTGTACCTGAATTGGATTATGCAAAATAATGTAGTATTAGATAGATATTATTTTTAAATCTATCACACCGTAGAGATTTCTTTATTGCAAACTAAAAGTTCATGTTTATTTTCCTTATATACATAATGTATAAGGAAAGTATTGTGACGGGGTCGAAAATTCGATATCGAGTTTTCGACGGGAGAGCACGTTTCAAGCATCCCTGATCACGAATCAAACACTTTTGAAGTGATGTCTGTGTGTGTGTGTGTGTGTGTGTGTGTGTGTGTGTGTGTGTACGTGTGTGTGAAAGTATGTGAGTATGTGTGAAAGTATGTGAGTGTGTGTGAAAGTATGTGTGTGTGTGTGTGTGTCAGTGAGTCTGTGGAGACGATAACTGACGAACGAATGGACCGATTCGAACAAAATTTGGTACAAAAATCACAATCCGTAAACACTGGAAGGCTATTGTTTTTATACGCAATCGAATGCTCAGAACCCCCCTAAATTTTCGAGTGAAATTTTGAAAAAATCGTCAAAAAATCAAAACCGCTAATAAAGTTACGCAAATAGGCATTTCTTTTGTAATTTTTCATTAGAAAACGATTGACATAAATTTTAGAACGCTAACATGAACCGTTCTCGAGATATTGCACATTTTTCAAAAAAAATATCAAAAAGTTATATAAAATAAAAAGAAATATTTCCTATTGAGAAACATATTCGCTTTTCATATGTAATACCATGCGATAAATTGGGTGGCATCATTCTCGTGGATCTATAGCTCGTTCCATTCATGAAAAAAGAAACTTTGAGTAATACTTTGGTATTTGAACGCCAATACTCATTTATCTGCTGTAAGAATAACTTATTTCTCCGTCCATAACGCCTGGCGAGATTTTGGCGACGACTTTGGCGAAATGTCGCCAACTTGGCGACATTTTTAATTGTTGCTAAATTAACAAAAATCTCGCCAAATTGATAAAAATGACGCTAACTCAATGAAAATGAAGACTAATTGAAGAAAATTCAATATCTTGGAAAGAATATAAGTATCTACTATAAGAATAACATTTTTTTTAACTGTAAAAGTAGTAAATTCATTACATTATATAAGAAAAGTCATGTGTTGCCCACATCAGATTTTTCCTGTTAGGAATCACAAAGCTTTCTAAACCCAAAACCTTTCATCATCTGATTACTTTGAGTTGCAAACACAAACATTTTTCCCACAAGGGGTTTTATGCGAGCAGTATAATCCATCTGTAACCATATAATTTGCACTCTTTCAGGTCCATTGATGCCAGGTCCTACGTATAGAGGGCGATCCCCTATTATGTGGCGCACTCGGATGTTACGGAATTAACTTTAAAACGAACACCGACCAAATTAGCCCTTGTGAGCACATAAAAAGCGATAATAGAGTTCGAAAGTAATCTAATTCAGTCCAATTAGAGAGGTGCGAAGCATAAATTAATTATTTATATAATAATAGTAAACATTTCTCCATTCTATAGAGCTGTTAGAATTCTACATATTTTAGATAATTGCATGTTTTCACAATTCCGTGAATTGATCTGTTTCAGTAAATTCTCAAAATGGCGGAGCCATGTGTGAAATTAGAGAGAAAGAGCTAAAACAACTATGGACGAAAAGCTTGAAAATACCAGAATAATCCAAGATTTATATTTAGGCGTCGCTTGTGTTAATCTCGCCTTATATGTTCTGTCGTGTCAGACAATATTATAGCAAGGTGTTTGAACTATATATATATATATATATATATATATATATATATATATATATATATATTTATCTTTTTAGAATTAAATTTACCTAATTATAGTTAGAAGTAGTAAGTGTTTTGTTTCTGGTTGTAAACAGGCTGCAGAATCGATCAAGGCAAAGTAAAGCAGCAGAAAAAAGAAATGTGAGTGCTTAACAATATTCTGTGTAATAAAGCAATAAAGTTCTCAACTATGCAAAACCACACGTGAACCATGGTTTTGCAGTAATTACCGCTCATCAGACGAGTGGTAGTGCCGTTCGTCTGCGATAATACACGTCAGAGGTAATAGCAACAATGACAGCAAAGCTATAGTCTACGGTTGGCGCTTGATGACCAGTTTAACATTTCCTTGCTTTATGAAATGCCTTATTAGAAGGTAGAATTCACTTCAATACAAAATTCTTTATTGTTTAAGCTATAATTTGCATTGCCCTGATAATCTATCTCTGCAGAATTAACAGTTTAAATAAATATTCTTTAATATAATATGATCTTTTACCATAGAAATACACGCAGTGAATGCGTGAAGATGGATGAAACGCAATCGCCACCTAAATTATTGTCTCAAACGACTTTTCAAATAATCCTTTAATTTTATAAGCGAAATATTGGGATCAAAAACTATTGTTATTGATAAATTGTGACTGTCATCAGCAGATGGGTATGCCGTGGGGATGTCATCAGACGAATGCGATTGTCATCAGCGAGCTATTAGCTATAATGATTAAATATTTTTACCTTCTCATACGTAGTATTGAGAAAGTATTGTTTTCTCGAAAATTTTCAAATTCGATATTACGGTCGCAATATATGTTTTAAGACCTCCTGAACACGTTTTGAATAATTTTGGAATAACGTACGTCTGTCTGTAGATCTACATATATGTGGATGATTTCTTGTGTACATGATAGCAGCCACAAATATTAATGGATTCACGAAACTTTATATCCAGCTTTGTTATCCATATATCTAGAACTAGATAGAACTTTCGAGCGAAAACTTCGAAATTTATTTGAAATTTTATATGTTTTAACATAGCGTAAGACATAATTTAACATAGTCATGCATAAAAGGGTTTATTTATGGCTCAATAATCATGAGACAGTTTCAATCATTGTTGTGAAAAATAGCCGCAATATAATTTTTTATTCGTGACGTCATTAGCTCTCGTGGGGGGGGGGCAAATTTTTAGCCCTCCCCGGGGGTAAATTGTTAAGTATGGTATAAAGTGAAAGATTTTTGTAAGCCTTTTAAACTGAGGAGTAAAACGCTATAATTGTAATCATGTTGTCCCATGATGCTGATTTTTCAAAATGCTTCTTGTAAAATAAAAAAAAAATGCTAGTAAAAATGGATTCTGATATGAGAGATTCGAATTGAGCCATAATTCAGTTAATTTTATTTGAGTAATATATAAATATATTGTGATTAAGTAATTACTTGATAATGGACTAATGTGACTAAATTTTGATGATGGGGTTAATTAAATTAATACCATCTAATTTTGATGAATGTAAAACTTTTCAACGCCACATATTAAAATTCAAGCATGAATCTTAAATTTCAAGAAGATCAAATGCCTCGTCCTATTATTCTTTAAATATAAAAGTTGACATCTTTTAATCCCATATCTTGACAACATCTGATCCAGAATAAACATTCTTTTTTCTATTTTTTAAAGACCCACAAACCACCCACGTAAGTGCTTAATTGTAGAGACGCAAAAAGAGTATATTTTGTCTATCCAGAAGCCCAGAGCTCTTAAGTTAATTAGCGTGGCTGAAAACGCTACACTTGATGCATATTTAATTCAAAATCTCAGTTTTCCGAAACAGATATTTTTTCTACCTCACAGCTTACGCATCATTTTTTATTTATGTTGAAGGAAGTGCGGAATTTTGAGTAGGTGTAAAACATGCACCTTTTAGAGTGAATAAATATAGAGAAAGTGAGTTTTGAGAGATGTGTTATTTTACGTGAAAAATGTTTATTATAAATGTATGTGAACTTTAAATACGAAGGAAATTCATTCAATTACAGCATTAATGAAATGAAAAACACTGATAGAAAGGGCAAATGCTATCCGTGAATACTCGAATACTAGAAAATATTCAAGACTCGATATCTCAAATACAACGTAACTAGAAGGAATTCGAAAACCTCCAGTATCGCGCCATGATTAACAACAGATTCTGGATCAAAATACTCCAGAATAAGAAACTCGTATGAACCTAAAGTTTGATTCCACCAAATAAGAACAATTTCAACTACTGGAGAATGAACAAACAGTCTGTATGCTCGCTTAATGAAATTATTTTTGAAGCTTTGAATCACGTAACCGTCAATATACCAAAGTACCAATAATACGTACCAATGACATTATAAAATTATATTTTATATAATAAAGGATTTCATTAAACATAGATTCATAAGTATAATAAATAAAGTCCATTCGTAAATACGATAAGTAAGTACAATAAGGAAATTGATCCTAATAGAGCGCAACTAATTGAAATGAATAGAACAAATAATAAACTTTTTAATAGCGGATAATCCCTTGGTCCATCCTCCTAAAACACATTAGTTATGTTCCAGGTGTAGAATAAATTTACTAGGAGAATAATAAAAATAACTTTATGTCATATAATTTATCTAAAATATTTAGTAGGATAAGTAAAGTTTTAAAAGGGGATATAATGAAATAACTGAAGGGAAATAAATTTAATTGTTGTTATCAAGATAAAAGGAAACTAAGAAATTGGGATAATTTTCAGAAATCATATGGTTGATTTCATTTTAATGTAAATAATGTCTTAGGAGGCGGCTGATTTCTATTTTTAATTTGTTGCACCTTATTATAAATTTTTGTATTTTAATGCAAACCAATATTCAGCCCAATTCAGCGGAAACAATCAATTTCTACACTGAAAGTTTACTTACCGATAAGTTTCCTCACTAATCACTGTTTACTTACTGCAATATTACTTTCAATTTTCTTTAAATTCTCCCAGATATCTTGACTATTTAAACCAGGAGTGCGGAACCTTTAACCACACAATAACACTTACTGAATTCAAAATTTTTCTGCGAGCACTCAATCAAGAATATACTATATATACATATTTACATATCAATACATACATGCTTTTATGCATAAATAAGCAAAAATGTTCTCCTCACAGCAAATCGTAATTTTCCCTACAATTGGACAGTAGACGTGTGAGTCTGGAAAAGTCTGGAGAAATCTGGAGAGAACAAGGAGCAAGCAACCAATCCAGTAACATCGCTGAGCACTATATATTTGCTGTTAGTACTGTAATGGTATGGACTTGTTTCCGTCGGAAGGCCACACCGACCTTTATGCTGTCTCGGGCGGCACTATGACGACGCAAAGGTATCTAGACGAAATCTTTGACATGTAAGTCAGACTTTATGCATCTCCAGTCAATCCGAATTTTAGATTATGGACAATACGCTTGTCAACATAAAGCAAACATAGGGGAGGACTACCTTCAAAGCGAAGATATTGAACGTATGGACCATATTACCAGGTTCTAAATTCAGTCGAAAATGCTTGGTATGCCTTTGGGAAAGCTGCCTCACCGTCCACACTTTGCCATCACCCTCCAGAAATTACAAACTGCTTTTAAACATGAATGACAATCATTGTCCTCTGTCACCCCGGATCACTTGATTCAGGGGATGAATTTTTAAAAATATATTTATCTTAAAAAAAATATTGAAGGTTAATTTTTGATATTATTATTAAAACAATTTACAGTTTTTTTCCTGCTTTTTTAAAATTAATAAATTTGTGAGTAAAAGAAAATGAAAGAATTGATATCATCTTGATTACATAGAATTTGGAAAATAGTGAAAGCACAGAAGACGAATCTGTGTAGGAGCCATTAAGAAGACAAATATGTATAAAAGAAAACTACTCTGAAGTAACAACTTGCTAGATTATATAACGTATTTTTTACAGAAACTGCTCCAAATGAGCTATCTAGCTGAGGACAACGCATTCGCTGCGAGACATGCATCCTGATAGAAAATATCCAAATTAGTTATAAAAACTATTTTTTATTAATGCTCAGCTATGTAATTTTGAACTTTTTTTAATAAAAAGTTAGTCTTCCAAATAAGATTTCTATTACTATAACGCTATTTTAGAGATAATTATTGCATTTTCTAGATTATTAGAATTTTCTTTATTCCACACCACCTTCAGTTTTGTTTGAATCAAGAAAGTGAGATTCTACTGTATTATTAATTGTAATATATGGATTAATGTATTATATATATATGTGGCTTGGTACAAGAAGTGCCATTGCCAATTTTCGCACTGATTTCAATATGGTATTGACTTTAAAATCATCTATATTTTCAATACAAAATAAATCCAATGTAAAATTATATTTGACCTTTCAAAAATAACTGCATTATATGCAAATGTCATCGTAAAATATTGCTTTGTATAATAAATACTAAATACTAATGTTGACATTGGGAATAACGTTTAAAGTTTGTAGTGCAATAACGAACAATGTCAATATTATAGTTATATTTATAGTTGTATATAAGAACGAATAATGATCTATAGAATGAAACAATAGTTTACACAAGCATTCAGAAGATAGCATCATATGTGTGAATGTATCTATTTTTTAGATCACAAACTATTCAGAAAAAAAACATTTATAGAGATGGTAGAATACTCTCCGAAAATAACTAAATACCTCGAATACTAGAAAATGTTCGAGATTTCGATCGAATATCACGTCATAAATAACAGCAGGTTCTGGAATAAAAAAAAAATCAGGATACTCCAGAAGAAGAAATTCTAAAGTGCTTTGAAGAACATTTGTTTCAACCAAATGAAAACATTTTCGACTACAGAAAAAGATCATGCTGTATTCTCGCGTGAAAGAATTAGTATTTAATCACGACGCCGTCAACAATTTTTAAGAACAACTTTTCAGCACCGCAGGTTTAATTTGCCACAAAGAAACAGACTAAAACCGAACTGTATTCAAATGCTTGTTTCCTTAACCTTTTGTTTACGGGTGGGACAGCGTCAATACCACATGAGGAACCTCTCAAAAAGACAGGTATTTGACATACCCCATCCCAAACGATTCGATCCCCCTTTGCAGTCATTGGTTTCCGGTGGGACAGCGTGAATCCCAAACGAGGAACCTCTCGAAAAGACAGGTATTTGACATACCCTATCCAAAACAGTTTGATCCCACTTTGCAGGCATTGCCGCTCGGTTGGGCAGCGTCAATCCCAAACGAGGAACCTCTCAAAAAGACGGGTATTTGACATACCCTATCCCAAGCAGTTTGATCCCACTTTGCAGGCATTGGCGCTCGGTGGGACAGCGTCAATCCCAAACGAGGAATCTCTCAAAAAGACAGGTATTTGACATACCCTATCCCAAGCAGTTTTATCCCACTTTGCAGGCATTGGCGCTCGGTGGGACAGCGTCAATCCCAAACGAGGAACCTCTCAAAAAGACAGGTATTGGACATACCCTATCCCAAACAGTTTGATCTCCCTTTGCAGGCATTGGCGCCCGGTGGGACAGCGTCAATCCCAAACGAGGAACCTCTCAAAAAGACTGGTATTTGACATACCCTATCCCAAACAGTTTGATCTCCCTTTGCAGGCATTGGCGCCCGGTGGGACAGCGTCAATCCCAAACGAGGAACCTCTCAAAAAGACAGGTATTTGACATACCCTATCCCAAACAGTTCGGTCCCCCTTTGCAGCATTGGCACCCGTAAGCAAAAGGCTAAATAAAATTCTGCAGTAGGTGAGAAATGCTTATAATTACTCAATTATCGTAGTTAAAGGTATCAAAAATTTAAAAAAATGCACTGTAATTAACCGCTGAAAAGGTAGTCACATTTCAGAAAATAAATTTACATTCCAAGCACCTATAAATTTAATTTCATTCACAACGAAAACTAATATACATGTTTAAAATTCTATCAATAATTTAAAACCTTTGCCCTAACAATGACAGTTTCTCATATTTCCACCCTTCCCCTTGAACATGCGTGTTGCACGAATGCGCAACAGGCATATTTTTGTTCGACAAATGAAAAGACAAGCAAAATCCACTTCCTTCTGTTGAGGCGAATTCGGATTATTGCGGGTGTATTCGAATCACGTAACATCGAAGAAAGGGGAGAATTCGAATTAAAAAGATGCTGCGCTCCGAAATTTCGTGACCTGGAGGAGAGATAAAGGACGTTGGCTTTATGGTGACTTTCGATTACACTGGATAACGTTATTACGTCAGAAAGAAAGCATGGTGTACATTTTTTTATCTGGAAGAGGTATCTTAGGCACTCGATTGATTTTATGAAACGAAACGTGAAATACAGAATAGAATTTAGAAAAAAGAAACATACTTCTCGTGGTTTGTAAACGAAATATTTTCTTTGCAATACAGGGTACAGTGGAATTCCAATGAAAACAGGACAGTTTGTGATTCAAAAAATACAATTATCAGTATACAGGGTGTCCCAAAAAGATTGAAACGCGCTTTAATTCTTTACCTGTTGGCGATAAGTGGGCAATGTAAATGGCAAAAATGTTTAAAGTAAAGTAGGAAATAAGACTACGTTAATTAGATAGTTCTTCCATTAATTTTCAAAAAGTTACATTTTTTATTTTTATATGACCCCCTTAGGCAAATTGGGTCAATCAGAAAATTTTATTTTTAATGCAACAAGATCATTAAAAAAAATCGCTTATCTGTATCTTTAAAATCAACTGAATTATGATAAAGAAAAAAATCTGACTTATGCCACTTTTCCGTACCATGTGAAAGGTTGTTTCATCAGTGAAAATGGAGATCATAAACAAACTGACGATGGAAATTGTTTAGATCAAAAATACGTTAATACGTGTCAGCATTTTTTATCACAAATGCATCTAAATAAAGTATTACACAGACACGTTCTCGTTAGATCACCGAAGTCAAGCAGCATCGGGCGCGGTTAGTACTTGGTGGGTGACCACCTCGGAACACCGCGTGCTGTTGGCCATCTCGGGTGCGGTATCCCCGTGGTTTGCGCACTAGATTTGCACGCTACCACAAATGCCGCCGTGTTCATGCGGAGTACGATCACGTTAAACATGTGGGTCCGTAAGTCCTTCCGAGAGGTTGGTGTAGGGGAAGGAGGGTACGGTCCCTGTGGATGCCTCCCCCACTGGGTTCCGGTCTAAATTGGGTGCCACTTCCCGGCCGTCCAAACAGTTACCTTACACCTTTCTGGTAGGTCGGACGGTCTGGGTCTCAACAACAACAACAGACGGAGATCATATAGAGCAGTGGTACTCACTAGGTCTCCTATGTCTCCTATGTATTGTCATCCAGTTTTATCATTTTTGTCATATCCCACAAATTTACATTACTAATTTGATATAGGGTTCACATTCACAATGTTCAATTTTGAATTAAATATAACTTTAAAACTAACAATTAAATATAATTTTAAAATCTTAATGTTAAAGATACAGATATGCGGTTTTTTTAATCTTGTTGCATTAGAAATAAAAATTTTCTAATTGACTAAATATGTCTAAGGAGGTCGTATAAAAATTTAAAAAGTGTAACTTTTTGAAAATGAATGGGAGGACTATTTCATTAATTAGTCTTATTTCCTACCTTACTTTCAACATATTTGCAATTTACAGTGCCCACTTATCTCCAACAGGGGAATTAAAGAGCGTTTCAATCTTTTGGGGACACCCTGTATAGCATAATTATTTTTAGGACCTTAGATTAAGAAAATACCTTTTATTCGAAGGAAAATTTAAAAACAATTAGTGAACTAAGCGATTAGTCTAACTAAACGATTAGTGAAACATATCCAATAGATTTGAACCACTTTTGAACTAATAATAACAAATCTGATGTGGTCTACACATAACTTTAGCTACATTATGCAATGACTTTACTTCTTTCACGGAAAAATTATGATGTAAAGGATTCACAGCATACTGTTTTTGGCATTGATTTAATACCATATGAATTGAAATTAGACGATTTTGCCAACTTATTAAGTTCACGCAGGATAATGAGATTCGAACGAATTAGATCTACGAGAATGATGTTAACAGAGTTGCTGCTTAATATTGAATATGCAAAGTGAACCTACTTGATGATACCTACTGCATTTTTATATTATTTATGTAATTTTTTTATGAATAGATTTGAAAAACGGACAATATCAGAAGGACAGTTCGTGCTCACGTTCTACAGTTGCATCATTCGCTCTCTAGAAAATAACACTGGAGTGTAGCTCATCTCGACTCTATTTTTGAGTAACTTGTATTTTTTTCTCTTTTTTGCAAAAATTTTACAAGAAAAAATTTGTGACTCCCCCCCCCCCCCCCCATGATAGGGACTTATGACGCCATGAATTCAAAAATTGTATCAGAACTATTTTTCACTTAAATGGTTAAAACTGTTTCGTGATCATTGAGCCATAAATAATACCTTTTATGTATATTTATGTCACATTTCGAGATGTTAGGAAAATATTATTGTTAACAATTTACAATTATTTTATACAATTGTTAAGAAAATATAAAATTTCGTAGTTTTTCGTTTGAATTTCAAAGAGTTCGATTTTCCGTATTATTTGTTGCTCTATGTTCATTTTTTCATATGTGATATTATACGATAAATTTGTTAACATCCTTCTCATAGATTTAGTTCATTCCATTCACGAATGAAGATACATGCATTTTGACTCCTGACAATTTGCTAGTAGCCATTTATATTTAAGAAAAGCACTTCTCTCTGTTTGTCTGTAACGCGTGTCGATAAATTTGGCGAACTTGGTCAATAATTTAACGAAACATTTCCAACCGGGCGGTATTTCATCCCCAGATTGATGAAAATATCGTCAAAATTGAAAAAATGACACTAAATTAAAGAAACTGACGCCAAATTGAGTATTAATTCATTATTAAAATATTTTAATATATGGACTATATTGTTTATTGTGGATACTATCAATATTGATAATTGTTAATTTAGAGTTGGGTGTAATATACGTTAACTGGGTACTTCGAAATAGTTTTACATGTTGCCATCCGGAAAAGAGGCAAAGTCAAAAAATTCATATTCGGCAAATTCGGCAACGTTAAATACATTTTGCCGTTGATCTTATACATCATTTTTTTTTCACTGTGAAAGAAGAGTATAATTATTGCATGTATTATATAAAGTCATGTGCTGCGTACGGTTTTTCTGTGTATAGATCAGTGGCGTAGAGCCCATTGAGGCTCAAAAGCAGAGTCTCCCCAGTTTAAAATCTAATTTAAAGATAATTTCATTCATTATACTTTTTTAAATAACTTTGCGAATACATATCTCTTTTTTTAGAAATCTGTCACACTTTACTTACTTACAATGAGACGCTTCAGAGTATTTTCCCCATTAAAACGCATATCTAGAAGCTGAAATCATCTACATTTTATGTTGTTCTGAAAGAAGCATAACATTAGAAACGCCCAATTGTTAAACTCCGCCCTCCCTGATAAGCTAGAACTAAAGGCTAGCTTCTAGGAAGGTGGGGGCTATATCTTTCCCCATTTTCAACCATTTCTAATCAGCGTAGTGATAGACAATAATTGGGTATGGCATGTGACGTTTCATGAATGGAAATTTCTTGGGCAAAGCTAATGGATCCGCCATTTTGGGTCAAACATGGTTCTATTAATTAATCTTCTCAGAGAAAAGTCATACGTAATACTAAAAAATATGAGGCATTTTCCATGGATAGCATGACATTCACCTAAATTTAAACAATATCAAGACGAATAAACACACTAACTATGATTACCTTTAAACTTAAGTAGTTTGTGAAGTCGCAGCAACAATATGGCGAAGCATCGGTTTGCGTATTTGGGAGTTTTTGAAAGTAAAAATCTGATTTCCCTTTAAAAATTACGTTACACGAGAATCTTACTTAAATAAAAGCCATTGATAATTTTTAGCGGATTTTTAGCATATTGGGGTTAAGATATTTTTAAGTTTTCAAAGTATAGTATTTGTAAATAATTAATATACAAAATTGCTTAAGGGCATTGTTTACTACAGTGATTTTCAACTAAGCATATGTTCCAGATATATTTCACATCCATTTTTAGTGCAAATTTCCGTTGAATTGCTTGTTAGCTCTAGCTGTTTATGTTTACCAAACTCGTATATATTTTTTCTATCACTTGCTAATAATATTCTAATATATTTCTACTTCATACATGGGAACTTGTAAAACTTTTTCCAGGGGGGAGGGGGGGAAACTCAAGCACATACTGTACAACATCAACTGTTTTGATGCTCGCCTTTGTTATATTGAATGTCCAAGGGGGAGTGTGACCCTTGTAAAACTTTTTTTTCAAGGCGGGAGGGGGGCAAACTCAAGCACATGCTGTACAACATCAACTATTTTGATGTTCGACTTTATTATTTTGAATGTCCAAGGGTGAGTGTGATCCCCTCCCCCCAATTTACCTCTCCTATGGGCGACCATGACTTCATATTTTATATTATGATTGTAAAAGTTAATCTAATTTAGAAATAAGAAAACATTTAAAATGTTATATATTGTATGTATTCATTTTATATAGGTAACATTTTAAAATCTCATACATTTCATCGACTCTTTGTATTTTTATGTAAAATTATTTTATTTTATTCGCCAATAAATAAAACTTATTGAAATAAAACTTTTGAAATTGCGAATTCCAATATAAATTTCACTTGTAACACCAAATTTTCAGCCTCCCCAGTCAAAAATCTCACGCTACATTATTGGTATAGATAACTTATTAGTAATGCATCAAGTTTCATGTGATATATTATACTCTTCTTTGTTGCAATCTATATTACTGTAACATCAAATGATTTATTTTTCTATGTAACGAATCATATTTGTTGCCTTAATCTGATTTCTAATTTTAAAAAGAATCTGGCGTGGCATGCAAAACTGACGATCATTTTTGAAAACAGCATCAATGCATCATTTAAAATCACTTATTCTTTTTAAAACATCGAGAATATTTTTTCTTCAAAATACAGGTCATTATTTATTTATTAATAGTAAAGGTTCTGATTATTTTAATGATTTCTTTAAATATCCATTCCCATGTTGGAGATCTTCGAATATTTAATTGCATTTAAAATAAAAATTTCTGAGAGTGCAATTAATAACCGATTGCAGCAATCGTACCACATAATTTATAAATACTTCATTCATTGGTGAGATATCGCGTATTCAAAAACACACGCACACACAAAGATCACTGAAAAAACGTTCGATTCGAGTTCAAAGATGCTTAAACAGTGCTCGTCCGACCATGTCGCAATATTTTCCCTATAACAGTGGTGCAATGGGCAATGTATGCAGGGTCAGGAAAAAAAATATTTCTAATTATTTTTTAGATTCAAAGTTCACTCAAAAAGTACATAAAGTTTTGTTCAGATAATCTAACTAAACGGTATCAGGTTGAATGGGACCTTGTTGCACATGCGTACCTAAGGGGTTTTTTTCTATACGTCTGAAAAGGGAAGCTTGTAGTTTAGTTTCGGTTAAATAAAAAGTTTGAAAATGAATGTACAGGAACTTAATGTTAATGAATTTATTTTTCATTCTTTCAGAAAATAAATAGAAAGCATATTCAGAATAAACAGTTTTTTTTTCACTTACCCTTTATTTTTAAGCTGCAAACAGTGCAATTTAGGAAATAATTCTAAATATTGCTCCTTGAAAGATTTTTATAAAGTAAATGATTTTTAAATCGCTCAAGGTGCAATTTAAAAATTATTAATATTATTTTTAAATATTTAAAAAGAAAATTAGTTACTTAGGGACAGATATCATACAGAATATTGTTGATTCATGTCAAGAGATACCGAAAACGTATAATATAATTCACCCATATTATGAAAAGTAACTCTACAATGAATAATATGAAAGGTCAGAATCAAATTATGGAACATTAATTTCGCTTCCATTCCTTTTCTTACATACAAAGTATAATGTATAAGGAAAGTATGGTAAAGTGGGCAAAAATTCTACTCCGAGTTTTAGACGGAAGAGCAAGTTTTAAGCATCCCTGAACTCGAATCGAATCGTTTTGAGGTGATGTCTGTCTCTGTGTGTGTATGTGTGTGTGTGTGGAGGGGGGGGGGGTATTTTAGTATGTATGTTGATATGAAAAGCAATCAAATGTTCGGAAGCAATCAACACCCCATTTCCCAATTTTCAAATGAATTTTTGAAAAAGTCATTAGAAAATAAGTACCTTCAATAATGATAAGCAAATAATCATTTTATTCGCAATTATTTTCATTAGAAAGTGAATTCAACCGTTCTCGAGATATTGCACGTTTTTTAAGTGAATTGATTAAAAAAGTTACATATAATTGAAAAAATTAATATCATCCAATATATTTTTCCATATGCAATATTTGTCAACAAAACTGTTCGCATCATTTTCGTGAATCAAGTTTGTCTCATGCACCTGGGTAGTTAATTTTTGTAATAGTTGTGTGTTTTCAAATCAAAGAATTCGTCAGTTAATTCCAGAGATATGAATTAAATAAAAAAGCTCAATTTTAATTTACGTAGTGTTAATCCAATGCCAAAATCATTGTTCCGTGGATTTTGTACATCAATATTTCACTGTGAAAGAAGTGAAACCATTGCATTATGTAAAGAAAGTATTGTGCTGTCCGCATAAGGTTTATTTTATCTTGCAAAAAATACAATTTAAAATATTATTGAAAAAGATTGCACTATTAAAATTTTTTATAATTTAATTTTTTTTTTATTATAAGCCGAGATTATAGAACCCGAGTTGACTAGAACATATACAGACGGGCCACAGATCAATAATGCTGCAGAAGCTGGAGAGTACTGCAAGATGTTTTCTCAATATATCCCTGTCGGGGTATATATGTTTAATTTTGATGCAGAAATCTATGCCCTCTTTTTGGATGCTAATGACCTTAAGTTTAGAATTAACTCTTTTTTTTCAAAAGTTGTCGTACTGGTGTGGACTCCAGAGCAGCCTTTCATGCTGTTTCAAAATTTAATCTTATCGTGACATCGACCATAACTGAAATAAAGCAAATTCTGGATTTTCTTAGAAGTATAAACAAATCTATAGTGTTTCAGTGACTTCCATCACATGTCGAAATCGACGGTAATGAGTCAGCTGACGTTTTTGCAAAAACAGGTACCCTATAATTTATTTTGCCCAAAAACATGTTTCACTGGAGTCATGCAAGAAACTATTTTATAGCAAAATTATGGAGAATTGTAAAATAGACCTGTAAATTAAATCAAGAGGCAAAGTTGGGGGAATATCCAAGATAACTTGAAGGCGTTAAACAGCCAACCTGCAGAGAGGCAGCGACCAATTTTAGATTGAAAACGAGCCATGATCGTCTGGCCTAACACCTTAATAAGATAGGAATTCTCCCAACGAATATGTGCACCATTTGTAGTGCTTATGTTACGAATTCAAGTCACCTTTCAGTGTTCCTGGGTTTAGATAAGGATTCCCAGCAGCAAGGTGATGTTTGCAGACTGTATTGGAAAGCTAGAAATTATATGAGGAACTGGCCTTGAGGTCGCGACCCCTTCTTTTACCTCATTTCATTAGACTTTGTGCTTGTCTAATTTGTAATATTCTTGTTTTGTGCTTAGTTTGTTTATTTGTTTTCTACCTTTGTACCACTGTGAGATGCCAGTTACGTAATGAATTGATATGCAATAAAAACATATGTAACAACATTTTTTTAAATACTTCAAGTGCAATTAAAAAAATTATTAAAATTATTTTAAAATATTTTTTAAAAGAAATATTAGTTACTTAGGCAAAGAAAACATTCATAATATTGTTGGGTTCAGGTTCAGAAATACCAGTCAATCTTCTAAGAACTTATAATAAAAGAGTTTAAATTTTTACTATAAAACTGCCCACACAGTAAACTAATCTTATTATCTAATGGCCTAATGATAACTGGAAACCCTTCATCAAACATTCCGGCATTTTTCTCGCCATACTATCCTTCCTTTTGAACTTGTGTAGCATGAAAGCGCAACAGGCATATTCTTGTTCGGCAAATGTAGCTGCACGCGATACAATCCACGTTTCGTAGCAGCGAATTCGGATTATAACGGGTATATTCGAATCACGTAACATCGGAGAAAAGGTGGAATTCGAATTAAAAAGGTGCTGCTTTCACCGAAATGCCGTGACCTGGAAGAAAGATAAGGAAAAAAGTTGGCTTTCCGGTGGCTTTCGATTATGCTGGATAACTATATTAAGTCAAAAAGAAAGTGTCTCACGAACTTTTGTATCTGGAAGG
Source organism: Amaurobius ferox (assembly GCA_951213105.1). NCBI lineage: Eukaryota > Metazoa > Arthropoda > Arachnida > Araneae > Amaurobiidae > Amaurobius > Amaurobius ferox. The sequence continues at coordinate 137,930,817 of OX578137.1, forward strand.
AAGTGTATGTATCATCTGTTTAATTTTTTGTAGAGAAATATAAAATTGGAATTGATATAAATTTGTCAAGAATTTTCTTTGCGAAAGTTTGTAAACAAATTACTTTGCAGAGTTCCCTTCAACAATAATAGCGCGCAATTCCTTCCCAGTAGCTCAACGGTAGCGCGTTGGCTGGCCAGTAAGAAAATCCGTTGATCGTTCTCGGTTGGGGCAGCAAGACCCTTTACAATGGCGCCCAACCAAATATACCCTGTAGGTTAGTGCGAAGATGTGGAAGGTATGAAAGTGACCCTAGGACAACTAACACGGATTCAGTGGACTCTGGTAAATTGAGCGCCGATTTCAAATCAGGGGGTTAACGACCACGCAGGGAGCTAACCTGGAGAATAAAAGTAGCAGCAAGTGACTAACCTAATGTAAAAATAGCAGGAGGTGGTCAGTCAGATTTATCAGTTGCACAGGAATCTGACATTAGTGGTACAACTGTAGAGCGATAACGGTAGAGCGTCGGTTAGCCAGTACGAAGATCCGTACGTCGATTCTCGGTTGGGCAGCAAGGTTCTCTGCAACTTTCTTTACAATTCATGCTATACATTGTTGAAGACCCAGACCGTCCGACTCATCCTGAGGACTTGAGCATCTATTTGGACGGTCGGATACTATACATTGTGTCATTTTTTAAGGAATTCGTGTCTCTTACAGAAATCGAATTACCTATCTCTTCCTGGCCCAACGACACTATGTTCCTGTGCAGAGTATACATTCACTCCAATTCATAAACTAATCGGTGATTTTTTTTCAAAATTTGGTAGGTAAGTTGATTGATCTTTAACCTGGTGTTAATTAGATTTTACCGCAATTCGGAGAAAAACGTGCTCCCTTTAGATTTTATCACAGTGCATGAGAAATAAAGCGTAAAATATAACCCGCAAAACTGTAAAAATTTGGAATAAAATACAAAACATGCTTCAATGGATTAATTAAATAATTTTATCTACTTAATTTTTGAAGGAAAAGATCAACTCTTTTACTCTAGGATGAGCCGTTTTTGAAATATTTCAGATTTTTTTTTTTAATTTTTGCCACGCCGCTGTTTTAAAAAACGTAAAGTTGCTAAATGAAAGCCAGAAATTTAATTTAAACTGAAAATTCGGTGCCATGTCAAATAAATGCCCGTATCATTTTGTGAAATTAAATCGAATTCTGTGCATTATGATTAACAGAAAACTGAAAAGAATGCATCTGTCGAGAAAGTTATGTTCTGCACACGTCAGATTCTTTTCATTCTGATAAATATTTTTATGCGAGAGGAACTGCACACTATGGAATAGTCCAAATAGTTGCTCTTAGTCCTTTGGACGAGTCGGACGGTCTGGGTCTTCAACACTATGGAATATAAATACATGTGAAAGTCAAGTAGAGACAGGTACCCCAGATATTTTTTAAATACAGTCGGCCCCACTTAATCGGGTGACGGATGATTACTTACATGCCTCACTTATATGCGTAGAAAATTATAGAACAAAAACGTACCCCATAGGGTAAATGTTATAACATACCCGTTTAAGAGCATAGCAATCCAATTTAATTGCATAAAAACTGAAACACCTGTTTAGTAAATTTGAGTTTCGCTGTTGGAAAGCCAGGGAGAAAAAGCCATAAATCGCCAAACTTGTCAACCTCTTTTACATGTAATTCAAAACGTAATAAACAATAAGAATGTATTACGTATGTAGTAATAAATTACTACTATTATTATATAAATTGTTATAATTATTTCATTTTCATAATACGAGTATTTAAAGTACATAATCAAGAGAGGTATTAATAATATTAATCTGTGTACCCCTCTTAATCGTATAGAATAGAGTGGAACCAAGTGCATGCAATTAAGCGGAACCAACTGTATAAACCACTTGTACGGAATCAACTACAACACTATTCCATAAAAGATATTTCATTCCAAACACGTAAAACGGTTTGGGTGGAATTAAAATGGTACTGCAGCCCGACTTTTCGTGACCAGAAGACAGATTAAAGGAAGGTGCTGTCTTTCCAGTGTCTTCGGAATATGCTGTGGATAACATTATTCTGTCAAAAAAGGAAAGGGAAAGAAAAAAGAAAAGCTTAAATTTTCGAGTCTTGAAGGAGGTTTGGGTAATTCATTGGTGTTTACGCAGGAAAATATATAGAAAACCGGATTCGGTAAAACATGTGGAATTGAGAAATTTATCACCGCAAAATTTTGAAATTAAAAAGTTGCACTTAAGTAAATTATCATGATTATGTAATTACCTCCAAAAATGATAATGTATTGGAAAATAATAGTATGTCAACAAGGTAAAAAATTATAATTTTTTTTTTAAATGATAACCAGGTTTTAAAATTCCCTGAGATTGAATTATTATTGTCTGCATGAAAGTCTATAAGCGTGATATCAATTGATTTTTGAAAGAAATATTCATAATTCTACTCAAATTTTTCTGTATTTCATTAAAAAATATTCTAAATAGAGTGGCGGCTGGTGGGGTGATGCAGGATAAGCTCTGCTTAACTTAAAGTTATCGCATTATTATTATTATTATTATTATTATTATTATTATTATTATTATTTGGCACATTTTTCTACTCGTTTGGCTATTTTTAGATAATATTTGACTACACTTATAACAGTAGCGTGATGTGTTTTGATGATATTCGTTGTCGAGGAGGAGGGAGAATCCCGCCGCTAAATCTGCTTCATCCATTCCTGAAGTCACGAGCCGCCACTGAAATCGATATTCAAACATAATTTTGTTGCTATACAAAAAAAATCTGATGTGGGCAACACATGACTTTCCTTATATAATGTAATGAATTTACTACTTTTACAGTAAAAAAATAGGTTTTACTTATAGTAGATACTAATATTCTTTCCAAGACATTGAATTTTCGACAATTAGTCGTCATTTTCATTGACTTAGCGTCATTTTCATCCATTTGGCGAGATTTTCGTTAATTTTGCAACATTTCAAAAAGTCGCCAAGTTGGCGACATTCCGCCAAATTCGTCCCCAAAATCTCGCCAAGCGTTAGGCACTAAGAAATAAGTTATTCTTACAACAGATAAATGACTATTGGCGTTCAAATACAAAAGTATTACTCAGAGTATCTTTTTTCATGAATGGAACGAGCTAGATCCACGAAAATGATGTCACCCAATTTATCACATGGTATTCAAAAGTGAACATGTTTATCAATAGGAAATATATATATTTTTATATGACTTTTTGATATTTTTTTTTTTAAAAATGTACAATATCTCGAGAACGGTTCGTGTTAGCGTTCTAAAATTTATGTCAATCGTTTTCTAATAAAAAATCACATAAGAAATGTCAATTTGCGTAACTTTATTAGTGGTTTTGATTTTTTGACGATTTTTTCAAAATTTCATTCGAAAATTTAGGGGGGTTTTGAACATTCGATTGCGTATAAAAACAATAGGCTTCCAGTGTTTACGGATTGTGATTTTTGTACCAAATTTGGTTCAAATCGGTCCATTCGTTCGTCAGTTATCGTCTCCACAGACCCACTGACACACACACACACATACTTTCACACACACACACACACACACAGACAGACATCACTTCAAAAATGTTTGATTCGTGATCAGGGATGCTTGAAACGTGTTCTTCCGTTGAAAACTCGAATTCGAATTTTGGACCCCGTCACAATACTTTCCTTATACATTATGTATATAAGGAAAGTAAAAAAATTAAATGTACGCATTATAAGCACATGAAGATGAAACTGAAATAGCTGGTCTAGTGTCACACAATACATTCAAGTTTTTCTTGCCGCGAGTATGATTTCTATAGTAAAGGATTTGCTTTAAATATCCATTACACTCGCGGCAAACCTAACTTGACACTGAACGGTGCAGAGTCAACTTCGACAATAAGAGCTTGCAATTTTGTTCCAGTAGCTAAACGGTAGAGTGTCGGCTGGCCAGTTCGGAGATCCAAGTTTCGGTTCCCGGTTGGGACAGCAAGGATCTTTACAATGGCGCCCGAACAAATCAATCCTATAGATTACTGCAAAGATGTCGGAGGTCTGAAGACCCCAGACCGTGCGACTCACATATTGGGTTTAGAGTAGCTATCTGCACGGCCGGGAAAGGATACCTCCTGCATTCAGGAGGCACCCAAGGCCTCCTTGTCGGAGGTCTGAAAGTGACCCTAGTATGACTAGCACGGATTCAGTGGACTCTGGAATATGGAGCTCTGATTTCAGATTAGGAGGACAACGACCACGCGGGATACAAACCTAGTAAAAAATAGTGGTATCAGGAGGCTAAAATGAGATAAAAGTAGAAGGATGTGGTCAGTCAGATTGTTTCAGTTGCACGCCGATCTGACATTAGAGAGTGCAGAGTTCACTTCGACGATAAAAGCTTGCAATTCCATTCAAGTAGCTCAACGGTAAAGCGCCGGCTGGTCAGTTCGGAGATCCAGGGTTCAATTCCCGGTTGGGGCAGCAAGGTTCTTTACAAAGAGTATAGAAAAAACAATTGTAGACCTTCACTAAGATATATCCGGCCGTCCAAATGATTACCTTACACCTTTCTGGTAGGTCGGACGGTCTGGGTCTCAAACTAAGTAATATAGTTCATGTATTTAATGCAATACGTACTTAAAAACTAAAAATTTACTGTATTTAAGTGGTGGTTTGGGTTTACTTCCGCAGATTTCTTGAGACAAAATTCAAAATTGTAATAATTTTATTTTTTCATAATTAAATAATAAATGGATATTAAAAATAAAATTAAAAATAAAATTAAAATTAAAATTAAAAATAAAATTGGGATAAAAATGGATATTAAATATTAAAAATGAATTCTGTTGCTAAGGAAACCATCTAGTCAATATACGTATAATTTTTTATTGAAATATGAGAAACTATGACTATAATTTTTAATTTTAATCATAGGAATCGATTAATTCGAACTCAAGTAATTACAGAAAATTTTGAAATTTAAATTATTAATAGCGTTTAAGGATATATATCTTAGCGAAAGTTTTTGTCTTACCTAAACAAGGAAACCCCTACCGCCTGTCTTTTATCCGTAACTGCGTCATGAATAAAAATGTTTTATACAAAGAGTTTTTAGATTGTATGGAAGTTTTATGCCTAATGTAGATGGTAGATGATACTTCTATAACAGAGATTCACAGTCAATGATTAAAGCACAAAAGCAGAACCTGCATCATGAATAAAATATTTTATGCAAATGAAGAGTTTCTAGATTGTATGAAAATTTCATGCCTAATGTGGAAAGTAGATGATACTTCAATAACAGAGATATGCGGTTAGTGATTAAAGCACAAAAGCAGAGACTGCATCATGAATAAAAATGTTTTATGCAAAGAGTTTTTAGATTGTATGAAAGTTTTATACCCAATGTAGATTTCAGATGATACTTCAATAACAGAGATGCACAGTCAATGATTTAAACGCAAAAGCAAAGACTGCATCACGAATAAAATCTTTTCTGCAAATGAACAGTTTTTAGATTGTATGAAAGTTTAATGCCTAATGTGAATGGTAGATAATACTTCAATAACAGAGATGCACAGTCAATGATTGAAGCACAAAAGCAGAGATTACATCATGAATAAAAATAATATATGCAAATGAAGACTTTTTAGATTGTATGAAAGTTTTATGCCTAATGTGGATGGTAGAGGATACTTCAATAACAGAGATGCACAGTCAATAATTAAAACACAAAAGCAGAAGAGACTGATTTTCATTCAAAAAGACAAGAAATCCATACTTTTATAAATATTTTCAAAAACATGCTTTAAAGAGGCACAGATAGCGTTTTCTTCTATGAATAGGTGAGTTTTAAATGTTCAAAAGTTTTGATAGTTCAAAAGACTGACATTGCTATAATTTATGCAAAAACCACATATGACCTTTGAGAAAAGCGCATCTTTTGAGAAGCCCTCCCATCTATGCTAACACGTCTGGAATATAGGAAACTAGAACTTTCCTTAGCTTTCACCGCGTACTGATGAATATTTCAATCAATAGCTTGGCTAACAACAGTTTCCGACTTCAACATACCACTAACTTAATGTTCATACCGATCAACAAGGATTACTTCAAAGTCATATTTGACTCCAGAGTCTAGACTATTGAATACTGATCTACCACCGACTGACTCCTATTTTACTCCCATATAACTAACTCCCCTCTGAATCCCATCCCAATGTGTCATGTCAAACCCTTACATATTCCTTACTTGCGCACTCCAGATTATTTACATCACCGGGATCATGTTTGCATATGCAAATTTCTTGGATATGCAAATTCGTCGGAAAGCGAATTTGCATGAAAAATCGTACAAGAAAAACACCGCGATTCACTCCCGAGACGAGATGAGTCATTCTCAATGAATTTATGTCTTGAACTTCGCTCAGGAGAAGCTTGAATCACGATGTTTTATTTACGTTTTACCAGCACTGTCAAATTCTCTTATTGTCAGCTTCCATGCAGGATAGTTTGAAATTAGATCCCAAAACTATGATCAACTTATTTAGACAACCAAACACTATGACCAACTCATTTTAGACAACCAAAAAACATTGAAAAACATTTCCCTTTAATCTCATTTTTCTGTAAAACACACTATTCTGCAATATGTTTTGAATTAGTTAGCAACTGATATAAATTCAATAATCATACTCCCTTTCCGGAAGAAGTCATCCGGCGTTAAAACAGATATTGCACCTCCGCATGCATAATTTTTAGCATGCCCTGAATTTAAATCCACTTTTATGAAAGTAACTGCAGCTAAAGTAAGAGAACTGTGGTATCTTGCAAGAAAAAAGTCAAACGAACTTCGGATAGGAAGTTATTACGCTTCAATTTTTCAAGTTCTATGAATAACGAATGAGGTGATATAAATTTCCATTAAAGTTTGTATGTCTGGGATAAAAAACAGAATTTCAGTCAGATTGTGAATTGTCTTGTTTGATAGATTTTATTTTCCTTTTAACGAACGTTATATAACATTAAATCCTTTCTAAAATAAAATATTGTCGTGACCTGCGTTTCCGCAATTTAATTAATAATCCTTTGAAATATGTCCTCTGTTCTAAATTCTAAACTGTCAGTTCACTTCGCACGCCTAAAAAGTTTCACTTTCGATTTCCATTGCTAATGAATTATATTCTGTAAATAAATTTTCGATTCTTGCTATTTTTTTCTTTATCAAATCGATTAATCAAATATTTCGATAGCTGATGATCAGAAAACTTGATCTAACTTGTTTGACAGCGTGACAGACAAATTTTGGTGTTGCTTTGAGTCTGAGAAACGCCATGATTTCGATGAGTTGGCGGATCCTCGTTTACATGTCATTCAAGTTGTTCCCATTGGACTAGATTAGGCTCATAAATATGCAGGCTGGTACAACAGCGGCTATCTTTACTCTCAGTTAAAGCGATGGCTGTACATATCGAAAAAAGAGGGGGGTTACTTTCAGTGTTTCTTTCAGGCATACCTCCGGGGGGGCGTAGCCTCTCTCGGAGACGAATATTCGCCCCCTCGGACACATTTCATGTTAACTTAGTTTCTATTTATGTGACAGCATTTATGTATATTTATATAGGACAAATAGAAAATTTGCCCCCCCCCCTAAAATTTCATTCGCCCTTCCGGCCAAAAAGTCCTGAAGGAAATGTTGGTTACTTTATCGTTCTTTTATCAGGATCACGAATAAATCTAAATATTCTGGAATTCTTTTTGAATGATTGGTACTATTTTTTGGCAGACGAAGAGCCCATTTCGCAGATAAATTGCTTATCAAATACCAGCTATGTAGTATGCGCAGGCAGACGACAACTGACCGAACCAGTTGGAATAAAAATGTCGGTTGCTTCAGCCTCTTTATTTAGTAACCTTAAGATTTGGGATGAGTGAAAATCTTTTCTGTAATCTCACAGTAAAGAGGAAGAGCGAAAGAAAGAAAGGATGTTAAGGAAAGGCTTGGAAAATTCTCTTTTGGTGTGTTTGATCAGTCAGTTGAAACGACAGCTCACTGTAAAATTTCATATGTAGATACACTATGGTTGATATAAATGCTATTAAAATAGTATATATTGATTCAAACAATCCCAATCCATCCACGTCACTGACATGAATGACCTGCTGTCAAATTAAAAAATTATTTTTTTAATTTTTATTTCAATTGTTAGTCTAACTTTTGCGAACGAAATTGCATAAAAATACATTTTTCATTCTAATAATAATTATGTCACAAGTGTAATAAACAGTAGGGAATTTGAATATATGAGAATGTCAACTGAAGACTCAACTTAAAAGCGTGATTTGATTGATTTATTCCTTGCGAACGTTTTCCACACAGTTGCTGATCTTGAAAACTTATGAGAGAGAGTAGTTCGACTGCTTAAACAAGGGCCAGAATATGATCATGCTTCCAAAGGGATCTGACTTTTTTGGTGACATTTGGATATTTACACTGTGTTTATGACGCACACTATGAACAAAACATAAAATTTGTAAAGAACCTCGTTGCCCCAACCGGGAATCGAACCCCGGATCTTCGAACTAGCCTGCCGATGCTCTACCGCTGAGCTATTGGGACAAAATTGCAATCTGTTATTGTCGAAGTGGACTTTGCATGTTCCACTCTGTAATGTCAGATTGGTGCGTAACGGACAATCTGAGTGACCACTTCCTGCTATTTTTACCTCAAGTTAGCCTCCTGATGCTATTTTATCCTCCGGGTAAGCTTCCTGGGAGGTCGATATCCTCTCGATTTGAAATCCACGTTCCATATCCCAGTGTCAGCTGAATCCGTATTAGTCGTACTAGGATCGCTTTCAAACCTCAGACATATTTGCACTAATCTACAGGGTTGATCTGTTTGGGCGCCATTGTAAAGAATCTTGCTGTCGCGACTGGGAATCGAACCTTGGATGTTGGAACTGGCCAGCCGATGCTCTACCGTTGAGGAGTTACTGAGACGAAATTGCAAGCTCTTACTCTTGAAGTGGACTCTTCAGCTTATCACGCAGATTTTTACAATCGAGTTTATAATGTAATATCATGGCTGAACACTGGTGAACATCGCATGTACTCGGCTATGGGAGGGCACTCAAAAGCTTGTGAATAACTAAAGCAGATGTTTCAGAAAAATTTAAAGAGTTATCGATATAGCTCTATACAACGCATTTTTAATTCCATAATAAAACAAAATTATAAATTAAAATAAGAACATATTTATTCTACGATAATTAGTTATATCGATACACACAATCGCGAAAATTCCATCTAAATATAGAACCCTAATTTATCTCCGTGGATTCTTAAGGCGCAGATCATCAATACCTAATTTATATTTTATTTTTCTGGGCTATTAACTTTTATTTGTCGAATATTACATGGGGCGCACGTGGATTGGGAACTGAAATAACTTTTGTGATTAATCAAGACTGTTTCAACTTCTTCCAAAATTGTTCTATGAATAACCAATGAGATGAAACAGATATGGAGCAAAAATGTAGAGCTTTATAATGTATTGCCTTCGTCACTAATTTGTTAAGAATCATTTATTTTATGAAGTAAATTATGTTGCATTTTCTGTATTTGCATTTTCTATCAAGAAAGAGGAAGAGCCATTTACATAGTCATTCGTTAAAGGTTCTTAGTCGAGAAAGCTGGTTTTCAGAGGAGCCTGAGATTCGGTGAAACCGGGTTCTGGAAATAATAAACCTGGGTCTGTGTGCAAATAAGACTTGCATTCTTTACTAAGGTCCTTCAACAAATAAGTATCTATTCAATAAGATTGATTAGCTTGAACAAGATACAACAATACTGCCTAGAAAAGTAATATCTTTTGTAGATGATATTCTACAGAGATTTTGGTTGAATTTCCTGGGAGAATTTGAAGCATTTTAGTTAATTGCGGATGTAGGCACAACCTGTTTTATGAATATCTACTTTTTAGTAGTCAATATCTAAACCACAGTATTACTTAAGGTAAAATCTGTGCAGACTCTTAGACATTATTTCCCTTTCATAAACTCACTCGGCTAGAACAGGAATCTAACCCAAGCTTTCTGGATTGCACTCAGTTATGCTACCCGCTACACCAATCCGACCAGGTGAAGAATTGAATTACTTTACATCCTCTTCTTCCAAATTAAGGCCGGGTGCAACTTCAAGTCCATCGACCGCCACCAAACCACATTTTAGCCTCAGCGTCAAATGTAGAATAGATATAATTTTAGATATAATTTTCATATAAAAAACTCACTCATCCAGAACCAGCAATCTATTCCAGGCCACCTGGATTACACTTTATACATAGAGGTCCGCAAGATCTTGCTCGCGAGTATCACAGTGCTTGCACTCATTGGTGTGGTACTCTTTTAAGGCATAAAGTAGAGTTTGAGGATAAACACATGTGTTTTTTGTTTATGGGAATTATTCAAATTCTATACTTCTTAACTAGATAAATTGCCAAATTTTGAACCGTTTTATAGCAAATATATAATCATGATAATATACTATGTTCACTCTGCATTCATGACATTTACTATGAATAAATTAGTGTACTTGAGAAGAGAAAATTTTAGACATTTCATTTATCATAACAAAATCGAAATTTTAGTCATAATTCAAGTATCTTATGTTAAAAGATTGCAAAATTTGTTAAAGTTCAAACATTTAATTAATATTAAGAAATGATTTATATATTAATCTACAAAATAGTTTTAGTTGTTATTTCCTGAAAAAAGATACAATACTTCAGAAAAGTTCCATATACGAAGTGCTGATGCTCTCTGGGTGAATTAAACACAGTGCTAATACTCTCAGAAGAATTTAAACTTGTAAGTATGAAGCATAGTACCGGTGCTCCTGAAAAATTTTAATATAATGCTAATGCGCGTTAAAAATTGACATAGTACTGTTACTGCTTAAGAAATCAAAATATTACTGCTGATCTCTAAAATATAGTATTGATGCTTTCTAAAAACTAACATGGTCTGGCAATCCCTAAAATATCAGCATAGCACTGGTGCTGCTTATAAAAAAATAACATAGTGCTGGTGCTTCCTAGAAGAATTTAAAATAGTGTTATTAAGAATTTGGCTCAATGCTGGTGCTCCATAAAATATTTTAATATAGTACGGATGCTCTCTCTCTAAAAATTAACATAGTCTGGCGCTCGCTAAAATATCAATATAGTACTTGACTGGTAATTCTTAAAAATCAGTATAGTGCTGGTCCTCCGTAAAACATCAACATAATCCTGGTGCTCCGTAAAGTATCAACATAGTCCTGGTGTTCTCTAAAAAAGTTACATAGAGCTGGTATGCCATAGAAATAAATAACATATTGCTGGAGCTTTCTAGAAGAAAATGAAATAATGCTGGTACTCCCTAAAATAATTTGTCATATTCTGCTGCTCGCTAATAGTAAAAGATTGCGGACAGCTGGGTTAGGGGATGAATGGAACGGTCCTTGTGATTTCACCTTCAATGGGTTCCTGTCTCAATTAGGTTGTACTACCCTGGCTGCCTAATCAGTTACATTGCACCTTTGAGCAGGTAGGAAGATATAGGTAATAGGTAGGAAGATATAGGTAATAGGTAGGAAGATATATTTAATAGGTAGGAAGATATAGATAATAGGTAGGAAGTAGGTAGATACAGGTAATGAAAAAAATAATAGATAGATAATATAATAATAGAATAAGATATAGGTAATGAAAAAATATTATAATTTCATATTTATTAGTTACCACATAAGATAGAAAGATGAAGTTCATTGCATTATAATCCGACTTTATTTTACAAAGTAAACAAAACATTTTACAATAAAATTATGAACGGGGATTAAAAATATAGACTCATGAAGAAGAGCTACACTTAAATATCCGGAGAAAGTCATCCAAATACAGTCTTTTGCAAAACAAAACGAAGCACCCCTAAAAAATAATCCGATCATCTCGAAATTTCGCATGCAAATTCCTTTATACCGAATATGCAAATGATTAAATTTGCAAGGCCGCCAATGCATGTTAACTTCGGTCATAGCGCGCGTTTCTAATATGCAACTAGCATCCTATAAAACAGCTTAAAAATTGTCGACCGTTTATCTATGCTCGTTATCGGCATTGCAGTTCCGTGGAGGCACAACCGATAATGCCGTTACGACGTTGCCGAAGACCTTATAAGCAATTAGACGAGTTCGAACGTGGTCGTATGGTCGGGATGCATAAAGCTGGCTGGTCATACCGAGCAATAGGCCGCCACCTGCACCGAACAGACACTGCTGTACAAAGGTGCTGGCAGCAATGGCTTCTGCAGGGAACTCATCGGCGGAATGAAGGCTCTGGAAGGACAAGGTGCACGAATACGAGGCAAGATCGGATAATTGTACGACAGGTCCGAAGTGGCCCAACGGCATCATTGTCTGCCATCCAAAGTGCTACAGCCTCTTCCATACCGAACGTGGTACCTTCCACCATCTCAGGGCACTTGGCTGAGTAGGGGTTACGCTCACAGCGGCCTTTAAGACATCTGTCCGTAACCCCACAACATCGACAGAGTCGTTTGGAGTGGTATCGCAGCCGAGCATCATGGCTGATAGCACACTGACATCGCATAGTGTTCAGCGATGAATCACGCTTCAGTCTTTCAGCAGATGACTGAAAATGTGTGGAGGCGCCAGGGTTATGATCCAAATCAGCCTTTGTTTTACACAGGAACACAGCCCCGGCCGTCCAAATAGATACTCAAGTCCTCAGGATGAGTCGGACGGTCTGGGTCTTCAACAGGAACACAGCCATTACCGCTGGTGTGATGGCATGGGATGCTATCTCTTTCGGCAGCAGGTCGCACCTAGTCATCCTGCATACAACTTTAACAGCTCAACGATATGTTGATGAAATCCCGCGGCCATTTGCATTATCCAATAAGGCACGTAATTCTGGGGCCATTTTCCAACAAGATAATGCCATGTCACATACGGATCGCATATCTGTGGACTGTGTCCGTGCTGTTGATACTGTTCCTTGGACAGCAAGGTCACCTGACCTTCCGCCAATCGAGCATGTATGGGACATGCTAGGCCGCCCAATTGGGGCACCCCGAAATGTAGTAGATCTGGAGCAAAAATTGAAGAATACCTGGCAGAATGTATCGCAGATGACATTAGGAAACTTTATCACTCCTTACCTAAACGTATACAAGCATGTATTACTGCCAAGGAGGGTTCACCATTTACTGATTTGAAAATTCAATGTGCAATTGCTCAATTGCTAACCATTGATGGGTTCTGCGACCTTGATTTTGTTATCATTTCATTACCTGTGTATGAGCTGCACGCATATTTAATTTCAATAAAAACTGTCACTTTTTTTTCCAAAAGTGTGTAAGTTAGGCAACATAGGTTCCCACTTTGTGCCGAATGTACATTCAATGTTTCATTGTGGTACTTGTAACCAGTACAAAGCGTTTCTAATTAAAATTAGAAACGCTTTACAGAAAAGATAAATTACAGAAAAGATAAATTACAGATATGCGAGCCGTGTGTGACATGGCATTATCTTGTTGGTCTTTAAATCCACTTGAAGTAATTAGATGGCATTAATTATACCTAATTGTATTTATTTACAAAGTTTTATTTAATGACGATAATTTGACTAAAAATGCACTTTCTTTTACCATTAGAATGCTTTATAACTAATACAGTTAGCAAGCAAAAATACACCGACTCGCATAAATCGCTATTCGAATTCTGAAGCCTTGTCATTTCTACCCAGAAATCTCTTGTGGTCATTAGCCTTCACATTAAACCACATGGCCAAAATTCAAATTTTCTAAAATTATAAGAATCCGCCAGAAAGCGACATTCCCAAAAATGAGGACAGCGCTCACTTTGCAGATAACAGTATCCATGGGCCGATTTTGCATTTATAGAGCATTCCAACATGACGTCACACGTTATTTATCATCTGCTTCAAAAGCGTTTGTAAAACACCACGTGATCATTCTTTGACTTGATCTATTTGATTTTGTAAGAAAAACGTGAGATTTGAAGGAAAAATTTAGAAAAATGTCGAACTGTTGCACTGCTTGGGATGTGATAGTCAAGATGATAGAGATTATGTTTCTTTTTAGAATCCCCTGTATTCCCAAAACAGGAAAACACGGCAATATTAAATTAAAATCGGGAAGACGTGAAAAAGGGATTTCAGGAAGGATTGGATAATATTGTCAACTTCAAGATTGAAGTTCTCATATCCTTGAAAATTCAATTTGTGACATCTTTATAACAAATAAGTTTATTTTTTTTTCTATAAATGTAAAAAACTTATTTATTCACAAAGTTTTAAGTTTGAAATGTTTCTAAACCATATTGCACGTAAGTATAGTTGTAATTGACAATAATGTAGCTCGAGAAGATGTTAATCCATTTTTGGAAACTAAAATAAATGGATCAATACCATTTATGATGGAATTTTATTTTGCTAAAACTTTGCCACTGTAAAATGCATGTTAAAACAAAGATTAAGTCTTAACTCTCTATCCTACATTCCAGGTTGTTATGCAGTTGCTAAGACTGAGGCCACGTCATGTGGAATACTCTATTATGCACATATCAGCATGGATTAACAGTTAACTGTAATTGCAGCAAGCAAACTTGATATTTACCAACGAAGTTTATTCTGGATAGGTGGAAGGACAAGTTTGCGTGCTTCCATTGCAATTAGCAGTTATTATATGCTGATAAGCACAAAATAAGAGCGAAACCGGTCCATGGATACTATTATCTGCAATAGGAGTGTATTCCTTATTCAAATTTTTCACTAACATTTCATTTCTTAAATCGCATTTGGCAATATTTCGTACAGCTGCAAAAAAGAGTTTGAGTAGAGTTTTATAATTTTAAGCCCATTGGAAGAAGAACATTTGAAATGTCTTCAACAATATATTTATTTCAGTTTTTCCCTTGGTATTTCAAGCAATTGTGATTCTCAATTTGTGATTTGGAGATTTTATTTGTATCATGAGAATGATTTTAGTTCAAAACAGGAAATTTGAAAATTTGGTGTTGGCTGTGTCTGTATTACTTTAGAATCAGGCACTCATTTAGGACTCGGACAATTCCGGGTGATTCATTCTAGTATATAATAAAGGAAGATGTATGTGTTACTGTGCAGCCTGTAACAGGATATCTAAGAGTTGTATGGCCGTGAACTTTGGTACACAGGCATTTCAGGATCCAAATAGATGCACTCCGGCGTGATATTTTATTTTTAATTTCGAAATATCTTTTAGTTATTTTATGTTTTAACCTGATTTACAACGATTTTGGGAGATATTCACACAAATCGATTCCTTAGCAAGCTAAAACATTATCAGAGTTTCTATCTTGAAACCATCGCCAAAATCGAAAAAAATTTTTTTAAACAATCTTTGAACGGATTCAAATACGATTAATTAGTGAATTTTCTTATATTTTTAAAAACTATACACTTTTCGTACGTTTTTAACCTCCCCGATTTTCATATTACGATATGAAAAAAAATTGACTTATCATCCAATGCTTATAATTTAGCAGTAGCTCCTTAAAATGTCAAAGACTGCTTCAGAATAAAAAATAATTTCCTAAACCCAGCATCTGCTTAATTATAAATTTTTTAATCGAACAAATTCTTCACATTTCTGAATCAGCGAAGTGTACACCACTGAAAACCGAACCCTTTTGATCCTCACCGCTACAACCATCTATAAGCAAGCATATTCAATATCATGGGTTTTGTGACGAGTGTGCGATTTTTATATTAGTTAAGTATGGGCGCATATTTAATTATTTACAAGTAGTGGCCGCTTATTTAGGATGTATTATTTAAGTATAGCAACTGTTCATTCAATTATTTATAAGCAGTGGCCGCTTATTTAAATAACGAGTACTTATTTAATTATTTATAAGTAGTGGCCGCTTATTTAGAACGCGGCTCCGAGTGATTCGGTCTAGTACACATAATAATAAAAGGGTGTATTTTAAAATACTACATTTTGGTCATTTTTTTACTTTCCTTATGCGACCCTATGTTCCATGGTAATTATTGCTCGTCTGGTGGGGTACTATCACCCCTCTGCTTTTGTAAAAACAATTCCGACTCACCCTGTACAAACCTCGTATACAACTTTATGAATTTTAAAAATCAAGCTACCATCTTAATTTTAAAAATGTATCTTTCAAGGAACAGGTTAATACACCTAGAATATTTACTAACGTTCAATTACCATTTCAGTGAAACCTCTAAATAGCAGGCACATCCCATTAAGTATTTGATACGTATGGATCAAAGCATCGGGGATGTTAGTATTCGTTATTGGAAGCCTTCATCGTAAATTTATTTCCTGTATAACGGGCATTTCTTCTAATTACCGGACCAAATCCCATCGGTTTGGAGAGACTCATTCCAAAAAGTCCATAACTGTCTTACAATAGAATAGAAAATAAATGTTATGTAAGGCAGCATGTGACTTTTCCTACACAAGGGAATTACTTTACTCCTATCACAGCAAAATAATGGTGTACATAATCCACGACAAGATGATTTTGAGATTACATTAATATTATCAAAACTGAAAATGGGCACATTTGGCAACTTGTAAGTCCAAATAAAATAACTTATCCATACGCACGCGAAAACCTCATCAAAATGCAATTGAAATTTAATTAATATCCTGGGAAATAAAGGACTATCAATAAATTCTTTAAAGTCGAAATACAAAGCTGTAATAAAAAGCATCTTCTCTCCTGAATGAAATGAACTAGATTTACGAGAATGATGACAACATATTTCGTATATTGAAGTGAACCTATTTGATGATACTTTCACATTTAATTTTATGTAATTTTTTTTTATAAATTTATTGAATAACGTACACTACCTGGAGAGAGTTTCCATGCTAGCTAGCATTCTAAATATTGTGTCATTCGTTTTCTAAGGAAGAGTTATGTATGAAATGATTATTTATTTATATAAGAAATGATCATTTATATATGTATAAAATGATCATTTATATATGTATGAAATGATCATTTATTTGTCAATATTGAAATTTCTGATTTCTTAACAACTTTTTCAAAAATCAATTCAAAAATCGTGTGAGTGTTCTGAAGTTTGTATTATTCATATTATAATAAAGAAATCTGATGTGGGAAACACATGACTTTCCTTATATAATGCAGTGAATTTACTACTTTTACAGTTAAAAAAATGCTATTCTTATAGTAGATACTTATATTCTTTCAAATATATTGAATTTACTTGAATTAGTCGTCATTTTCATTGATTTAGCGTCATTTTTATTCATTTGGCGAGATTTTCGTTAATTTGGCACCATTTAAAAATGTCGCCTAGTTGGCGACATTCCGCTAAATTTGTAGCCAAAATCTCGCCAAGCGTTATGGACGGAGTAATAAGTTATTCTTACAGCGGATAAATGGCTATTGGCGTTCAAATACAAAAGTATTACTCAAAGTACCTTTTCTCGTGAATGGAACGAATTAGATCCACGAGAATGATGTCACCAAATTTTTCGCATGATATTACATATGAAAAGTGAGCATGTTTCTTAACAGTTAATATATTTTTTAATTTATGGGAGTTTTTGATAAATTTATCTGAAAAATGTGCAATATCTCGAGAACGGTTCACGCTAGCGTTCTAAAGTTTATGTCAATCGTTTTCTAAGAGAAAATTACATACGAAATGTCTATTTGCGTAACTTTATTAAAGGTTTTAATTTTTTAATGATTTTTTCAAAATTTCACTCGAAAATTTCGGAGGATTCTGAACATTCGATTGTGTTTTAAAACAATAGACTTCCAGTATTCATGGATTGTGGTTTTTGTACCAAATTTCATTCGAATCGCTTCATTCGTTCGTGAGATATCGTCTCCACAGACTCACTAACACACACACACACACATACTTTCACACACACACACACACCACACACACACACACAGTCAGCACCTCAAAAACATTTGATTCGAGTTCAGAGATACTCTTCCGTCGAAAACTCTAATTCGAATTTTCGATCTCTTCACAATACTTTCCCTATAAATAGATATTATAGGAAAAGTAAAAACGGAGACGGATTATTCAACTGCAATATTTTCTTTCACGCGATTACAGAGAGAAAAAAAAGAAATTAGAATGAAAAATGGTATGCCTTTTTCTTATAAACAGGATTATCTGAAAGAAATTGAAACTTATAAACCTTTTCAATCATTTCTTCATTTTTTTATAAAATTAAAGAACTATTTCGATAAAATCAATTACTGTATATTTCTTCATAATCATGTAAATAGGAATCAGAAGAAAATATCTCTTTACCCTTCCCGGTTTTTGCATTACATTGCAATTTTTATTTTTAACTGAATGTGTGCTGCCATCTGTTGGCATATAGTGGAACTTTTTCTCCGCATACATAAAAACTCTTTCATCAAATTTTTTCATTACCCCTCTCATAGCACCGTAGATCTACGAGCAGCACCAAACTATTAGAGATGATGCCATGTGTCAGCGGTATGCACCAGTGATCGGCAAAAACAGTACCGCAGTCTATTTCTGTATAATCCGTTAATGTTTCTAATATACCCCGCCAAGGTACAAAAAACATCAGAACAAAAAATACGCTAAAGTCCCATATATAGTTAGGATTATAGTGTGTCTCATTTCCATTATAATGCAATACAGGACTACTCACTGAGGGGGCACGCCGGATATTTATGCATTACTCTATTTTCAGGTTTCTGGAGAAAAAAAAAATTGAAAATCCTTTTCCAAAGTTGACCACACTGATGAAGCTGTCGTCAAATTGTTGCAAACGAAGACAAATTGATAAACTTTAAAATCAAAACATAAGTAGGATTTTGATTTTAATTTTTAGGAATGTATTGGAATTCAAACTAATTAAAAACTGTCCGGTATCTTCTGCTTTATTAGGGTCCGTTTGTGTGTCAGTCTGTCACTTGGAGACAAATTTGGCAACTTTAGCTTCAAACTTGGCGACTTTTGGAAATGTAGCAAAATCAATTAGACATCGCCCACTCGACGAAAATGCTGCCAATTGTCAAAATCTACACTATTGATTAAAAGTTAACTTCTTTGACAATCCTTGCCTCTTTATGAAATTATTAATTAAATAATATTTAATTAAAATATAATGAGTTTCATTGCACGTGGGACAGAAACGTTTTGTTAGTGATCTAGGGCAGAGTACATTAATTGCATTTTATTAAGGTATGGTGTAGTATAAATGTTTCGATAAAGAATCCTGTAAGAAATACTATTATTGCCTGGGAGAGGCTCACATGAGTCTGTGCATATTAAGAGCAGAAGTGATTTAGGCAAGTGAATGGAGGGAATATTTAGCAATTTTATGGTTTGGGGATGGAGCGAGAGGTAATCTTAAGCAACTTTTTCTCGCCTTATGACCGACTTACGCTTCTAGTTGTAAAGTAAAACTGATTTCATGTGTTAATTTGTGCAATGAAATAAAATAACAAGAAAGATTAATCATGCATAAAGCATTGATTATGAAACGCTTTCCAACTGAAATGCAATTTTTATTTAAACATCTCTAAAATACGATACATTCAGCGGTGATATTTTTAAAATTATCATAGTACAATAATTGGAAACTGAAAACTTCATCAAAAAACCAATGCTATAAAATCGCTTGCTTCTCTATGTAAAATCAAAGAATATTTCATTCATATCACATATATTCCAGATTCCAGAGCTAAATGATTTTGCGTTGAAAAATTCAACAATTCTTATACAACTCATTTTACAATCACTTGTTTTGTTTGCATTTTTCATACGGTAAAAATAGGCTTCGTTGTAAAAATAATCAAAGTTTAGTGATCATTTAAAATTAAAAATATTGTAATTGAGTAAGCACATAATTTAGAAACACAGATACTTTGCAAAAATAAAGCAGTTTTAGACGGATGCAACACTAAATATAAATACAAGAAAGATCAATCATACATAAAGCATTGATTATAAAACACAATCCAACTATAATTTTATTTAAACATCTCTAAAATATGATACATTCAGCGCCGATATTTTTTAATTATCGCAGAACTACAATAATTTATTTTACTTGGAAAATTGAGACCACGGAGGGAAAAGTGCGTTCTAACTCCATGCTTAAAACTTCATTCAAAATTTATTCAAATGACGTCATCAAAATATAAATCATCTGGCTCTCTATGTAAAAGCAGTGAGTATTTCATTCAAACACTTTTATTCCAGATACCAGAGTTAAATAATTTTGCTTGAAAAGAATTCAGCAATTCTTATACAACTGTAATTTTATTTAAGCATCTCTAAAATACGATACTTGTCAATCACTTGTCAATCGCTTACGATCACTTATTTGCATTTTACATTCATTAAAGTTAGGCTTCGTAGTAGAAATAATCAAAGTTTAACGATCATTTAAACTCAATACTATAACTGCGTTGGCGCAGAGTATAGATGCACAGAAAAAACGCAAAAATAAAGCATTTATATGAGTGTCATTATTATTTTAATTTTTATTTAAAAACTACAGAACATATTTTGCTAAAATATATTTTATATATTTTATGGGATAATTTGAATATTTTGTAAAATTTTCGAAGCAATTTGTGAATTTCAACTTCGCTTAAAAAATGTTTGAAAAATTAGGTCCCGTAGGGTTCAATGTATTTCATTTTTTCAACCCGGGTTCAATCCAAAACTAATTGGGTGATATTATTCATTTACATTCCCATACGTCCCACGGACCGTCTGAACAACATACTAAAATTTCATCTTTATAAAGTCATTTTTACGGCAGCTATAGTGCAAACGGACAGACAGACAGCCAGAATGAATGAACAAAGTCATGAACACTTATCAACCAAGTTGTAAAATGTTAAAAATGATTAATGGATATAAATAAAGCAAGTTGTCTGTAGGTAAAGTCCATATCAGAATTCATTTCATTTTAACTTTGAAATTCTCCCATCTCCAATATTAATAATTGTCGGGGGTTTTTTCTTAAATAATTTAATAATTTTAACACCTTCCACATTAACAGAAACATTAAAGACTAGCTGGAATACTTAGTTTTGTTTTCGGAAATGGTATCTATTAAAGAGTGGCTTCGAAATATGACACATAAAGAAAAAGTACCACTTTTTACTTTACTCTCCAAAATCCAAAATGTCTTCTTAATCCCCAGGCTAGTCATTCATGAAAAGTTAGGATCAATTCGGGAACAAAGAAACACTTCATTTCAAGTCCACAAGGATCACGATAATACGTAGAAGACAGAAAAATCTCGCAAAAGAATTGTATTATGGCCATGTAAGATGAAAAGTGACTTAAATTAGTATTAAAGTAGAGTGACCATTCGTTCTCGATTTTCGAATACAATTCGCAAACTTGTCCCGGCTAATTGTTACCCTGAATTTGTCCCCAAATATGAATTTATTCCTTGAAGTTATAATACTATATTAATTTATTATATTTGAAAACTTAACACTTCATCGAAAGAAATGAACTTCATTCAAATTACGTCATCGAAATATAAATCGCCTGTCTCTCTCTATAAAAGCAGCACTTCATTCATAATCTTTTTTTCCATTCTTTTATTCATCACAGTACTATAATAATTTATTTTATTTAAAAACTTAAAACTATGGAGGTACGAGTGATTTAACTCTATGCTTAAAATGTCATCGTAAAAATCGTCTACTTCTCTGTGTGTAAAATCAATGAATGTTTCATTCATATCAGCTATATTACAGACTCCATGAGCTAAATAATTTTGCATTAAAGAAATACAGCAATTCTTATATAACTCATTCCACATCTTTTGATGTTTACATCCTCCATAAGGGAAAATTAGGCTTCTTTGTAGAAATAATCTAAGTTGGATGATCATTTAAACTCCAATATATTGTAATTGCGTCGTTTCAGTATGTAGATGCACAGGATTTAAGCAAAAATAAAGCTGTTTCAGACCGATACAACACTAAATATGAATTAAAAAGAACTTTAAAAGTCATGATTTTGACACAAGGTGGATGCCATATTTTATTTTGAAGTGGATCATGTGATCTCTTCATGTAATTGTCCTGTTATCTCTTCATGTAATTATCACGTGATCTCTTCATATAAAGGGTGTAATTATTATTTTAATTTTTATTTAAAAAACAACTGAATATATTTTGAAAACTTTTTTATATATTTTATTTGATAATTTGAATATTTCCAAAAACTTTCGAAGCAATTTGTGAATTTTAAATTCGCTTAAAAAATATTTGAAAAATTAGATCCCATAGGGTTCAATGTATTTCATTTTTTCAACCCGGATTTAGTCCAAAACTAATTGGGTGATATTATTCATTTATATTCCCATAGGGCCCATAGACCGCGTCTGAACAACATACTGAAATTTCATTTTAATAAAGTCATCTTTACGGCAGTTATCGTGCTAACGCACAGATAGACAGACAGACAGAATAAACAAAGTCTCAAACACTTTTCAACTATGTTGTAAAATGTTAAAAATCATTCTGGAAACAAATATACAGCAGTTAATAGTGTAATGCAAACATTTGTGTAAAATGGTATTTCAAATGTTCAAATAAAATTACTATTATTTAAATTATTACTATTATTACTATAAAATGAGCATTGTTTAAGGTCCCGCGTCAGATCGTGTATGGGATGGCTGTTCGCGTTAGAGTAAGTACACCACCACTCTGATTGGTAAAGTTAAAAACCCTTTGGACATGGTTTCCATGCCCAAATGTTCCATGGTGACCGTTCCATAACAGTCAGTGCCGGTTCGCGGCATAATATTCTGAGGATTTTTTATAAGTGTCAAAATGTGCAATAAATTTAAACGCGTGCATTTAGCAAAATGCATAAAATTAAAACTTAATTGTACTTTAAGGGCAAAGGATTTTTAAATAAAAAATATCATGTTATGAGTAATATTTCACATAAAAATTTTAACATTTTGCAAATAGAAGCTAATCTCATATCCTGAACAATAATTGCAAATAACTATAATAATAACTATACTTTCATTACACAGGTAATATATTATACCAGTAACAGGTATGTAATAAAACCCTACATCTGATCCGGTAGAGGAGGAGCGCTAATACGACACATGCATCCTCTTTTAATTTAAATTAAGTAAAATTTAAAATATATCGCAAATAAAGCAAATTAAATGGATATTTGTTTAACATGACGGCTAAATTCCAGAGACCGGTACAGTAGTTTTTTTTTTTTTTTTATCGCGCCAAATCGGCGATAAGCGGAGTGCTATGTTGAGAATTTGGTAACTCTTTAACTCTTCATAATCATGGTAACCTGGCGAGTTGGTTGGATACTATGGCAACTGTCTCAACATCGGGCGCCAGAAAAGTCGCCAAATTCAAGACCGTACAGTACTTTGGGATAATGCCAAAATGACAGCAAGTTTGTAGTTGTTTTTTATTGGATGATCTGTCGCATAATAAAATGGCAAGTTTCGAAAGTTTAAAAAAACTGAAATATCTTTAGAATTGTTTATCCTAGAACAATGAGCTTAGGTTATTCGTTGATTTAATTCATAAAATATTCAGCATAAAATAATCATTTAATTGAAAAAACAATTAAATTCGTCACGATTATTACGATCTTTGAACACTGGTACCCTGTTGATTATAAACACGGTCAAACATTTGGAAACGCTCCAAATTTCTGATTTTTTATATATCGAAAAATTTTTAACTAGTCAATCATTTTACATGAATAATCATTTCATATGTAATTTCTCATAGGACAAGGAATGGCTCTTATTTTAGAACTCTGGCATGAACCGTCGACAACATATTACACGTTTGCTCAAATGCATTAATCAAAAATGTTACACAAATTCTAAATAATAATTATCTATAAATCAGTTGGATTTCTACATTATTCTATATATTCATTGACGCAACTTTCATGGGTTTATCACTTTTTACAAGAACAAATACGTTTTCTAATATTTCAGAGATTCAACACCAATGTCGCCAAATTCCACTATATCATTTAAATACAAATGGTACTTGGAAATGCGTAAAGTTCAATGATTATTTTTTCCTTAGAAAATCATTTAAAGCAATAAATTTTAATTTTGTCATAGATTCCTTAATGTGGGTATAACTGATAATATATATATATATATATATATATATATATATATATATATATATATATATATATATATATATATATATATATATATATATATATATATATATATACAAGGTAGGATCTAAAAGTTCGGAGACTGTGCTGATATCTCCAACCCTGATTGAAGGAGAGGGGGACTATTTTACCATGGCGTAGAGGCACATGTAACACGAGATGTGAAAAGGAAGAAGCAGGTATTTTTCCAGACCATGCGTTTCAGTGAACTGTCGTCGTCCGCGATCGTCAAAAACGGAAATGGTCTTTGAAGAACAACGTGCGAATATCAAATTCTTCCATCGTTTGGGGAAATCGTAGACAGAAACATTACACCTGCTGCAGCATGTGCAATGTTTGTGTTGGCGATTTCCCCGACTACAGTTCACGAACGAATACAGTTCACTGACACACATTGTCTAGAAAATCCCTGCATTGCGGACCTGCTTCTTCTTTTTCACATCTCGCGTCACATATGCCTCTACGCCAAGGTAAAACAGTTCCCCTCTCCTCCAATCAGGGTTGTTGGAGATATCAGCACAGTCTCCGAACTTTTTGATCCTACCTTGCATATATATATATATAAACAAATCATCGCTGTGTGTAAGGCAAGTCATATGCTGTCCACATCAAATCATTTTCATTCCAGCTCCCTGATATTCTTCTGAATTCCTCTATACAATTTCCAGGAATTTCAATTGAACCGTAATTTTGAACAAGCACTGGCATTTTCTTTCCAAACATCGAGAAATGAATAGAAAACAAATTTATCTTACTGCCCCACGTCCAAACCATACATTCTGAATCTATGGTCGATACCCAACTCAACAGAACAACACACTCTTAAGAGCATTCTTAAGGCAGCACGCGCCAGGTAAATAACATTAATCCAGACTATCGTTCTATGACATTAAAAATGCCACCCTAATCCTCAAACAAGCAGTTAATGCAAATTTATGCTCAATTAGGTAAACATGGAAACGGTTCATTTGAGTGTCCGCGGGGAAAGGTGATTTGACAATGCTTTGAGGACAAATAACTTTAGTAAAAGACAAATAAAATATGTTTGTGGAAGATATATATAAAATAGAACTTGTCGTGTAATTATAAAGAATTGTTTAATAACTTGGAATCATGATTCCGCTGCAGCAACCAACATTGATGGACCGGTTTTGCTTTCATTAGTGCATGTCTGTACAGAAGAATACTTGTTGTATTACCGTTTTTTTAATCTCTGTGACGACTGGTGGCTCACTAGAAAGTGTGCCACCGGTTACCACTCCTATGAATTACAGTTAACACCAAAATTTCAGAACATTCTACACAGCTGATATGAAATTCTCGTCGTACTTGAACAGCACGAGGAAGTGCATCAAGGTTCACAGCCACAAAACACCTTGATTATTGTCATAGCAAGAAGAGGGTGACAGTCTGGTGGACTTTTTAATGAATTTCCTATTTTGCATTATATTGTAAGAACACCATCAAAACACATCAGCACGAACAACCTACTCCATCTGAACGTAGGTTCCATCCTAAGATTTGACCTTATATCTATTAATTCAGTAGCGATTGGCGTTATTATCTGGTCATGATTTAGTTATTGAATAAGTGGCTAAACGGATAACGAACATCTTATAACCGGGAATGATTAACACTTTCATCAAGCAAATTTATATTCAGCATACAGCGTTCGTTTTTCCTTCATTATTTCAAATTCCAAATATTCAAATGATCTAGCATATGGCATAGCTCGAACAAGCATAGGTTGTAGTAATTATAGATCTGTTTTATGAAAAGTATCTTTTATTTAAAAATAAAATGGTGAAAACCAAAATACGTGATCCCGTAGCTTACAATTCACGCTGGGATAGACGAATTCAATAAGTAATCATAATCCAAATTTTAATGTCTTCTTGAGTTGGGAAATTTTTTTAGGATAAACTGTAGGTTTATACCTTTTGATTAAAAATAAAATCATGAAGCTTGGCCGATAACTGAGAAGCTGATAAGTCTAACGCATAATTTTGGTACATACTAATAAATGTTGATTTTTGGGACTCCAATAAAAAAACGGGAGTCATATTGTGATTCCGTCTCTTGACAAAACGGCCAGGCATCTTACGATGAACAACCGAAACAAGAAATTTATGAAGCTATCATATGTCGGCAAGAAATATGTATGCTTCATTTTCGACTATGGCGCATTTTTATACTCTTTTACACACTTATTTCATACAAGCATGCGAATTTTAGGAAAATATGGAAGTGATGTCCCCAAAACAGGAAGTGGAGATCGTTACTGAACTCTATCTATCCAAAATTCGATGCTGAAATTATATCATTCACCATTCTATAGTCAGTGTTAAGGAATAAATGGTTCAAGAAAATTTTTTGAAGTGGGAGTGGAAAAGGAACCAAAATTGAACATTTTTAGTAAAATACTCTGCCTCCTGCATAGTTTGATGCTAAATATATATCATTTACACTTTAAGCTTCCATATCATTTATTATCCTACTTTTGACGCCAACAGCGCGTAGACAATGAAAGAAGGCATCTGTCGTAAGCTGGCTTGGTGGGCATATAAGGTGTGGTGCAAGCATTCTGAAAACATATCACTCGCTGCTATCATGGCTAAAAGGAACGATTTGTCAGATTTGCAAATTAGAGATGATTATCGGGTTTCGAGCCAAGGATGGCAATATTTCAGAAACAGCGCAGTTTGGGAATTGTTCGCGTGCTGATGTAGTTAAATTGTATCATCAATGAAGAAATGGTAACATTGCAAACAAGCGAAGTGGAAACTACGGAGCACCATGCTCCATTGATGTGAGAGGTCAACGCAGACTCCAAATGTTCAGTAACACTGATAGCCGCACTATAGGGGAGCAACTCACTGCCCGAATGAGCCAGGGGACTACCGGAAGTGTGTTTCAAACGAATCCTACTGCGTATGGGCCTTCGAAGCAGACAGATGGTCACTGCACCTATGCCAACAAAGATGCTTCGGCAGAAAAGGCTTACATTTGAATGATAGTATCGGAGTTAGACCTCCGCTGATTGGCAAAAGATCGCCGTCTCCGATGAGTCACATTTCCGTTGAATAGATGGACGTTAGTATATAAGGCGTAGAAAATCGGAAAATAAACACTCATCAACCATTGCTGAAAGAATACAAGTCAGTGAGGGCAACGTTATAGTCTAGGGAATATTTTCGTGGCATTCTCTGGGTGCACTCGTACCTGGGGCAGGCACTATAAACCAAATTCGTTATGAATCCATCCTCACAGGCCACGTACACCCATACATGCTTATTGACTTCCCTGGAGCGGATGGTGTCTATCAAAACGACAATGCGACGTGCCAGCGAGAACTGTACGAGAGTGGTTGGAAGAGCACGATAAAGACTTCAATGTACTTCCTTGGCCCCCTAATTCCACAGACTTAAACCCAATTGAGCATCTGTGGAACCACCTCGATCGGATCGGTCGCTTTATGGATTTTCCACCACGCACCCTCCAACAGCTGTCAGATATACTACAGTCAGTATGGCTCCACATACTTGTGAACACCTTCCAGCATCTTATTGAGTCACTCCCAGCTCGTCTAGCTGCTGACACGGTGGTTACTACGGATATTATCTAGTGGTCACAAAAATGTGTTACGACTGTGTAGATTTGACTTATGTGCATGATGGAAGCCACAAATATTAACGGATTTTCACGAAACTTGATATCCGGCTTTGTTATCAAAAAATCCAGAACTAGATAGAATTTTTTTTTAATTCGAGCGAAAACGTCGAAATTGATTCGGAATTTTATATTTTTTTAACATGGCAGCATAGGACAAAATTTGACATAAACATGCATAAATGGATTTATTTATGATTCGAGGATCATCAGACTTAATAGTTTCAATCAGCCGCGAAATAGCCGTGATGAAATTATTTTTATTCGTGACGTCATTAAACCTCAAGTTACTCCCCCCCCAGGGGGGTACATTGTCAAGTATGATATCAATCAAAAGAGTTTTTCAAGCCCTTTAAAGTGAAGGGTGGCACGTTGCAGTTGTAATAATTTGAACCCAAGATACCAATTTTTCAAATTTTTTCCTAGTAAAATTTGAAAAAAATGAAATATGAATTGTGGTATGAAAAGATCGAGTTAAGCCACACTGCAGTTAATTTCATTATACGTAAAATTATCTTTAAATAAACTACAATTTTAGATTTGCGATGAACTTAATGTTTAATCCCTAGCCAAAGTAACTTATGCGCTTCATATCTACCATTGAAACCTAACTCGGCAGAAAAACGTCCTCTGTAGAATCTCCTTAGAGGGTGATACTCCAGGTAAGAGACACAAACCCAGACTGTTGTCTTATTAAATCAAGAATATCTCCCTAATCCCCAGATCAGTCATTAATGCAAAATTATGCTCAATTGGGAAAACTAAGGAATGACTTAAGAAGAGAAAGTTACCCGACAATTCCTTGTCAGAGCATCTTCTTAAAAGTGAATAAATTAATTCTGTGAAAGTCGTTAACAAACACTTAAAGTAGTATAAGATGATGTCTAAAGTTAATTTGCTAAATGGATATGTGACAGTACTTTCAAGTAATTTGTTACGCCATTTAAAAGTTAAATTTGCTCCCACATATTGTCATCTACTGCATCAATTCACATTTTGAAAACGGATGGAAGAGTGTGTATTAAAAATTCGATGCAGCAGTAAATAATTTTTCCCACTTACCAATGTGAATTTTTTCCATTAAAACGTCGCTAATTTTCATTTATTTATGTCACTGGTCAAATACCGTAAAAAAGTTAAATTTGGTTCTCCTGGTACATTTGTTAAGTAAAAAAAAAAGAAAACAATTATTTATACACATTGCAAAAATAATCGGTGGTGGTTTCAGTCTGATGAAGCCAAAATTGTTTCGCATGAATAACTTCGCTTAAATTTCGACATAAATCCAAAATCAAATTATATAAAATGAGGGAATTGATTTTAACATTAAAATTATAAACATTAAAGTTAAGCAAAATAGATTAAAAAATCAACATTAAGAATCGTTAGCTAATTGCTTACACATATGATTCTTCCTTTAATATTTAAAGTCTGTGGCAACTATTTTTGATGACATTTTAAACCTCAAAACAACAGTTTAGCAAAGACTGCTAGCCTAATTGCGAACGTAGACACTAAACTCTAATTTGAAATTCCAATGAAGTACTCAGGATTTGAAAGGAGTAAAGTTGGTAAATATTTTTCAGAAATTTCACTTTCAGATTTATTTTATTTCAGGTAAAATCTAAATAAATGTTTACTAAGCAGAAATATTTTTAGCAAGGAAAAATATCGGTCACTGCAATTTGCATAATTTTATATTTCGTGCCAGATCTAGATGGATTGCGTTATAATTTAAATGGTTAGGAGAAAAACCATTCTAAATTAAAAATGTTGATAATATTTTTCTCCATGAGAAGAAAAAATCGTTCTTAGAGAAATTTGAATTTTGTTATGTCTGAAAATAGAATTTTTGGAGCCAATTTGTTTAAATACTTCTAAGCGCTACTTAAATGCGCCATCGTCTTACACAGGTGTAGCAAAGAACTGCTGTGGGCAATAACCGTCCTCCATAAAAGTATAATTATTTTCGTTTAAAAACTTTCCAAAGAATAAAGTACTTAAAAAGCATATTCTTTAAAATAAAATTTACAGTGCCGTCTAACTTTTCTTTCATAAATGCCAGTTTAAGAAAAAATATTATTTTGTATAGAATACACGAATATTTACTACATCGTTACACTGGCCGTTTAAGACAATTAGTAGTACATATCTGTTTTCTCGCCAAACCATGACCACCATGGCGTGTGTTTCTTCAAGGCAGACAGATGGGAACTAAAAAATAGAACTAGGGAAATCATACTCGTCAAATGAGGGAGGAATACAGTCGTCTATACTTCAAAGATAAGTTATAAAATAAAGTATACTTGTATTGTTTCAGTATTCACCTGTAAACGACGAAAGCTGCATGTTGCTCTCAAAGTTATACTGCAAACATGCTACAATCTAATCTTTTACAGACCTCTTTCTCCTGAATTTCTTCTGCTGACTAAAAATAACAAAATTAATAAAATATCAAGTTTTATGAGTGTGTAGTTTGTATTATTTATTAGTTTAAGTGCTTTAGTAGGATATAGTATCAACACGTGCTAATTTTTGTGTAATTTTAAATAACTAAATCCAGTTTTATTAAAATGTAATTTTAGTTGACTAAATTAAATTGTTTAAAAAGCGCATAATTTGATTTAGGTCCGAAAAATCGACATTTTGATCAACTATTGTCTGCATTTTAATACCTGTGTTTCGGTATTATGGGTATTTTATATTAAATTATTATACTGAATACTTAACTAATACTTTTCACTACACTTTATTTTAGTTAATTTTAAAATTCTTAATAACAATGTAAAAATTAATTTCACTCATTGTTTTATTTTATTGAGACAGTAAATCCATTTTTTCTTTATTTAATCTTCTGATAATTAAGAATTATAATCTCAATTCATTCCTTTTGTCTGAGTTTCGGTACAAAATGTATACTTTAGTCATTTTGAACCTTTCCATGTGACCAATTTGTTTCAAAAATACATTCTGCTGCAAAAAATGTATACCCACCCATAAGAAATTGAGGTAAAGCCGCGAAATTCGAAATGCACCGTTTGGGGAGACCGACAAATAATTAGACTTTGGTGATCAAAAAACGTCTTATTAAAAAATAGTTACAACGAGAAGATCACATTTTAGTAAGTGATAAGTCTACGAGCCGATAATCGGGGCGGCATAAAGTCAATTAAGTTGCTTATGTACCTCTGCGAAAGATTCTACCACAAATGTTGGAACTGGTCAGCTAATTCAGTGGAATTCTGAGAAGGCTGGAGTTGCCGTCTCAGCGTGTTCCAGACGAGTTCTTTTGTTAATAGGTCTGGGGACCTGGATGGCCATGGGAAGATATTATATACTCTGCATTACTGAGAAAGCCGTGAAGTATGTGGTCGAGCGTTGTTTTGTCGGTAAAAGAAACCTGGGCGGCTTGACACCATAGACAGAACAATCGGCTGCAGAATATCATCGACGTACAAGCCAGCCGTCAGATTGGCTTGTAGCACAATTAGAAGAGATTGGCTTCCCCATACTGTCCCACCACATGTGATGGCCGCGGGCCGCTCGACAACAAATGCGGGATATGAACTCTGGCCAGTCCTCCTCTTCACACATATGCGGCGATCATGAGCACTGAGAAAGAAGCGGGATTCGTTCTAAAGACGACATGCCTCCAATCGGACACTGCCCAGGCTGCCCGAACTGGCACTAATCCAGACGACTCTTTTTATGTTGAGGGATCAGTGGTAGGCGCTTTAGTGAACGACTACATCTAATCCCATCTTCTGCCAGTCATATCCAATAGTAGCCCTTGATACAGGATGCATGCAGAATGACAAATGCCTTCATATAACAGATAGAGACGCCATTTGTATGTTCGTAACTCCTCTCCTGACTGCAGTATCATCTTGAGCAGTTGTCTGTCTGGGGCGTACTGAGCTTCTGCGACTGTTACACGTGCCTTTTCTGATATCACGCCGACCTTGATGGCGATCAATAGGTCTGTTGGACCAATCGGCTTTCCTTAAGCCCATGCTGTGATATCTCTCTAAATCCTACAATTGTTCGTAACGTCATCAGGTACGTATCAAAAGCATCTTTGCACAGAACTTGCAATATCAAAGCATAAAATCCAGTTACAATTGTCCGTGAGCAAGAACACGGGTCGTTTAAAATGCTGGGTTCTCATGCGCATTGCATGAGCCCTATAACATCACTGGCGCTGACAATTTGATCATTTGCATAAATCTTAGAACGACATTTGCATGCCGAGTTTCGCGATTGTAGCTCAATTCTTTTTATGAGTGCATTTTTTTTCATCAGAGTGTATACTATATATAACTTCAGTCTCAATTGGGAATTGAACCATCAATCTCTTTCTGGCAGGACAACAGCGTATTCATCAAGCCACTGAAATGATTACATTATTTCGACTTAGATTCTCAGCTCTCGTATTTTAAATCAAAATTTAGACAGAGATCTAATCTGTATGGCTCTCCAATCCTTTGCCTTTCCTATGCAGGAAAGCATCCTGCTCAACGCAGCTCTCCATAAATTTAAATATCTGCCGTAAATCTATGAATCATAGTAAATTTTGGATTTTGGCAGTATTCAGCCCTCAAAAATCCATTACATCTGACCTGGAGTGTTGAGTTGTTCAGACACTCTGCATGGAAACCAAACATGGATCTTCATCTGGCCATAGGACGCTCTATCTATTGGGCTACGGGAATGATTATATTTCCTTCTGTACTTTAAGTGGACCTATTCAGCCCTCAAAAATCCATTACATCTGACCTGGAGTGTTGAGTTGTTCAGACACTCAACATGGAAACCAAACATGGATCTCCATCTGGCCATAGGACGCTCTATCTATTGGGCTACGGGAATGATTATATTTCCTTCGGTATTTTAAGTGGACCTATTCAGCCCTCAAAAATCCATTACATCTGACCTGGAGTGTTGAGTTGTTCAGACACTCTGCATAGAAACCAAACATGGATCTTCATCTGGCCATAGGACGCTCTATCTATTGGGCTACGGGAATGATTATATTTCCTTCTGTACTTTAAGTGGACCTATTCAGCCCTCAAAAATCCATTACATCTGACCTGGAGTGTTGAGTTGTTCAGACACTCAACATGGAAACCAAACATGGATCTCCATCTGGCCATAGGACGCTCTATCTATTGGGCTACGGGAATGATTATATTTCCTTCGGTATTTTAAGTGGATCTATTCAGCCCTCAAAAATCCATTACATCTGACCTGGAGTGTTGAGTTGTTCAGACACTCAACATGGAAACCAAACATGGATCTCCATCAGGCCAGAGGACGCTCTATCTATTGGGCTACGGGAATGATTATATTTTCTTCTGTATTTTAAGTGGACCCTACATGTATGTATCATGGTGATAAGAAAACTTGAAGAATTTATCACATTAAGTAAAACCACGAAGAAAAATTAACCAAACTTTCGTGGAGAAAGCAGTTAAGGAAAGTAACACCATCAGCTAATTGCTTACAAACCTGAATCATCCGCTATTCGTTAAAGTGGGAGGCAACGATCTCTAATGGAATTCTAAATCTCAAACCGAGAATTTACAACTAATGCAATCCCGACATCTGATTTGCAAGTCCAATGAAGTATCTTTGTAAGGAATGGAGGTAAATGCATTTTTCGGGAATTTCCATTTAGGATTTATTATTTTCTTTCAGGTAAAAATCTGAAATGTTTGTGAACCAGAAAGATTTGTATAAAGAAGAGAATGCGTCTTTGTAATGTGCATATCTTCATGCTTATTTACTCGACTTGAATTTCTTGATATTATTGCATGCATTTGTCGAAGTTGCTTCATTAAGAATATCAGTAATTTTTAGATTTTTCATACAAGTGTCAAGCTAAAAACAAATTGATTTGTTGTCAGTTTAGTCCTTTTCAAAGTTCATTTTTGAGTGTCTTTAATTTTAGAATTATAAAGATTATCTCTTCTATGAGAGAAATGCGTTATTGTTTGAGATATTTGCTCGATTTACATTCAAAGTATAGCAGAGTTGTGAGACATTTCGCAAAAAAAGGCGGATTGTTTTATCTCGAATCGTACCAAAAACTAATCAGCACCAGGTCACACACAAATGACTTACCTATCAAATTTTATGAAATTCGGTCCATTAGTTTTTGAGTTAAGAGTGGATACATACATTGCACAGACAGACAGACACACACACACACACACACATAGACGTCATGCTAAAAATAGTGTTTTCGTGTTCCAGAGGTTCCAAAACGTGTAGATCCGTCGAAAACAATTGTTGCAATTTTCGGCAGGATTCCAATACTTTTCCTATACATTACCATGCATTGCAGGGAAAGTAAAAATCTGATGTGAGCAGCACATGACTTTCCCAGCAGACTCAAATTCAGTTTTTCTTTATTTCTTTAATAATTCATTAAATTGAGTTTTATTGCACAAAATATGTAAATAGAAAGAGCTTTGGTTTATTTCTTTTGTATTGGTATTCTGTAATGTCTTTAAAATTAAAAAGTTTTTCTCAAAAGGAATGTTATACTGAAATTCACAGAGGTTGAATCAAAATTTTTATATAAATTAGTTCACTGAAACTAATTTAACTATAAGACTCTCTTTCTTTAATAAGAAAAGAACTCATTTGTACTAAATGAACAAAAACTAAAGGAGTCCTGTATATAAATAGTATGGTAAATTGTAAATAAAAGATTTTTTGTTTGTTCCTTCTGTATTTGTATTTGATAATGTCTTTAAAATTAAAATTTTCTTCTCGAAAGGAATGTAATACCAAAATTCACAGAGGTTGAATCAAATTTATTTATATAAATTAGTTCACTGAAACTAATTTAACTATAAGACTCTCTTTCTCATCTTTAAAAAGAAAAGAACTCATTTGTACTAAGTAAACAAAAACTAAAGGAGCCCTTTATATAGTTAGGATGCTAAATTTTTAATGGAAATTATTTATTACTTTCCTTATATACAGTAATGTATAAGGAAAGTATTGTGACGGGGTCGAAAATTCGAATTCGAGTTTTTGACGGGAGAGTACGTTTCAAGCATCCCTGATCACGAATTGAACATTTTTGAAGTGATGTCTGTGTGTGTGTGTGTGTGTGTGTGTGTGTGTGTGTGTGTGTCAGTGAGTCTGTGGAGACGATAACTGACCAACGAATGGGCCGATTCGTACGAAATTTGGTACAAAATCACAATCCGTAAACACTGGAAACCTACTGTTTTTATACGCAATCGAATGTTCAGAACCTCCCTAAATTTTCGAGTGAAATTTTGAAAAAATCGTCATAAAATCAAAACCGCTCATAAAGTTACGCAAATAGACATTTTGTATGTAATTTTTCATTAGAAAACGATTGACATAAATTTTAGAACGCTAACAAGAACCGTTCTCGAGATATTGCACATTTTTCAAAATAATTATCAAAAAGTCATATAAAAAAAATATATTTCCTATTGAGAAACATGTTCACTTTTCATATGTAATACCATGCGATAAATTGGGTGACATCATTCTCGCGGATCTAGCTCGTTCCATTCATGAAAAAAGATACTTTGAGTAATACTTTTGTATTTGAAAGCCAATAGTCATTTATCTGCTGTAAGAATAACTTATTTCTTCTTCCATAACGCTTGGCGAGATTTTGCCGACGAATTTGGCGGAATGTCGCCAACTTGGCGACTTTTTGAAATGTTGCCTAATTAACGAAAATCTCGCCAAATGGATAAAAATGAGGCTAAATCAATGAAAATGATGGCTAATTGTCGAAAATTCAATATCTTGGAAAGAATATAAGTATCTGCTTTAAGAATAACATTTTTTTAACTGTAAAAGTAATAAATTCATTGCATTATATAAGGAAAGTCATGTGTTGCCCACATCAGATTTTTTTTGTATTGCTATTCGATGATGTCTTTAAAATTAAAATTTGCTCTCGAAAGGAAAGTTAAACCGAATTGCACAGAGGTTGAATCAAAATTATTTATATATACATTAGTTTACTAAAACTAATTTGACTACAAGACTTTCTTTCTCATCTTTAATACGAAAAGAACTTGTCTGTACTAAACAAATAGAAATCCAAGGAGCCCCGTCTGTAAATAGTATGCTAAATTTTTAATAAAAATATCTTTGATTAATGTATTGTGTATTGCTATTCGATAATGTCTTTAAAATTAAAATTTGTTCTCGAAAGGAAAGTTATACCAAAATGCACAAAGGTTGAATCAAAATTATTTATATACATTAGTTTACTAAAACTAATTTGACTACAAGACTTTCTTTCTCATCTTTAATACGAAAAGAACTTGTCTGTACTAAACAAATAGAAATCCAAGGAGCCCCGTCTGTAAATAGTATGCTAAATTTTTAATAAAAATATCTTTGATTAATGTATTGTGTATTGCTATTCGATAATGTCTTTAAAATTAAAATTTGTTCTCGAAAGGAAAGTTATACCAAAATGCACAAAGGTTGAATCAAAATTATTTATATACATTAGTTTACTAAAACTAATTTGACTACAAGACTTTCTTTCTCATCTTTAATACGAAAAGAACGTGTCTGTACTAAACAAATAGAAATCCAAGGAGCCCCGTCTGTAAATAGTATGCTAAATTTTTAATAAAAATATCTTTGATTTATGTATTGTGTATTGCTATTCGATAATGTCTTTAAAATTAAAA
This sequence comes from Amaurobius ferox, assembly GCA_951213105.1. Classification (NCBI taxonomy): domain Eukaryota; kingdom Metazoa; phylum Arthropoda; class Arachnida; order Araneae; family Amaurobiidae; genus Amaurobius; species Amaurobius ferox. The sequence continues at coordinate 137,967,539 of OX578137.1, forward strand.
TTTGTTCTCGAAAGGAAAGTTATACCAAAATGCACAAAGGTTGAATCAAAATTATTTATATACATTAGTTTACTAAAACAAATTTGACAACAAGACTTTCTTTCTCATCTTCAATACGAAAAGAACTTGTCTGTACTAAACAAATAGAAACCCAAGGAGCCCCGTCTGTAAATAGTATGCTAAATTTTTAATAAAAATATCTTTGATTTATGTATTGTGTATTGCTATTCGATAATGCCTTTAAAATTAAAATTTGTTCTCGGACGGAAAGTTATACCAAAATGCACAGAGGTTAAATCAAAATTATTTATATACTTAGTTTACTGAAAAACTAAACTAATTTGACTACAAGACTTTCTTTCTCATCTTTAATACGAAAAGAACTTATCTGTACTAAACAAACAGAAACTCTACTCTCTGCAAATAGAATGCTAAATTTTTAATAGAAATATCTTTGATTTATTTATCTTGTTTCAGTATTCGATAATGTCTTTAAAATCAAAATTTATTCTCGAAAGGAAAGTTATACCGAAATGCACAGAGATTAAATCAAAATTATTTATATACATAGTTTACTGAAAAACTATATTTGACTACACGACTTTCTTTCTCATCTTTAATGCGAAAAGAACTTATTTGTACTAAACAAACAGAAACTCTCCTGTCTGCAAATAGAATGCTAAATTTTTAATAGAAATATCTTTGATTTATTTATCTTGTATCAGTATTCGATAATGTCTTTAAAATCAAAATTTATTCTCGAAGGGAAAGTTATACCGAAATGCACAGAGATTGAATCAAAATTATTTATATAAATTACTTCTCTAAAACTAATTTGACCACCACACTCTTTTTCTCGTCTGTCATAAGAAAAGAACTCGTTTGTGCTCAACAAACAGAAATTCAAGAAGCAAGCGACCATTAGTTAATTGACCACGCGCCCAAATGACGCCCCAAACGATCCGGTGCACCCTCTGATGCTTTTTGGAACCGCGAGGCGGCGATTAAGGGGCTTGTGCGTGCGCATAATTAAACAGGCATCGTCACGCTGATTTGCAAGTCGCATAGGGAAATGAAGGGGCTTGATCTTGGCAGCGAAAATGATTCCATATTTGTGAACGATTTCGAATTTAAATGAAGGGTGGAAAGGGAATAGATATGGATCGCCAGTTTCTATCGAATTTAAAGAAAAGGATGATTGTTCTGGGTTTAAATTTTCTCTCATATTTTAGAGTCTGTTTATTTTTATCTCATATGTTTTGTATTTTCTTCTGTGCGTGTAATCTGTAGGTAAATGTATATTTGTACTCAGTTCACAGTGAGAGATAGAAATGGCGTTATTACTTTTACTTTCCTTACAATGCTTGGTAGTATATAAGGCAAGAGAGTTAGCAGAGGGGAGGATATTAGGGACCGCCCCCCCCCCACCTCAAAATCAATCCCAATCATTTTTTTTTTCCAATTAAACTACAACAAGTAATAACTATATAATTTTTTTTATTCAACTACTAGGCTGCAAAAATGCATATAATTAATTTTCACTGCTGAAAATTTTAATTTTCAGCCAACCGAAAAAATGCCCCCCCCCCCCCCCGAAATTAAATCCTGGCTACGCCCGTGATATAGGGTATAGCACGGTAGTATATAGGGTATAGCACGGTAGTATATAGGGTATAGAAAGGTAGTATATAATATTAAAATGATGTTTAAAATTGGAATTTGAGTTTTCGCGGATTTATTATTTTGTGATACATTTCACCGATTTTAATGCAGAATTTTTGAGATACTGGAGGATACCGATTATATTGCATGGGTTATAATACTTATGTCAAATATAACTTGTGGGACGAAGATTTGAAATGAAGAAACTTACATTTAATTCTAATTTTAAAAGTGCGTTGTGTTTAAGCAATAACCCTCCAATTATTTTTACCTTTTGTGTAAGTCCTGAAAAAAATTATTAATTAATATTAAAAGATTAGAGTATTTAAAACTTAAACAATATAATTTATTAACCACATCAATTTATCATCACAACAATTTATCATTTATATCTTTTCTCATTTATTATCAATTTTTATTTAACTATTTTAGCTAGGGGAGATACGACCAGAGATATTAATTTTACGAAGGTGTCTAGGACCGGTAACATCAGAGCACATATTTTCCAGTTTAGACTTGGGCTCATCATCTCGCTTGCATCGGTCTTAGTGCTGAAGTACGGCCATAACTCTATGGTGTGTGACTCCTACTCGTACTTTTCACTTCGACTGATACTTTATATCTTCATACTATAAATGCAACTCCTAAGTCATCTCTGCTAGGTCATGGTCGCTTCGCTCCTTTTGTCAAACTCCTTTCAACAACACTTCGTATATAACTTCTTGCAACAACACATTTCGCTTCAGACTTACTTCTGCAACATTTCGTATCCGAGTTACTTCTGCAACATTTCGTATCAAAAGTGACATGTGGTTCCTTCGGCGGGGGGAGGAGGTAGCTCCGCCCCTCTTTCCCTTGGCGCTCATTGGCTCTTCTGAACCCAATGGCATCACTTGACATTTATCAAGGCCTCTCTTAGCCCCTTTGGCCTGGGACACCCAAATTTATTGTATTTGACCTAAAAGTTCACGTTGTTGTAAACTCCGGCGCCAGCCAGACTAAAACCTTTGTTAGCCGTTCCATGCACCATAAATTTGCAATAAAATGCCTCATGTGAGGACATATTCTGGCCTCACATAACTATCCAATTTTGTGGAGTTACAAAGTCTGGCCGATGAGTTAGAGCAATTAAGTTTCATTTCTCCGGACTCAGTTATAACACTTGTGCTGGATTTTAGGTCGTCACTGTGTGTTTCACATCCGTTGCTAGTTTACTTAAATGTTCAGAAAATAAATAAATATTGCTTACTTGGAATACACTATCACCTAAATTCGCGTTTTAGGTAATTATGATTCTTAAATATATACTTCGATGAAGTCGTAGAATAGATAATTTTGTAGAAGATATATCCTTCTATCAGTCGATGGTCTTTCGCTCAGCGTAATTAAAGTATAAATAGAATTTCTATTTGCGATTCATTTAAATTTATGTATGTAGATAGATAGATCAACAAAGTAAGCTATTAAGTAAAAATATTTTCATTTAAATGGAGAGATCACTCTTGACAACTAAAATTCACTCATTTTTCACCCAAAGTTCAAAAATGTGTACATAAGATGATAATCATACAAGGTGAACAAAAATGGTTGGTTAGAATTTTTCAATCTTTACCTGTCCGTTTGTGAAAAAGTTATGAAAAGTATTGTATACATGTACATGTTTTTGCAGTGGAAGTTTTTGAATAGAAGTTCTTGAAAGAAGTTTTTTGACAGAAAGTTTTGAAAGGAAATATATACATTCAAATGCTGCGTGCATACCACAGGTTAAACACAAAAATCACAGACATATATACACAAAGTATTTTACACACATAATTAATTATAATAAGTCATGTTTTAACTTATACCTAATTTTACAAATATTTTTTTCTTAAAATCATTCTCTGAAATCTAAACATTAAAAAATTAAAATATCTACCAAAATTTAATAAGAAAATTATTTCAGAAAATATTTTATTCAAATGTTAAACCTACCTTTAGTAAGTACTATTGTACAAATATGCATTTTGTGTGTGTGTGAAGTACTTTTTAACACTTTCCAATGTAGTTTAGAAGTATTTATGACTTCATTCTGTCTGTATGTCTGTCCGTTCGCACGATAACTGCAGTAAAAATGATTTTATCAATATGTTGTTCAGACAGTTTGTGGTACATATATGAATGATATCATCCAAATAGTTTCGGATTAAACCGTGGTTGAAAAAGTGAAATACATTGAACCATATGGAACCTAATTTTTCAAGTTAAAATTCACAAATTGCTTCGAAACATTTAGAAAATACTCAAATTATCCCAAAAAATGTATAAAAAAATTCATCAAAATATATTCGGTAGTTTTTTAAATGAAAATTAAAACAGTAATTACACCTATGATATATGAAGAGATCACGTGACTCATTGCAAAATAAAATATGGCATCCATTTTTTTACCGAAGTGTCAAGATCATGATTTTTAAGGATCTTTTAAATTTATATTTAGTGTTGCATCTGTCCTAAAACCGCTTTATTTCTGCATGTATCCTCTGCATCTATATTCTGTGCCAACACAATTACAACATTTTTGAGTTTAAATGAACATCAATCTTTGATTATTTCTACAGGATGCAGAATGTAATCAAATCAATCTTTTGTAAGATGAGTTGTATTAAAATCGCTGAATTTTTTTTCACGCCAAATTATTTAGCTCTGGAGTCTGAAATATAAGTGATATGAATGAAATATTCATTGATTTTACATAGAGAAACAGACAATTTTACAGCAATGCCTTTTTTGATGAAGATTAACGTTTCCAAGTAAAATTAATTATTGTAGTTTTGTGATAATTAAAAAGATATCACCTCTCAATGTATCGCATTTTAGAGATGTTTAAATAAAGTTCCATTTCAGTTGAAAAGTGTTTCATAATCGATACTTTATGCATGATTGATCTCTCGTGTTATACTTATATATCCATTAATTTTTAAACTAGAGTGTGCACAAAATAAAAAAAATATTGTTTTGAAAAAAATCAATTAAGTCTAAAATTTAATTACTACAGGCATATTAATTACTGCAGGCATTGCTTCACTATTTTTTCTCTAAAACCCCTACCATTCGGAATTTTTAATATTTAAGGATTCAAAATGCTTTATTTATATTAATAAAGACAAAACATATTTTCCCAATTTTTTTAAGTTTAGAGGTGATCTCTCTTTTAAAAGGCGCGCTTCAAAGTAAATTGTTCGATTTCTGTAATATATTCGAAAAGACTTTTCCGACTAGATGGAAATTGAAAGTTATTTATAGAGGCAGATCACAGAAAAATAACAATAAAAATTGGGATTTCTTTTTTAATTTATTAGAGTCAATGCGGATTAACACATTCGAATTATCAATTGAAAGTGAAACGACTACTTTTAAGCAACATAAAGACTTGAGATTATCACCCTATATAGATTGTCCGACGGAGCTAACAGAAAAATTGCAGCTTTTAAATGTTTGCATTTAAAATATACACGTTTACATTTAAATAAATGTTTGCATTTGAATAAACACTTAAATACTGTGAAACTAATTGAGTAATGAATAAAAAAATGATGCACTGTTATTTTTTCGGGTTTTTTTTATTAATTAATGCAGTAGTTTTGTATTATAATCCAATTGTATATTATTAACACTTGTATATTATTTACCAAAATACATACTAACTCCATCTCGTACCCATCTCGTACTGTAAAGGTGGCAGCGACACTTAAAATTATCTTGATATTCATGAAAAATTCAGTAAATTATTTATTTATATATTGAAAACATTTATGACTTGAGAGGCAACAAATTCCAAGAAAAATATTTTTAAAGCCATATAAGCTCCACCTTAGCGTTGCTAAAAATTTTCTCATAAAAAAATGTTTACTCGATTATTTACAGTAGGTAATGGAACATTTGATCTTTTACACCAATAAACTGATATTTTTTTAGGGGGAAAAGCAAAATTCCAAAAAATGTTCTTTCCTTGTAAAAACAAAATGGCATATTCTTGATTATTACTTTCCCTGCAATACATGGTAATGCATAGGGAAAGTATTGGAATCATGCAGAAAATCGCAACTCGAGTTTTTGACGAATCTACACGTTTCGAGATCTCTAGAATACGAAAAACTATTTTTAGCATGACGTCTGTGTGTGTGTCTGTCTGTCTGTGCAGATTTTGTATCCACTCTAACTAAAAAACTAATGGACTGAATTTCATAAAATTTGGTAGGTAAGTCACTTGTGGCTAAATCTAGTACTGATTAGTTTTGGGTATGATTCGGGATAAAATGCTTACATGATTTCAGACTCGTGTTTTTGCTTTCCCTGCAATACATGGTAATGTATAGGGAAAGTATTGGAATCATGTCGAAAATCGCAACTCCAGTTTTCGACGGATTTACACGTTTTGAAACCTCTGGAATACGAAAAAACTATTTTTAACGTGTGTCTGTGCAATGTATATATCCACTCTAACTCAAAAAGTAATGAACCGAATTTCATAAAATTTGGTAGGTAAGACCCTTGGGTGTGACCCTGGTGCTAATTACGTTTTGGTACAATTCGGAAAAAAACAACTCGCTTTTTTTTGCGAAATGGCCTGCAAAAATCTCATGTATTCACTCTAGCTGAAATACAAATTGACCAAATTTCTCAAAATTTGGTAGATAAATCACATGTGGGATACTCTGGTGCTGATTAGATTTTGGTACGATTCGGAAAAGAACAACCTGCCTTTTTTTACGAAATGACCATCAAAAAAGCCAATATCTAAAAAAAGACTGCGTATGTTCAAATGTATCAATTAAATGCTTGTTTTATACGTAATTTTCGACGAGGGAAAAGAATAAGAACAACTCTATTACTCTAGGACTAACCGTTCTCGAGATATTTGAAATTTTTCGTATTTTTTTATGCCGCCTTTGAAAAAATGTCCAAATACCAAATAAAAGCAGATATTGAATTAAAAATGCAAATTTAGTGTCATTTTGTGCGATTGAACTCCATTTAATGAGTTCTTAAGGAAATAACGAAAAAATGAATTTGAGTCTGCAGGGAAAGTCATGTGCTGTCCACATCAGATTTTTTTTTGTATGACTTCAATTTGATCGACATGGTACATTACATTTTTATTTTGAAGTTCACAAAGTCATTATTTTGTAGAAAATGAATAGGTGGATTGGAGTGTAGATTGATTATTCTTATTTACATTCTTATAGTCGGCGACGTCTGTATCACCTCTTGAGAGGGTGTTGCATTCTTTTTCTGTGCTTTCATCAAAAATATCTGCTGGTTTTGCATTTTCTTAATGGCTTTTTCTAGAACACTATACTTTTCTTCTCCGCTTTTCTTTTTTAATTTCACTTATAATAAATTATTATCTAGGGATTCTGTCAAAATTGTATAGTTTTAGCTTTCTTTCTTCTAGTTGGTTTATTTTGCCTAGATGATGCTTTTGGAAAAGGCTTCTGACGTGAGAGATCAAAATCTACAATCATTTTATACATATTTCTTCTGGATAGTTGAATCAGACAACACAGGTGAAATAAATCCAAAAAGGCCCTCTGGTTTTGCCTGTCCTAGAGTGCCGCTGACACCATTTGGACACAAAACACCTAATCAATAAGAAACGCAAATCTGTAAACCCAAAATTTTATACAGTGTAATCTGCATTGTAACTTGGTTATACGAGTAGAAGATTCGCATACTCAACGAAGTTTAATAATAAAAATCTGATGTGGGAAACACATGACTTTCCTTATATAATGCAATGAATTTACTACTTTTACAGTTTAAAAAAATGTTATTCTTATAGTAGATACTTATATTTTTCCCAAGATATTGAATTTTCTTCAATTAGTCGTCATTTTCATTGATTAAGCGTCATTTTTATCCATTTGGCGAGATTTTTGCTAATTTGGCAACAATTAAAAATGTCGCCAAGTTGGCGACATTTCGCCAAATTCTTCGCCGAAATCTCGCCAAACCTTATGGACGGAGAAATAAATTATTCTTACAGCAGATAAATGACTATTGGCATTCAAATACAAAAGTATTACTCAAAGTATCTTTTCTCGTGAATGGAACGAGTTAGATCCATGAGAATGATATCACCAAATTTATCGCATCATATTACAGATGAAAAGTAAACATGTTTCTCAACAGTTAATATTTTTTTTAATTTATGGAATTTTTTTGATAAATTTATTAAAAAATGCGCAATATCTCGAGAACGGTTCATGTTAGCGTTCTAAATTTTGTGTCAATCGTTTTTTAATGAGAAATTACATAAGAAATGTCTATTTGCCTAACTTTATTAGCTGTTTTGATTTTTTGACAATTTTTTCAAAATTTCACTCGAAAATATAGGGGTTTTGAACATCCGATTGCGTATAAAAACAATTGGCTTCCAATGTTTACGGATTGTGATTTTTGTACCAAATTTCGTTCGAATCGGTCCATTCGTTCGTCAGTTATCGTCTCCACAGACTCACTGACACACACACACACACACATACTTTCACACACACAGACATCACTTCAAAAATCTTTGATTCGTGATCAGGGATGCTTGAAACGTGCTCGCCCGTCGAAAACTCGAATTCGACCCCGTCACAATACTTTCCTTATACATTATGTATATAAGGTAAGTAAAAATACTGTTACTATCACAGCAAAATTTTAAAACAGCATAGCGAATTGTTATCCCAAAAATGTATTTTCTTTTATAAAAATAACTCAAACCTAACTTAAAAAATTCACGTAAAGGGAATGTTTTCGTGACTGCCCGACATTTCGACACTTTTCCAACTAAGGACTAAAAAATAACTTCACAACACGCACTGGGTAAATGCAGTATAAGCGAAGAAAAACTTTTCGTCACATACCTGTTTATGGGCAATAACATGAGTGATAGAGTTCTATTGAGGATCGTTAACAAGTTCGTGCTATAAAGTCATATCATTGGACGAAGAGGAATGCCGGCAGTCTGGTTTTATCTGTGATTTCTTTCTCGATCAGAACTGTTTTTAGTTCATTTTCGAAAGTTACTTGCATTTAAACTGTCTGTTATATCAATCATAACGTTTTTTCTTTTGTTTTTTGTAGGGTCGGCAACCGGTAGTTGCGGTCCCTGGCAAAGTTTTATGCCGCTCGTGACTGATCTCTTAGGTTTACATTTCATATTGTATTGTACGTACGTATATTACATACGTATTTACGTATATATTGTAATACGTATTTTAACGCTCTTTCTCACAGACTATGTGACTGATTTGTGTGAAATTTGGAATATCTGTAAAATTCATCAAGTTACAGGTTATGACTGAATCCAAATTTTAACATTCGACCTGTAGACTCGGATAATTCAGTTCAAATACCACTCTGTTAAGCCTATGGGGACAATTATATTTGAATCCTCCGAACGTTATGTCCGGAAATAAGACTATTGTTGCCATTTTATGTTCTGATACATGAAATTTAATTTGCAGTTAATTAAAAGAATTTCAATTACTTAAATACGGATCACGTGACATATGGTAAAGCTGATTTTTTAATATCAATGTTAATGAACTAACTCTTTGGTTAAGAAACTGCGTCTAGCAATGCTTAATATTGAAGGATAACCAATTTTTAAACCACTAAAGAGTTCCACCCCCTACTCGCCAATCCCCGGTACTCGCTGAGCTCGCTTCGAGAACACTTAGTGCCACTTGCTACGTAGGCGTAATACGCCAGTTGAGCTTCACTCCCTGTTCGCTACGCTCTCCAACCTCCTGTAACGCGCTGCGCCCCCGGCTCACTGCGATCACTTCGAGAGCATTTTAGTGCCACATACTACGCCGGCGTAATACGCTCGTTGGAGACCGTCCCTTATTAACTGACATTTACCAGCTCTGGAACTCACTTCGCGAGCTATTTCAAACCAGCCAGCTCACACTATCAACTACGTGACCTGTGCTCGCTGACACTCTCACCCTTTGTTCGCTACGCTCGCCAGCACTCGTGACTCTCTTAGCCAGTCGGTAGACTTCGCCTCCTACTCGCTAACGCTCGCTAAACACGTTTCGCGAGCACTTTAGTGTCACCTGCTACGCAAGCATAATATCCCCGTTGGGCTCCATCCCTGTTCGCTACGCTCACCAACTTCCGTTACTTGCTTCGACAGTCGGGAGGCTTCGTCTCCTACTCGCTAGCGCTCGCTGATCTCGCGTCACGAGCACTTTAGTGACATCTACACAGACGTAATACGTAAATTGGAGAAGAAGTAATATGTCCGTTGACTGCGCCCTACCGCCCTACAATAATTTATTATATTTGAAAACTTAAAACTTCATCGAAAAAAATGAACTTCATTCATATAACGCCATCGAAATATAAATCGTCTGGTTCTTTATGTAAAAACAATGAATATTCATTCATATCACTTTTATTCCAGACTCCAGAGCTAAATAATTATGCTTAAAAATTCAGCAATTCTTGTACAACTCATCTTACAATCACTTGTTTACATTCTGCATCCATTAAAACTAGGCTTCGTTGTAAAAATAATCTAAGTTTGATAATCATTTAAACTCAAAAATATTGCAATTGCGTTGGCACAGAATGCAGATGCACAGAAAATATGCAAAAATAAAGCGGTTTTACGACGGATGCAACACTAAATATGAATTTAAAAGAACTTTAAAAATCACGATTTTTACACTGGGAAAAATAGATGGATACCATATTTTATTTTGAAGTGGGGTCAAGTGATCTCTTCATATAATATAGGTGTAATTATTATTTTAAATTTTATTTAAAAACTACCGAACGTATTTTACTGAATTTTTTTTATATATTTCATGTGGTAATTTAAATATTTACTAAAATTTTGCAAGCAATTTGTGAATTTTAACTTCACTTAAAAAATTAGATCTCATAGAATTTAATGCATTTCACGTTTTCAACCCTGGTTCAATCCAAAACTAACTAATAAAATTATAACTTTCATTTACATTCCCGTATGTCCCACAGATTGTTTTAACAACATACTAAAATGTCATTTTGATAAAATCATTTTTACAGCAGTTATCGTACGAACAGACAGGCAGACAGACAGACAGAGAAATAGACAGACAAAATGAGCAAAGTCATACACACTTTCCAACTATGTTGGAAAGTGTTAATAAAAACAGAATTACTGCGTTTCAATATATTTGTATTTTGATTAGCGCACACCGAATTGTTCAATTGGCCAAACAAATGAGAAATGCTCGTCAGATAGAAATTTGAAATTTGGTGCTCGGATGAACAATTTGATAAGGCACACAGGAAAAATCGAACTATGCAAACATTCACATTGTTCAGGGTTTGCTTATTGTGAGACCGTTGATTTTCAACTGGTATTTGTTAGTTTAGGTATTAATCTTGTAATTTTGCTATTCGCTCTTTATATGGGTTTGTCATCCCTCTTAATTCCTAGGCATTCCCTTATTTTGTTAGCAATTTAAAGATTTTAATTTTTATCTCCCAGTTTTATTTTAAATCTCATATCAATGTGTCCTTGCTTTTCCATTTCTTTTGCTTGGCGTAATGTGTGTGCTAGTGTGAGGCTGCCTTATCGCCCTATGTTGATATGTTTATGGTTGGGGTCTCGAAATCAATGCATGTTACCTCCACAAGGAATTATTTCTATGGAGGTTTTAGATATATCTATTCTATTGTCTCGGTATTCGATTGTTTCACTTTGCAGTTCTGTGTTAGCGGTTGTTAATAAAGACACTATGTTCGGTACTGAGGAAGACGGCCTTTATGACATCGAAACAATTGTAGTCATCTATATTTCCTATGCCTTCTTTCTTAAGGAAAGTATTAGAAAATCATATTCTTACAAGCAGAAGTTTTATTTATTGTAAGTTAACAATTTATGTTGATTAGCCTCGGAAATAGTCGTCTTAATCGAAAACTGTCCACGTTATTTTCTGCCTCGCAATCAATTGTTCTGTTCTCGTAATCAATTATCTTGTTCTCGTAATCAATACTATAAGTGTGCAAAGTTTAAGCCTTCTTGGTCATCGAGGGGGCCTCTGGGGGGGTTGGAAGAAGGTTCGACCCCCTCCATTTTGTCCTACCCCGTTGAAAAAAGTGATAAACTGGTTCTTTTAGGATCAATCCTGAGGTCAATACCATAAATATACAAATATTTAACCTTCCGGATCATCCGGATAGGTATTCTGGAGGGTCTGAAAATGCATTTCGGAACTCCCATTTTATATGCCTCTTTGATGCGATGACTCCGTTAGGATCTGCTCCAAATTCTGCGTTAAATTCTGGCTCCGTTAGGATCTGCTCCAAATTCTGCGTTAAATTCTGGCTCCGTTAGGATCTGCTCCAAATTATGCGTTAAATTCTGGCTCCGTTAGGATCTGCTCCAAATTATGCGTTAAATTCTGGCTCCGTTAGGATCTGCTCCAAATTATGCGTTAAATTCTGGCTCCGTTAGGATCTGCTCCAAATTCTGCGTTAAATTCTGGCTCCGTTAGGATCTGCCCCATGGTTGATATTATAAGTATGCAAAGATTCAAACTTTTAGATCACCGGAGAAAGAGGCTTTTGAAAAGTTTGAAAATATTTTAATCAAAACCCCCCATTTTCCTCGTCATCCGAGGGGGGGGGGGTCAAAAATCCGGCTCCAACAGGTTCTGTCCTATTATCAATACTATAAATGTGGAACATTCTCTTCTAGGTCATCGGATGATTTCTGGGTAGGAGGGGGGGCGGGTCTGGAAAGATAAAAACACGTTAGACAATTATTATATAGATAAGCCAAATGCATCCATCGGCGTCACTAATTAATCGGCGCAATTCAAATTACTTTATAAAATAATACATTCAGTGAGAGGCATACATCGCATGATTTTGGCAGTGAAATTCAATGCTAAATCTCAGAACCAAAATTTTAATTTACACACCGTTATTTTTTAAAAGTTAGTTGTGTATATCGTTGTTATTGCTAATTCCGCTCGGATTAATCAAAGGTTAAAGCAGGTCTAAAAGACCCTTCGACTTAAGATATAAGGACGACCATGTCTTTCGACTTCGCAAGCCACAAGCTGTGGATAACTGAATAAGAGCAACCTGTCCATCCCAACACAAGAGAACTGGACCATGGATAGCTAGTTTTGTATAAAAATGTTACTTAACGAATTGACAAATATTGAGTAGAATCCCTTTGCTATGAATATTACTGCAACGCATCATACCTTAACCTTTTACTTACGGGTGATATAGCGTCAATCCCAAACGAAGAACCTCTCAAAAAGACAGGTATTTGACATACCCTATCCCAAACAGTTCGACCCTCCTTTGCAGGCATTGGCGTCCATGGACGCCAATGCCTGCAAAGGGGGACTGAACTGTTTGGGATAGGGTATGTCAAATACCTGTCTTTTTCAGAGGTTCTTCGTTTGGAATAGACTCTGTTCCACCCGTAAGCAAAAGGTTAATAGTGTAAGAACACTTTATAAACTTTTTCGTTCCAATCAATCAAATAATTTATAGCTGCACCTCGTAAATGCACTCTAAATCAGAAAGAGCGGCGAAACAAATGCTCGCTGATCCGATCCGTCTCGTATCGATCCCCACTTTGACCGCAGAGTAACTTTAGCCATCACCAATGCCCTTTATTTGAAGAGAAAACAAACAGATTTTGTAGATCATATCTCCCCACTGCATGACTGCTGAATACGAGGTGAAAGTAAACTTGTAATCAGTTCAACCACGTTAATAGAGAACATACGCCTTGGTAAGTAGGGAAAATAGAAAATGTGAAGAAAAAAGGACTTGCGACGTCTCAAAAATATTAGGTCATATTTTATAAATAAATACGTGAAAAGCGCTTTAATTCTTTACCTATTGGAGATAAGTGGGTAATGTAAATTGCAAAAATATTGAACATAAGTTTTCAAATAAGACTCCGTTAATGAAATCGTCCTCCCATTCATTTTCCAAAAGTTACACTTTTTAAATTTTTATACGACCCCCTTAGACAAATTGGGTTAATCAGAAAATTTTTATTTTTAATGCAACAATATCATTACAAAAAACCACATATCTGTATCATTAAAATCAACTGAATTATGATAAAGGTAAAAATTAGACTTATGCCACTTTTCCGTACCATGTAAAAGGGTGTTTCATCAGTGAAAATAGGGATCATACACAAATTGACGATGGAAATTCTTTAGATCAAAAATGCGTTAATATGTGTCAAAATATTTTATCACAAATGCATCTAAATAAAACATTACACAGACAGAGATCATATAAAGCACTGGTACTCACTACGCCGTTGGGTATCCTATGTATTATCATCCAGTTTTATCTTTTTTGTGAAATATCACAAATTTACATTCCTAATTTGATATAGGGTCCCCATTCACAATGCTCAGTTTTCAATTAAATATAACTCGCTCAATTTTAAAAATACAGATATGCGGTTTTTTTACTTTCCCTGCAATACATGATAATGTATAGGGAAAGTATTGGAATCAAACCGAAAATCGCGTTTTCGACAGATCTACGCGCTTCGAGACCTCTAGAATACGAAAAAAACTATTTTTAGCGTGACGTCTGTGTGTCTGTTTGTCTCTGCAGATTTTGTATCCACTCTAACTAAAATACTAATTGATCGATTTTCATAAAATTTGGTAGATAAGTCACTTGTGGGCGAATCTGGTGCTGATTAGTTTAGGGTACAATTCGGGATAAAAGAACCTGCCTTTTTTTGCGAAATGGTCCGCGACAGCCTGCATTCACTCTAACTGAAAAACTAATGAACCGAATTTCACAAAATTCGGTAGATAAGTAGCTTGTGGGTCACCCTGGTGCTGATTAGATTTTGGTATGATTCGGGAAAAAAATAACCTGCCTTTTTTGCAAAATGGTCCGCAAAAATCAACAAAATCTGAAATAAAAAACTACGTATGCTCAAATATATCCATTAAATACTTGTTTTATACCTAATTTTTTAACGATGAAAAGAATAAGATGAACCCCATTACACTAGGACTAGCCGTTCTCGAGATATTTTAGTTTTTTCGTATTTTCTCCACGCCACCTTTGAAAATAAGTTCAGTTACCAAATGAGAACGAAAATTGAATTAAAAGTGAATTAAATTTAATTAAATAAAAAGAACGTGGATATAAGACTGCAAGGAAAGTCATGTGCTGCCCACATCAGATTTTTTAATCTTGTTGCATTAAAAATAAAAATTTTCGGATTGACCAAATTTGTCTAAGGGGATCGTATAAAATTTGAAAAGTGTAACTTTTTGAAAATGAATGGGAGGACTATTTCATTAACTTAGTCTTATTCCCTACCTTATTTTTAATGTTTTAGCAATTTACATTGCCCAATTATCTCCAACAGCTAAAGAATGAAAGCGCATTTCAATCTTTTTAGGACACCCTGTATAGCGATTATACTGACACAAGTTTTTACTGACTTCTTTTCTCAAAACAAATGTTATTTTCTCGAAATCAATTTTTGAAAATTGTTTGTCACGATTTCGAACAATTTTCGATCCATTTGTTTAAAATTTTAAAAGATAATTCCAGATAGTGACACACAGATGCGTAATGAATTTTTGATTGAGACTTTTCTTGTAAAAAAAATAAATAAATAAATAAATAATCTATTTTTTGAACGAAAAATCTTCAACTTTCGTTCCTATTGAGTCGCAATGCCTTTCTCACATTGAATATAAAAAATATTAAATCCAAGTCTAGGGATATCTATATGTGGTGCTAAACTTTACTTTGACTTTTTATTTCAGTTAGAACCCGTAAAAAATACCCTATCAACCATGAAGAAAAAACATCTTCCAAAGATCGCTGTCATTGGCAGAATATTTTTCAACAAAATTTTCATAATTTGCATTACATTATGTCTAGTTTAAATACCACAAAAGCGAGTAAAATTCGTTTATCAAATTTCTTCAATCTAAGCTCAAAAAATGTTTTATTTCCGGATATCGTAGGTGTATGTGCTCCCACCAAAAGGAGTCAAATTTTCAAAATGCCAATTTACTTTTATGACCGATTATTACAGTTGGGGATGTTATCTGTATTATCGAACAAACCCTATCCAAAAATTCATACTAGGATGGACTTTTTAGCCAGAAGAAGGAACTTTAATCCCGTTAGATGGTTTGCACTTCAAAATTTTTAATGTACACTTTCTCAAAATTGTATTTGTATCATTCCACTCAAACGGCTGCGCGGCATTGGGATGAAGTCCTAAACCCCATAGCGAGACTCTGCAACAGTTGGTCCTGATGTCCTCCTTATGGACGATAATGCCCGTCCCCATCGAGTTAACATCGTTGACGAATACCTGGAAAGTGAGGATGTTTCTCGTATGGAGTAGCCATCGTATTCCCCCGACATTAATCCCATTGAAAACCTTTGTGATGCCCTCATGCGTGCTGTCTCTGCACGTTTACCTCCTCAAATCAGTCTCAGAGAGTTGGAAACTGCCCTATTGGAGGCATAGCCATTGCTCGCATCTGCGATGGTTGATCACCTCATTGAGAGCATGGAAAATCCTTGTAAAGTTTGAGTGAAGATCCGGGGTGGTCACATACCATATTGATGTAAGTTTTGTTTGGTTTGTTTGCCTTTAAACATCATTTTGTCAATGACCCAAATGTGACGTCATCATATAACTTACGAAAAGTAAATATCTTTTTCATCTTTGTACATAATTCTTGTTTTCTTTAATGCATAAACACATTTGCCACCTTCATGTACGATTATGAGTTAATCAAAGCTTTACATTTCCATTTTTGTTGATTTTACGGTCCGTGCTTAGCTTTTGGAAGCCAGTGTTAAACAAGATTCAAATATAGGTAAAAATTTGAATTAAAATATAAACCAGAAAAATAAAAAAAATAAGAATTATAACATATGTCTCGAGGGACAAAATTTTTATTGTCTGTTTTTCATTTAAGAGTGTTTTTATTGGGGTATATTAATGAAGCAATTTATTTGCTTTTTATATATTTAGTTTTAAATATATCAAATTAATTTCTATCCATTTTATTTTAAAAATTTGCATATTGTATACCAAGCATAAATAAAATGAATTCTATGACTGCAGCAGCTTTTTCATAAGTGAAATAGAAATTTGCATTAATTAATAATTTATTTGTATCAGATTACTTCTTAGAAACTCCACAAAAGATATTTTTTACCGACTTTCAGCGCTTTATTGTTTTCTAAATGTTTATTCAGCATTTTTCTCTTTAAAGGTTAAGATTACAGAAGCATTTTTGTTTCTTCGTTCAAAAGTGCCATTGTATTTAATAATTGATTAGGAAATATATTAAAATGCATTTCCAATTGAAATAATATAGTAATAATTGATATAATATAGTAATAATAATAAATATAATATAGTAATAATTCTCGAATAAGATAGAGGAACGAATACCATAAAA
Organism: Amaurobius ferox; assembly: GCA_951213105.1. NCBI lineage: Eukaryota > Metazoa > Arthropoda > Arachnida > Araneae > Amaurobiidae > Amaurobius > Amaurobius ferox. The sequence goes on from OX578137.1 coordinate 137,984,692, forward strand.
TCTGTTTAACAAAGAATATTTGTCAATAGTATAAAAGACAAAATAAGGACTAATATAAATTGGTCTACTGGTTTCGAAGGCATAAAATAGTCTTCTTCTTCTTTGGGGGCCAACAAGAAACACAGCCTTACTTATTTAAGTTAGTAGGGCAGATTAATTCAGCACTCCCATTCGACCAACTAGGGTTTACGAATATAGACGGGAGCCAAGGGTTATCCAAATCTCCCACCCAGCGAGGACACAACCAGGGGAGCGAGATCAGTAGAATCATTTACCAGGAGAGGTCCGAAGATGGTCCCACCAAACTCGACCCCAGTCGCCGAAGAGTTTATGCTCCAATCATGAATAGACACCGTCAGCCCCACGTCACCTGGAAAAGTCCAAGTCACAGACAGACAGGCAAGTCCAACTGCCGTGTTCTTCGGTTTTATGTACCACCCCCCCCCCCAATAATGGAAAAACCAGAGCTACAGATCTAAGATCTGTACACCCCCTCAAGGAGTGAGTCCTCCGGGACGGGGGAAAAGTAAGTAGAGCAAATGAGAAATAGTATAGTCCGGCTCCCATGAGTTGGCAGATGACCTTGGATGAGTCCATTTCGTTATAGGGAAGAAAGCTGGCAAAACAGACGATCTGTGTACTACCGTGAAAGGGTTGCCAAACGCAGAAACCTGTTTGGCGATCGCATTTGCTGCGCGTATTTCGCCAATTGTTTGAAATTTAGAATAGTTGGAATGCTTTACTAGCATTGCGCTTGCGACTAATAAAATGTCTAACATCTGTTCCAACTTCTAACGTCTGTTTAGTTAATTAATTAGAATCTGATATTTGTGAACCGTGCTTTTATCGACAAAATGTCTGTAGAAGTAAAAGTAATTCGTTCCAAGGAACGAAATGTGGTCCACAAAGTCCTCGATTTTTTTTTTAGGCTGAAGCAAATTCAGAAAAGTTATGCACCCCCATCCGACAGCCCTTGCCAGCATTACAAAGGAGCAGTGGATTAAATATTGTGAATACGCAGTAAAAGTTGAAAATAAATATTATGAAATTGACAATTTAGTGGAAGAAACCATAGAAGAAATCAGTTTTGTGGTAGGTGCCGACTCCTCTTCAGAACATGACTCAAGAGTCAACTGAAAGTATAGAATCAGATTTCGAGAAGGGCGACAGCGGTACAATTTTTTAAATATTTTATATATAAAATATTATAAAATAATAACAAATATATATATAAAAATATAAAACAGATATTTTTTATATATTTTTACATTTTCCAAATTTTGTAACTCGGGGGGGGGGGGGGGGTGATAGATTCCTTAGATGACATGGCCATGCAATGTAATCTTTAATGATGAACTAACTGACTGTCCGAATAGTGGCCCACAAGCAAGGAAAATGGTTAGATAACATATTTAAAATTAATTAAATTACTGAAATTTATTTTAGAATTAACAAATATTAATACTTTATGAAATATGTAACTGTATAAAATGTGATTCATAGAACTTACTGAAATGATCTTCAATGGCAGCAAAAGTATTTAAATTGAAGCGTTTTCTTTGTATTTTATAGAAATTAAACAACGTTATATAAAAAGTAAAATTCACAATGATAAAAATATAAAGATGTGTGTATGTCAAGGTATTTTTTCCCCTTTTATAGATGGATCGAGGGTCTTTCCTAAAGAAAATGTCTTATTACACAAGCGAGCAACCCATAAATTACGGGGGGGGGGGGGGGGTAATCTCAGCCAGCAAATTTTTGGAACTTTTAAACACAGCTTTTCAGTAATTTTACAAAGTTTCCAGGAAAAAAAATTGAATTAAAACTGCAATTTCAGTGTAATTTCAAATAATTATTCGTGCTAGTTTGTGCATATAACTCAAATTAATGAATTATAAAAGAAATAAAGAAAATAAATATGAATCTGTAGGGAAGGCATGTGCTGTTCACATCAGATTTTTCCTTTTAGGAGATGAATCATTCATTCATACGCACGAAACGCATTGTGCATTTCTCCTAAATAAAATAGTTTAAGTTACAAGAAAAGTATTACAACCGAACTCTTCAATTTTAACAAAACATTTACGACCATTATTGTTTTATTATAATATAATTTTAATTATTATGAAGAAAACATTTCCACCACATCCCAACAGTAACACTGAATGTACTTATACATATAAAGCTCTTTATCGTCCTGCATAAATCATTTTCGTACTGCACAAATTGTGCATTATTAATTCGCACTAAAGGCGCCAATTCTGGAAACCCGTTCTTCCTAGTAAGTTTCTACCTGTCATTGAATTTAACTAATGGATTCGTCCAAAGTCACGTGACTCAAATGCCTTCTCGTTGGAGTCGCACTATACACGTGTCTGAAAGCAGGATGAAAGTTGATGCCATCGCTGAGGGAAGAAATAAAAAAGAAAAAACTGGTGAAGCAAAAAAATGAAAGACAGGATACCACGAATGAACAGCAAAATCCACTAAGGAAAGAAAGGATGGTCGAAAATAAAGAATCACCGGAAAGAAAACAGGACGGTCAAAGAACGAATAGTAAAGCGAATAGAAACAACTTAATAGTAAGAAAACGTACTAAAACAGAAGGTTTACATTAGTAAATTTAGAGACGGGCTGCGACAACTGATAAAATAGCACTGTAAAATTCATGCATTCTATATAATCAGTTTGTATTTGTGTTTATGCTGTTTTTAATCAATATGCTGTTTTAATCAATTGTTTTTAATCAGCAATCAATGGCCAGAGTTAAGACATAAATGAGAGTTAAAACATAAAATCCCTCACAGCAAAGATCGTCACATGTGTGACAGTGACATTGTAGTCACGTGACATCTGGGTCATAATGTGACATCATATTTGTGACTTCTATGCGACGTTACGTATTAATAACTTTGTAACTTCATTGTGACTATATTCTGTGACGTTTCTACAATTTAATTAACACGTCACAATGAGACGACATTACAATGGCAATTACAATGTCACTTCACAAACAACTTAATATGCGACGTCACAAATGACCATGAAAATGACCAAAATGGCTTCGCTGTGACCTCAATATGACAATGCAGAGACGTACTACGACGACTTGTGACGTCTCAAAGTCACAGTGTGACGTAAATCTTACGTCACTGAAAAAAAAATGCTGTTAGGGATCTCTATTATTAACTAGAGTCACGTCTGATAATTTCGTAATGATTCTTTAATTCATTATTGAAATACTCTTATTTATCGAAACATGTAGTTGAATGCTGGAATTGTCGACTTTGGGTTTCTTTTTAAGCTACTGTGAATCAATAACCGCCGACACGAAAATTAAACATTCTTTCTGTTTCTTTTCAGCCAAATCTGAGGTGCTTGTCCTTGAATGGCGAAAACGAGCAATGGGCTACATGGAGACACTCGGGTAAGTGAATAACAAGAAATTTTAATTACAAAATTGTCATAAAGTACCATAAATACAGTTAACAAATTAACAAGAAAATGCTTTCAGTTTTGGAACTTCAAACTGTATTCTATATACAGGGTGTCCCAAAAAGATTGAAACGCGCTTTAATTCTTTACCTGTTGAAGATAAGTGGGCAATGTAAATTGCAAAAATGTTGAAAGTAAGGTAAGAAATAAGACTACGTTAATGAAATAGTCCTCTCATTAATTTTCAAAAAGTTACACTTTTTAAATTTTTATACGACCCCCTTAGACAAATTTGGTCAATCAGATTTTTTTTATTTTTAATGCAACAAGATCATTAACAAGAAAGATCAATCATGCTTAAAGCATTGATTATGAAACACTTTCCAACAGCAATGCAATTTTATTTAAACATGTCTAAAATGCATTACTTTCCTCGGTAATATTTTAAAACTTATCACAATACCACATTAATTTATTATATTTGAAAACTTAAACCTTCATCGAAAAAAATGAAATTCAAATGACGGCATTGAAATATAAATTGCCTGATTTAAACATCTCTAAAATGTGATATATTACTCGATAATAATTTTAGAATTATCATAATACCACGATAACTTATTATATTTAAAAACTTCATCGAAAACAACAGAAATTCACTCAAATGACGTCATAGAAAAAATAACACGCTTGGCTCTCTCTAAAAAAGCAGCATTTCATTCATAATAATTTCCCATTCATGTCATTCATCACAATACTACAATAATTTATTTTATTTTAAAATTAAGACCATGGAGCTAGAAGTAATTTAACTCTATGCTTAAAACTTCATCGCAAAAAATCGTCCTTCTCTCGGTAAAGTCAATGAATATTTCTTTCATATCAGCTATGCAAACTCCATGAGCTAAATTCTTTTGAGTTAAAAAAATACAGCAATTTCTATACAACTCATCCTACATATTTTGCTGTTTACATTTTACATAAGTGAAAAATAGGCTTCGTTATAGAAATAATCAAATTTGGATGAGCATTTAAACTCATATATATTGTAATTGCGTTAATTTAGTATGTAGATGCACAGACTTTAAACAAAAATAAAGTGGTTTCAGGACGGATACAACACTCAATATGAAATAAAAAGAACTTTAAAAATCACGATTTTGAGACAAGATGGATGCCATATATCATTTTGAAGTGGATCACGTGATACTTTCATATCATGGTCACGTGATCGTTTCATATAAGAGGTGTTATTATTATTTCAATTTTTATTTAAAAAACTACTGAATATAATTCGCTGAATTTTTTTTATACATTTTATGGAGCAATTTGAATATTACGTAGAAATTTCGAAGCAATTTGTGAATTTTATATCCGCTTAAAAAATGTTTGAAAAATTAGGTCCCATAGGGCTCAATGTATTTCATTTTCTCAACCCGGGTTCAATCCAAAACTAATTGGATGATATTATTCATTTATATTCCCATAGGTCCTACAGACCGTCTGAACAACATACTAAAATTTCATTTTGATTAAGTCATTTTTACGGCAGTTATCGTGCTAACGGACAGACAGACAGACAGACAGAATGAATGAACAAAGTCATAAACACTTTTCAACTTTGTTGTAAAGTGTTAAAAAACCGCATATATGTATCTTTAAAATCAACTGAATTATGATAAAGGAAAAAATCTGACTTATGCCACTTTTCCGTGCCATGTGAAAGGTTGTTTCATCAGTGAAAATAGGAATTATAAACAAATTTACGATGGAAATTGTGCAGATCAAATACGTTAATATGTGTTAAATTTTTTTGACACAAATGCATCTAAATAAAGCATTACACAGACCGAGTCCATATAAAACAGTGGTACTCACTACGCGGTTGGGTATCCTTTGTATTATCATCCAGTTTTATCTTTTTTGTGATACGTCACAAATTTACATTTCTAATTTGATATAGGGTCCCCATTCACAATAATCAACTTTCAATTAAATATAACTCGCTCAATTTTAAAGATACAGATATACGGTTTTTTTATTGATCTTGTTGCATTAAAAATAAAAAATTTCTGATTGACCAAATTTATCTAAATGGGTCGTAAAAAATTTAAAAAGCGTAACTTTTTGAAAATTAATGGGTGGACTATTTCATTAACGTAGTCTTATTTCCTACCTTACATTCAACATTTTTACAATTTACATTGCCCTCTTATCTCCAACAGGTAAAGAATTAAAGCGCGTTTCAATCTATTTGGGACACCCTGTATATGTTTCAATGTACGAGTATTTCTCTACATGTAGCAGGTCCTCCGAAAAATAAACAATGGTATATATATATATATATATACACTCTATAACAAAAAAAATCGACGCACCAAGGAGTTGTCCGATTGTAATGAAATTTCGTATGCAAAGACATTTAGTCTTTAGTGACGAATGCCGTTTCCAACTGTGTCCTGACGACAACCGCAGACGTGTCTGGAAACGTCCAGGGCAGCGTGGGGATCCTGCACTTACTATCGCACGCCACACATGCCCACAACAGGGCTTTATGGTCTGGCGTGCCATCTCCTTTGATAGCCGGACCCATTTAGTAGTCATTTCTACACTGACAGCTCAGCGGTAAGTAGGCAACGTTCTACGACCGGTTGTGTTACCGTTCCTTTTGCGACACTTCGTACTTACTTTTCAACAAGATAATGCCCTGTCGCACATGGCACGTGTTGCTATGAATTGTCTTCAAGCTTGCCCAACACTTCCTTGGCCAGCTAGGCCAAATGATCTCTCTCCCGTAAAGCACACTTGGGACGTTATGGGAAGGCGATTTCAACCATCCCGAAATGCTGACGATTTAGCTAGACAGTTATAGACAATTTGGCAAGACATTTCACAGGACACCATCCGTGAACTTTATGAGTATATGCCACGCCGAGTGACATCTTGCATCCAGGCCAGAGGTGGACAAACGCCTTATTGACTTCCTCCCTTTGTATACGGTCAAACTCTAAATCATTAAATTGTTCTGAAATTTTAATCGTCTCATTTTCAATGTATGTTCTTCACATCCACCAATTTGTATCACAATGGGACAACTCCTTCTTGGTGCGTCGATTTTTTTGTTACTATAATATATATATATATATATATATATATATATATATATATATATATATATAATATATGCTACAATAGTCCAGTGAAGAGACTTTTCACTTTACCAAAAATCTACTTTATTATATGACACTCGAAACATATCATTTGTTACATAGGCCAGCAAAACTCCTGATCATCGACCAGCTAGCTCTCAAGACATCTCAATGCAGTCTGCATTGGTTCACACAATGTACAGTTAGAGCAGAGGAGGAGGAATATGAGGAAACATGCTGCCTTCGGGTTCTTTATACTTTAAAAATGCGATGGGGAAGCAGTTTCATATGAGAAAGTTTACGCAAAAGTTAAGATTAGTGACCATATATGGTATGGTCGAGAGAAAAAGGAAGTGCTGGCAGATTTTGTTAATATTAGTGGCGTGGGATAGAAATCAATATAGTTGCAATACGTGCTTGACATGAAATAGGAATTTGGAATAAAAATTACGAAAGAAAAGGGTGCGATATTAGGGAAAACATAAAATTTCTGTATCCTATATATATATAATATTAAAATTGAAAATCCAATGATAGAATAGAAATAGTAACTTATAATACACTAACTAACTTAAAATGTGCTATATATATATATATATATATAAATGTACTAAATATATATATATAAATGTGCTATATATATATGCGTAGGGATTTCAATATTCAGTTGAAAATTGCAGAACTCTGGCAAATTGTAGAACAGTGCTGAATGTATCAGTTTACAGATATCCAATTTAGATTCCCGTATAAAATAAAAAAAAAATTCTCCAATTTGCACTCCGTTGCTTCAAAATGTCACAGGAGTTTCAAGACATGCCAACAATGTGTTATAGTGTCTCATTGTAAATTACTCGTAATGTATTTCCAATTGTTAGAAACATGCTAATATTCACTTTGTTAAAATGCATATTCCGATTTCAGTCATTGCTTTCCAATCATTAAATGCCAGCTTCATTGCAAACACCATAGAAAATAAATATACTAGAGAAATATTTCTTATTAAAACTCTTCTCTTTTAATAATCACATTATTCACACATTGTGGCTGTCCCCTCAGCGAATCACTAATATAACAATAAACATCCATATCAAATCGCATTGTACTTCTTCGCAAACATGTCTGATATTAAAAAATTGTGTAAACTATTATTTAATTTTGAACATCTGTATATTAATAAAAGAGACAGATCACTAAACATACATATCGATTCCTTTCGAAAATTATACCCATTTAAATGCATCTTAATTTCTAATATGATTCAGATATCTTACAAAGCGGTAGAATTCCGCCATTTGTAACCTATATATCCCAAACTAAATTGGCATTCTGTCGAACTGCCGATTGAAAATTCTTTACCTTCATTTCAAATTTGACATATATCCGCATTATAATTGCTAACTCGTATATCGAAACTGTCATTGTGTATGATTTAAAATAAGTTGCTGTGTTCACTGCTTTTACAATTTGCAATCTTGCCAAGATTGATATTTTGAAAAGTAATGAACATGTCAGGAATTTAAATCAAACGCGATTCTCGTCAAAATTTGAATTGCATTCAGAGTGTACATTACAGAATAAATCGGAAAAGATTCGAAAAGACGTAAGAATGCGTCACTTTCAAATTAACTTTCATACTTGAAGGAATTACATTTCGAGTTTCTCGTCAAATTAATATCCGGTCGAATTTCAGAATAAGATATGCTCTTCATATTATTTTTCTTGCGAGGATTTGAGGCGAATAATCATATAAATCTGGATATGTGCATTTTCTCGTGAAAGGAATCGAACACAAGACAAACTGGCGGACTTACCGAATCAATATACACAGAGTTTCCTAAAAATAGGGTCTTCTAATAAGAAAGTGACTACGGGCTATCGTTTGAGAAAGTTTGCAGCGCATTGAAGAAGTTGCAACTCCTTTCTCGAAAACAAATCAACATAGGTGAAATTTTTCAATTACTATTTTTCAAAAAGTTATAAAGCTGTTCTTATTACTTTCCTTATATACACAGTATAATGTATAAGGAAAGTATTGTGACGGGGTCAAAAATTTGAACTCGAGTTTTCGTCGGGAAAGCGCGTTTCAAACATCTCTGAACACGAATCGAACATTTTTGAGATGATGTCTGTGTGTGTGGAGACGCTATCCACCGAACGAATGAAGCGATTTAAATGAAAATTTGGCACAAAAATTACAAATCAGTACAAAATTTACAATCCGTGAATATCGGAAGTCTATTGTTTATAACCGCAATTGAATGTTCGGCAGATCCCTCAAATTTTCGAATAAAATTTTGAAAAAATCATCAAAAAATTAAAACCCTCAATAAAGCTACATAAATAATAGTTTCTTATGTAATTTTTCATTAGAAAACGATTGATATAAACTTTAGAACGCTAGCATAAACCGTTCTTGAAATATTGCATGTTTGTCAAATAAATTTATCAAAAAATGCTATACAATTAAAAAAATATTATAATACCATTGTGAATAAAAGTACTACTGTGAATTATGTTCACTTTTCATACGTAATATTATGCGATAAATTTTTTAACATCATTCTCGTGGATCTAGCTCATTCCATTCACGAGAGAAAATATTTTAAGTAATAATTTTGTGTTTGGACGCCAATAGTCATTTATCTACCATAAGAAAAGCATTTTTCTCCGACCATAACGCTTGGAGAAATTTTGGCGATAAATTTAACGAAATATCGCGCAAATTGACAACTTTCTTAAATGTTGCTAATATGACGAAAGTCGCCAAATTGATAAACATGACGCTAAATCAATGAGAATGACAACTAATTGATGAAAGTCAATATTTTAAAAATATTATAAGTTCTACTATAAGAATTATATTTTTCCGTCCGTAAAGCCTGGAGAAATTTTGGCGACAAATTTAGCAGAATATTGCCAACTAGGTGGCTTTTTTAAATGTTGCAAAATTGACGAAAATGTCGCCAAATTAATAAATATGAAGCTAATTAAATGAAAATGATGACTAATTGATGGAAATTCAATATCTTGGAAAGAAACATAAAAATCGACTATAAGAATCACCCATTTCTCCGTCCATCCGTAATGCTAGGCGAAGAATTTGGTGATATGTCGCCAACTTGGCGACATTTTGAATGTTGCCAAATGGCGAATGTTGCCAGATGGCAATATGTTTCCCCAAACTCTGGCAGCATTTGATATTCACACGTTGTTCTTCAAACGCCATTTCCATTTTCAACGAACGCGAACGACTACAGTTCACTGACATGCATTGTCTGGAAAAACCCTGTACTGCGGACCTGCTTCTTCTTTTTCACATCTCTCTTAACATGTGTCTCTACGCCACGGTAAAATAGTTCCCCTCTCCTCCAATCAGGGTTGAAGATATCAGCACAGTCTCCGAACTTTTTGATCTTACCTTGTATATATATATATATATATATATATATATATATATATATATATATATATATATATATATATACATATATATATATATATATATATATATATATATATATATATATACATATATATATATATACATATATATATATATATATATATATATATATACATATATATATATATAAATATATATATATATATATATATATATATATATTATATATACATATATATACATATATATGTATGTATAATATATATATATATATATATATATAATTGAAGAATTTTAATTTTCTTGTATTATATATACCCGAGATTGATCATTTATTAAATTGTTCTATATAACTAAAATGAAAATAAGATGATCTGAAGTGAATACTTGATATCAATGATGACTATACGACAAGCTTGTGAAGATGATAAATCGAACATTATAAATAAAACATTATAAATAAAACAGGTACTAAATTGGTATAAAATACTCCTTTTTCCCTGTTCTATAAGTTAAGGAATTGAAAAATAATGACATGTGGTAAAGATTGGTGAATATAATCCCTTAACAACACCCTTAGATGACAGGTTGTAATACAGGTACTTAAGGTACTAATCCCCTTGTTCCCTGCATAAACATACATGGTGTAAAAACAAGAATAGTGTATAAGATGAAAAGTTGCAAAACAAAAAAAATTTTTGCCCGTGAAGCTAGTCCCCCCCCCCCCCCCCCCCCCCCAAATTTCATTTTTTTTTTTTTTGCGTTTTTGAAAATGAATAAATTGAAAAAAGTGAAAAGCATTTCCAAAACCATGTGAGTTATCAAGGGCCATACCTGGTTCGTTAATGCTGATTCTACGTTTCTGTGCGCATTACTGTAAATTGTATTACAGAAGTAATGCACATGTCCCGACGTAGAAGAAAGTAGAAAATGGATCAGATATAAATATAAGAATAATCAAATAAATTATCAAATATACCAGCGTGTGGCTGTGTATTTATATGAGAATACAATGTTATGTATGAGATAAAAAGGAATAAGAATAAGAATAATAAAATAATATAAATTGAGTTACCCCTTGTGCTGCTAACATTGTAGAGTAACTGATACTAACTAAGCTTTTTTCCAACTCAGAAACAGGTTACAGTTAAGTTGATAGACTAAGAGTGCAACTTTTGGAAGTGAAACATGACGATGATAAATTGTTTATGATTTTTTATTCAAAAATGGTTGAGATTGACCTGTCAATATGTTGTTGTAATTGGAGCAAGGTTTTGAATTTAAAATTAATTTGTGTTTTAATAAATGAAAAAATGAGGTTTGGCGGGTATGTATTACTTTCCTTATATACATAATGTATAAGGAAAGTATTGTGATGGGGTCGAAAATTCGAATTCGAGTTTTTGACGGGAGAGCACGTTTCAAGCATCCTTGATCACGAATCAAACATTTTTGAAGTGATGTCTGTGTGTGTGTGTGTGTGTGTGTGTGTGTGTGTGAAAGTATGTGTGTGTGTGTGTCAGTGAGTCTGTGGAGACGATAACTGACGAACGAATGGACCGATTTGAACCAAATTTGGCACAAAAATCACAATCCGTAAACACTGGAAGCCTATTGTTTTTATACGCAATCGAATGTTCAGAACCCCACTAAATTTTCGAATGAAATTTTGAAAAAATCGTCAAAAAATCAAAACCACTAATAAAGTTACGAAAATAGACATTTCTTATGTAATTTTTCATTAGAAAACGATTGACATAAATTTTAGAACGCTAACACGAGCCGTTTTTGAGATATTGTACATTTAAAAAAAAAAATATCAAAAAGTCATATAAAATAAAAATAAAAATTCCTATTGATAAACATGTTCACTTTTCATATGTAATACAATGCGATAAATTGGGTGACATCATTCTCGTGGATCTAGCTCGTTCCATTCATGAAAAAAGATACTCTGAGTAACACTTTTGTATTTGGACGCCAATAGTCATTTATCGGCTGTAAGAATAACTTATTTCTTAGTGCATAACTCTTGGCGAGATTTTGGCGACGAATTTGGCGGAATGTCGCCAACTTGGCGACTTTTTGAAATGTTGCCAAATTAACGAGAATCTCGCCAAATGGATAAAAATGACGCTAAATCAATGAAAATGACGACTAATTGTCGAAAATTCAATGTCTGGGAAAGAATATTCGTATCTACTATAAGAAAAACCTATTTTTTTACTGTAAAAGTAGTAAATTCATTACATTAGATAAGGAAAGTCATGTGTTGTCCACATCAGATTTTTTTGTATAGATGTGTTTATGAATTTAATAAGATGTTCTTTGTAGTAACATGGTGTGTTTAACATTTTTACTCTTAATAACTGATTATTTATAATAATTTTATATACTAATTTTGATAGATTGGATGAATAATTTTGAATTTTATTTACTTTGAAATTATATGATTCAGTTTTGTCGTATATTTTAATTTTTAATGTGTCTTCATTATGAATTTTTTTAACTAACGTCTAGGTAATTGACCCAGTGTGATGTATATACACTTTCAATTAGTTGTAGATTAGGAGGATAACACTGAAAGTTTAACATTGTGGCATCATTAGTAACTTTAATAACTATTAGATCATCAATGAATCTGTGCATGATATAACTGTTGAAAGAGTACTCAATTTCTTAAAAATGTAGACAAAGGTTGGCCAGTAATGTGGATGAGATTCCTCCCTGTGGAATTCCCTTATTTAATTTGTATATGCAATTACCCTGAGAGAGACACTGGTTGAACAGAATGAATTTTAATAATGTTTTGAATTTTGAAATAGAAATGTTTTTTGATTGAGTAAATTGTTCTTATAAATTTAGTATGACTTTAAACAAATCATGAACATCAATGTTATTAAAAAGGGCTTTGAAATCAAAAGTTTTAATATCATGTAAAGGTAGTTGTTTTAAGTTATTAATCAGTTCTAAACTATTTTTGATTATATGTGTTCGTTGTGAAGTAAAATGAACATAAATTTGATTTAGTATAAATAGTAGTTCTTTGTCCGTAGCACTGGTATATGAATTAAATCCTATAGTAACAGTTCTAAAAGTAATTGGTGATTTATGGAATTTAGGTATGAGTATCAGGTAAGGAAAATTAAGATTGTGTTTCTGTTTAAGTAGTTTGTAGTAAGTAATAATTTGTTTGCTGATTATAGACATATTAGTGTGCATAGGAGTTAATGAAATTGAGGAATTGAGTTATATAGTTTGAGTTCGTCCAAATAAAATGTTTGCAAATAAACGCATAACTTGATGCCTTATCAACATAAGTGATTACAAATTTGTCTTGTAGTAACTTGATCTCTTTTAAGATGTCTTGGTAATGCGTATATTTTTGTATAAGAATTTGTTGAAGCAATTGTTTTACATGCCAGGTGACTTGTATTTGCCAACTCTTAAAAGTTTCAAAAGGGCTGTGGTATTTACCAGATAGTTTATATATATATTTATCTAGATCAATGGCAAAAGCTTGAATTATTTTCTTTTTATTATATATTAGTGGAATTCTGTATTTGGATCCATAGCTTAAAAACTGTTTGAGAATAGGGTCCTTAATTAAATTGAGATTTCCTGTGATTACATGTCCGTAATGTTGGTCGATAAAGGGGTGATAGCATGATTCAGTACATGAACAAGATACAGAATTATTCAACTATTTTGATAAAAGAATGCAGTTGTATATTTTACTTCCTAATGGTTCAGGATATTTATATGCTTTTATTATATTAACATTTTTAATTGGTAAGAATGATTTGAATTTTTCAAAAATTTGTGTTAAGTTGATATAATTAAAAATAGGATTTGTGTAATTAATAACATAATAAGATGGGTTGGTTTTTTCTTTCGGGTGTGAAAGTGTGAATTTAACACCTAGCTGTCTTGCTCCTGTTAATAATAGGTCAAAAACTCGGTATCCGAATTGTTTTTTGTTATTAAGTTTTTTGTGAGCCAACGGCTCTACCGTGCTGAAAACACCAGTTCTCGTTAGATCACCGAAGTTAAGCAGCATCGGGCGCGGATAGTACTTGGGTGGGTGACCACCTGGGAACACCGCGTGCTGTTGGCTCATTTAAGTCGACGTGGTGGCCGAACGGTCAAGGCGAGCGTTTCCAGCGATCGATCGGCCGCCACGTTGTGGGTTCGAGTCCCACGTAAGGCATGGATGTTGTGTGTTGTGGGCGCAGTGTGTTCCGCCCCCCTCTGGTGCGCCTGGGGCAACGTCCTAAGACGGCGAAATGGTTCACGATTTCGGCCGTACATAGGGCAAACGACGTAAGCCGACGTAGAGTCTAGTGCTAGAGTCTAGTGCCTGGCCATTGGGGGAAAAAAGTTTTTTGTTATGAGTGAAATATAAAGTTTATTTAAATGTTGCCTTTTGATGGAAAATACCCAGTTTCTTATTTTTTTCCAATCATGGTTAGATTCAAATAGTAAATTAAGATAATTGATTTAAGAATTAAAGTCTAAGTTAATAGAGTGTTTGTTTCTGTGTATTCCCCTCCGAGTCTGTATGGTTTTACGAGAATGAGTCTGCAACAATGTATATACTGTTTGATTTTAATTGAAGTGTAAAATAAATCATTTTTAACTATATTCCAAAAGGAAAAGCAGTATTTTGCTTTAAAATGTGTTTGTTTTCATAGCAGCTTCTTTCAGAAAAATTGGGAATTATATCCAAAATAAAAATAATAACTGAATCAAAATCATGTTTGTAGGATGTTAATACTGAAATCCGTAAACAACATGACAGAAAACAATATAAGCCAAATACAATACGCACGACTATAATGCAGCAGACATGTACATGGATAAATATTAAAAAGATATAATAATAACCAATTAAAAGTAATTACGAAATATTAAGCAGACTTGACGATGAATCTAGTCTAATTATCCTCCAAAATTAAGCCAATGCTGTTCATTTCTTTTTTCGACTTTAATATATATATAATATATATTATATATATATTATATAATATATATCATATATATATAATATAATATATATTATATATATATAATATATATTATAGCCGTGGTTAAACTGCTTAGGTGATTTTATTATTCCGTAATTACTTTGATTTGGTTATTATTATATCTTTCTAATATATATATATATATATATATATATATATATATATACAGGGTGTCCCAAAAACATTGACTTCGGCTTTTATTCCTTAAATATTGATCTTAGACATATATAATAAATTACAAAGTTGCTTAAAAAAAGATACAGAATTTTATGAAATCGATTAAAATTTTCAAGGGAATTAAATTTTAAGAAATATAAAATTTAATGAAAAGACAAATTCTGACTTAAACCACTTTT
Source organism: Amaurobius ferox (assembly GCA_951213105.1). Classification (NCBI taxonomy): domain Eukaryota; kingdom Metazoa; phylum Arthropoda; class Arachnida; order Araneae; family Amaurobiidae; genus Amaurobius; species Amaurobius ferox. The sequence continues at coordinate 138,000,065 of OX578137.1, forward strand.
CGATGCATCGACATGTGTTCTCAGAGGGGAAAAATCATGTCTGCAGATCGCTTTTCTGGGGTCATACACAAATTTTGAAAGAAAACAATGATTACATAAATAAATAATAATTTTGCTATTTATTGGCACAAAAGTATCTACACTGTGTAGAAATAATAACTTTACACAAAGATTACAATGCTTGTTCAAAATGTTTTCTATCCATGCCAAAGATCCATTAAAGATAAGAGGCAGGCAGATATTATTTGCCTGTGATGCATTTCTGCATTGCGTCATTTGCACGCTTTGCAAACATTTACATTTTAATATGTGATTAATCCCTCACCAAATTTGTTTAAACATATCTCTGGGACTTTTTATGATAAATTGCTGAAATTTTGTACATCACCTTATTAGTGTATGGGGCATTTTACTCATTGGAAATATTTTGTACGGGAGCCATATAAAAATTTTAATTTTGTATTTCTTCAAATTTAATCCCCTGAAATTTTTTATCTATTTCATAAAGTTATTATCTTTTTTTTACGCAGCTTTGTAATTTATTATATATGTCTAAGATCAATATTTAAGGAATAAAAGCCGAGATCAATGTTTTTGGGACACCCTGTATATGCTTTATATATATACATATATATACACATATATATATATATATATATATATATATATATATATATATATATATATATATATATATATATATATATATATATATATATATACATATATGTACATATACATATATTTTTCCTATAAACCGCCAAGTTTGATTATATAAAATTGTTCTACCGGACTAAACTGTGTAATAAATTTCAAATCTTTAAGATGTAAGATGTATGCCAAAAATGCCTTCAAGGACGTTGAAACAGACAAACAACCATCAATCAGGACTTATTCAATAAAAGATTTCAAAAACAGATTGCAATAGATTCATCACATTAAATTATTTGAAGCATAGAGTATGCATTTTTATTACTTCCTCATACTATTGTATAGAGAAAGTGTTGTTTTTCCTTATATTTTCGATTTCGACAGTTGGGAAGATAAACGCACTTTAAGATTTCCTGAACAAATTTCAACTCTTATATATCTGCATAGGTCTTCAGGCAAAGCAATCTATTTTGCTGAGCATGCAATGTCATTGCTGGAGAATGCATTTTCCAATCAAAATGTTTTAAAGCAGTGCTTGGAGGTTCAAAATGTTTTAAAGCAGGCCGTTTGGAGGGGGTTAGCGAACGACATCGAGCAGGGGACAGTAGCTTTTAGTATGCGAAATAAGCACAAAATTATTTTCTTTTGTAAAATAAAGAAAATTTTTAACTTCTTCTCTTTACCTCCATCTCGAGGATCTCTTAGTTTTTTTTTGGTTATTTCATGCCTTAATGATTTTAAACAACGAGCTTATATTGTACATGGAGACGCTATTGACGCCGGTGACATAAATTAAAGATCTTCCTTGACGCCATGTCGCATACAATCAACTATCAGCATTACCTCTTCAACTCTGCGATCTTGCTACTTGCCGTTGAATGAATCTTTTAATATTTTAACTTTATTTCGTATATCTTGTTTTCATTTCATATATTTTGATTTCAATTTTCATAAAAATCTGATGTGGGCAACACATGACTTTCCTTATATAATGTAATGAATTTACTACTTTTACAGTAAAAAAATAGGTTTTTCTTATAGTAGATACTAATATTCTTTCCAAGATATTGAATTTTCGACAATTAGTCGTCATTTTCATTGATTTAGCGTCATTTTTATCCATTTGGCGAGATTTTCATTAATTTGGCAAGATTTCAAAAAAGTCGCTAAGTTGGCGACATTCCGCCAAATTCGTCGCCAAAATCTCGCCAAGCGTTATGCACTAAGAAAAAAGTTATTCTTACAGCAGATAAATGACTATTGGCATTCAAATACAAAAGTATTATTCAAAGTATATTTTTTCATGAATGGAACGAGCTAGATCCACGAGAATGATGTCACTCAATTTATCGCAAGGTATTACATATGAAAAGTGAACATGTTTCTCAATAGGAATTTTTTTTATGTGACTTTTTCATAATTTTTTTTAAAAATATACAATATCTCGAGAACGGTTCATGTTAGCGTTCTAAAATTTATGCCAATCGTTTTCTAATGAAAAATTACATAAGAAATGTCTATTTGCGTAACTTTATTAGCGGTTTTGATTTTTTGACGATTTTTTCAAAATTTCATTCGAAAATTTAGAGGGTTTCTGAGCATTCGATTGCGTATAAAAACAATTGGCTTCCAATGTTTTCGGATTGTGATTTTTGTACCAAATTTGGTTCGAATCGGTCCATTCGTTCGTCAGTTATCGTCTCCACAGACTCACTGACACACTCACACACACACATACTTTCACACACACACAGACATCACTTCAAAAATGTTTGATTCGTGATCAGGGATGCTTGAAACGTGCTCTCCCGTCGAAAACTCGAATTCGATGTTTCGACCCCGTCACAATACTTGCCTTATACATTATGTATATAAGGAAAGTAATAACAAATAAGTTGACTGATCGTGATGTCACCGGCAGCGCAAACTGTGGCTTATGGCGGATAATGTTGCCAGAATGCGAGTAATGCCTCCATGTATATGAGCTCGTTTATGCGAATTTAAAAAAAAAATTTCATATGCTATTTTTTTCGCGTGTTATCTATTTCATTTTTCCAATATTTTTTTTTCATTTCAGTGGCAACTATTTGTGTTGATGCTGCTAAAAATGTACTTTAACAGATAATTTTGTAGATTAAAAAATTTATAAATTTTACACATTTATAAAAGAGTTATCCGTAATTTGTTCTTTCGTTTAAGAGATAAACTAAAAGGAAATCTTGATGTCTAACCGTTACAGTTGGATTCTTATTAATTAATGATACAGTATTTATAGGAAAATACTAATGAGGTCTATTCACATGCTACTGCGGGTCTTCAGTTGCAGACATTGCCACGTATTTAGTTTATTTTTAAATATTTCTATCAGATTATTTTCCAAAATAATATTTATATTTGGACGGTTAAATATTAGAATTTTATGCAAATTTTTGCCATATCTGTCGGAAATGGTGGGTGTGCAAAATGTGAATTCCCGTAGAAGTGACACTTCTGAATAAACCTTATTAAACCTTTATATCAAATGATAGAAATTAGCTTAATAGTTTCATTAATATAATCTATTCCCAGCTCAGAAATCTAAAATTAATTAATATTTTAAATAGTTCCACTGAAAATTTGAATATCAATAGTAAACCAATGATTAAAATACTTTTGGTAATAGAAGTTTAAATTATATTTCTACTAATATAAACTAACTATAATTATATGAACTAAACACGAAAATTTTCAGCTGATGCTTTCAACTATGCAACAAAAAAGTTCAGGAGAAAACAATTTGGTGCAAAATATAAAATTTTATGGTGTGAATAAAAGGTATCTCCATTTCCCAAATTTTTTCTGACAAATTGTCACACTGTTATTTAATACACTTGGCGAGCTTTATCAATTAGCAACTCACAAATATCAGATCATTTTCATAAACATGCCACTAAATGTATACTTGATGTTCTGAGTAAATTTTAAGTGTATTTCTGTGTATTTATGACTTTTAACTGACGTATTACGTTGGTAATATGTGACTTTTATGTACAAATTCAGATTTGATAGATAAACGCAGTGGAGAAATTCTTAGCTTTCTCATCATATTTTTATACGTAACTTCTAATATCTGAAACCATTGAGAATTTAAAAAGTAAAATTTTCATTACAAGTACAACATTAATTAGCATCCGCTAATTAATGTTGACAGCTTTAGAGGAACTGCTTTCAGAGGAAGAAAACGGCTTCCTGTTCTGCATACATAGACAAAGCAAACAGGCTAACAATGATAAGAAGGTGTCCTTCGTTAACGTGGCAACAAATAATTTCTTACATTTATTGGTGTGGTTGCTTTGTCTTTGTAACCTTAATAAGGAGACAGACTGTTCTTGTCGTCCAAAATCTGTTAACAGCCTTATTATTTTGCTCTGAGTTGTGTTTTTAACGAAGATTTTACGGTTTAGCTTTTCTACAACAGTTTCAGTGATTTATTTTATATTTTATAAAGTGCGAAACTGCAATATTCCTGTATAAAACCAAAAGTTTTTAATTTTATTATTTATGCTCAAATATGATATACTACAGAATGTATCCGACGTTGCCAGGGAAATTAAAGTAGAGAAGTTATATAAAATAACAAAATCAATTTTATTCCTATGCATAATAGTGAATTTTGCATGCCACAATTTAAATCTTAATTTTAACAATATCAGCACTGTTACGCCAATTTATATATTGACCACCGCAAAATAAGTGCCCACTACTTAAATAATGCAGATACAGATAACACCATACTCCAAATCTCGTAAAACTCAAAACCTCAAAGATTCTCAAACAGGATATCTCCAGATGGGAGAAGGTTAACACCCTGCTCTTCCCTCAACGAAATGAGTCTGTCCCTTCTCCTGTACTTGAAAATGGTAGCCCCTTACGTGAAAATTGAGACTATATCACACTAGGATGGGGTGAGGAGTTTACTGACTGCTAGGTTCAATAAAAAATCAAAGACAGAGCTGAATTAAAAAATTTATAATCAATCAACTAATGGGTTTATGAAATTCTTTTCTAGAGTAGTCTGTGATATTTTTAGGAGATTCTGTTAAAATAGGAACGTTGGATGGCGTGTCAAATTTTGCATATCGTAATACAAAAGTCAAACAGGTTTAAAACACACGAAAGAATGATTTTTTATATCCATTGTAATTTATCTATTCATTGTATGTATAGACTCCGTTCAAACCTCCGTTCTCTTTTAAATAAGTTTGTTTAAAAGAAAATTTTGCGATCTGTCTGATGGGGACAAAATGGAAACTCTGATAATATTTTAGGATTAAAAGGAATCGATTTGAGTAAATATCGGCCCAAATTGGGGTAAAACATAGAATAACTACAAACTAATTCAACATTTAAAAAAATGATGCCGAGGGGCACCTGTGTACAAAGAAAAATACCTGTATACTAAATTTCATGATCATACAACACTTCGCACTACAAACTACACACACATACAGACATCTATCTCCCTTTATTATACAAGATATCGACCAAGTCGCACGTGCAAAAGTTATGGTTAAATTAGACTGCAAAAATGCATGTTACTACAAATGTTATCGCTGTGGTAAACAATTAAAAAGGTTCATAAAAATTCCAGAAGATTGATGACAGCTAGTTGACAGACAAAATTGATACATTTTACGACTACGTCAGCCTTTTTCAACTAGGCATCGGATACATTCTCTATTTTTAAATTACCTGTCTATGAAAAGAAATATATTAATTATTTTATAAAATAAATTTTAACGTTTTCATTTCTTTGTTGAAACACATTTGTTAATTGTTGAGCATACCCTAAATGTTTCAGAAAAGGTTTCTCCATAGGCAATTCACTGTCCACATTCTTCAAAGATTTCTCAACATTTATTTTTTTTTCGTATGGCATATGAATCTAGAGGACAATTACTAAAACCTATGTTTCCTCTTTCTAGATTATTTCGGTCAAGAAATGATACCAGAGCCCGATTATACCGATTCTGAAGACGAAAACGATTCTGAAGATGAAACAGAGTCTGAAGATGAAACAGAGTCTGAAGATGAAACAGAGTCTGAAGATGAAGAGCAATCACCATACATCCCTGAACCAAGGTCTGCTTTTGAGAGGCTAAGAGGATTGACTGAAGTCATCGTCGCGACTGTAGCCACGAAGAAAAAGCCTCGTTCTCCAAAAGCTGGGAGTAAGAAAGGTAGTTAGTTGGTTATAACAAAATTCAATCAATAGAAAATTAATTTTTACGCTTTGAGGTACTACATCTTGGAAATGTAATGTATTTCAGTTGAATTTAATTTATAAACTGCTTATATGTATCGTGGTGATTTTAATAGGACTTCAATTTATAAAATATGCTAGAATGAATTATTTTCGATCATAATTTTACTTCTAAATTTTACTACATACATCTCATCAGTTTATAAATTATCTCAAAGAAACTGATTGATAACTCAAGTTGTTTGAGTGGAACGACTCGCAGAGTATTTTCGTATCATGAATTGGAAATTTCTCGCAGTAATGTACTTCTCTTTTCACCTTTCCATTTTTATTACTTTTTGTAATTTTATACATTACTTGTTTGAAGTTTTATGCACTATCTAATTGAAAATTACTGCTATAATTCGTAGATCCGTGGAAAAGGTGAAATTCAATCATTTTCCGACTTTAGTCTTGGAAAATTTGAAATTTATTATCAGCATTCCGCTTCATTCTGCTGCTCCAACAAAAGAACTCATGTCCTAGCCGGGATTTGAATCTACGGATTTCCCCCCAGCCAGTTGATACTACCTAATGCGTATGGCAATGGATCTTCAATTAGGTAGATGCGATGAGTTTTCTACAATTGTCTCGATAACTGAAAAGTCTAAGGCAAGTGATTCCACGTGTTCTCTCCACTGACAGGGTAGTTAGTTCAAATTCCACTGCGAGCATGGATGTTATAGCGTCTAAACGAAGTCGGACTACCTGAATGTATGTTTCCCGGTTGTAACCAACGCCAGATGTCCTCCTCACCCTTCTAGGATAAGTAAAAGAAAAATATATAGCAAAGCCTAGATACCGCATCATTAATGCAGTCAGTCAAAGTCTTTTACAGGATTAGCTCAAGTTTTTACTTTGAGTTATTTCTATTCCAGTGTCAGTTCTTTCCAGGGGGCCGAAATAGCCCACAGATCAAGTGGTTAAGTGATGACAGTCTAATAGTTAAATAGTAGCTTTAGTTCTCCATAAATTCGAACTCATCTTTTTATCCTGCGAATACATCCACGATTTCAAAGGATATTTTGCATCAATACTCTTCGATATCTGCGCTATGCGACAGTAAATGCTTATTGCTTACGCCGACCGCACACTCACTTAGTAAATTGATTATGAGCATTACATCCAAACGCTTCATCGTCGATAACTTCGTCGTTTGGTATTTTCTTTATACAAAATGAACTGCATTCCATTAATCTATCAAACTGTGTAATTTACCCCAAAGCAAAAAGAAATTCAAGAATTTTCGAATTTTTGTCGAAAATTCGAAAATATTCTACCATTGTGACATACAACACAAATTAACCTTTTCTCATTCGAAATATATGAAAAACGTGATGTTTTATATCTATATATAACGCATAGCAATAGTTACTCACTGCTTCTTTAACATATAGCTAAAGTATGGAAAATTTTTAGAATTTCCGCTTTATTCCTCAGTTGAATGCCTTATTTAACAGCTTTTCAATCCTGCTTTTGAAATTACAGGAGTGGACTGATTGTTTGGACCGCACCATAAACGCTCTTTAAACCAAAACAGTTCGAAAGTTGAAGCAAATGGGTGTCGGCTAAAAAAGTTATCTATCAATTACAGTTAATTAAAAATCTATTAAGTTTTTTTTTTAAGTTATACGCACACCTAAAGTTCTGTACGTTCCATTTTATGACTAACCGCATTTTTCTAACCACGAATTCGGATTTTAAATTTCTGGAATCACTTATATTATCGGACGTGTTTGTAGATAGAAAATAAAAAGATAATAAAAATTATACATTATTTGTATTTACCTTACTACCACAACTCTTAACGAAGATAAGAATTTGTAGATGTATTTCAAGATATAATTGCTTGCTAAATCATTATTTTTCCGATAAATTATTTTCAAACGTGTATTCTCCCTTCTCAATTTAGGTGGGCCAAAGTCAAAAGCTAGTCCTAAAGCGACATCAAAAGTAACTACTAAAGCTCCATCTGGTAAATCTGCCAAGACATCAAATAAAAAACCGACCTCAAAACCTAAAGCTTCGCCAAAAGCCTCAACAAAAGCCCCAGCAAAAGCCTCACGAAAAGCCTCACCAAAAGCCTCACCAAAAGCCTCACCGAAAGTTTCACGAAAAGCCTCACCGAAAGTCTCCCCGAAAGTCTCACCAAAAGCCTCACCGAAAGTCTCACCAAAAGTCTCTCCTAAACCATCTCCTAAAGCAACAAGAAAAACAACCAAACCATCCCAAAAGACTAAAGATAGTAATATCACAGCTGCACAAGCTCAAGTAAAGGTTGCTTCTAAAGTTCCTAATGCAACAGCTAAAGAAAAAACAAAAACACCAGCAGCAAAGGCAACAGGTCCTGATAAGACCCCAACTGCTGCAACTAAAGCGGCTACTGGTAAATCAAAATCAAAGCCTCCAGAAACATCAAGAGCAAAGTCACCAACTGTGCCAAAAACCACACCAGCAGGAAAAACTAAGCCTGAAGCAGTATCAAAAGCAGCTCCTCCAGCGTCTTCTAAAACACCGCCACCTAAACCAAAAACTAAATCTACAGCAGCCTCAAAACAAGGGGTTGCAGGAACAACTAAAGGAGCACCTACTAAAACTACTCCTGCAACTGTTAAAGCATCTCCAGGAGGAGCAAAAAGTAAAGCGGCACCTGCGACAGCCAAAAGTAAAGCCACACCAGGGTCACCCAAAAGTAAAGCACCACCTAGAGTAGACAAAAGTAAAACATCGCCTGCAACAGCAAGAAAGGCAAAGCCTACAACAGTTGTAGCAGATGCTAAGGTTACGACAGGATCTATGCCTTCAAGAGAAGTCAAAAAAACTCCAGGGTCAACAAAAGCACCACCATCACCTGCTTCTAGAGTTGCACCTAAGTCCCAAGCCTATGCCGTACAATTCACAGATCAGCCATCAGATGACGAGGAACTTATTAAGCCGAAAAAATCTATACCTCCTTATATGCAATCAACAGAAAGACAACAATTGCACAAGGAGTTAAAGTTCAGTCAGAAATAGTAAGTTATATTTACATTGCCATCAAAACTATAACACCATAGCATTTTGTTTTCAAGACTATTCCAATTTTCTATTTGTAATATTGTATTTCAGAAGTAAAATCGTATTTATCGTTAAAGCCTTATTCCAAGATTGATATGGCATCAAAACGGACTACTCAAATGAGCTATATGTGAAAAACTGAACCATTGGAATTAAAATGCATCATATTTTGGATTTATAACGCCATCTCTGGTCCTTATAAGAAAGACTGGAGGTTCCACGGATATACAGTTATAGATACATTAGGCGCATCAATTAAATCCATGAAATCCACGAAAAAATAGAAACCGGGTAGATATATTGAATACTGTATATTAACTTTAAATTCTATTCTGACATGAGCAGATACCATTCTACTAGTTTTACCAATATCATATTCCAAGCCTCTGGTCTACATATATACCTCATTCATATCTAAATAGTGTTATGCCATATTCTATGTATTAGCAAGTGTAGTTTCAGGATACAAGAAAGAGGTCAAAGATCTCGATAATGTTCGCTTTACTGGAAATATAAATAAGCGTTACCAGCAACTAATTACAAATATTAACTTTCTTATTATTTGCCAAATCACATGTCTTAACAGACTCGGGAAACTTTGACTAACAGTTTGTTACATTAAAAACAAATTTGTTTAAAACCGATAGAAGTTATTCCTTAGTAAGAATCTTAAAAGTTGATGAAAACAGATAAAAAGTGATTTCAATAATGCTTTTGATCGATATAGTCTTAAAAACAATTATTTACATCAGGAGTTGACCACAATTACTCAGATTATCAAAGGAGTAAGCAAATCTTCGATCAAATTAAAGCCTTGACTCGTAAATTAATTTGATCGTCTTTTAAATCCTTCCCTAACTTGATAAGTTCTTAGCAACTGTAGCATATGCTCTTAAGTATCCCAACAATTAATCACCAAGAGCACTTTAAAGCGCTGTAGTAATTAAAGGATTTTCTCAGCCGTTAAGATACCAGGATCACATCTAATTTACCTTTTATCATTAACCATAGAAATGCTTGTCTCCATGACATCCTAAACACATTTGGCTGTATTTTCTCGACTTTCTCATACATTCATATTCCATTGTGCTTAGTTCTATACTTGTATCGTAATCATTGTCAAAATAAGAAGAAATTAATTATTTTCAGATTTCGTATCCAAGTTATTCTTTTAAAATATTTCGTATATTTTTTTTCTAAGTTGGCAACAGTTTAATGTTGTCGATGAATGTGTGGCGATTGAGCGTCGCCGTGGTCCCGAACCAGGGACCTGATGCATGGGAGACCGACATTATAATCACTGAGCAAAAGCTAGCTCTCACTCTGTTCTTATAATTCGGGTATTGCTCGTGAGGCATCTTTGATAGATGTCTTTGCTGCCGCACACTCCCCTCGCTGATGAGGAGGCCGAGAGGCGTGTCCCCTCGGCGTGACGTCAGGGCCGGGAGGCGTGTTGCCTCGGCGTGACGGACAGTTGTGGTCAACCAGGAAGGGAGTGTCAAGGCTTCTGACTCCTTGTGGTGCTGCCATCTCGTGCTGAGAGGCGAAGTCGTTAAAGGAAGGTTTCGTTTTTTTCAGACGTCCGGGTCACCATTGTGGCGATTGAGCGTCGCCTTGGTCCCGAACCAGGGACCTGATGCATGGGAGACCGACATTATAATCACTGAGCAAAAGCTAGCTCTCACTCTGTTCTTATAATTCGGGTATTGCTCGTGAGGCATCTTTGATAGATGTCTTTGCTGCCGCAAATGCATTTGGCCTACCTGTGTTAATTAAAGCATTTTGATACCATTAATATTCATAATGTAATTCAGATTATCAATTCCCCCATATACTGTAAACTACCACCATTGTTCACGGAATACTCTTTGTTTCCATAAGAAATAATGCTGTGAAAATCATGAAAATCGAATAATTCTAGTTCTAATCATGAGAATTTTTTTTCTAAGTTGTCAATAGCTTAATGTTGCCGATGAATACATTTGGCTTATCAGTGTTAATTAAAGTATTTTGATACCATTAACATTCATAACCATTAAAAACCTTTAACAATTCATAACCATTAACATTCATAACGTAGTTCAGATTATCAATTCCCCCATATACTGTAAACTACCACCATTGTTCCTGGAATATTCATTGTTTCCATAAGAAATAATGCTGTGAAAATCATGAAATTCGAATAATTCTAGTTCTAATGAGATTTTTTTTGTCTAAGTTGGCAATAGATTAATGATGCCAATGAATGCATTTGGCTTACCTGTGTTACTTAAAGTATTTTGTTCCACCTCCCCCCCCCCCCCCATATATTGTAAGCTACCATCATTGTTCCTGGAATACTCATTGTTTCCAAAACAAATAATGCTGTGAAAATTATGAAATTGAAATAATTATAGTTCTAATCATGAGGAGAATTATTAAACATTTTATCTAGTTTTAGTTTCATACATAATGCATCTACATATAAAATTTGATAACAGTAAAATTCAAGTCGTTCTTGCGTTGCCATATCCCGCTCCTCACAAGCGTGTACACACATATTTCCAAAAGTGTTCAAAGCGGATTCAAGAAGCATTAAAACATTTTCATTTTCGCTGCTGATTTCGATGGATGACATTGCTCATCCATCAAAATTTCAAATTCGAAAATTTTCGGGAAGCGATCTTAATGAGAAGGCAAGACTGTATCTGTTTAGAAGCTATCGTTTGCAATTTGTTGCTTAATAATTTCCATAATTCGTTAGAATTAGTTATCCAGAGGTCAGTCAAATCGAGGAATTGGATACATTCTATTATCTTAAATGCTAGAATACAGTTTAAAATATATTACGGTGTGATATGTTAAAATCGGTGAATCAAAACATCTAAATTAATTCAGGTTTTACATATTTTTTCAATGGAAAAATTTTATGCGGACATAAAGTATTATTTTATTATGATTAATCCAACATAATAAAATAATGCTTCTTCAACAATCTAATAACTAACTACACCTGCAGAGTACACTTTGAGAATAAGAGCTTGCAATTTCGTTCCAGTATCTCAACGGTAGGATGTCGGCTGGCCAGTTCGAAGATCAACCCTGTAGGTTAGTGCAAAAGTTGTCGGAAAGTGATCCTAGTGCAGATTCAGTGGACATTGGCATATTGAGAGCCGATTTCAAATCGAGAGAATAAAGAAAACGCAAGAAGCTAGCCTGAAGGATAAAAATAGTATCAAGAGTTTAACCTGAGGTAAAAATAGCAGGAGGTGGTCAGTCAGATTGTCAGTCGAACGCCAATCTGACATTAGATAGTGGATAATGCAGAATCCATTTCGACAATAAGAGCTTGCATTTCGGTCCCAGTAGCTCAATGGTAGAGAGTCGACTGGCCAGTTCGGAGATCCAGGGTTCGATTCCCGGTTGTGGAAGCAAGGTTATTTACACACTCGTGTGTATGACCCGTATAAATAATAATTTGATTGTGTTAAATCAATCTATTATATGTTTATTTCCCTACTATTTCGTTTTTTATACAGACCCGAATTTTTAAAAATCCTCAGAAGATATGTCCAATGAGAATTAACAAAAAACATAAAAAGTTAAGTAAAATCTTTCGACCCGCTACTGTTTTGATTAGAAATTCTTCCCCCTTTGAATAATAGAAAGCATTTCGAATTATGGGTCCAGATTTAAAGGGATGAAAAGAAAATGCCAGCGATTGCAATTTCCTTTCACGACGTGATGCGATTTAAGTAGCATTCCGTTCTTACATTTTTAATGTTCTTTGAGATCAGGGCTTCTAAAAACCCTTAGTTACCAAATTCTATTCAATGTATAAAACTCGCAATTCTAATTTTACATTATACGGCAGAAAAATATATGAAAAAAAGTATTAAAAATTTAATCAGTCAGACCAGTGAAGTAAGTCCATGGATTGGGCTAATTCGTGTATTTAAATTACAAGTCGTTTCTTTGTCGTATGTATTTATGGTGATCTGTCGAACCTATTTAAAAAATCAGATCATATCATGATTTTTCCTATATAATGCAATGATTTTGCTTCTTTCACAGCGAATTGTGCACTATCTACAGTACAATGTTTTTGGCTTCGAAATGTACATTAACACTTGTAGCTTTACTTGATGACAGCATGTTAAACCAGAGGCGAAGAAACTTTCGGCCTTTGAGGAATTGCGGCCCTTTTCAAAGAAGTGTTTTGAGTGCGGCCCTTTTCAAAGAACTTTCCTTTTTAAGTTGTATATATTAACAATATTCTTCACTAAATATATACGTTTTCCTGTGCATAAAATAAAATTTCTTATATGCGACCTTTTAGAGGGAAGTTTACACCAATGTGCCCTCCAAACGTAAAAATGTTCCCCACCCCTATGTCAAATTACTATTTTGATATATCAAATTTATTTATAGCATACAGTAGGCAATATATAGTCTATATATTAAACTATTTTAATAGTTAAAACTAATATTTCAGTATATTAAACCACTGAATTTAGATCCCCATGAAAATATTCCTGAAATTCAAAATCCAAATTCTAATTATATTTTCCATATGCAATTGATATATAAACAGACATTAAATTAGTTAAAATGTTTATTTCACTTTAAAAGACGTAGGCCTCTGATAAGGAGCGTATAACGCTCGAAAACGCATGGAGTCCTTTGATGTAAGTTGCGTCTTTTGAGTTGAAATAAACTTTTTAACTAATTTAAAATCTGTTTATGTTGAGATTTGGACGTTTCGCCTTATTTCAATTAATAATATAAACACCTTGATTTATCTGTCTGTTTATTTATCTCTGGGCAACGCTGCTACAAAATGTTGCCAAACGTATTTCAATCACGAATAAATATTTCAATTTAGATACTAACCCAGACCATCAGCATTTTTATAACCCTCCACGTGAACACTAAATTCTTCCAATCACTCATTGACTTTCCACGTTGACTGCTGCTTGAATTCAGTGTGCATATTAAAAGCCGGAGCGGTCTTAGCTAATTAAAATGTTGCTTCAACGCGGTTCTTTTATTTTTTCTTTTCTTCAAAGAAATATTTCAAATGTAAATTATTGTTCTTTTAAGCCTTTTCACACCAGAGTGATCACATTGTTGAAAACAATAAATGTAAATATTTTCTCGTTTCAAATTATTTTAAATTTTTCTTCCTTAATAAGCTTAAGTTTACAGTTATTTTTTTCTTCCAAAGGCTTAGATAAAATTAACAAGAAAAATCAATCATGCGTAAGACGTTGATTATGAAACACTTTCCAAATGAAATACAATCCGCTGAATGAATCGCATCTCTAAAATGCGATACATTCAGCGGTGATAGTTTTATAATTATCACAGAACTACAATAATTTATTTTACTTGAAAACTTAAAACTTCATCGAAATAAAATGAACTCATCAAATGACGTCATCGAAATATCTGGCTATCTATGTAAAAGAGTGAATATTTCATTCATACACTTTTATTCCAGACTCCAAAGTAAAATAATTTGACGAAAAAAAAATTCAGCAATTCTTATACAACTCATCTTAGAATCACTTGCTTACATTCTGCATCCATTAAACTTAGGCTTCGTTCCAGAAATAATTAAGTTTGATAATCATTTAAACTAAAAAATATTGTAATTCCGTTAGCTCAGAATATAGATGCACGGCGCACAATGCGCAAATATAAAGCGGTTTTAGGACGGATGCAACACTAAATTTAAATTTAAAAGAACTTTAAAAATCACGATTTTTACTCTGGGAAAAAAGATGGATACCATATTATGTTTTGAAGCGGGTTACGGGATTTCTTCACATTATATGAGTGTCATTATTATTTTAATTTTTATTTAAAAAACTACCAAACATATTTTGTTTACATTTTTTTATATATTTTGTGGGTTAATTTAAATATTTCCTAAAATTTCGGAAGCAATTTATGAATTTTAATTTTGCTTAAAGAATGTTTGAAAAATTAGGTCCCATAAAGTTCAATGTATTTCATTTTTTCAACTCGGCTTCAATCCACAACTAACTGGTGATATTATTCATTTACATTCCCATATGTCCCATAGATCGTCTCAACAATATACTAAAATTTCATTTTGATAAAGTCATTTTTACGGCAGTTATCGTGCTAACGGACAGACAGACAGAATGACCAAAGTCATAAACACTTTTCAACTGTGTTGTAAAGCGTTAAGAATAACTTATTTCTTTTAAAACGGACGCCACGAGCGTCAGGGTTATATTCTAGTTAGTTAATATACTTAACATTTCATTTTTAAATTTGAAAATGCGAATCTCACTTATATCAAAATCATCTAATCACTGTGCTTAAAGTCGTCAAATGTATAAATAAAGTTATACTATAATGTTATTGGCATTGACTGAACAATGAATATAATTTCTGCGTTTTACTTTTCTTTTGTTTCCGACCTCAGAATTGGCTTAATCTCCTTGACCTCTCTCCCTATCTAAAGAAGTTTGTTTTTACATTATATAGTACCAACTTTCACAATTGTAACATTGTTTTACTTATTTTGCTACAAGTAATTGTAACGGTTATAAAGAACTCGGCCGATCCGGTGGTCGAGAGGTCAGGCCATGCGTTTTCGTCTGATCGCTGGATTGCCGGGTTGCGGGTTCAAATCCCGCCAGCGGGCATGGATGTTGTCATATCGAAGCCAAGTCAGACTTCCGCCTTTCGGGGAGCTTCTATAAAAGTGAATCTGCAATTCTTCTCCCCTTAGCCATGGGATACCCTGGAGGGTCTTGTGGACGTGGTGTGTAGGTGCCCCTTCACGACGGGGGAATTAGTAAAAATAAATAAATAAATAAATAACTCGAGTTTCAACCGGAATTCAAACCGCGCACCTTCTAACTGGTTAGACGATGCTCTAACTCAGTGGTTCTCAACCACTGTGTTGCGGCACTTGAAGTGTGCCGCGATATTCTTGAAGTGTGCCGCCACTGCAAATACCCATACATAAGCGACGTCAGACAATCAATCGGTTCTACCTTCCTAGCGGGGATTGGCTGAAACAATGGGCATGACTATTACAATTCTGGAATGGTTCTGGATTTAACCCAAACAAAGCTTATACTAGTTTAGTCTATTTGTCGTCCACGTGATGTGTGCATAGAGTTAGGTTACAACTTATATATTCGCTTTTGCATGGATAAAATGGATAAATGGATAAAAAAAGAAAGCTTAACAACGATAATGATGATGTTAGCTATCAGGCTAACGACCCCGAGCCCAGTACAAGTAAAGATGTTTCCTCCTCCAAAAAATATAATGTTCATCGTAAGTATAAAGACGACTTCTTAAAATTTGGATTTACATCTACAACGGAAAATGGTCAAACTGTTCCAGAGTGTGTGGTATGCGGTTGTAAATTGTCAAACAGGGATATAGTTCCGAGCAAGCTCCGACGTCACCGTGCTCGCTAATCATCCTTCGCTTGTATCAAAAGACAAAAGCTACCTTCAAAAATCATTATCTGCAAGATCCAAACAAGTAAAAGTTTTTGAAAAGCAATTTATTGTGTCTGAAAAAGCTCAGATAGCTTCTTATGAAGTGGCTGAATTAATTGCTCTTAAATTAAAACCTCATAATTTGCCTGAAGAAATTACATTACCTGCTTGTCGTAAAATTGTAAAAAGAACGATCGGTGAATCAGCAGAAATTGATATTTGTAAAATACCACTTTCAAATGACACAATTCGTTGCAGAATTACAGACTTGTTCCGAAATACTGAAGAAAATACTGCTAAAAGTCTTGCAAATTCAAATTCTGCCCTACAAATCGACTGATATTAAGGGAAAAGCACAGTTAATTGCATTCGTTCGATTCATTCACGAAAATGATATAATTAATCAATTTTTATGTTGTCGTGAATTATCTCATTTCACAACAGGAAAACATATTTTTGATGAAATTAATTCGTATTTAAAAGAAATTAAAATTTAGTGGAATTTGTGCATTGGCATTTGCGCAGACGGTGCTCCGGCTATGACTGGATCTATAAAAGGATTTGTAGCACATGTAAGGGAACATAATGCAGATATATTAGTTACCCATTGTTTTTTGCATCGGGAACTCTCATTACAAAACCATTACCATCAGAATTGAAAATAGTTCTGGAACAATGTGTTAAAATGATTAATTATATGAAATCAAGACCATTAAAAAGTCGTCTATTTAGTCAATTATACGAGGCTATGGAGCATAAATACGAATCGTTGTTACTGCAAACGGAAGTTAGGTGGTTGTCCAGAGGGAAAGTTTTATCTCGAGTGCTTGAATTAAACAAGAAAGATCAATCACGCATAAAGCATTAATTATGAAACACTTTCCAACTTCAATGCAATTTTATTTAAACATCTCTAAAATGCGATACATCCCTCAGTAATATTTTAAAAATTATCTCAATACTACATTAATTTATTATATTTTAAAACTTAGAACTTCATCGAAAAAAATTAACTTCATTCGAATGACGGCATTGACATATAAATTGCCTGGTTTAAACATCTCTAAAATGCTTTACATTCCTCGGTAATATTTTTAAAATTATCATAATGCTACAATAATTTATTATATTTGAAAACTTCATCAAAAACAAATGAAATTTATTCAAATGACGTCATCGAAATATAACACGCCTGGCTCTCTCTATAAAAGCAACATTTCATTCATAAACATTTTTCCTTTCATTTTATTCATCACAATACTACAATACATTATTTTATTTAAAAACTTAAGACCATGGATGTACAAGTAATTAAACTCTATGCTTAAAACTTCATCGAGAAAATCGTCCTTCTCTCTGTAAAATCAATGAATATTTCATTCATATCAGCTATATTGCAGACTCCATGAGCTAAATAATTTTACGTTAAAGCAATGCAACAATTCTTATACAACTCATTCTACATATTTTGATGTTTACATTTTCCATAAGTGAAAAGTAGGCTTTGTTGTAGAAATAATCACAGTTGCATGATCATTTAAATTCAAATATATTGTAATTGATTTTTGCAGTATGTAGATGTAAAAAGAATTTAAGCAAAAATAAAGAGGTTTTAGGACGGATTCATTACTAAATATTAATTATAAAGAACGTTAAAAATCACGATTTTGAAACAAGATGGATGCCATATATCATTTTGAAGTGGGTCATGTGATCGTTTCATATCATGGTCACGTGATCGTTTCATATAAGATGTGTAATTATTATTTTAATTTTTATTTAAAAAACTTCTGAATATATTTCGCTGAATTTTTTTTATATATTTTATGGAACAATTTGACTATTACCTAAAATTTTCGAAGCAATTTGTGAATTTTAAATCCGCTTAAAAAATGTTTGAAAAATTAGGTCCCATAGGGCTCAATGTATTTCATTTTTTCAACCCGGGTTCAATCCAAAACTAATTGGGTGATATTATTCATTTATATTCCCATAGGTCCTACAGACCGTCTGAACAACATACTAAAATTTCATTTTGATTAAGTCATTTTTACGGCAGTTATCGTGCTAACGGACAGACAGACAGACAGACAGAATGAACAAAGTCATAAACACTTTTCAACTTTGTTTTAAAGTGTTAAAAATTTATTAGATTCGATATCCATTTGTGATAAACAACACGTCGGTGTATGAATTAACTTTGATAGAAGAAAAAGAACTAATTTCGGCGTCTAATAACCGAGATTTAATTTCAAAACATTCAGAAGAATCTTAGATACGATTATCCGACAATATCACAAAAAGCTTTAAGTGTGCTATTACAATTTTCCACATCTTATTTGTGCGAATTCGGATTTTCGGCTTTGACCAACATAAAAACGAAAATAAGATCGAGACTTTTAAATCTGGACCACGAAATGAGAGTAGTATTATCATTTTTACGCCCAAATATAAATGAAGTTATCAAAAAAAAAAAAAAAACCAAGCTCAAATTTCGCATTAAATGTAATTTGCAATTTATTATTAAATAAATATTTTGTTTACTTTGTAATGCAATTTCATTTTTTATTCCATTGAAAATTATTATCGTATGCTATTTTTACAAAATATATTATAGGTAAATTAATCAATTAACCAAGCAATTTTTTTTTAATTTATCTTATTGTTAGTGTGCTGCCAAATTTTTAAAGTAATAAAAGTGTACCGTGACGAAAAAAAGGTTGAGAGTCACTGCTTTAACTACTGAGCTACTGGACTGAAATTCTCATATTTTATACACATCAACATTACATTGTCCTTCAGATTTAAGACTGATGTTAAATCTCATCATTCTCAGTTTTTTAGGCTACTTCCAATTTTCCTCACTCTCTACATTTTTACTTTCCCTGCGATACATGGTAATGTATAGGGAAAGTATTAGAATCACGTCGAAAATCGCAACTCGAGTTTTCGACGAATCTACACGTTTCGAGTTATACGAAAAAACTATTTTTAGCGTGACGTCTGTGTGTGTGTCTGTCTATGTATCTGTCTATGTGTCTGTCTGTGTGTCTCTGCAATTTATGTATCCACTCTAACTCAAAAACTAATGGACCGAATTTCATAAAATTTGGAAAAACCTTGGGTGTGACCCTGATGCTGATTAGTTTTTGGTACAATTCGGAAAAAAAGAACCCGCCTTTTTTTTGCAAAATGGCCCCCAAAAATCTCATGTATTCACTCTAGCTGAAATACAAATTGACCAAATTTCACAAAATTTGGAAGATAAACATGTGGGATACTCTGGTGCTGATTAGATTTTGGTACGATTCGGAAAAGAACAACCTGCCATTTTTTTACGAAATGGCCCCCAAAAATCGCCAATATCTAAATAAAGACTACATATGTTCAAATGTATCAATTAAATGCTTGGTTTATACGTAATTTTTGACGAGGAAAAGAATAAGAACAACTCCATTACTCTAGGACTAACCGTTCTCGAGATATTTGTGATTTTTTGCATTTTTTTATGCCGCCTTTGGAAAAATGTCCAATTACCAAATAAAAGCAGAAATTGAATTTAAAATGCAAATTTAGTGTCATTTTGTGCAATTAAATTCAATTTAATGAGTTCTTAAAGAAATAAAGAAAAAATGAATTTGAGTCTGCAGGGAAAGTCATGTGCTGCCCACATCAGATTTTTAATGCCGGTTATCATCCTGTCCTCCTCACTCTCATATTTGTATGCAGGTTAGCATCCTGTGTGTAGTAATATTCGTGAATTAAAAATCCTACAAATCGTATAATCCTAGGAAAAATCAAAACTTGACTTTTCCCTTCGATGATAATTACATCTGGCCTGCAAGGTTAAGCTGCTTGAGTGCCATTGTATAAAATTCAAGTCCTAACCAAGATTCGAATCACATATCTTTGAACTGCCATACCTCAAACTCTACCGGGACGAATATTTACTTTCCCTGCAATACATGGTAATGTATAGGGAAAGTATTGGAATCATGTCAAAAATCGCAACTCGAGTTTTCGACGGATCTGCACGTTTCGAGACCTCTAGAATACGAATAATCTATTTTTAGCGTGACGTCTGTGTGTGTGTGTCTGTCTGTGAAATGTATGTATCCACTCTAACTTAAAAACTTATGGACCGAATTTCATAAAATTTGGTAGGTAAGTCACTTGGGCTGATTGACCCTGGTGCTGATTAGTTTTTGGTATGATTTGTAAAAACAGAACCCGCCTTTTTTTGCGAAATGGCCCGTAAAAATTTCATGCATCCATTCTAGCTAAAATACTAATTGACCAAATTTCACAAAATTTGGTAGATAAGTGACTTGAACGAAACTCTGGTTTTGATTAAATTTTGGTAATAAGAGGAAAAGGACAACCTGCCTGTTTTTGCGAAATGGCCCGTAAAAATGTCATGTATTCTCACTATCTAAAATACTAATTGACCAAATTTCACAAAATTTGGTAGATAAGTTTTTTGTCGGATACTCTGGTGCTGATTAGATTTTGGTATAATTCGAAAAAGAACAACCTGCCTTTTTTTACGAAATGTCCCTCAAAAATCGCCAAAATCTAAAAAAAGCTACTTATGTTCAAATATATCAATTAAATACTTGTTTTATAAGTAATTTTTGATGAGGAAACTTGTTTTATAAGTAATTTTTGATGAGGAAACTTGTTTTATAAGTAATTTTTGATAATAAGAACAACTCTATTACTCTAGGACAAACCTTTCTCGAGATATTTGAGATTTTTCTCATTTAGTTATGCCACTTTTAGAAAAATATGCAATTACCCAATAAAAACAGAAATTGAATTAAAAATGCAAATTTAGTGTTGTTTTGTGCAATTAAACTCAATTTAATGAATTATTAAAGAAATTAAAAAAAATTAATTTGAGTCTGCAGGGAAAGTCATGTGTTGCCTACATCAGATTTTTTTTCTCTTACAGCGGAAATGGACTTGTACGGTATTTCCGTTACTTACAAAAGAACGTTAACTTACTCTATACACTTTACAAGTATCCTTATCCAACTCTGTAAATGTGATAATTTGTTTTACAGCGGCAACATGGGCATCACACCGAAAACTGAATTACAGCTGGCCCTGGAACGTTATACAGAGGGCAAGGTGAGGCGACAACTCTTGGCAGAGGAGAAAACATCCTTGGAAAAGATTTTTGAATTGCAAGCCAGGAGAATTGAAGAGGTAAGAAAATTGTTACATTTTTGTAACTTTCAAATCTTTAGTATGAGATGGTTTAAAAAAACATGCAAAATATCTGAAGTGTGCGTCTCCATTCAACTTTCTCACTCATAAAAATCCTAAAGATTTAGTTTCGTTTACATGATTATCAGAATAAAAAAAATATGTATCATTTCCACATTTTGCACACAAATCATTCTTTTAAAATGTTTCGTAAAAATTCTTATTTAAAAAAATATCTTAATATTTCATAAAGTTTCGTTTTTACTTTCCCTGCAATACATGGTAATGTATAGGGAAAGCATTGGAATCATGTCGAAAATAGCAATTCGAGTTTTCGACGGATCTACACATTTTGGGACCTCTAGAACACGAAAACACTATTTTTAGCGTGTAGCGTGACGTCTCTGTGTATGTCTGTCTGTGTGCCTGTCTGTGCAATGTATGTATCCACTTTAACTCAAAAACTAATGGACCGAATTTCTTAAAATTTGGTAGGTAAGTTACGTGTGTGAGACCCTGGTGCTGATTAGTTTTTGGTACGATTCGGAAAAAACATCCCGCCATTTTTTTTATGAAATGACACGACAAAAATCATCAAAATCTAAAATAAAAATCCACATATGCTCAATTATATCAATTAAATGTTTGTTTTATTCGTAATTTTTAACGATGAAAAGAATAAGATGAACCCCATTACACTGGATTTAACAGTTCTCGAAATATTTTAGTTTTTTCGCTACTCCACCGTTGAAGAAAAGTCCAGTTACCAACTGAGAACGAAAATTAAATTAAAAGTGCAAATTCAGAGTCACTTTAAATAATTATGGACGTTATTTTGTGCAATCAACTACAGGGAAAGTCATATGTTCCCACATCAGATTTTTTAAAGTTAGCAAAAGCTTAATAACGGATTTTTTTGGCTTATATTGTTAATGCAAACAATTTTGATACCAAGACGTAGTTCAAATTATCAAATTCCTATGTATATTTCAAGTAAGTGGATTTGTTCTCGAGTTATCGTTTCCACACCTAACATACACACCCACACACACATTCAAACAAACAAAGGGACGTCTCTTCATAGATGTTCAAAATGGGTTCAGGAGGACTTTAAACAAGCTTATCCGTCAAAATATCAAATTGGAAAATTTTCAGGAAATAATACTTTGTGCCAGTGTTTCCCAGACTGGGGTACGTGGAAGAAATCAAGTTGTACTTGATATATTAGGGGGGTTCCGCCCCCTGCTCGCAACGCTCGCCAACTCTCGTAAATCGCTTCGCTTCCAAACCACTAACGCTCGCTGAGATCGCTTCGCGAGCACCTGCCACCTGCTACGAGAACCACCTGCTATGCAAGCGTAATACGCCCTCAGTCAAGTCGGGGGTGCAATTCTGGAGCGCCTGGTCAAATATGACCATATCTCCGAGTTGTAAGTGTACAATCATGATCTCTGTAATTACTTGAATTGCTCCAAAAAGGGGGGTGAAGATGAGAATACTCCGAGGAGTATAGAAGTGGTACTAGGAGGTAAGTGAATTCACGAGAAAAAAGTATGACATGCCATGACGTAATGTTCAAAAAAGTAGTCCGAATTCCTCTTGAGACTAGGGGTGCGCGTCCACAATTTTCAGGGATTTTTATAATTATTCTGTTATTCAGTTTACAGTTTATCAAGTGGAGAGATGACTTTAATTAAGTTTCAGAGTGCTTTTAAACTTTTGGAAAAAAAAAATTAGGTGCTCTTAAAGATTAGAGTATTGTGGACGCTCTGGGTCTCTTCCTGAACTTCCACTGATGGGGGTCGTACTCCGGTAAATTGCAGATTTCTTCATTGGGTATTTTATTTAAATTTTGAAACATTTTAATTGCTAGTTTTGAGATTTGATTATTAATATTTGTTACTCCGAAGTCGCTATGGATGATATCGTTCCTGAGAAACCGAGGGGCTTTCCTGATAGCTCTGAGTGTTTTATTTTGAGCTGTTTGAAGTTTCTTGATATGGTTTTTTCCTGCGAATCCCCATATAGCAGATCCGTATAAGAGGATGGGCCTAAGTACTGTCTTGTATAGTAATACTTTGGTATTGTAACTCGCGTGGGGGGAATGGAGTATGGCCGATAGTTTGCCTCTAGCCGAGTGAAATTTTTTAATTGAGCTTTTGATTTGTGGCTTCCAGTTTAGTTTGGAGTCAAACGTGATATCTAAGTATTTAGCGTTGTCCACGTAGGGTATGTTGACTTTGTTTATTTAGATGGGAACCAGTTTCTTTTTCTTTTTTACTTTTGAAAAAAGGATACAATTTGTTTTCTTTTCGTTGATTTTTATCTTCCATTTCCGAAACCAGGCGGAGATGGCGTTTATGTGTTTTTGAAGCCTGGAACGAATAAGATATTTTTTGGAGTTCCTGGTGTATATGGCTGTGTCGTCCGCGTACATTGCAAGGTGTGTGTCTGGAGCTCTGGGTATGTCGTTTATGAATAAATTAAACAGGGTTGGGGGCCAATTGTGAGCCTGCGTAATACGCCCTTTGGGGACCATCACTTATTAACCCTAGAACTTGCTTCGCGAGCTATTTCAATCGGTCCGGCTCACACAGCCACCTACATGTCCTGTGCTCGCTGATGATTTCACCCCTTGCTCACTACGCTCTCCCATGACCCGTTTCGCAAGTCGATTGGCTTCGATTCCTATTCGCTAACGTTCGCTGAGTTCACTTAGCGAGCACTGTAATGCCACCTGCTACGCAGGCGTAATATGCCCGTTGGGCTCCAACCCCTACTCGCTA
Organism: Amaurobius ferox; assembly: GCA_951213105.1. Taxonomy (NCBI): domain Eukaryota; kingdom Metazoa; phylum Arthropoda; class Arachnida; order Araneae; family Amaurobiidae; genus Amaurobius; species Amaurobius ferox. Next base: position 138,024,526 of record OX578137.1, read on the forward strand.
CGCTGACTGAGCTTGCTTTACGAACACTTTAGTGCAACCTGTTACACAGACGAATACGCAAGTTGAGACAGGCATAATATGTTCGTTGGGTCCACCCTGCTCGCTACGCCCGCTAGTGCTCACTTCGAGAGCATTTGAGTGCCACCTGCTACGCAGGCGTAATATGCCCGTTGGAGACCGTCCCTTCTTCTTCTTCTTCGACCCAGACCGTCCGACCTAACCAAAGGTGTAAGGTATCTGTTTAGACGGCTGGATTTATACCGGAACCCAGTGGGGGAGGGATCCACAGAAGCCGTTCCTTACTTGCCCTACCACCAACCTCTCGGGCGGACATACCAGTCCATATGTTTAACGTGATCGTACTCATCGTGAACACGGCGACAGTTTAGGCAGTGGCGGGAATCGAACTCGGGTCATCTGAGTGCATTCCCTGCACGATAACCACTGGGCTGTCACGCCCCGGGACCGTCCCTTATTAACTGACATTTACCAACTCCGGAACTCGCGTCGCGAGGTATTTCAACCCTGCCAGCTCACACGACCGTCTACGTGTCCGTGTGCTCGCTGACGCTTTCATCCCTTACTCGCTGCGCTTGCAATAATCGTACCAAATTATTTTAGAAATGTTTTATTCGATAGATATCGCGTCCACAGACTCACATTAACATATACACACACATACACATAACCTCAAAAACGTGCGATTCGATTTCAGGGATGCTTGAAACGTACTCTTCAGTTGGAAACTGAAATTGGATTTTTTGACAGATTATTTTCCTTATGTATTACTTTCACACAATACTTTCCCTTTACATTATACTATGTATATAGGGAAGGGGGAAAAGGACTACTTTCCCTTTACCTTATACTATGTATATAGGGAAGGGGGAAAAGGACTACTTTCCCTTTACCTTATACTATGTATATAGGGAAGGGGGAAAAGGACTACTTTCCCCTTACGTTATACTATGTATATAGGGAAGGGGGAAAAGGACTACTTTCCCCTTACGTTATACTATGTATATAGGGAAGGGGGGAAAGGACTACTTTCCCCTTACGTTATACTATGTATATAGGGAAGGGGGAAAAGGACTACTTTCCCCTTACGCTATACTATGTATATAGGGAAGGTGGAAAAGGACTACTTTCCCCTTACGCTATACTATGTATATAGGGAAGGGGGAAAAGGACTACTTTCCCCTTACGCTATACTATGTATATAGAGAAGGGGGAAAAGGACTACTTTCCCCTTACGCTATACTATGTATATAGGGAAGGGGGAAAAGGACTACTTTCCCCTTACGGTATACTATGTATATAGGGAAGGGGGAAAAGGACTACTTTCCCCTTACGTTATGCTATGTATATAGGGAAGGGGGAAAAGGACTACTTTCCCCTTACGTTATGCTATGTATATAGGGAAGGGGGAAAAGGACTACTTTCCCTTTACGTTATGCTATGTATATAGGGAAGGGGGAAAAGGACTACTTTCCCTTTACGTTATGCTATGTATATAGGGAAGGGGGAAAAGGACTACTTTCCCTTTACGTTATGCTATGTATATAGGGAAGGGGGAAAAGGACTACTTTCCCTTTACATTATACTATGTATATAGGGAAGGGGGAAAAGGACTCTAAGGTTTGAGAAATGTTCGCCATGACAAGTAAAAACTTCGTTTTTGTAGTATTATATACTTATATTAATAAAAGAACTAACAATGTAATTTTTTCGTTTCGCAGCAAGAGACCACCGATAAATTCCCAACTTGGATGGAACGCCTGCAGAAACCGCCTACTGAAACCGCTCCCAAAACAGACGAGTTCTACCGCGTCCACGCCAGAGTGGTCAGCGGCAACATCCTGACTCATTGCTTTCTAAACGATGACTCAAAAGACTACTTGTGACCCCCAAAGACTGTTCAACTCCTACAATGTAACTGTGTGAACAAACTCACGACAATGAAAGCATTTGACTGCTAAAAGAACAAAATCACCCATTTGAACGTTCATCATTTTAAGTAATTCGGATTTAAAAAAACGCAAGGCATGATTAGGAATTAATGAATTATTTGTTATTTGACATCTGGCAAAAAAGTATCTGATCACAGGATTGATCAGAAGGATAATTTTAAGCAAGCCATCATATTTTGACTAATTTATAAAATATTTAAATCCTAAATGAATTTGCTTTGATTTTACTGTCGTAATGAAAAATGCACTCACTATCTTTTAATACTTTTCACATAAAATTGACAAAAATAAAAAAAACACTGAAGGAAAAAATACCTGATCATTGAAATTAGCATTTAGTAATTCCACATTTGATGCGACTAACAGCTCTAATAGTCGCTTTTCAACACTGTTCCTTTAGCAGATCCCATTGCAATTTATTACTTCTGCAGTATCCATTTGAGCGATTCTATCTTTCAGCAACTGAATAGCCCGTTCTTTTGCTCTTTTAACAGTTCTTTTGAATAATACCAATTAGCAACAACTAATCGTAATTCTTTACATCTACCCAATCTGCTCATACGCACTTAAAAATATGCACACTGTATCGGTTTCTGCGTTCTTATAAGAAACGATCAGATATTATTCTTCATATCATTCTTTGATCAAAAACTTTTCCAACAGTCAATAATGTGAGTAGAAATTTTAATTCAATATTTAAAATGAGAAGGATATGTAATTCAATATTATAAAGTAGTATTATGTTATAATAGTATATACAGGGTGCCCACTTATATCCGTTACACCCCCCTTAACTTCTAAACAGTGACAGCTTAGGCCATAAAGTTGGTGTCTAGGTATAGTAAAAAGGCTATGCGCTACTCGATGAGACAACTTACAGCACCATCTATCGGCAGATTTTGGAATTAGCGGTCCTATCTCGTAAACAGTGAAAGATACGTGAAAAACATCAATTAGAAAGTTGTAGAGCACTCTCGATTTAGTACAAAAAGATACCTTGCGCACATTAATACTCAAAACAGAATGCAAAAAATGAACATTTGTTTGGTCACGATACGATTTCGAAAATTGTCATGTCATAAAGAGTGGAAAAAAGAAACTGAGACACTTCCCTGTCTTCAGGATCATTAATTTACAATAGTATATTGCTCAAAATGCTCTCCGTTAGCCACTATACACATTTGCACTCTGGACTGGATTTCTCGCTGACATTGTGCTGCTTGAAATCATTGCTCGCTGCTCATTTTTTGCATTTTGTTTTGAGTATTAATGTGCGCAAAGTATGTTTTCGTATTAAATCGAGAGTGCTCTACAACTTTCTAACTGACTTTTTTCACGTATCTTTCTCCGTTTACGAGATAGGACTGCTAATTCCAAAATTCGCCGATAGATGGCGGTGTAAATTGACTCATCGAGTAGCCCATAGTCTTTTTACTATACCTGGACACCAACTTTATGGCCTAAGCTGTCACCGTTTAGAAGTTAAGGGGGGGTGTAACGGATATAAGTGGGCACCCTGTATATATATATATATATATATATATATATATATATATATATATATATATATATATATATATATATATATATATATACTATATAGCAAAAATGTGAATAATTTTCAAATTAATAGCTGATTAGGTAGATCTTAATTTGCAACTGTACTTCTGGTGATCCGTACAATCGAATATTTTCTGCCAAGGATTGTATTCAAGACAAGAAAAACTGAATTTTTTTAAATAAATCTTTAAATGTTAATCATTATATTTCCATTCAAGCCCAACGCGTTAAGAGAAAAGTATTCTAACAATACTCAAATCCCGCCATGTTTCTTAACGCTTTTTCATTACGTGAACACAAGATAGAAGTGCAACTTGTTGGCATAGCCATGTCTACCACATTATTCCGAAAGAAAAAAAATAGAATAGAATTATGTCTTCAGAAAATAAATAAGACGCATTAACAAATTTCGCATCTATGTTGGACGCGTCGAATAGTCTTAAATCGGTCAACTAAAAAATAAACTTTTGGGGACCAATAAACGAACTTTGCGTCGCCACATGTAATGAAACTAAACCTTATTCGGGTAAGTTAACCCCAAATATGACTGACCAATAAATTTAAAATAACTAAAACCTCCTTAGACTTCATCTTTTTAATTCACCAGGTTCACTATACGTGCATCCTATCTGGAACATTCAATATTCAAGCGGAACTTTAAGTATACTTTTAACGGGGCCAACGTTGAACCATACACAGCTCACTTTCTGTGCATTTGTATACGCCTTGGAACACAAATGTGTAAACACACTTGATAGAGTATTTTTAATCCGCCCTTTTATACCTATATTTTATAGTCGGAATTAAAAAAAAATGCATAAATATGTTCGACAGAATCCCAGCTTTGAATGTGATAAAACTAATTGCGAATGTGATAAGATTAATTGCGAATATGATAGGTTTGTAATATATTTTATGAAGCAATCTCCAAAGATTGGAGAATTATCCTCTGATAGGAAAGTGTATATGAATATTCAAATAAAGGAATGTGTTCGAAGTGTTTTTGTTCTGTTTCTTTCTTGAAATACTATTACCAGCAAGTAAGTGGTTAATATATAACGCTATAATGTCAAATTTGACATCTAGTACACTATTAGACACAGGGTCATGAGCAAAGTTGCAAGTAGCCAAATAAATTTTGAACTATAGATATGAAAATGAGGTATCAGTAAAGCGATAATTCGATGCCAGATGAAAATGAAAGCAGCCCCCTAGTGGCAGAATTTGGAAATTAACACTACTATCTCAGAAACAATTAGATATGCAGAAAAAAGGTAAGTATAAATTTGTAGATCATCATTGAATTAATAGCAAGAAAGATCAATCATGCTTAAATCATTGATTATGAAACACTTTCCAACTTCAATGCAATTTTATTTAAACATGTCTAAAATTCAATACATTCCTCGCTAATATTTTAAAACTTATCACAATACCACATTAATTTACTATATTTGAAAACTTAAACCTTCATCGAAAAAAATGAACTTCATTCAAATGACGGCATTGAAATATAAATTGCCTGGTTTAAACATCTCTAAAATGCGATACATTCCTCGGTAATAATTTTAGAATTATCGTAATACTACGATAATTTATTATATTTGAAAACTTCATCGAAAACAACTGAAATTCATTCAAATGACGTCATAGAAAAAATAACACGCCTGGCTCTCTCTATAAAAGCAGCATTTCATTCATAAATAATTTCCCATTCATGTCATTCATCACAATACTATAATAATTTATTTTATTTAAAAATTAAGACCATGGAGCTACAAGTAATTAAACTCTATGCGTAAAACTTCATCTAAAAAAATGGTCCTTCTCTTTGTAAAATTAATGAATATTTCATTGATATCAGCTATGCAGACTCCATGAACTAAATGATTTTGTGTTAAAGAAATACAGCAATTCTAATACAACTCATTCTATATATTTTGCTGTTTACATTTTACATAGGTGAAAAATGGGCTTCGTTGTAGAAATAATCAAATTTGGATGAGCATTTAAAGTCAAATATATTGTAATTGCGTTGTTTCAGTATGTAGATGCACAGAATTTAAACAAAAATAAAGTGGTTTTAGGACGGATACAACACTCAATATGAATTAAAAATAACTTTAAAAATCACGATTTTGAGACAAGATGGATGCCATATATCATTTTGAAGTGGGTCACGTGATCTTTTCATATCATGGTCACGTGATCGCTTCATATAAGAGGTGTTATTATTATTTAAATTTTTATTTAAAAAACTACTGAATATATTTCGCTGAATTTTTTTATATATTTTATGGAACAATTTGAATATTACCTAAAATTTTCGAAGCAATTTGTGAATTTTAAATCCGCTTAAAAAATGTTTGAAAAATTAGGTCCCATAGGGTTCAATGTATTTCATTTTTTCAACCCGGGTTCAATCCAAAACTAATTGGGTGATATTATTCATTTATATTGCCATAGGTCCTACAGACCGTCTTAACAACATACTAAAATTTCATTTTGATTAAGTCATTTTTACGGCGGTTATCGTGCTAACGAACAGACAGACAGACAGACAGAATGAACAAAGTCATAAACACTTTTCAACTTTGTTGTAAAGTGTTAATAAATGGCAGTTTGCAAGAACGAATGGTACAATTAGAAAGCTTTGTTACTTTGAATATCGTGCTGTGCCGCTCAACACCGCTCCTGAAGAAATAACATGCGAGACACTTTGCAAACGATCTTTTATCATCAGATGCATGTACTTTGATGAATTTTGATAGGTGTGTGCTTTGAGTGTCAAAAAATCATTACAGGCTATTCGAATGAAAATTATTGCGAGATAGTTTTATACGACGAATTAAGACGCAAAGCTGTGGAAGCTGCACGACAGTATGCCTTACGATTTCCTACTGATCCACATTTACCCGTAATGCTGCCGAATTTACAACAGGAAATTCTTGCCTGTATACAAATGTGCATGTAGAAGATTGTGGGCATATTGAGTACATTTTGCGTTAAACTGTACGTTATGTAACTAACGCTTTTGTATTAAATGAAATAACGGCTCCTACTAATTTGGTGAAGTTCTTCAACTTTATACTAGACACATTTTCTATATCTCTCATAGTTTCTGAAATAAAAAAGGTTAACTTCTAAATTTTACCACTAGGGGCACTGTTGTCAATCTCATCTGATGGAGCACGGTCACCGGTCTAAACCGATAACTCGCTTCCATGGCTTTAACTACTATCGTTCAAAACTTATTTGGCTTACTTACAACTTTACCGGGCGCATACTGTATACTCTGTAATACTATAACAACGGGGTAAAATGAGTTTTTATTTACCGTCAAATGTCGGTCTTAAGGAACGGACTTTGTTTTTCTTTAGACTCAATAGATGGTGCTATCCCCACTTAAATATTTTTATATTTTAATTCATCTCTCAATGTTATTGGTATGGCTTAGAATAATGGATTGTTCTGTTTTAACAATTATTAAAAATGTTGGCTTGCCGCAATTATTTTTTTAAATAAAATAAAAACTTTTTTTTCATATGGCAACATATGTTGAAACAATTATTGGCCTAAATACCAGCAAATGCCGTGAAACTTTATGTAAATTTTTTTATGAAAAAAAATAATAACTCGTAGTTCGATTGAGTAAATAAATGTGTGACGTAAAACTATAGACCTTGCCTTTATAATTTGATACATGGTTTGCATTTTTTCAATATTTGACCGGAATAAGTAAAAATATTTCTGATATGAGTAACTTTCTCTACATAATGCAATGGCTTTACTTTCATACTTTCAAAGCAAAATATGATTGTACACCACAGCACAGCGTTGATCCATAACACGGCGTTGAAGCACAACGTTTCTTGTATTATTATTATAATAAATTATATATTAATTATATATTAAAATATTATTAAATATTAATTATATTAAAATATTAATTATATATCAAAATTATATATTAAAATTGATAACATAACACTTTTCTTCATCACATCATACCGAATTAACTTATATTTCTCGAAAATATAATATTGCAATTAACAGCTATAAGAAAAGTGTAGCTATTTTTATAATTAACATAAATCCAATGGTTTAATTTTTAATCAATAAATTACTAAAATACAAAATACAAATTCTGATTACGTTTATTTTGATATGTCAATAACGTATTTAACTTTTCGTTATTTAATTTGGAAAACTAAATCTAGTTATACTATTCCAACAATCTAATCTTTATAGTGAAAGTCACCAAATGTGGGCAAAAATAAATACACATCGATGCCACAATGATATTGACATTAAATTAACATCACGGAAGTTGAAAATGCGCACTTTAGCAACTTTATGGGTCAAAACAAAAGGACATGGTACTTCTGCAGAACCAACCTGTCGCATAAATAGAGAGTTTGGTGTATCTATTTTTATTTTTATATTTAAGCACATTATTATCTAAACGGCAACTTTTCTCGACATTCTTACCAATAGCATTGAAACATGTTGGGAAAAAATTCCAAAATCTGCACTACCATTATCCGCGCCTATTAATATGATATTTAATAGGGTACATGTGGTTGTATTTTCGGTTTGATGAATTAGCCAAAATTTGGTCATCATTGTGAAAGAGCACTTGGAAATATAAAGTTCGAATGTTTAGGTAGTAAAAATTTGGGAAATAAATAGGCAAGAAGGCAAAATTAAACGCTAAAATAAGCGACAAAAATAGGCATTTATTAAGTGCATAGTGTTTGAAAAAATTTCAATTATATGGAGGTATTCGGCTAATTTAAAAAAATTGTTAAGATCACTTACTTATTTTCACCGTTGCACATAATTGCTAAATTATTAATATTATTATTTTTACTTTCCCTGCAATACCTGGTAATGTATAAGGAAAGTATTGGAATTATGTCGAAAATCGCAACTCGAGTTTTCGACGGATCTACACGTTTCGAGACCTCTAGAACACGAAAAAACTATTTTTAGCGTGACGTCTGTGTGTGTGTCTGTCTGTGTGTGTGTGTGTGTGTGTGTGTGTGTGTGTGTGTGTGTGTGTGTGTGTGTATGTGTGTGTATGTGTGTCTATCTGTGCAATGTATGTATCCACTGTAACTCAAAAACTTATGGACCAAATTTCATAAAATTTAGTAGGTGAGTCACTCCTGAGTGATCCTGGTGCTGATTAGTTTTTGGTACGATTCGGGATAAAAGAACCCGCCTTTTTTTGCGAAATATCTTACAAAAATTGCCTGTATCTATACTCTAGCTGAAAAACTAATATATCAAATTTTACAAAATTTGGTATATAAGTCACTTGTGAGTTACCCTGGTGCTGATTAGATTTTGGTACGATTCGGAAACAAGTAACCTACCTTTGTTTGCGGAATGGCCAGCAAAAATCGTCAAAATCTAAAATAAAATACTACGCATGCTCAAATATATCAATTAAATACTTATTTTATACATAATATTTAACAATGAAAAGGATAAGACCAACGCCATTACACTAGAGCCAGCCGTTCTCGCGATATTTTAGTTTTTTCGCATTTTTGCTATGCCGATTTTAAGTCCATTATTTATGCGTGTTATTTAGCGCAATTAAACTAAATTTAATGAATTATAAATGAAAGAAAGAGACAATGAATTTCAGTCTGCAGGAAAAGTCATGTGCTGCCCCCACATTAGATTTTTTAAAATTTTAGTAGGTTAACACGGTGAGCACGGAGCTGCTCTTGCTCTGCCTACCGTTCAGGCGAGGTGTTCGGTCATAGAGTATAAACAGGAGATAACACACACGTCGAGGTGACGATTGTATTTCACTGTCCATTTCGGCTATACGAATGGCGCAAAATCATTCGGGCGGAATACAGCTAGAAAGTTAACCAAGCAGGTCGTCGATTTTTGTAATATGTTGTTGTTGTTGTTGAGACCCAGACCGTCCGACCTACCAGAAAGGTGTAAGGTAACTGAATGGACGGCCGGGAAGTGCCACCCAATTTAGACCGGAACCCAGTGGGGGAGGCATCCACAGGGACCGTACCCTCCTTCCCCTACCACCAACCTCTCGGAAGGACTTACGGACCCACATGTTTAACGTGATCGTACTCCGCATGAACACGGCGGCATTTGTGGCAGCGTGCAAATCAAGCGCGCAAACCACGGGGATACCGCACCCGAGATGGCCAACAGCACGCGGCGTTCCGAGGTGGTCACCCACCAAGTACTAACCGCGCCCGATGCTGCTTCACTTCGGTGATCTAACGAGAACCGGTGTTTTCAGCACGGTACGGCCGTTGGCCCAGATTTTTGTAATATGTGTAAAACCGAACCTCATCTTTGCTTAGAATGTTTTAATAAGCTCCATTAAAATTATAATATTTATTTTTTAACCTTGATACTACCTGTCCCACGGACCGACGTCACCCAAACGAAAAATTCACTGTCAGTCCCCACCGACTGCTGCCGCGCCTAACCGTCACCCCCCCCCCCCCCCCCCCCCCGAAGAGGTGACGGCTTAACGTGTTAAACTTTGCATCTGTCATTTAGATATATTTTAAAATCAAAAATGATCTTTCAGCTTCTATGGAGAAAATAGCAACGTATTTAAAACTTATGACATTTGTAAGGAACCATTTCAATAAAAATTGAATTAACAGCATCACTTTCAAGTATTTCAGCTATATTTTTTTCAAGTCATTATTTGATAAAAGAGCTCACTCACGATCTGACTGGGAGCAGACTAAATCATTTATTAATTTCAGGGCATTCACTAACGATACGGATTTTTTTTTATTATTATTAATGTTATTATTATTATTATTAGAGAAGTGAGAAGTAATAATATCAATTAAACTTTAAAACGTGTTCTTCAATAAAATTTGAATCGCAAAAAGAAATGAAATCTTTAGATATTATTTGTTTAGTAATCCATATTGAACTTTATTCTTCCTCATCTAAACTGTTAACAATGCAAGAGAGCAGCAACATGTTCGAAAAAAATTCCATTTTCAATGCGAATGTTTGTATCACACACTTCATCTTAAGGCCTGGCTAGCAAAAATATTTATTACTTTCCTTATATACATAATGTATAAGGAAAGTATTGTGACGGGGTCGAAAATTCGAAATCGAGTTTTCGACGGGAGAGCACGTTTCAAGCATCCCTGATCACGAATAAAACATTTTTGAAGTGATGTCTGTGTGTGTGTGTGTGAAAGTATGTGTGTGCGTGTGTGTGTGTGTGTGAAAGTATGTGTGTGTGTGTGTGTCAGTGAGTCTGTGGAGACGATAACTGACGAACGAATGGACCGATTCGAACTAAATTTGGTACAAAAATCACAATCCGTAAGCACTGGAAGCCTGTTGTTTTTATACGCAATCGAATGTTCAGAATCCTCCTAAATTTTCGAATGAAATATTGAAAAAATCGTCAAAAAATCAAAACCACTAATAAAGTTACGCATATAGACATTTCTTATGTAATTTTTCATTAGAAAACGATTGACATAAATTTTAGAACGCTAACATAAACCGTTCTCGAGATATTGTACAATTTTTCAAAAAAATTATCAAAAAGTCATAAAATAAAAATATTTCCTATTGAGAAACATGTTCACTTTTCATATGTAATACCATGCGATAAATTGGGTGACATCATTCTCGTGGATCTAGCTCGTTCCATTCATGAAAAAAGATACTTTAAGTAATACTTTTGTATTTGAACGCCAATAGTCGTATATCTGCTGTAAGAATAACTTATTTCTTCATCCATAACGCTTGGCGAGATTTTGGCGACGAATTTGGCAGAATGTCGCCAACTTGGCGACTTCTTGAAATGCTGTCAAATTAACGAAAATCTCGCCAAATGGATAAAAATGACGCTAAATCAATGAAAATGACGACTAATTGTCGAAAATTCAATATCTTGGAAAGAATATTAGTATCTACGATAAGAAAAACCTATTTTTTTACTGTAAAAGTAGTAGATTCATTACATTATATAAGGAAAGTCATGTGTTGCCCACATCAGATTATTTTTTTATAGAATGGAATTATCTTTTTGAAAAAATATAGTTGTTCATTTCATATAATGTCGAGATGCGAAAGGGGGGGGGGGGGGGGTATTGAAAGAATGTCTGCCCCGAGCACCTGTTAGGCTAAGTCGGGTCCTGATTCAATTACACTTTTTCTCTAGAAAGAAAATAATACCTGAAACATAAATAGAGGTAAAAGAAAGCAAAAAAAAGACAATAAATGCACAAAAAGTTATTTTCTAAATATGGGACTGAAAAAATGTTTAATGCAGTTTACTTCAACTATCGGGGTTTAAATATCAGAAACATACATGCCAATATAAATGCTATATATGTAGTACATCTTAGTGTACTGTACATTGTACACAAAACTTTCAAAACTTATTCATCAAACTCGAAAATAGCAGCTCTAAAAATGTATAATCCCATTTACTTTATTCACTATAAACCGCATAATTACAATCAAATCAACATCTGAACTGTCAAAGGATCACTCACCACCTCAATGTTCTGCTGAAAGATCAGCTGAAATTGTTTGACCTTCGAAATCTCTTTTTTTCTGCAGACCCTCGTTCCTGCACTCTGACCGGCCGACAGAAGCTTTAAAAAGCCTGCTGTTGCTCCAGCCGTCTTTTCTATCTTTTATCAGAACAGACAGGCAAGGACATTCGATATGAATATTGGCACAGTGCTCAGGTTTTGGGTTAGTTTCGCTTTGGTTCTGTTTGCAAATGCATCCCACAGAGATCTGAAATACAGCTACTTTGACGGTAAGTGTTAGTATGAGAATTTATCTCGGTTTAGTATAGTTTGTTTAATATTAATATTTTACTGGAAGATATACCGGTCCCATTTCGGGAGTTAAATATGTGCACATTTTAATAGATGCCACCAAGCTTCGCGAAGAAGGTGGTTTTAGGAGGTCATAATCCATATGTGCCATTCGTTTTCTAATGAAAAGATTACATATGAAATGATTGTTTATTTAACATTATTGAAGACCCTCCTTTCTAATGATATATTTCAAAAATTCATTCGAAAATTGAGTAGGAGGAACTTTCGAACATTTTATTACGTTTCAATCAATAGGTTTCCGGTATTCATAGACTGTAATAATCGTGTCAAATTATTTTCAAAACGTTTAATTCGCTCGTGAGATATCGTATCCATAGACACACAAAGACGTACACATACTAACACACTAAAATACACACATCACTTCAAAGACTCTCAAATCGAATTCTGGGGTGCTTAAAAAGCGCGCTTTCTCTGAAAAGTTTAATTTAAATTTTGGTCCCCGTCACAATATTTCCCCAAAATGGTATACTATGTATGTAAGGAAAGTAATACATAAATTTCTAAAACCTTTGCCAAAATGAAACAGGTGACTTAAAGAATTATTTTATTCCATGGCAGGTACCAATAAAACGCAATCTAAAATATAATACTCTTTTGTTTAATTAAATTTATATTTCTATCAATTTCGTTTCTATTGGAGATCGAATAAATTAACTTAAAATCGTCTGCCCTACCGTCGTCTACCCTATCGTCATAAAATCGTCTGCTACATATTTAACTAATAACCATTTAACTTTCTATATACACTAGTAAATATACCCGACGTTGCTCGTGAATTAAAATGTGTAAATTCTAAAAGAAATCATATTGCTTTTTAAAAAAGCCCATTAAAATATTAATTTGTTTCTCCACATAAAAATATAAGAAAAGTATGAGAATCTCTGTTCTCGCCTTACAAAACAAACTGCGCAAGCCAATCTGAAGCATAAAACATCCTGGTCCCGTTTGCTAATCAATTTACAGACTTGTAAACTTTGGTCAGCATACTCCAAAATGAAGACGTTGAAATAGTAGCAAAATTTATATCAGTTGCAACAATTATTTGAACAAGAAATATATGAATTTAAAACCCCGTTTCCAATATAAGGTAGATGGCTTAAAAAATTAAAAATATCAATAATTGTTTTAATCTTTTATCAGGTGGCTGTAACTGATGCAAACCAACTTTAATATAATACTGTCCATTCATAAATTTTGCTTTTCTTTCAATTGAACTTGCCTTGCATATTTAGTATAATGTATAAGAAAAGTATTCTAATGTGATCGAAAATTTAAATTCGAGTTTTCAACGGAACATATGATTCAAGCATCCCTGATCTCGAATCGAACGTTTTTGAAGTGATGTGGGACTGTGTATGTGTGCTAGTGTGTACGTGTGTGTATATATGTATGTATGTATGTATGTATGTATGTACTTATGTGTATAGGTATGTTAGTACATCCGTGAGTCTGTGGAAAGAAAGCCATGTACTGCTCCCATCAAATGAGATGTTTAAGTATTCAAATCGAATGAATTGAATGAAAATGTCTGGCGTATACACATTTGATCGTTCGTTTAACATTTTGTAAAGAATTCAATTTCGTTGCTAAGCAACATATAATATATTTCACATGAAGTGTCGAAAAAATCTTCTGCGCACTGTCATTTCTATGGAAGGATAAATTTGTGTTTTATGTTAATATCTTCACGATCCCTGGGCCAGAAACTCGAAACATGTATGGTGTTGTGATATAAAAATTGATGACTTAAAAAAAGAAATAGTAACAAAAAAAATCGGATGTGGGCAGTACATGACTTTCCCTGCAGACTTATATCCACGTTCTCTTATTTTAATTAAATTTAATTCACTTTTAACTCAATTACCGTTCTCATTTGGTAACTGGAGTTATTTTCAAAGTTGGCGTAGAGAAAATACAAAAAAACTAAAATATCTCGAGAACGACTAGTCCTAGTGTAATGGGGTGGATCTTATTCTTTTCTACATTAAAAATTACGTATAAAACAATCATTTAATGGATATATTTGAGCATACGTAGTTTTTTATTTTCGATTTTTGCGAGCCGTTTTGGAAAAAATAGCAGGTTATTTTTTTCCGAATCGTACTAAAATCTAATCAGCACCAGGGTGACCCACAAGCGACTTACCTACCGAATTTTGTAAAATTCAGTCCATTAGTTTTTCAGCTAGAGTGAATACAGGCTTTTTCGGGCCATTTCGCAAAAAAAAAGCGGGTTCTTTTATCCCGAATCGTACCCAAAACTAATCAGCACCAGATTCGCCCACAAGTGACTTACCTACAAAATTCTATGAAATTCGGTCAATTAGTTTTTTAGTTAGAATGGATAAAAAATCTGCACAGACAGGGCAGACAGACACACAGACACACACACAGACGTCACGCTAAAAATAGTTTTTGCGTATTCTAGAGGTCTCGAAACGTGGAGATCCATCGAAAACTCGAGTTGCGATTTTCGACATGATTCCAATACTTTCCCTCTACATTACCATGTATTGCAGGGAAGTAAAAATCTGATGTGGGCAGCACATGACTTTCCCTGCATACTTATATCCACGTTTTCTTTATTTTATTTAAATTTAATTCACTTTTAATTCAATTTTCGTTCTCATTTGGTAACTAAACCTATTTTCAAAAGCGGCGTAGAGAAAATACGAAAAAACTAAAATATCTCGAGAACGGCTAGACCTAGTGTAATGGAGTTGGTCTTATTCCTTACTTCGTTAAGAAATACCTATAAAACAAGTATTTAATGGATATATTTGAGTATACGTAGTTTTTTTATTTTAGATTTTGGCGATTTTTGCGGGACATTTCGTAAAAAAAAGGCAGGTTGTTCTTTTCCCAATCGTACCAAAATCTAATCAGCACCAGATCATCCTACAAGTAACTTATCTACCAAATTTTGTGAAATTTGGTCAGTTAGTATTTTAGCTAGAGTGGATACATGAAATTTTTACGGGCCATTTCACAAAAAAAGGAGAGTTCTGTTTTTACGAATCCTACCAAAATCTAATCAGCACCAGGGTCTCACGTAAGAGACTTACATACCAAATTTTGTGGATACATACATTGCACAGACAAACACACACACACACACACACACACACACACAGAAGTCACGCTAAAAATAGTTTTTTTGTATTCTAGAGGTCTCGAAACGTGTAGATCCGTCGAAAACTCGAGTTGCGATTTTCGGTATGCTTCCAATATTTTCCCTATACATTACCATGTATTGCAGGGAAAGTAAAACTCTGATGTGGGCAGCACATGACTTTCCCTGCAGACTTATATTCACGTTCTCTTTATTTTAATTAAATTTAATTCACTTTTAATTCAATTTTCGTTCTCATTTGATAACTGGACTTATTTTCAAAGGTGGCGTAGAGAAAATACGGAAAAACTAAAATATCTCGAGAACGACTAGTCCTAGTGTAATGGGGCTGGTCTTAATCTTTTCTTCGTTAAAAATTGCGTATTAAGGAAGCATTTAATAGATATATTTGAGCATACGTAGTTTTTATTTTAGATTTTGGCGATTTCAATAACCTGCCATTTTTCAAAAAATGGCGGGTTATTTTTTTTCGAATCGTACCAAAATCTAATCAACACCAGGGTGTCACACAAGTGACTTATCTACCGAATTTTGTGAAATTTGCTTCATTAGTTTTTTAGCTAGAGTGGATACGAAATCTGCAGACAGACAGACAGACACACACACAGACACACACAGACGTCACGCTAAAAATAGTTTTTTCATATTCTAGAGGTCTCAAAACGTGTAGATCCGTCGAAAACTCGAGTTGCGATTTTCGGCATGATTCCAATACTTTCGCTATACATTACCATGTATTGCAGGGAAAGTAAAAACCAGAACTGCAGTGACATAAAAAATCTGATGTGGGCAGCACATAATTTTCCCTGCAGACTTATATCCACGTTCTCGTTATTTTAATTTAATTTAATTCACTTTTAATTCAATTTTCGTTTTCATTTGATAACTGAACTTGTTTTCAAAGGTGGCGTAGGGAAAATACGAAAAAAACTAAAATATCTCGAGAACGGTAAGTCCTAGTGTAATGGGGTTGATCTTATTCTTTTCTTCGTTAAAAATTACGTATTAAACAAGCATTTAATGGATATATTTGAGCATACGTAGTTTCTTTATTTTAGATTTTGACGATTTTTGCGGACCATTTCTGAGGGCCATTTTGCAAAAAAAGACGGGTTATTTTTTTTCGAATCGTTCTAAAATATAATCAGCACCAGGGTGATCCACAAGCGATTTATCTATCGTATTTTGTGAAATTCGGTCTATTAGTTTTTCAGCTAGAGTGGATACAGGCTTTTGCGGGCCATTTCATAAAAAAGGCGGGTTCTTTTAACCCGAATCGTACATAAAACTAATCAGCACCAGTTTCGCCCACAAGTTACTTACCTACCAAATTTTATGAAATTCGGTCAATTAGTTTTCTAGTTAGAGTGGATACAAAATCTGCACAGACAGACAGACACACACACACACAGAAGTCACGCTAAAAATAGTTTTTTCGTATTCTAGAGGTCTTGGAACGCGTAGATCAGTCGAAAACTCGAGTTGCGATTTTTGGTATGATTCCAATACTTTCTCTATACATTACCATGTATTGCAGGGAAAGTAAAAATCTGATGTGGACAGCACATAACTTTCCCTGCAGACTTATATACACGTTCTCTTTATTTTAATTAAATTTAATTCACTTTCATTTCAATTTTCGTTCTCATTTGCTAACTAGACTTATTTTCAAAGGTGGCGTAGAGAAAATACGGAAAAACTAAAATATCTCGAGAACGGCTAGTCCTAGTGTAATGGGGTGTAATGTCCTAGTGTAATGTCTTATTATTTTCTTCGTTAAAAATTACGTATTAAACAAGAATTTCATGGATATATTTGAGCACACGTAGATTTTTATTTTAGATATTGGCGTTTTTTGCGGGTCATTTTGCAAAAGAAGGCAAATTATTTTTTCCGAATCATACCAAAATCTAATCAGCACCAGGGTGCCCCACAAGAGACTTACCTACCAAATTTTGTTTAATTCGGTCCATTAGTTTTTCAGCTAAAGTGGATACAAGCTTTTGCGGGGCATTTCGCAAAAAAAGGCGGGTTCTTTTATCCCGAAACTTACCCAAAACTAATCAGCACCAGATTCGCCCACAAGTGACTTACCTACCAAGTTCTATGAAATTCGGTCCATTACTTTTTTAGTTAGAGTGGATACAAAATCTGCACAGACAGAAACGCAGACAGACACGCAGACAGACACACAGATAGACACACAGACAGACAGACAGACACACAGACGCACACACACAGACGTCACGCTAAAAATAGTTTTTTCGTATTCTAGAGGTCTCCAAACGTGTAGATCCGTCGAAAACTCGAGTTGCGATTTTCGCCATGATTTCAATACTTTCCCTATACATTATCATGTATTGCAGGGAAAGTAAAAATCTGATGTGAGCAGCACATGACTTTCCCTGCAGACTTATATTAACGTTCTCTTTATTTTAATTACATTTATTTCACTTTTAATTCAATTTTCGTTCTCATTCGATAACCGGACTTATTTTCAAAGATGGCGTAGGGAAAGTACGACAAACTAAAATATCTCGAGAACGGCTAGTCCTAGTGTAATGGGCTTGGTCTTATTCTTTTCGTCGTTAAAAATTACGTATTAAATCAGCATTTAATGGGTGTATTTGAGTATACCCAGTTTTTTATTTTAGATTTTGGCAATTTTTGCGGGCCATTTTGCAAAAAAAGGCAGGTTCTTTTGTTCTGAATCGTGCCAAAATCTAATCAGCACCAGGGTGACTTATACGTGACTCATCTACCGAATTTTGTGAAATTCGGTCCATTAGTTTTTCAGCTACAGTGGATACAAGCTTTTGCGGGCCATTTCACAAAAAAGGCGGGTTCTTTTATTCCGAATCGTACCCAAAATTAATCAGCACCAGCCCCGGCCACAAGTGACTTACCTACAAAATTTTGTGAAATTCGGTCCATTAGTTTTTTAGTTAGAGTGGATACAAAATCTGCACAGACAGACAGACAGACACACAGACAGACAGACACACACACAGACGTCACGCTAAAAATGGTTTTTTCGTATTCTAGAGGTCTCGAAACGTGTAGATCCGTCGAAAACTCGAGTTGTGATTTTCGGCATGATTCCAATACTTTCCCTATACATTACCATGTATTGCAGGGAAAGTAAAAACAAGACATTTATGAAGGATATTTCATGTGGTGACAAGTAGTGTGTACAATTCATTTTCGTTGGAACTGTTAATATTTATACTTTTAGCATATAAAGAAGCTATAGAGAATTATAGAGCTTAGCTATAGAGAATTTTTATACTCTTTTGTACAATTATTTCGTATAATTATGCAAATTGTCGGAAAACTCAGATATGACATCTCCTGAATGGGAAGTGAAGTCGTTAGTGAAGCCTCCTACCCCCTCCGAAACTCGATGCTGAACCCATATCACTTATCATCTGTAAGATCTTTAGCCAGTTCTGAGAAATAGATGTTGCAAGGAAAATGCACATTTTTTAATCGAAACTGAGATTTCTAGAACCTGAAGTGGAAATCCTTAGTGAGACCTTTAACCCTGCTAGAATTTAATTCTGGATCCATATCAGTCATCTAAGCTCTATCTATTGTCGATTCTGTAAAAAATGGATGTTTCATAAAAAAATTTTGAACCGGAAATATACAAGAATTAGAAGTTGAAATTTTTAGTGAGCTCCATTCCTTTTCAGAAATGTGGTATTAAATACATATCAGTTATTATATAAGCTCTATCTATAGCCGATTCAAAGAAATAGATGTTTAAAGATAAATTTTTAAACGGAATTGGGAAAAAAACAGAATTGGAAATCCGTATTAAAACCCCTTCCCACTCTGGAATTTAAAGCTGATTCCATATTATTCATCATCTAAGCTCTATATAGCCAATCCTGAGAAATCAAAAGTTTCAAGCAAAATTTTTGATCCGGAAGTGGAATTCCTTAGTGAATCCCCAAATCCCCTTTGAAATATGATCCTAAGCCCATATCAGTTATCATGTAAGTTCTTTCTATAGCCGATCTTGTAAACTTCAAATGGCAAGGAAAATGTAAATTTTTAAAACAAAAATAGCATCTCCATACAGGAAGTGGAAATCCTTAATGGGTCATAGAACCCTCTCCAGAATTTAATATTAAATCCATATCATCCGTTATCTGAGTTCTGTCTGTTGCCAATCCTGAAAAATGCATGTTTCAAGTAAAATGTTTGATGCGGATGTGGAAAAATAAATGGAAGTCCAAGTTCTTTGAACCACCCAACCTCCTCCAAAATTTTATACTAAATCCATATCAGTCATTATCTAAGCTCTATTTATAGCCAATCTTAAAGTAGATGTTTTAAGAAAAATGAAAATTCATAAACTGGAAATGGAAAAAGAACTGAAAGGGGAATATCTTAGTAAATCCCTCCCCCCCCCTCTCACACACACACTTACCTCCTTCAGCATACTATGTTGAATACATATCAGTCATCATCTAAGCCAGTGTCTTTCAAAATGTATATCCCAGAATCCTGAGTTTACTTGACATGATAGTCTAGTGCAAATTTTCTTAAATTAAAAAAACGCGTAAAATTTTGTATGATTTAGACCACACCGAACTTTCACTCATTTTGGGCTTCCGCATTCAAATTGAATTTCAAGGGGTTCTGCAACCAAAAAAATTTAAAAAACATTGACCTAAGTTCTATCTACAATGGATGCTCTAAAATAAATTTTAGTAAAAGAATATATGACAAATTTCAAAATGAATACTGAAAAAACGTACTTTTAATTTTACGTTTATATATACTCTATAACAAAAAAATCTGATGTGGGCAACACATAACTTTCCTTATATAATGCAATGAATTTACTACTTTTACAGTTAAAAAAAATCTGATGTGGGCAACACATGACTTTCCTTATATAATGTAATGAATTTACTACTTTTACAGTAAAAAAATAGGTTTTTCTTATAGTAGATACTAATATTCTCTCCAAGATATTGAATTTTCGACAATTAGTCGTCATTTTCATTGATTTAGCATCATTTTTATCCATTTGGCGAGATTTTCATTAATTTGGCAACATTTCAAAAAAGTCGCCAAGTTGGCGACATTCTGCCAAATTCGTCGCCAAAATCTCGCCAAGCGTTATGCACTAAGAAAAAAGTTATTCTTACAGCAGATAAATGACTATTGGCGTTCAAATACAAAAGTATTATTCAAAGTATATTTTTTCATGAATGGAACGAGCTAGATCCACGAGAATGATGTCACTCAATTTATCGCATGGTATTACATATGAAAAGTGAACATGTTTCTCAATAGGAATTTTTTTTTTTATTGGACTTTTTCATAATTTTTTTGAAAAATGTACAATATCTCGAGAACGGTTCATGTTAGCGTTCCAAAATTTATGCCAATCGTTTTCTAATGAAAAATTACATAAGAAATGTCTATTTGCGTAACTTTATTAGCGGTTTTGATTTTTTGACGATTTTTTCAAAATTTCATTCGAAAATTTAGGGGGGATCTGATCATTCGATTACGTATAAAAACAATAGGCTTCCAGTGTTTACGGATTGTGATTTTTGTACCAAATTTGGTTCGAATCGGTCCATTCGTTCGTCTGTTATCGTCTCCACAGAATCACTGACACACACACACACACACACACACACACACACACACACACACACACACACACACACACACACACACACACACACACACACATACACACACACACAGACATCACTTCAAAAATGTTTGATTCGTGATCAGGGATGCTTGAAACGTGCTCTCCCGTCGAAAACTCGAATTCGAATTTTCGACACCGTCACAATACTTTCCTTATACATTATGTATATAAGGAAAGTAAAAATGTTATTCTTATAATAGATACTTATATTCTTTCCAAGATATTGAATTTTCTTCAATGAGTCGTCATTTTCATTGATTTAGCGTCATTTTTATCCATTTGGCAAGATTTTTGTTAATTTGGCAACAATTAAAAATGTCGCCAAGTTGGCGACACTCCGCCAAATTCGTCGCCAAAATCTCGCCAAGCGGTATGGACGGAGCAATAAGTTATTCTTACAGCAGATAAATGACTATTGGCGTTCAAATACAAAAGCATTACTCAAAGTATCTTTTTTCATGAATGGAGCAAGCTAGATCCACGAGAATGATGTCACCCAATTTATCGCATGGTATTACATATGAAAAGTGAATATGTTTCTCAATAGGAAATATTTTTTTTTATTTTATATAACTTTTTGATAATTTTTTTGAAAAATGTGCAATATCTCGAGAACGGTTCATGTTAGCGTTCTAAAATTTATGTCAATCGTTTTCTAATGAAAAACTACATAAGAAATGTCTATTTGCGTAACTTTATTAGCGGTTTTTATTTTTTGACGCTTTTTTCAAAATTTCACTCGAAAATTTAGGGGGGTTCTGAACATTCGATTGCGTATAAAAACAATAGGCTTCCAGTGTTTACGGATTGTGATATTTGTACCAAATTTCGTTTGAATCGGTCCATTCGTTCGTCAGTTATCGTCTCCACAGACTCACTGACACACACACACACACACACACAGACATCACTTCAAAAATGTTTGATTCGTGATCAGGGATGCTTGAAACGTGCTCTCCCGTCGAAAACTCGAATTCGAATTTTCGACCCCGTCACAATGCTTTCCTTATACATTATGTATATAAGGAAAGTAAAAATCGACGCACCAAGAAGGAGTTGTCCAATTGTAATGAAATTTCGTATGCAAAGACATTTTGAGCGAACGTGCAAATGAATAAATAGGGGGAGCTCCAGCGCATCGGAACTGCGCATTTAGCAGGTGTATATAAGGAGCGATTCTGAATCTGTGGTCAAAATTTCTGTTGCATTTCGACTGCGGATATATTTCGTCTTTGGTAGTCATTTCTGGCACACGGACAGCACAGCAGTACGTAGACAACATTCTACGACCGGTTGTGTTACCGTTCCTTTTGCGAAACCCCGAACTTACTTTTCAACAAGATAATGCCCGGCCGCACACGGCACGTGTTGCTATGAATTGTCTTCAAGCTCGCCCAACGCTTCCTTGGCCAGCTAAGTCTCCTGATCTCTCTCCCATAGAGCACATTTGGGACGTTATGGGAAGGCTATTGCAACCATCCCGGAAGGTTGACGATTTAGCTAGACAGTTATAAACAATTTGGCAAGACATTCCGCAGGACACCATCCCTGAACTTTATCAGGCTATGCCACGCCGGCTGACATCTTGCATCCAGGCCAGAGGTGGACCAATGCCTTTTTGACTCCCTCCCTTTGTATACGGTCAAACTCTAAATCATTAAATTGTTCTCAAATTTTAATCGTTTCTTTGGCTATGTATGTTCTTCACATCCACCAATTTTTATCACAATCGGACAACTCCTTCTTGGTGCGTCGATTTTTTTATTTTAGAGTGTATATATATATATAACTCTGATAGTATGGAGACACTAAAATGTAGTCTTAAAATTTAAGTACTACTTCGAATACAACTACAAAAATTCGTTCTTCTGAAAGTTTATCAGAATAAATTACTAAACCTTAACACCGTTGAAGATAAAATATTTTAAGAGTTTACATGTTTTGATATGCATTTTTAACACTTAATAGTTGAAAAGTGTGTATAACTCTGTTCATTATGTCTGTCAGTCTGTCCGTTCGCACGATAACTGCCCTAAAAATGACTATATCAAAATGAAATTTTATTATGTTGTTCAGGCGGTCTATGGAACATACGGAAATGTAAATGAATAATATCACTCAATTGGTTTTGGATTGAACTCGGGTTGAAAAAGTGAAATACATGGAACCCTATGGGACCTAATATTTCAAACATTATTTAAGCGAAGTTAAAATTCGCAAATTGCTTTGAAAATTTTAGGAAATTTTCAAATTATCCCATAAAATATATAAAAAAAATTGAGGAAAATATGTTCAGTAGTTTTTGAATAAAAATTAAAATAATTATTACACCCAAATTGTATGAAGAGATCACGTGACCCACTTCAAAATAAAATATGGCATCCATCTTTTTTCCCAGTGTCAAAATCGTGATTTTTAAAGTTTTATTAAATTTTGATTTAGTGTTGCATCCATCCTAAAACCGCTTTATTTTTCATTATTTTCTGTGCATCTATATTCTGCGCCAACACAATTACAATATTTTTTAGTTTAAATGATCATCAAACTTTGATTATTTCTACAACAAAGCCTAAATTTAATGGATGCAGAATGTAAACAAGAGATTGTAAGATGAGTTGTATAAGAATTGTTGAATTTTTTAACGCAAAATTTAGCTCTGGAATATAGCTGATATGAATGACATATTCATATATTTTACATAGAAAAACAAATGATTTTATAGCATTGACTTTTTCGATGAAGTTTAAAGCATGGAGTTAGAAAGTACATTTAGTAAAGTAGAATGAAGTTCATTTTTTTCGATGAAGTTTTAAGTTTCCAAGTGAAATAAATTATTGTAGTACTGTGATAATTTAAAAAATATCACCGCTGAATGTATAGCATTTTAGAGATGTATAAATAAAGTTTCATTGCAATTGGAAAGTGTTTCATAATCAATGCTTTATGCATGATTGATCTTTCTTGCTAAATATTTGTACTTGCAAATACTAAAATTGAATTCACATATCAAATTTGAAAGGAAAAAGAAATATCTTCGTTAGTGACTGAAAAAATCGGCTTTGCATTTCGTATTTAGCTGGTAATAACGCTGTTCATAGGGTCCGACTTGAAATATTATTGGAGGTTTCGGAAATTTTAAATCGAAAAACTCAAGCAGTTGGCACAATAAGACGTCTGAAATGTTAAAATGAAGCAAATTATAGTTAAGTACAGAAAAATAAATTTCGTTTCTCTAAATTATTTATTTCATTTGTTTTGCTTTTGTGGCACAACATTATTATATACAATATACAGATACTGTGAATTTCCAACTCAATTATCTTTATAAAAGTAACAAAAAAAAATCTTATGTGGGCAACACATGACTTTCCTTATATAATGCAATGAATTTACTACTTTTACAGTAAAAAAATAGGTTTTTCTTATAGTAGATACTTATATTCTTTCCAAGATATTGAATTTTCGACAATAAGTCGTCATTTTCATTGATTTAGCGTCATTTTAATCCATTTGGCGAGATTTTCGTTAATTTGACAGCATTTCAAAAAGTCGCCAAGTTGGCGACATTCCGCCAAATTCGTCGCCAAAATCTCGCCAAGCTTTACTGACTGAGAAATAAGTTATTCTTATAGCAGATAAATGACTATTGGCGTTCAAATACAAAAATATTACTCGAAGTATCTTTTCTCATGAATGGAACGAGCTAGATCCACGAGAATGATGTCACCAAATTTATCATATTGGTATTAGATATGAAAAGTGAACATGTTTCT
The DNA here is from genome assembly GCA_951213105.1 of Amaurobius ferox. Lineage (NCBI taxonomy): Eukaryota > Metazoa > Arthropoda > Arachnida > Araneae > Amaurobiidae > Amaurobius > Amaurobius ferox. The sequence continues at coordinate 138,049,547 of OX578137.1, forward strand.
CAATAGGAAATATATTTTTTTATTTTATATGACTTTTTAATAATTTTTTTGAAAAATGTGCAATATCTCAAGAACGTTTTATGTTAGCGTTCTAAAATTTATGTCAATCGTTTTCTAATGAAAAATTACATAAGAAATGTCTATTTGCGTAACTTTATTAGCGGTTTTGATTTTTTGACGCTTTTTTCAAAATTTCACTTGAAAATTTAGGGGGGGGTTCTGAACATTCGATTATCAATAGGAAATATATTTTTTTATTTTATATGACTTTTAATAATTTTTTTGAAAAATGTGCAATATCTCAAGAACGTTTTATGTTAGCGTTCTAAAATTTATGTCAATCGTTTTCTAATGAAAAATTACATAAGAAATGTCTATTTGCGTAACTTTATTAGCGGTTTTGATTTTTTGACTCTTTTTTCAAAATTTCACTCGAAAATTTAGAGGGGGGTTCTGAACATTCGATTATCAATAGGAAATATATTTTTTTATTTTATATGACTTTTTAATAATTTTTTTGAAAAATGTGCAATATCTCAAGAACGTTTTATGTTAGCGTTCTAAAATTTCTGTCAATCGTTTTCTAATGAAAAATTACATAAGAAATGTCTATTTGCGTAACTTTATTAGCGGTTTTGATTTTTTGACGCTTTTTTCAAAATTTCACTCGAAAATTTAGGGGGGGTTCTGAACATTCGATTACGTTTAAAAACAATAGGCTTCCAGTGTTTACGGATTGTGATTTTTGTACCAAATTTTGTTCGAATCGGTCCCTTCGCTCGTCAGTTATCGTCTCCACAAACTCACTGACACACACACACAGACATCACTTCAAAAATGTTTGATTCGTGATCAGGGATGCTTGAAACGTGCTCTCCCGTCGAAAACTCGAATTCGAATTTTCAACCCCGTCACAATACTTTCCTTATACATTATGTATATAAGGAAAATAAAGAAAATACAAACTTCTTTGGCATCTTTACCAATGTTAAAAATGCAAACAAAAAATAATCTTTACATGATTTCTGAGTTAAAATCTTATATGCAGAATACAATAAACAGTTTCAGGGGAAAATTTCAATAAACACTTTATATGTTGTAAACAGTGGATAAATAATGAAAAACTTAAAGAAGTTATAACAAAATTTATGCATATATGCGTACATTTACCCCACTAAATGCCTACAACAATATTAGGGGTTGGAGGAACCTACAACAAAATTATTAGGGTTCAAAAAGTATTTCGAACCCACAAAGTCGGCGCCGCTGACTCTGATATTCACGACGACAATCCGACACTTCTCAAACACAGATGAAGCTAAGGCGATCACAGTTGGGCTCGTGTCGTGCCTACCCTAATGAATCTGAATTTCTAAATTTTGACTAATATTATTATATCTGGTACTTTTTACTTGGTAATACTTTTTACTTGGAAATTTTACTTTTTACTTGGCAATACATGGTAATCTATAGGGAAAGTATAGGAATCATGTCGAAAATCGCAACTCGAATTTTCGACGGATCTACACGTTTCAACACCTCTAGAATACGAAAAACCATTTTTAGCGTGACGTCTGTGTGTCTGTCTGTCTGTCTGCCTGTCTGTCTGTCTGTCTGTCTGTGTGTATGTGTGTCTGTCTGTCTGTGCAGATTTTGTATCCACTCTAACTAAAAAACTAATGGACCGAATTTCACAAAATTTGGTAGGTAAGTCACTTGTGAGCGAGTCTGGTGCTAATTAGTTTTGGGTACGATTTGGGATAAAAGAACCCGCCTTTTTTTGCGAAAGGGCCCGCAAAAGCTTGTATCCACTCTAACTGAAAGACTAATGATTCGAATTTCACAAAATTCGGTAGATGAGTCACTTGTGGGTGACTCTGGTGCTGATTAGATTTTGGTATGATTCGGAAAAAAATAACCTGCTTTTTTTTTGCAAAATCGTCAAAATCTAAACTAAAGAACTAGGTATACTCAAATGTATACAAAAAACATACCTACCAAATTTTATGAAATTCGGTCCATTAGTTTTTCAATTAGAGTGGATGTAATATCCTCACAGACACACAGAAACATACACATATACACTCTTACACACACACACACGTCTTCCTAAATATAGTTTTTTCGTGTTCTAGAAGTCCCAAAACGTGTAGATCCTTCGAAACTTCGAGTTCCGATCTTCGGCACGATTCCAATACTTTGAATATATACATACACACACACACATATATTATCTGCGTATCTGCGTATTATCTGTGTATCTAAATTCCGTGCCTATGCAATTACAATAGTTGTGATTTTAAATGATCCCTAAACTTTTATTATTTCTTCAACGAAGCCTAATTTTAACTTATGCAGAATGCAAATATCTGAAGCGATTGTAAGGTGAGTTACATAAGAATTGCTGAATTTTTTGCACACAAAATTATTTAGCTCTGGAGTCTGGAATACAAGTTATATGAATGAAATGAAATATTCATTGATTTTGCATAGAGAATCAGATGATTTATATTTCGATACAGTTTTAAATATTTAAGTATAATAAATTACTGTAGTACTATGATAATGTAAAATATATCATCACTGAATGTATCACATTTTAAAAATTTTTAAATGAAATTGCATTTCAGTGGGAAAGTGTTTCATAATCAATGCTTATGCATGATTGATCTTTCTTGTTTTTCTTTGAAAGAGTTTAAGATTAGCCTGTATATGTGTGCAAAGCACGAATTAAAGGAAATGCCAGATTTTCCCCAAACTCCCCTCTCCCATTTCGAAAATGTGAGTGTAACTTTCACTTGATTAGTGGCAATAAGTGTTTGAATTATATTGAAATTATTCCAATTATATATACATACTAGCCATTTCATCCGCGCTTTGTTCGTTCTCAATGGCTGGCGATCATTATATGTGATATCTACACAATTAACCAAAAATGTTGATAACCACTTTCAATTGTCAGCAGCGAAAGGATATTAAATTCTGTATTTATTGTTTTTGAGAGGCAAAGTGGTGTATTTTTTTTTATCCCTTTGTATAGTCACCCCTAATTCAAATTTTTGAAATTTTCGATTTCGTTGAAAACTGGAAACTGAAGCTGATCGAATGAAACCAAAAGCGAGGATTCAATTCGAGTGTAAATGCTCAAACATTTTTAAAACGGGTTTTGATTTCTTTTTTTTAATTATTCCTTTTCATCACCACCCCTAATTCGAATTTTCGAAATATTAAATTTTTCGTTTCTCTGAGACTGATAGAATGAAGCCATAACCAAGATCTAGCTATTGTGGAAGTGCTCGAAAATTACGCAAAGTGGTTTTAAGTTTTTTCATTATTCCTTTGCACCGCCATTCCTGATTCGAATTTTTAAATTTTAAATTTCTCTTTTGGTCTCGAAGCTGAGACGGGTTGAAAGACATGAAAGCCAGTGATTCTAGTTAGAGTGGAAGTGTTCGATAATTCTGATACATCATATCCTCACCCCCTCAGTCAGTCAGTTCCGTGCATATTATAGAGATACACTATACTTACAGTAAATCAAATGTGTTTATGTGAATCAAATGTTTACATGCATACATTACTCAATGCAAACGTTATATGTAAGAATACGCTCAAACCTGTTTTTGTGCGGTCTTTTTTTGCGCGACTTTTTATTTGTGCGATTCTTTTTGTGCGGTATATGAAAATTTCAATCAAATTGGAACATAATTGACGAAGTTATCAATAAAACAAAATTAGTAGGTTTGATCGGCCATTTAGTTTTTCGATGCCAATTCTGAAAGAACTTCAAAATTCCAAAAGGAGCTTCAATCTTGTATATCTGGCTACCGAGACATATATAAGCGTCTAGTGAAACAGCAGTCGTCGCAAAAACTGATCACCGACTACATGGTAACTGAAAAAAAGTCAACTCTAAACGAGTGCGAGGTAGTATCTTCAAGTGACGAAAGCGATTTTGAACCAGTTTACCACAAGAAAGTTCGCGTATTGTCAGACTACGAAGGATAATGGTTATACGTTTTGAAAAGTTTTGTATGTGTAAAATAAGTACATATGTAAATAAAATATTTAAAAATGTTCGCATGTGTATTTTCCAAATCAGATTCCAAAAGGTTCGGCGAGATTCCAAGTAGCTGCCAAACCTCGTGTCTTGATTTCGTTTAAAAAAGCAATTCCTAGTTATGTAAGGTTTTGAGTTATTTTCTACGTGAGACTTTTTTTATGCAGTTCCTATTCACCGCATAAAAAAATACTTTTTAACACTTTACAACAAAGTTGAAAAGTGTTTATGACTTTGTTCATTCTGTCTGTCTGTCTGTCTGTCTGTCTGTCCGTTAGCACGATAACTGCCGTAAAAATGACTTAATCAAAATGAAATTTTAGTATGTTGTTCAGACGGTCTGTAGGACCTATGGGAATATAAATGAATAATATCACCCAATTCGTTTTGGATTGAACCCGGATTGAACAAATGAAATACATTGAGCCCTAGGGGACCTAATTTTTCAAACATTTTTTAAGCGGATTTAAAATTCACAAATTGCTTTGAAAATTTTAGGTAATATTTAAATTGTTTCATAAAATATATAAAAAAAATTCAGCGAAATATATTCAGTAGTTTTTTAAATAAAAATTAAAATAATAATAACACCTCTTATATGAAGCGATCACGTGACAACAATATGAAAAGATCACGTGACTCACTTCAAAATGATATATGGCATCCATCTTGTCTCAAAATCGTGATTTTTAAAGTTCTTTTTAATTCTTATTGAGTGTTGTATCCGTCCTAAAACCACTTTATTTTTCTTAAATTCTGTGCATCTACATACTGAAACAGCGCAATTACAATATATTTGAGTTTAAATGCTCATCCAAATTTGATTATTTCTACAACGTAGCCTATTTTTCACCTGTGTAAAATGTAAACAGCAAAATATGTTGAATGAGTTATATTAGAATTGCTGTATTTCTTTAACACAAAATCATTTAGTTCATGGAGTCTGCGTAGCTGATATGAATGAAATATTCATTGATTTTACAAAGAGAAGGGCGATTTTTTTCGATGAAGTTTTACGCATAGAGTTTAATTACTTGTAGCTCCATGGTCTTAATTTTTAAATAAAATAAATTATTATAGTATTGTGATGAATAACATGAATGGGAAATTATTTATGAATGAAATGCTGCTTTTATAGAGAGAGCCAGGCGTGTTATTTTTTCTATGACGTCATTTGAACGAATTTCAGTTGTTTTCGATGAAGTTTTCAAATATAATAAATTATCGTAGTATTATGATAATTCTAAAATTATTACCGAGGAATGTATCACATTTTAGAGATGTTTAAACCAGGCAATTTATATTTCAATACCGTCATTTGAATGAAGTTCATTTTTTTCGATGAAGGTTAAAGTTTTCAAATATAATTAATTAATGTAGTATTGTGATAAGTTTTAAAATATTACCGAGGAATGTATTGCATTTTAGACATGTTTAAATAAAATTGCATTGAAGTTTTAAAGTGTTTCATAATCAATGCTTTAAGCATGATTGATCTTTCTTGTTAATTGTGTTGCGAAAACTATTTTTTATACCTACTCGTGAAGTTTTGTGTGATATTTTTTTTATGCGTTTTCTTTTATGCGGTTCCTATCCACCGCACAAAAATAGGTTTGAGTGTAATAATTTTTCAATGACTTCCAAACTTTTCTTCCCCAGTTCAGTTGCTCCTGTTGACCGTACTTCAAAGTTTAGCATATTACCTTCTTCCTCCAAAAATTCAATTTGACATTTAACTCCAAGTACCGATAACTTTAGTTCTCAGTTTTCAAATCTAAATCTCAATAAGAAACATAGATCAATCATGCATAAGCATTGATTATGAAACACTTTCCAAATGAAATTTCATTTAAAAATCTCTAAAATGTGATATATTCAGTGGTGATATATTTTACATTATCACAGTATACTACAGTAATTTATTATATTTAAATATTTAAAACTTCATCGAAATATAAATCGTCTGATTCTCTATGCAAAATCAATGAATATTTCATTCATATAATTTGTATTCCAGACTCCAGAGTTAAATAATTTTGCGTGAAAAAAATTCAACAATTCTTATATAACTCACATTACAATCGCTTGAGATATTTGCATTCTGCATAAGTTAAAATTGGGCTTCGTTGTAAAAATAATAAAAGTTTAGGGATCATTTAAAATCACAATTATTGTAATTGCTTAGGCACGGAATTTAGATACACAGATAATACACAGATAATATATGTGTGTGTGTGTATGTATTCAAAGTATTGGAATCGTGCGGAAGATCGGAACTCGAATTTTCGAAGGATCTACACGTTTTGGGACTTCTAGAACACGAAAAAACTATATTTAGGGAGACGTCTGTGTATGTAAGGGTGTATCTGTGTGCCTTTCTGTGTGTCTGTGAGGATATTGTATCCACTCTAACTGAAAAGCTAATGCACCGAATTTCATAAAATTTGGTATGTAAGTTTTTTGTGGGAAACACTGATGTTCATTAGATTTTAGTACGATTCGTAATAACTGCCTTCTTTGTGAAACGGCCGGCAAAAATTGCCTTTATCCACTCTAGCTAAACTAATGGACCAAATTTAACAAAATTTGGCATATAAATCACTTGTAGGTTATTCTGGTACGATTCGGGAAAAAGGAACGGGCTGTTTTTGCGAAATGGCCCGCAAAAATCGTTAAATCTAAAAATAAAAACCTACATGTGCTCAATTATATCAATTAAATGTTTATTTTATATGTGATTTTTGATAACAAAAAAAATAACCCCATTGCTCTAGGAGATATTTTAGTTTCTTCGCGTATTTGCTACGCCACCTTTGATGATAAGTCCAGCTATCAAATGAGAACCAAATTTAAGTTTAACGTGCAAATTTAGTGTCATTTAAAATACTTATGGATGTTTTTTTGTGCAGATAAACTCAAATTAGTATTGAAGAAATAAAAAGAACGTGAATATGAATCTGCAGGGAAAGTCATGCGTTGCCTACATCAGAATTTTTAACAATCTTGTAACAATGATTCATAGAAGTGAACAGGGATTATTTGCAGGACATTTCGAAAATAATGTAGGATCTATATTTCAGGATCCACCAATTTTTGTAGAATAAAATGTTCTACAAATTTAAGCTGTGTACCAAATTTCAACTCTCTAGGACGTAGGAAAGTGCATTAAAAATGCCATCAAATGAGTATAAAAATGTCAGACGAATAGTGAATCATGAAGAGTTATATAAATTTTAAAAAATTTTAAAAACTGTTATCTACCATATTTATTTTAAAATGTGAAATTTCTCTTATATATAAAATAATTAAACTCTTGGAAAGATATTTATTATAAAATATATCACTTTCTTCTTTCTGGAGGATATAGCAAGAGTCAGAATTTAATTGAATTTGTTTTTCTCCCTATATTAAATAATTTTTATTTAAAAAACTACCTAACATATTTTACTGAATTTTTTTTTATATATTTTATGGGATAATTCGAATATTTCCTAAAACTTTCGAAGTAATTTGTATCGTGCTAACGGACAGACAGACAGACAGACAGAATGAACAAAGTCATAAACACTTTTCAACTATGTTGTAAAGTGTTAAAAATGTATAATAAATTGAAATAAATTATTCAGACATATTTTTGAAAATATTTTTCTACGGTAGATTGAGGTTAAATCTTCAGACGCGGTGGGAATTGATTTGTGCAATAAACGTTACGTTAGTCTCGAGCCAGGTTTTCATGATTTCATCCAGAACGGCAAACAATAAATCAATATCAAAATGGGGCTTAAAATTTTGTATGTAATAATACCTCATTTTCAATTCAGTTGTGGACGCAATAATTAGTTTCAAATCATGAAATTGGAGTGAGAAATACCAATATTATCTGTTATATTTATTTTCGGAACATAATTTTTATTTTCCATTGGCATTTGATAGGCTATACAGCTATCAAATGCTAAACGTAACTGCAGGATTTACTAAACGTAAATCAGATTCTGGAGATCGCAGTTACTAAAGGGCCTATTTCCTTTAGCTCATCAACATTTCGTATATTTTTTTTTATAACTGTTATTAATTCTTACTGTCATTTTTAGATTTGTCAAATATTCGTCTGGACTGAAAAACATATAGAAATTTAAATGAGTTTCGAATATTTTAGGGCCAATACAATTCTATTAGAAATTCAGCAAATTGAAAATCCTGATGATTATATTCAATTATAAAAGAGCATTATGTAGAAAATATCGAATATATTTTATTGTAAGAAGCGGCCCAACATGTATAATTAATTTGGCCACGCCCATTTTTTCATTCCGAGTTCTCTTGAGGTATTAAAATAGTTTTTATTTTCAATAAATATGAAAGAGGGGAATCTGGATAAAATTTAAATAAGATTATTTCATTCCGATTCAATATTTCAGAAAGTTTAAGAGGTAACCAGGATAATTTCAATAATTGAAATAACTTTTTGGTTTTCATTTCGTATTGGTAAAAATTCTGCCATATCCAAGTCTAAATTTTCATTGAAATTTATTTATCGCCCGACGGGTCACGGGTCAATTTTATGTAAAGGTCGTCATTTGGGACAATTACTCGTTAAGACCTAAATTGACAACAGTATTCTATTCTGTCACCCCACAGAACATGGAATTGCTAAAAATATAAAATGAAATATTTTTATTTATGCGGACTGCAAATACATACCCATAATATTATAATAAAATGTTATATATAAAAAATGTTTTCGCTTAAACGCAGATGAACTATAAAATAAATTCTTCTCGAAAACGCTGCACTGACCAGATCGCGCAGCTAACCAAAATATAAGGGAAAAACTTAACGTAATTAAGCACAATTGAGTAAAAGTAGAACTTAAGCTGTTTCAAGAATACGTTGAATCGGATGGATTTTTTTTTTTACGAAAATACGCTTTTTTATTTGTTTTTTTTTTATGGTGATTGCTGTTTAAACGCTCGCCTTGACCACACGACCACTACGTCGGCACAAACGAATTATGATAGCCGTTCTCTATTTACTACTAGCCGCCTTTGGCGACCAGCCTGTTCGCTACCCTTGAAAATTCTGACCGTGGCAAATTGTAACAGTGGCACACTCGCTGGCGCGACCTTACCAGAAGGTGTAAGGTAACTGTTTGGACGGCCAGGAAGTGCCACCCAATTTAGACCGGAACTCAGTGGGGGAGACATCCACAGGGACCGTACCCTCCTTCCCCTACCACCAACCTTTCGGAAGGACTTACGATCCCACATGTTTAACGTGATCGTACTCCGCGTGAACGCGGCTGCAGTTTTGGCAGTGGCGGGAATCGAACCCGGGCCTACCCAGTGAAATTCCCGCGCGCTAACCACTGGTGTACTTCGCCCTCCGCGACATTTTCCATAACTTTCTTTTTATTCACCGAATTTAGACCGGAACCCAGTGGGAGAGGCACCCACGGGGACCGTACCCTCCTTCCCCAACCACCAACCTCTCGAAAGGACTTACAGACACACATGTTTATTCCACGTGATCGTACTCCGCGTGAACACGGCGGCAGTTTTGGAAATCGAACCCGAGCCTACCGCGTGCAATTCCCGCGCGCTAACCACTGGGCTACTTCGCCCTCCGCGACAATCTCCATAACTTTCTTTTTATTCACCCAATTTAGGCCGTACCCTCCTTCCCCTACCACCAACCTCTCAGAAGGACTCACGAACCCACATGTTTAACGTGATCGTACTCTGCGTGAACGTGGCGTAAGTTTTGGCAGTGGCGGGAATCGAACCCGGACCTACTGAGTGCAATTCCCGCGCGCTAACCACTGGGCTGCCGCGCTCTCGCGACAATCTCCATAACTTTCTATATATTCATCCAATTTAGACGTGAACCCAGTGGGGGAGGGATCCACAGGGGCCGTATCCTCCTTCCCTTACCACCAACCTCTCGGAAGAACTTACGGACCCACATATTTAACGTGATCGTATTCCACGTAAACACGGCGGCAGTTTTGGCAGTGGCGGGTATCGAACCCGGGCCTACCGCTAACTTCCCGCGCGCTAATTTGCAATTTAAAATGACCATATGCTTAATTCCATCATCCTCATTCCATTGTTTCATTGTTCCATCATTTAAAATATCCATAAAATTAAAATATCCATTTAAAATATCCAAAAGTTAAAATATACATTTAAAAAATCCATATCGTCCCATCATTTAAAATATAAATATAATAATTTATATAGAGCAAAGGAGCTCTATTCAGAATCGTGACGTCACCTCCACCTTGACGTCCCCACCACCACCTTCCCTCCTTCAGCGGGGGAGAAACGAAGCGGCACGCCGAGCGGAACGCCGAGAAATTGAAATTCGGAAACTTTTAAAATCCCGATCCTGTGGGCAATACGGAATATTTCTTGACCAGATTGGACTTGTAAGAATGCCAGATGTTTGACCTTTCTAAAAATGTAAATTATTAGTCGAAATTCTGAGTACTTTTTACTATGCGAGAATTTAAAAACCAAAAATCGTTTTTTTGAGTCAAAAGTGACTTTTGTTTTAAAATCATAAAAAAATATTAGAATTTGTCCCTGAGATTTGAAATTGATATATTTTTACTCGAAATTCTCTGCTCTTTCCGATGGTGTGATTTGTTTTTTTCTACGATGTCCGGATCGTGGAGAAAAAAGAGCAAAAAGGTCAAAAAACGGTCGAAATCGCATAAAACATTAAATAACAAAAAAAATAATTAAAATTTTAAAAATCGGTTTTCACGTGTCCCCTTCTCACCCCCCAGGGTCTCCGATTGCAAAATTTCGTAGCTCTCCGACGCGCGGTCGCGAAACGTATAGTGTATAAGACAGACAGACACACAGACACACAGACACACACACAGACATTGCCTTTCATTATTTAAGACTAGCCGCCTTTGGCGACCAGCCTGTTCGCTACCCTTGAAAATTCTGACCGTGGCAAATTCTAACCGTGGCACACTCGCTGGCGCGACCTACCAGAAGGAACGACCTACCAGGAAGTGCCACCCAATTTAGACAGGAACTCAGTGGGGGAGGCATCCACAGGGACCGTACCCTCCTTCCCCTACCACCAACCTCTCGGAAGGACTTACGGTCCCGCATGTTTAACGTGATCGTACTCCGCCTGAACACGGCGGCAGTTTTGGCAGTGGCGGGAATCGAACCCGGACCTACCTAGTGCAAATCCCGCGCGCTAACCACTGGGCTACCGCGCCCTCCGCGACAATCTCCATAACCTTCTTTTTATTCACCCAATTTAGACCGGAACCCAGTAGGGGAGGCATCCACAGGGTCCGTACCCTCCTTCCTCTACCAACAACCTCTCGGAAGGACTTACGGATCCACATGTTTAACGTGATCGTACTCCGCGTGAAAATGGCAGCAGTTTTGGCAGTGGCGGCAATCGAACCCTAGCCTACCGAGTGCAATTCCCGCGCGCCAACCACTGGGCTACCGCGCCCTCCGCGACAATCTCCATAACCTTCTTTTTATTCACCCAATTTAGACCGGAACCCAGTGGGAAAGTCATCCACAGGGTGCGTACCCTCCTTCCTCTACCACCAACCTCTCGGAAGGACTTACGGACCCACATGTTTAACGTGATCGTACTCCGCGTGAACACGGCAGCAGTTTTGTCAGTGGAGGGAATCGAACCCGGGCCTACCGAGTGAAATTCCCGCACGCTAACCACTGGGCTACCGCGCCCTCCGCGACAATCTCCATAACTTTCTTTTTATTCACCCAATTTGGACCAGGACCCAGTGGGGGAGGCATCCACAGAGACCGTACCCTCCTTTCCCTGCCACCAACCTCTCGGAAGGAATTATCGACCCATATGTTTAAGGTGATCGTACTCCGCATCAGTGGCGGGAATCGAACCCAGGCCTACCGAGTGCAATTCTCGCGCGCTAACTTCCCGCGCGCTAATTTAAATTTATAACGACCATATGCTAGGCTCTTAATTCCACCATCCTCGTTCCATCGTTCCATCATTTAAAATAGCCATAAAATTAAAATATCCATTTAAAATATCTATAAATTAAAATATCCATAAATTAAAATATCCATTTAAAATAAAAAAATCAACCATATCGTTCCACCAATCCATAAATATAATAATTTCAAATACATCACCACAATTCAAACCACCATAATTCAATCATTTAAATTATTTAAAATATCCATTTAAAAATATCCATTTAAAATATCATATAAATATAATAATTTCGCCCGATGTATACAACACTTATGCTCGTAATTCAGTTAAAACCGAAAGCGCGGTCTCCATGGAGACGGGGAAGAAACTAATGCGGATGGGGGGAAAATGCCGTTGAGGAACTGAGCCGGTAGCCGACAAATTTAAAATCATGGCGTCTTTAAAATTGCCATCCTGAAGGCAATTTTCATTATTTCTGGACCAGATTGGACTTGTAAGAATGCCAGATGTTTGACCTTTCTGAAAATGTAAATTATTAGTCGAAATTATGAGTACTTTTCACGATGCGAGAATTTAAAAACCAAAAATCGTTTTCTTGAGCAAAAAGTGACTTTTGTTTTAAAATCTTTAAAAAATATTAGAAATCGAAATTCAGATTTGAAATTGATATATTTTTACTCGAAATTCTCTGCTCTTTCCGATGGTGTAATTTGTTTTTTTCTACGATGTCTGGATCGTGGAGAAAAAAGGGCAAAAAGGGCAAAAAACGGTCGAAATCGCATAAAACATTAAATAAATAAAAAAATAATTAAAATTTTAAAAATCGGTTTTCACGTGTCCCCTTCCCTCCCCCCCGGGTCTCCGATTGCCAAATTTCGTAGCTCTCCGACGCGCGGTCGCGAAACGTATAGTGTATAAGACAGACACACAGACAGACAGACAGACACACAGACATTGCCTTTTATTATATAGATGGAACGACGTACGGTTTGCGTATAACATGTACACAATTGATAAAATAGCTGATGTAGACAGTACATGACTTTCCTTATATTATGCAATGAATTTACTTTTTTACAATGACAAAATGATGTATAAGATCTATATCAAAGTGCTTTTAACTTTAAATTGTACATTCGGCGCTTTTTCGGATAACAACGCATGTAAACGATTTCGAAGTATCCAATTAACTTATATTTCGTACAACTCTATATTGACAATTATCGATATTGATACCATCAGCAATAAGCCATGCATTCAAATACACGAGTAATTAATTCAGCAATTAGTCGGCATTTTCGTTAACTGAGGGGCAATTTTGCAAGTTTGACGATATTTTCATCAATCTGGGTTGAAATATCGCCATGTAGGCAATATTTCGCTGAAATTAGTCGCAAATGTAGCCAAATTTCTCTCCAAGCATTGTAAATGGAGAGAAGAGTTTTTCTTACATATAAAGACGTCAAAATACAAAACTATTATCCAGAGTATCTCCTATCGTGAATGGGATGAACTAGATCGACGAATATGGTGCTAAAAAATATTACATATGAAAAGTGAAAATATTTCACAACAATTAATACGTTTCTTATTTCTTTTTTGTGATTTTCCGATAAATGTATTTGAAAACTCGAGAACTGTTCACGCTAGCTTTTTAAACTCTATGTTACAGTTTTCGAATAAAATATTTTATAAGAAATGGTTATTTACGTAACATTACAGAAGGTTCTGATTTTTGGATGATGTTTTCAAAATTCCATTCGAAAATTTGGGGGCTTTCCGAACATTCGATTGCGTTTAAAATCAATTGACTTCCAGTATTCACTGATTGCAATTTTTGTACCAAATTTTGTTTGAAATGTTCCACACACACACAGATCAACGAAGATAAAATTATTGTACTGAATCTTTTGTCTGCAATTTTTATACAACATTTATTCTGTAGTACAAAAATAATAATTCTAAATAAATTTAAATCAGTTTATTAAACTGATTACTATTTTTAATGCTCATTTCTCAAATTTACTTTCAGAAGTTTCTTTTTAAGTTATTTACATTATATATTCCGAAGAACGGGTATAGTGTTAGTAAATTATATAAATATAATCGTACTATTAAAATAAAAGCATTTTTATGTAATTCATAACAAACTCTAGTATTTAAGACCATTTACTAAAGTGTTTCTTCCCGAAAAATTAGACTTTCTATCTATATCTACTCCTTAAAAGTATAACTTCCTCGAAGTAAAAATAAAAATATCTCAATTGTAATTTCTGTAACCTTTCTGTAATTTCTTAAGCTGTGGGATAAATTTCAACTCTCTAGGACGTAGGAAAGTGCATTAAAAATGCCATCAAATAAGTATAAAATGACAGACAGATAGACGACCATCAATCATGAAGGGTTATATGAAATTTAAAACAAATTTGAAAAATTGTTATTTACCACATTTATTTTAAAATGTAAAATTTCTTTTATATATAAAACAATTAAGCTATTGAAAAGATATTTATTATAAAATATATCTCTTTTTTTTCTTTCTGGAGGATATAATAAGAGTCAGAATTTAATTGAATTTGTTTTTCTCCCTATATTAAATAATTTTTATTTAAAAAACTACCTAACATATTTTACTGAAATTCTTTTTATATATTTTATGGAATAATTTGAATATTTCCTAAAACTTTCGAATCACTTTGTGAATTTTAAATTCGCTTAAAAAATGTTTGAAAAATTAGGTCCCATAGGGTTCAATGTATTTCATTTTTTCAACCCGGGTTCAATCCAAAACTAATTGGAAGATATTATTCATTTATATTCCCATAGGTCCCGCAGACCGTCTGAAAAACATACTAAAATTTAATTTTGATAAAGTCATTTTTACGGCAATTATCGTGCCAACGGACAGACAGACAGACAGACAGAATGACAGACAGACAGACGTGTTTATGACAGAAGTCATAAATACTTTTCAACTATGTTGTAAAAAAAGGAGAAGAAATATCTGAATGGATTTTTTTTTATTCTAATCCAAATCTTCTTATCACTGAAGCTGATAAATTTAGTCAAATGGCTAAAGGTATGCAAAATGAAAAATCAATTACTAAATCGATCAGGAGCCGTACACCGTACCAATCGATCAAAAAATTCTCAGCAATAATAAATAAACTAAAATAGGAATAGTTGTTAAATCTTTTAGGATTTTTCGTGCTAATTTTTAAAAATCTCTTATTCCTTCAATTTCCGATTGTGTTAGATTTTATACCTAAAGATTTACCCAAAGTTCATAAAGTGAATATGACCTTTTGACATATTTTGTCAAATATTGGCACCACCTCCTATACTTTGACTAAATTTGTTTCTTGTTTATCTTCCTCATTTTTTCACAATATTTATATTACTAATAAAATATTTAAAAAAAAAAACTTTTAAGTTACATGCTTGTATTAAAATACTAGTAGTGATAAAATAAATATGACATACAGATTGATAACATTCATTTCATTTAAATTTTTCTTTGACACATTTCATTTAAAAATTCGTCATTCTAATATATGTCATTTCCATATTATTATTATTATTGCTCCTTAAAATTTTGTTAATGTTCAAATACAATTGCTTTATGGGCGCTCCACCATTTTATTTTTAGTCGCATACGGCCAAGAATTAGTGATAGCTAAAAATTTATTTTTCTTTTTAGTGCATTTTACTAAATTCTTGAAACCAAAGAAAAATATTATATTATTTTATTTTATACTTTTTAGCCTTTTGTAATCATTTTTTCTTAATTAATCAATTTTTCATCAGATATTCAATCAAACCTTTTTTACGATAAATTTATAGAGGTTCTTTATATATATATATCAATAATTCATAACACGGTAAGATCAGTATCACCTGTTAAAATTGTTCTCATATATATATATATAATAAAGATAAAAGTAAATAAAAATAGTAAGACTAATTTAAAACATGATCAGTGTCATACCCTGGTTCAAAAACAATACGGAGGAAAATTAAGTATATATATATATATATATATATATATATATATATATATATATATATATATATATATATATATATATATGTATATATATATATATATATATATATATATATACATATACATACATACATATATATCTATATATATATATATAGCGAAGCTACATATTGGACTCTTTTTAACTATTTTACAACAATAGGATTTTTGAAGGGCATATATCCGGGGGAGTGTCAGAATCCGGAGGGGATTACCTTTTCCCTTGCTCTCTCCAGATACCACAGTATACTCTCCAGATACCACACCAGTCTATTCTACATATTTAGATATTATTATCCAGTATGTGGTTTCGACTACTATTGGGAGAGGTGGGTAGCTGATGAAGAAAACTCGTCCTGTGTTTTCGAAACGATCGTATGCTTACAATAATTTATTTATGCAGCAGTTTACGTTGATATCTAATCTTTTAAAAATTAGGAGGCTCATAAAATTCAAATTTAGCGAGAAAATTTCTCTCAAATGCAAGAATTGTAAAGGTTAAAGGCCTGTTCGGGCTCTATTGCAACGCTCTTATTTGATCTTGGTTGCGTAACTCTAAGTTATGTGAAATTAAAGGGACACAATTCCAAACTTTGGTAGTAATTGATACAAAAGGTCTTTGGTAAAGATAGCAAAACAGCCAGTATTGCACATTATCTTTTATTTAACAAAAACAGATCAATAGTCAACTTTGACCGTGCCTGGTGATATAACTATATTTACGTACTCAGTAGAATAGATATAAATCGTCGATGCTTACCCAACTTCTTCTTAGGACATCTAAATTTTGTCCTGGCCAACTAGTGATGCTAGATGCTCACGATCATAGTTGTATCAATACTATAATGACCTGGACGTGCACTTTCCACCCTTCGCACTAAACAGCGACTCCCTCCTAACTACTAACTTTCACCATGACTAACCCTCTCGCTCATGATCATAGTTGTATCAATACTAGTGACCTGCTCCCCGAATGAGCACTTTCCACCCTTCGCACTAACCAGAGACTCCCTCCTAGCCACTAACTTTCAACAGAACTTTTGTCCAACTTTCACCATGACTAACCCACCCGCTCACGATCATAGTTGTAACAATACTAGTGACCTGCTCCCCGGAAGTACACTTTCCACCCTTCACTCTCAACAGCGAGTAGCGACTTCTTCTTAGCTACTTCTAACTTCCAACAGAAAACTTTTAACCAACTCTCACCCACTATTAAGAAACTTATCTTGTCGCTCATGCAGGACCGTAAAATGTTGCTTGGCTCGGCGATTGGTCTACATAACCAAACCAGTCGGAAATTGTTAATATAAAGCCAACCATAAATTATAACGTAACTGAGAGAAATAATAACCAAAGTTTATATAGACCCCACAGAATTAGATTTTTTTTCCACAACAGTAATTTCATGATTTCCATATTTCATGATTCTGCATTTTCATGATTAATATTTTTAAGCAGAATGGGAAAAACAGTTAAATGCTTCAAAACGAAATAATAAAAATGACCAAATTTGGTACATTAAAAGGTCTTTAATAATAATTTAATTATAATACCATTCATGACGTACTTAAAATTACAAATCCAGAGTGCTTTCGGACGTCATTACGTCCTTCATCAGAGGCAATGTAAATTGTTCAAGATGTGATCATAAGTTATACACAGCCCACAATCCTGAGACAAGATTTGCTTATTGATCTTTTTAAATTCAATACATTAAAAAACATTTTAATGGCGTTGAATTAAATGTTAAATGGTGTTAAATTGGATATTAATTAAATGGTGTTGATTTTTATGGCGCGAGAGTACATTTTTTTAAGTTCTCTCTCTTCAATGAAATTTTTGAATTCGCATCTGGTCTCACCCCCCCCCCCCCCCCGTTACTAATTGTGTTTCTGAAATATGAAAGAACATGAATATAATGATGAATTTTAATGATAGAAATAGTTTAATCTGAACTCAAACCATTGGTTGATTGCAGCATAATTTGAATTTTTAATTATTAATAACGTTAAATAGATGAACTCTATAACTCAATACAGTGTATTCCTTCACCACTTTTGTGTCAAGTTAGGTTTACCGCAAGTATATAGTATATTGGGCCATTCTTAAAAAATACTTTTGATAATGCTCGCCCTCCTCATAACTCCAAGGAATATTCTAGGAGAGGAGAAGTGCAATCTGTTAATGAAAATAATTTGTTTACCGTTGTTTTTCCCCCTCGCATTCTTTTGGTATCATATCGTGAGTGAAAGTTATCTTCTATCACTTCAGTTCCCTATAACTACTTGGATTTCGATCTGCGATAACAACTCATGCTGCGCAATCAGAGACTTGAACCACACTTTAAAAAAAGGCAACAAACCCTCACATTAGCAAAGAGTTATCCATATAAATCAGTGCTACTGGACCTTTCATCAGATCTCTCCGAAACCAGATTTTTTCTGGATTTTTGAACAAGGTCAGCTAGTAATCGTATCTTGGCATAAGATAGTTGATATCTTTCGTGGCAGTGTCAAAAGTATTTAGGGTCAAACGACAACTCAATCGATAGTTTTATTATTTTTCTTATGCGCAGAAAAGTTATATGAAGATCGACGAAATATTTATAAATATTGAAAGAAAAGATTTGGCAGCTTGTAATCTTACAATGGCGGAAATATACTTAAGTACGAAAAGGAAAGAAATAGTTGTAAACTAAATCTGAAAAGAAATAAGAAAAAAAAAATTTAGGCTGATATGAATATTTTTAAGAATTTTGTTAGCTTTTAGAGTAATCTATACATACGAAAGGCAAAGCTCTCACTTAGTTATCACCGTATCTCCCCAACCACTCGACCTATAGGAACCTGAACTTTTGCAGGCATGGTTTCATGGGTTATAGATAACTAAAGTATATTTCCAAAACCCACACCATATAAGGCAAGAAGGGGTGAGATAATTGAACCACATGAAGAGCGTATGTTGATAACATGATGACCGTATTTACATAACTGAATAGTTTTGAAACTCTTATGAAGCAAGGGCCAAATTTGAATTAATCATGCAGGCTCACTGGTCGCACATACAAACAGTCGAGCACACATGTAAGAATGTGCGCAAACTTAAACATACACTTACATATACATACATATGTACATTTAAGTGTACAAATATTTCATATCATGCATATTACATTTCATTAAAATCTTAACGATATTGTTTAAAAAGACTAATTTTTCAAAGTCAAGAAGACTAATATCTCGTCTAATTTTCCCCTACAGTACATATTAATGTATACGGACAGTATTGGAATTTTTATCGTGACGTCTGTGTGTGTGTGCAATGTATGTATCCACTCTAGAACAGAAACTATTGAACGAAATTTCACATAATTTGGTAAGTAAGTTACTTGAGAGATATCCTGGTGCTGATATTATATTTGGTATTATATTTAGGAAAAGAGAACCAGGCTTTTCTTTCAAAATGGCCCTCAAAACTCGCCAGAATCTGCAATAAAAAGCTAAATACGCTTAAATGTATTGAGTAAATGCTTGTTTTATACGTAATGCTTAATGCCGAAACGAGTAAAATCGACCGCATTACTCTAGGAGGGGTCATTCGTGAGATATTTTAGCTTTTTCGCAACATAGCCATTTTAAATGCGTCCAATATCATCACATGAAAACAATAATTGAATAAAAACTGCAAATTCGGTGTCACTTGAAAGTAGTATTAGTATTATTTTGTACAATAATAGTTAATTTAGTGCATTTTGAAAGAAAAATGTGAATTTTAATATGTAGGGAAAGTCGTGTGCTGCTCATGTCAGAATTTTAACTTTCGGCCTTATACGTTGACTACGTCATTCAAAAATACAAAATTTTAAGTGGAAAAGACGACAGGCTATTTGCCCAAAATGGACGTCACAAGATGCAAAACCATTTAAAATATTATCACCTCCCTGCGTTCAATTTAGGAGCAGAAAGAGCAGAAATAGTACAACCTTTCGATAACATTTTATTGCTATTCATCAGAAATAATAATTCGATGTCACAGCCTAAAAGCTTCATAAGAAATATATTGTTGATAATTTTCCAGCACCACATTTTCGACATTCTTTGATCCAGTTCAGCACGTGTTGTCTTTACCTTTTGGCGTTAATATTTTCCACATCTTTGGACGTCTGAGGGGTAGAGCTCCTATAATGCAGGCTGATCCATGGCCGCCATGTTCTATCACACAGAGAGAAACACCTTGGTGAAAAGGAGTGGGAACCAGCGCCAGTCTCCTTGGAACGCACCTGCTTTTGGTCCCATTATCGCCCACTGCGGCAAAAAAACTATATTCTTGCATTCACCTCTTTTTCTTCTTATTATTCATTCAGGAATCTAGACATTCATATCCCTTTTCGGGAATTTTTAGAACAATTTACGGTCAAATATTTTCCCATTTTATTGCGAATTTATACCACAATCCTCGATATCGAGTCATTATGCAATAAAAACTAATTTGCAAGTATGATATAAAATCCCGTCTTTAGAACTATAACTGGGAATTATCAAATAAATGTTTCTTAGCGGACAACAAAAGGTGTAACTTTTTCAGTCAAACAAAAGTAACTTAACTTACTGCATACAGGCGTGTGATGAGGTGCATTGGAATTCCAATGATGTTTGTACTAGAAATTTAAGAATCCTACATTAGATACTTATATTACACAGCATATAATACTTGTACATCATTATTTTGTTGTAAAAGAATAAAAACATTGCAATATGAAGGGAAAGTCATCTGCTACCCACATCAGATACTTCTTGCCATGTTGCTAATTTTCTGATAAAAATATTTCCCATAGTTACCATGATCGGGCATTACTGCCATGACTTATATACAATATACAGTGATTCAATAATTTTCGGTTCTTTTATTACTTTCCTTATATGCATATAATGTACGAGAAGGAAAGTATTGTGACGGGGTTGAAACTTCGAATTAGAGTTTTCGACGGGAGAGCACGTTTCAAGCATAATTGAACACGAATCAGACGTTTTAGAGGCGATGTCTGTGTGTGTGTATGTATGTCAGTGAGTCTGCGGAGACGATATCTCGCGAACGAATGAAGCGATTCGAACACAATTTGGTACAAAAATCACAATCCGTGAATACTGGAAGCCTATTGTTTTTAGACGCAATCGAAAGTTCAGAACCCACCTAAATTTGAAATGAATTTTTGAAAAAATTACCAAAAAATTAAAACTCTCAATATACTTACATGAGTAATCATTTCTTATGCAATTTTTCATTAGAAAACGATTAACATAAACTTTAGAACGCTAGCATGAACCGTTCTTGAGATATTACACATTTTTCAAATAAATTTATCAAAAAAGCATATACAATCCATAAAAAGTATTAACTATTGTGAAATTTGTTCACTTTTCATATGTATTATGCGATAAATATAGTATCATCATTCGCGTAGACTTAGCTCGTTTCATTCACGAAAGAAGACACTTTGGGTAATACCTTTGTAATTTAACGCCATTAGTCGTTTATCTACCATAAGGCTAACCTATTTCTACGTAAACAATGTTTGGCGAACTTTGGCGACGAATTTTGCTGAATATCGCCAACTTGACGAGTTTTTTAAACGTTGCCAAATTGACAGAAATATCGCCATATTGATAAAAATGTCACCAAATTGATAAAAATGACGCTAAATCAATGAAAATGAAGATTAATTGATGAAAATTCAATACCTTGGAAAGAACATAAGAATCTACTATAAGAGGAGATACTTCGGGTAATAGTTTTGTATTTGGACGTTTATCTACTTTAAGAATAACCTATTTCTCCGACCATATAATGCTTAATGAAATTTTGGCGACGAATTTGGCAGAATATGACCAACTTGACGAGTTTTTAAATGTCGCCAAATTGATAAAAAAATTGCGTCAAATTGATAAAAATGACGCTAAATCAATGAAAATGACAACTAATTGATGAAAATTCAATATTTGGGAAATAACATAAGAATAACGTATTTCTCCGTCTTTAACGCTTGGCGGAATTCGTCAATAACGCTTTGGCGGCATATCGCCAACTTGGCGATTTTTTAATTGTTGCCAAATTGGCGAAACTGTTGCCAAGTTGAAAAAAAATGTTATCAAATTGATAAAAATGTCGTCAAATTGATAAAAAGTATGCCAAATGAAACGCAATGTTTTGCAAATTTTTAATTCCGTCATATGATGGGCATACATTGTATAAGTAATGCTCTTCTAAATATCGTCAAGTTGGTGATATTTAGCCTCACATTGACGAAGATATCGTCAAAATTGCAAAAATGACGCCAATTTAATGAAAATGACGCCTAGTTGATGAATTTATTATTAAAATATTTAAATATATGAACTATATTGCTTAGGATGATATCAATATTTATAATTGTTAATTTGGAGTTTCGTAAAATATAAGTTAATTAGGTACGAAATAGTTTTACATGTTGTCATCCGGAAAAGCACCAAATGTACAATTTAACGTTACAAATAATGTGCCGTGGATTTTTCATCTCTTTTTTACCATTACAGAAGTAAATTCATTTCATTATATAAGGAAAGTCATGTGCTGCCCACATCAGATCTTTAATATTATAATGACCAGTTCTGTCTGTATGCTTGCAATCTGACTGAAATTCACAATTAATAAATAGATGGTATATTAATTATATATCAATAGAGTCTAACTGCTATCTGTCGACTTTTGGAAAATATTTTAACATTAACAAAACATCGCCAAATCGACAAAAATGTTGCCAAACTATCAAAAATTTAATAACTCGGAGAACCTACACTATTAATTAGATTTAATTTCTTTGATAATCCCTTTCGCTTTCAGGAACTTAATTAATTTTACATTCTTTATTCTAAATGTAGTTAGTTTCATAGCAGGGGAGATGAAACAAGAAATTAAAGCCGTGAAGGACGATACTGCATGCCTTTGAAACCCTGGAACTTCACTATAGGGAGAATAACGTAAAAGAGACCAGAAATCTCGCCGCCAAAAATCTAAAAAGAACCAGATTTTGAAGAAATCATGCGGATGAAAAGGCCATATACGGAGAAAATGTCCATTTCTTGAGAAAGAGAATAAATGGACAATGTCTCTAGAAAATCTACAGGGAAAACTAATCAGCAGCTATCTTGCGGGGCGTAGGTTGCCTATGAAGAAAATACCCCATTAAATATCTTCCAGATTTCATTGTTGCACTCGACATTTTGGGGACACTACCATGGATTTTAGACAGCAACAAATATATCCTAGTAGTAGTAATGGCCACAAGATGGTTAGAAGCTTACGCAATCTCTAACCAAGAGTCTACAACCATCAGACACGGAACTGGATATGTCGTTACGGGGTTATCGCGCTCACTCATTCTGACCAAGGGACGAACTTTAACACATTCACACGGGATTGCGCAGACTACTGGGAATGGACAAAACTCAAACTACTTCTCTTCATCCCCAATCGGACGGCATGGTAGACTCAACAGAACGATACGTAATCATTTCTCTATATTCGTATTAAAATACCAGTAAGATTGGGGCCGTCACCTATCTTTGTTTCTACTGGACAGAAGTGTTGTCCAAGAATCAAGAGGGGATTCTCTATCGAAAATGCTGTTTGGTAGGGATCTACGACTACCGTATGATCCGATAAAGGAACAAACATGATACTCTTTCATCAGAGGGCAGTTTCAGATAGGGAGGAAAATAAAAGCTGTTCCAACGAAACTATTCAGTACTCAATACTACCTCATATGGTTAATCAATAGCTCTAATTGATTCATTTAATTTCTTTTTAGACTATCTTAGCAGCTTAGATGAAGAGCAACAGGCTGCCATTACTGGAGAATCAAATGTGATCGAGGGAAGCGGAGTTGGTGACGAACTTGCTCAAGAAATACAAGAGACCAAATCCAACTTACCTCTCCGAACAGGTAATACAGTTAATTGTTTCACTAGTTCCATGACTAAAATTAAATTGTGTTGCATATTTATAAACATAAGGAATTATGCCGATCCGGTGGTCAAGCGGTCGGGGGCACGCGTTTCCGTCTGATCGCTGGATTGCCGGGTTGTGGGTTCGAATCCTGCCAGCAAGCATGGATGTTATGTTGTCGAGGCAAAGTCAGACTTCCGCCCTTGAGGAGCCTCAATAAAAAGTGAAGCTGCAAATTTCTCCCCTTCGTCATGGGACCAGGGGACGTGGTGCATAGGCCTTCACCACGGGGGAATAAGTAACAACAATAACAAGGAATTATTCTATAATCCAATGTAAAATTTTGAAATAAGAAGCGATTATTTCACAAGTAGTTCTTATAACTGACTGCGGCTAAGACCATGAGTGTACTATACCAAGGCTTAGCTCTATTGGAATACAGTTAAGCCTTGGCCATGTAAATTATTGAGTTAGAGGAAAAGGAGCAGCGCCACTAGATACGAATGTTCTGAAAGTCCCAAATGCAAAAACTATTGATTTAAATTACAAGTTATGGAAATATTTTTAAACTTTCGAAAAATCCTTTTTTTTTTTATTATTATCTGATCTGAGTGATCGACGTGTCAATCCCCCAATAGCATTAACAGCTTAGTTTTTTGTCGATTCATTCAACATTTTGTTAGATTTATATTTGACTGCTATGAATATCATAACATGTCCATCACCCAGAACGGATAAATGGTTTAGATATAATATTTTCAGAAAGTTTAGAAATTTATCTATAACTTGCAATAGAAAGTAATTAAGGATGGGAAGGAAGTCAAAAATTTTTATCAGTTACTTTACTTTAAACCGCTGACTACCCTTTTTCCCCAGCTCGGTGTGATTTCCTCAATAGCTGCAGAATATGAATTTTTGATTGGAGTAGAATAAGATCAGAAATAATGGGGGAGGGGGGGGGGAATTTTACGGACGCTATTGTTAATGTCATTACACAGACACCATTTTGACTACTATAAGTATTTTTAATCAAAAACATAGCCGTAAATACTATATACAATAAAAAAAGTAGTTTGAAAACAGTACTAAATACAAGTGGATGGGTGGAAAATAGAGAAAAACTTTTTAATAGCTTGATTGAGAAACAGATCACCTTGTATTACAAGAAAATTTTATTTGAAAACTAGCAGCATACCCGTTCTTCGTACGGAGTATATAATATAAAGAAACTTATAACTCGCAATCATGTGCAAATTCTGTTATAATATTTAATTTATTGCTCCTAAAGAGAAGTTTACGAATATCTGTTCTCACTACGCAAAATTATCTTCATGGGCAGATCTGAAGAATAAAAGAACCTCACCCATTTTGTAAGCAAATTTACAAAAAAAAAAAGGAATTGAATCAATATATGTAACCCCGTACTACTTATATTGTCACAGATTAGAAAATATGCCAGTGTGTTAGTAGAAGATTACTCGTATTACAATACGAGTCTCAAAAATCTTTGCCAAAATAAAAGATATGACGTAATAAATTGAAAATATCAATAATCCCCGTACTCTTTATACTAGAAAGTCGTAATTGATTCCAATATATGCTAATATACCCGTACTACTTATATTCTCGTAGATTAGAAGATATACCCGTGCATTTTTAGAAGATTACTCGTACAACGTACAATATATGAGTTTAAACAATTTTTGTCATAATAAAACAATTGCAGAATAACATGAAAATATCAATAATCCCTGAATCAATAATAATAACGTTTAAACCTGAAGACCGTAATTGATATTATTCAGTCAAAAATGCTATAAGAAAAATCAAATCGTTTTTTTCTAAAATATATTTTTATATCCATTCATTTATTATTCAAATCGAAAAAATAATAATTAAAATTAACAGATAGATTTAATTTAATTGCGTTTCTGAGCAACATGATATAAAATAGAATCTTCCTCATAAACTGCGAAATTAAATAGCCATTTTGATTTCTTTATACTTTTCATTGTTCAGTAAAAGCTTGTGAAAATAAACCATGGAGATAAATTTCCTATTTAAATCATGTTTCAAACAATTCATGTTTTCAGAAAGTAACTAATTAGCGCAAAAAATTTCCCATCAAACTCAGAGATAATGTTTTAATTCACTTTCAAACGATTTTCAAGCTTTTCGTTCGGATAAACCAAGGAGTTAGAGAGTAGAACTCTTAGGAAAAAGTTTCGTTTTTCATTAATATCTCGAAAACCCCTGGTCTTAGATACTCGAAACTTGGGCTAAATTTATGGGGGGCTATTTCAAGGCTATCCACAAAATTTCATCAAATTCGGTTCAGCCGTTCTCTCGTGATGATGAGACAAACGAAAATTTCGTTTTTTACTAATATCTCGAGAACCACTGATCGCAGAAACTCCAAACATGGACTAAATTTTAAGTGGGACTATTTCCAGGCTACCCACAAAATTTCATCAAATTCGGTTCAGCCGTTCTCTCGTGATGACGGGACAAACAGACAGACCGACTGCCAGATTTTCAATTTTATTTATATAGATAAATAAAATCTCTGAGTAATGGATGATCCAAAAGTTAATATTTCCCACAGTGTTGTGACGTTGCATGTAGGAGTAAACACTAAACTTGTGTCCACTGGAATACATAAATAGCTACAGAACGAAACAACATTTTGGGGTACTTTATTTTTATTTTTTTTTTTTTATTTATTTTATTTTTTTTTGCTCACTCAATCAACTAAAAATCCTTCGAATGGAAAAGCGAAATAAATATCATTGCATAGTTGGAAATGACATACTATATTATAGTTTTTATAAAACCACTCTTGTACAGAAGTAGCAAAGTTACACTAACCAAAACTGCCATAAAAACTGGAAAAATACATCAGGCATTTTGCTATTCATTTCCGAACTATAGTTATAAAAAAGGGATATCTTTCTCTTAAATTAAAATAGAACATCATACTTAATACAGTTATACTTTTTTCATTAAATATGCAATTTTATAAAAGTATATCATTAAAATTTTGAACTTGTTATATTTCAAAGACACTTCATTCTTACAACCTCTTCTATTTACCTAGGTCTTACAAAAAGCAAAGATGTTACTTGCTGTTCTTTGGGCCAACTGGCTGGAGATAAAGGCTACCACTGCTACACAAGGTTCTATGCAGCTCGCATTCTCCTTAGAAATCAGAACCGAGCACATAACAGGAAACTGGGGTTCCATGGTCGTGAAAGCGTACCAAACTATGGTACCAAACTCATGAGGACATTCGAACAATGTGTGGCATCCAGGGGATTGGTATTCTACAAGTGCTGTCACCTTGCTGCAGTGGAACGAAAATCCAGACCACACTTTGACAGCATTCAGCGGAAGCGGTACGAGCTGAAAATGAGGAAAATTAGAATGCCAAGACAAATGCAGGTGGATGATGATTTTCTCGGTGTATGAAGATACCACATTCGTAAGTGGAGAACCTAATACTGCCTGAGGGAAGCTTAGCAATCCCTACCTATCTTGATTCCAGCTTGTTCCAGTTTTCAAGTAGTAATGACATTCCAGTATTTCCGACATGTCGAGAAGGAAAATGTGGAATGGAGGACACGGAAGCATAAGATATTCATGTTCATATGTGGAGAGATATGTTCATTAAAATGGTTTTATTCTAAGATATTTTTGTTTGACACATGAAGCAATAGTGAACTGGGCTGAGTTGGTCAGTTCTTTTATTATAGCTGAACTTTGGGGGGCATAAGCTAATTAAAAATTAGAAAACAAAACATATTTCTAATTATTTCCAATATTGTCATAAAATTATCTAAATAAAAAGAAATACAGAATTTTTACTCAAAGTGACCAAATCTAATAAATTCAAACTATTAGACTATGGACGAAATAATATTTTATTCAGAACAAATAATGCATAGCACACTGAAATTTTGCATCTGAAGCATTAACCAGATCCACTGCATAAAAACCTCAATATATGTGCTTTATAGTATATCCTTTAAAATTACAAATTTAAAAGCTCTCTTTGTATATAACTACAGTTTAAAAACACACTTTGGTAATTTTTCTCAGCTACAGGCTCTTTTGAACATATGATGCTACACATATACATACAGCTTTTTTTTTTTACTTCAATATAATTCTTAAAACAGGAGAGAAGAGCAGAAAATGACCAGCACTTTCTTGAAATATTACAATAAAAGACAGAGTTTTCATTGTATGATTCAGTAGTAAACAAGTAGATAGGTCAATTGAATAAGACATGCACTGTACAACAATGCTGACTTTTAACCAAGAAACAGCCTTAAATTGATAAATAGACAAAATACACATAACCATAAAATCAACACAACAATTAAAATTAAAACTTTGTGAAAGAATTATTTAAATGTGTATGTGCATGATTACACTATTTCAAATCTTTCAAATATCACTTATGCAGTAACAAAATAATTTAAAACAATTATTTAACAACTTTCAATCCAAATGCTGATATTAAAAAAATGACAATGACACCAAGAAATTCATAAAAAAGTTAAACAAGTAACCATAAATGTGCACTCACTTTAAGTAAATATTTTCTCATCAACCAAGTAATCCACATGCATACAATGAATAATTAATGCACAAAATGAAACATTAATTGCTAAATTACATGCTAGATATCATGGACTTCAGGAAATTTTAAAACTCCCTAATCAAGTCAAGATATTTAAATGATTAATTAAAAAATCTTCCAGGTATTTCTAAAAATCGGAGAATGGAGTAGTAATTCTTAATATGAAAATAATTTAAAATTTATATTTACTTACCTAGTATTACCCTTGATGTATAAATGTCTTCAACTACAGTTTGTTGCATTTTTAAATACACAACCCTAATTTTTAATGAATGTTAACACTTCAAAATCCAATGCAACTCTCAAATCACTTTCCATAGTAATTCTTTTTAATTTGATTGTTCTATGCTATTTCATTTTGAAGATCCCAATGAAGATTCATTCAAGAGATCTTAGAGTCCACTCTTTGTTTTGCATAAATATGAAATCTTTCAAAACGTATTCAAACAATTGAGAAATTTTTGATAGCTATAACAAAATGGAAAAGTTAAAAAGACATGCAAAATGGACACTATAATATTACATGGTTTCACCTTTCTAGAAATGAGTCAATTTAGCATTTATTCCTCTATCCATTGTTCAGAATATCAGAATTTTCTCAAGTTGTTGGGATGCATATTTTAAAGCTATTAATATTTGACTCAGATTTATTGAAATAAAATTTGTTTCTACTAAAAAAAAAAAAAAAACTTACAAACATTAAAAGCTGTTTTATCCCCATAAAATCTTATTTTCTGCTTCACGAAAGAAAAAATCATGTGCACGCACAATCCTATTAGACAAACTAGTTCACATATTACCAATGTCGACTATCTTGATCAGCCAGCAGATAGCCGAGTGGTATGATGCTGACCAATGAATCATGATAAGGCAAGCTATTTTACATGAATTTGATCCTTCGTTCCAACAGTATTGATAAGCTGAAGTTTTCATTGGTTTCCTGGAACATATTCATTAATGTATAATAAACTAGATAACAAAAAATTCAACTCAAATGAAGTTAAGTAAGCAGGCAATTCACATTTCTCATAACCATTAAACCACAATATGAGGTTTACTAATTACTGGTCATGAGCGTGAAAGTTGGCGGATGCACATTTTGGGAATCGTTGGATTTACTTCTTCAGTGCAAACTATTTTGGACATGAATGCCCATTCATGTGCTAGACTATGCCGGCCAAACTAAACAGTTTGGCTGGCATAGTCTAACACTTATTTAGGCATGCAGGTCCAGACTTGTTCACACTGAAGAAAGAAATCCAAATTCCCAAAATGCATATCCGCTTACTTAACTTTATTTACGCTGCATTCTTTGTTGCAATCTAGTTTATTAATGATTGTGCACAAAGTCAAGTTCTATATTTATATAATATATGTCTTTCTTTTAGAAAACTATCAATCAAAAGTAGGTCTCCCTAAAAAGTCAGACTACATCAGACTGCTGTCTATTAAATCAACCTTCAATGCATCAGTAATTAATCATGAAAGGTTAACATTCAAATTAATTATTTTACAATGCTTGAAGCAAAACAGTGTCTTTTAAATTAACCCATACACTAGTTTAACTGTATGAAAACTAAAAGTGTATGCTATGCTACATAATATTTAAAGGCCTATTTACAAATATAGTTGGAAGTCAGTATTTTTTAATTAAAAAAATATACAATATATTCATTAATAAAATTGCACCTAATATTTTTTCAATATTTAGGTTTGAAATTTATAATGGAATATTTTACAAAACATAAAACCAAGTATGAAATATTTGTATATTATTTTAAGATTTCAAACTTTCATTTTGGCTAAATAAAAGAACTTTACTGCACAAAATTTCACACAAATTTCTCAACAAAAAATTTTTTATTGTACCTATAGCTTCCTTCAATCCGGAACATATCCACTTTAAAGCTGCTGTATCATAAAATATATCTGACCTGACCTTATAGCGATGGTTAAGAATTTGCTTTTACATTTCACTACTTCTGTCCAATACAAAATGCAAAACAAGCTTAATATGTCACAATCTTAAGAGGATATTCCTAAATCCGCTCATTTTATTTTTTTCGTGTTGAAAAATAATCCCTAACCACTAGCTTGCTTATTTTTTGGAATTTTTCTTATTGTTCTTTGTCAAGCATAGATGCTAATGAGAGAAAAGTTTATGCATTTTTAAAAAATCAGAAAAATAGAAGGATTTTTTATATTAATCAAAATGTAACATGTTTATTTTACAAAAATATTACAAATATTTCTAATTATTTTATCGAATTTTAAAAAAGCACAAACCTTCTTATTCTCAGTAAAAAACAACAGGAAATTTTTTTTAAAAACTAACTAGAGGTCTACAGGTTATCATGGGAGAAATGAAATGAGCAGCATGCAACAGTATTATCTTAATATACAAAACTATAATTTGCCAGTAATCTTTTGATAATTTTAAGAAATATAGATTAGATATTTTAGCAAAGGCAACAAAAGAACCCATGAAAATTGTTTTATAACTTGTTTGATTTTTGAGAAATTATTTCTATCTGTTGGCAATCTCAATAATTTTTTTTTTTTTCAAGAAAAAGTTAAATATCAAGTTCGTTCTCCAGTAGAAGCTACAAATATTTTATAAGTGTTACCAAATCTCACATGGTAAATTATGTAACAAACTTATAGACCTGAATGAAAAAGTTTTGAAAAACCCAACATAAACAGGGTCAGACTTTGTCAAGTCTTGGGAAAGAGATAGAGATATAATAATGCAAAGGTTTCCAAATGGAGTATTAAAAAGTAAATTTTATGTGAAAGTGCGCTTAAAAATTTGTGCGGACCTTGAGCAGTAAGCTGAACCAGGTGCTGAATAAATGGTATACATTGAGGGTTTTCAACTCTGATTTTCTTATAATATGGTATATAAAACTTGTTTCTACCCTTCAAAATAAAACATAACCTTAAAATAATTCAAATTTTACAGAGAAAAAAAAAATCTTGTATACATAAGTTATGTTTGTTTAAGTAATAATACACTCATTTATTGGATTAGTGGGCAGTATAAGGCCAAGTTGTTCAATTGATAATCATTGAATCATGACCCGTCAAGCCATTGAGTACAAACCTCATCTACTCAGAGAGACCTGATTAGGTTTTCCTAGTTCCTTAGCATGCAGCATAAATATGGATCACTTTTTCTGAAAACTCTCGACATCACAGACATGCCAAATCCTTGTCTATTAAATCTCCTCTCATTATTTGGGTTATATTTATAAGGAACTTTCAAAATTAAAACTAGCTTTACAATGCAAAATTTTAAATTTGTAATATCTATAGTGCCATTTTATTAATATTTAAAAAAATGGTAGGTATACATTTAAAACAATGTAATTAAAACTGATATAAAAATTATATTTTGTATTAGTCAATTCAGTCTATCAACATCAATTTTCAAAATTCTAGGCTTCTAATATTTATTGTTCATATATCTTAAGGTATTCCAACAAGTATGAAATATTTGTATGATTTTCTTAGAATATTATTTCAGCTCATTAAGCATGATTCACATAACTGATAGGCATTTTTCATTTATATTACTTTATTTCAAAATTTTAATCCTACTTATAGCCTCCTTGAATCTGAAATGCAATAGCTTCCAAGCTGCAGAATCTTCAAATATATTTGAGCCCCCAATGAGCATTGTTCTATACTTACCTTTAATTTTAAATGTTCAAGGTAAAATTTATTATTTGATTTTAAAGGTAACATTTTTGCAGCACATATTTAAAAACTATTTAGCACATTAATTTTAATGCAAGAAACTATTACTGTTCAAACAATTTTTACAAACCTGATAATATATAAAAAATTTAGATGTGTAAAAAAAAAAAAACCTAAAAATTGTTTCATATTTTGTATGTTTACAAAAGACTTTATTGGCAATCTTTTAAAGCTCAAACGAAAAAGTCATTTCATTAATTTTTGTCTTATTTCGTTATATTCCAGTGGCAATTGTATACTTTCTTTAATCTGAGTAAGTGGATATCAGGATATCAACTAAAAAATCATATAATAGATGATATGGCTAAAATCAGATGTTTTAAAGCATTAATTATATATGGAATAAAACTTTGTTAAGCAATATATATTTTATCCTTTTCTTTTTTTGTACAAAGAATAAATTCAAGAGTGAAATACTCCTAACCTTTTAAAAAAAATAACTGGAGTTTTAATTGTTCAAGTATATAATACATAATATTTTAATTTGGAATTTTACATGAGCATGTTCTTCGAATTAGAAACAACTTTTAATTTGGTAAAAAAAAAATATATTAGTAATGTTAACAATGTAAGTAATTACTTTTGCATTAGAACAGTTTAACAACTTGTAGTCTGTGTGCCTTTGTAAGTCCCAGAAAAACTTCAAGGAGGTTCGTATAAGTTAGTTGCGTAAATACAGTAAAGTCTCTATTACCCAAACCGCTTTAAAATACCCACTTATAGTTATCCTTGGAAATGAAGTCGAGTCAAGCAAAAGCACATCATTTCATTCAAGAATAAATATGAACAAATATTAGAACATATTTGTGAACTTACCAACTTAAAGAAATAAGTACCTAAAAAGTACAAAAGATTAGGTAACAGGTTCTTCAAACCCATTCCAACTTCCTACCTTTAAGTGCTGATCTAGGACAAAGGATCAAGCTATCAATAACATTTTTCACAATTTGTAATATAAAATTTAATTTAGCAAAAATCTTGACAATAATAAGTTTGCTGATTTGAAAATAAAAATGTTTCCACATGTAGGATAACTTAAAAATAAAAAAAAATTTAATTCCTTTTAATCTCTTAGCATTTTATAACTACTTAATGTTATGTCATCAATCCATTGCACTTTCTTTTTAAAATAATTATTTCTTGTATCTATAAGACAATAGATTTTTTCAAAATTTTAGGTAAACAAAGTTTTAGAACATTAAGACATAAAATTTTGAATTTTGAAGAAACAAAATATTTTTTTAACCGAGTTAAGTTAATTTTTTTGCATTTGGCAATCAGAGATAGCATGAGCTATTCCTGCAAAACTACCAAGTTAATAGATTTTAATTTATATTCAAATTATTCATCTGCTGTATAATCTAACAAATATATAACTTTGTTGTGAATACATTTTATTCACTTTCCTTGTAAGTAGAATGTAATTTTTTTAAATATGAATCTCTTTTCCCATGTGGTTGGAATTACCAAAAACTTAACTGTATATGAATGAAGAGTAAGAAAACAATGAATTTTGTTAATACTTATAATATGCTACAACAATAAAAATGTTTCTTAGATTAAATGACTTGTAGGGAGGTCTTTTGTTTGTATAAAAGGGATAAGTGCCATCAAAAGGTTAGGAACTGCTGCTGTAAGACATTTAAATAACACGAGATTTTAGGTCAAGAATTTATTTCACAGTAATTTTGGAAATTGTGCCAACATAAATTATTAACCACTTCATAGCAGAAACTTTTTCATGCATAGTCAAATTATACATATGTTTTGCATAGAAATTTTATAAAGGAGTTTAAAAACATCAATATATATATATATAACAACACTATAGATGGATGATTTGTAACATTTCATCAGTTAATGATTTCTTGTACAACAATGAAAGCGGGATAACAATTTCCTTTTGCAAGAATAAATAAATTGAGATGAACTCAAATGAAAAACACCACAATAGAGGTGAATGGCTTTGAAAAATATAAATATCTAAAATTTAAAGATATAGCACAAGCATTAAAAGAAAAAATTGTTATTTTGAAAATGAATTTCAATTTTTATAATTTCAACCAACAAAGTAAAAAGAATTAACAAAAAAAAATGCATTCTGTTATTTTTCAAAGTAAACAAAAACTAAAGGAATAATTCTAAAATTATAACGAAGAGATAAAATTATTAAAAATAACATTCTAAAACCCATGATGAAAAAATGCTTCCAAGTTGAACACAAAAACTAATCAGTCAATTAGAAAGACCATTATAATATTAACACAGTGGAATCAATAACATTTGTTTGCAGAACAAAATTATATAAACTCCATAATTACAAAATATTTTAACATAAAAAATAACATATTAACATACAACATATTTTAACATAAAATACCATTTCTATCTGGTTATAGATGTGCTTATTAAAAAAAAAATCTGTTTCATTTTCTTGTAATTAAAGAATCATCTTAATATAAATAAAGATTATCCAAATTATTTTAAAATGCATACTAGCATTTAAAACAGCTGACAAAAAACTATTTTGGAATAATTAAAGAATTTCCACAAAAACAGGTTGGGACAATAAAATAAAATGCGGATAAAGCAGAGGTGAGCTGGAATTAGTAGACACCTGCACGCACATACCAGTTTTATGTAGATACAGTTATGCACATACCTCTTAAAGCAGTTTTTATAACTGTTTCAGGAGGTGAGTATTGGTTAAATCATCAATTAAAACATTTAAAATCAAATAAAAATCAAATTATTATTGAATTTTTTTTTTTTTTTGTTAACTGTTTAAGAAAATATGAAATAAACTGAACTCAAATACCCAAGAAATTTAAAATATATGCAATGAATGTTTAAATATGCTTTTCAGAGATGCCAACCTCTCTAAATTTTAGTAATCTAGACATGATCATTCATGACTCTTTCAATAACGACATGTGATATACAATATTTTTTTTTTATATTGATAATCATAATAATGCTTCTTTCAACATTTAAAATTATTTATATATGATGCTTTACATCCACTAACAAATCATGAACTTTTAAAATAAATTATTCATTGTAACTAAATAACAAACATGTATATAGAGTAATCTTTATTACTAGACAAAAAATAAATTTCAAAAACCTTTACATAATAAAATATGCTTAACTTAAGCTAAATTTAGTTGCCTTTTTGATCTGCTCTAGTTCAGACTGAAAATTTTGTCTCAAAACACAATTCACCATATGACATGTTTGTCCTTTTATTTAAAAATAAAAAAAAATAAAAAAAAAATAAAATAAGTGTCTACATTCAAATTTCGCCTAAATGCAATTACATTTTCCCTAATAATTCTTAATATACGCTCTATGGCAGCTTTGCTGTGAGAAACCATTAAAACTGTTTGCTTAGAGATTCCTATTTTAGTATTCCACTTTCATATTTTAGTAAAAAAAATATAAGGTCACACTTCATCTATCCTCACATCCATTGAAAAAACTTTGTCTGGTGCTGGGCAAATTCTAATTCCAACTTATTAAATTCTTTTGAGTTAATATTTAAGACTGCACACATTTTCTCTGCAGAACTGAAATATATCTGCATCACTTTCCATAATTTTATTCAGAAATCCTTCAGAATTACAAAAAATACATCAAAGTTGACATCTCTGTAACTTATTAGTTAATAATATCAAAAAATAGATGTGATATAACTTTTTATAAACATTAGTTATTATTTAATAGTTAAATTTTATTTTGTTTTTAATTTTATTAAATATTAGTTAATATTTAATAAAATTAAAATTTTGTCAGCTCATCACCGATAGAAAAAAGCAAATATTTTTCCAATCACTACAAAAAATTCAGCTAAAATTACTAGAAAACTAAGCGTCTCCCATATGATTGATAACTGGATAAAAATTTGAGCAGAGAGACCCTCACAAGTGAATTTGTATTTCAGAAAGCAATGGGCATTAAATTGTTAAATACATAATCTTTCAGGTAGACTGTTCATATTGCAAGAAACTGAAGATTACTGTGTTACACTACTAAATGCACATTACAACAGCCCAAAAGGATAAATGTTCAGTCCTCTTTTGAATCCTATTGATTACAATTCCATGATCTATTTTAATTGTCAACAAGTGAGACATCTGATTTACTAAAATCAGTTTTGGTAGCAATAAGTCTGTTGCTCCAAATTTTTATGAGCAGGAAAATGAAGAAAGATGAAAATGCATAAATATGTTAGGTGGCTAACAACTACAGGGCTTATTAACTTATAATATTAACAGAAACAGCACTTCCGTTTCAATATTAACAAGTCTGTTGATTTAAATTTTTATCAATAAATGAAACTTATAAAAGGTGAAAATGCAAAAACTAAAACTTATGGTTACATACCTTTTGACGCTAGCAATATGAAAGATATGAAATTCTATAACTACAAAATCTGTATAGCCTGATATTTGAGTTCAGAAAATCGTAGTCTTTCCTTATTACATATGGATGCTATCAAAATAAGTATCCATTTATAATTAAATGTTAAAATGTAGAAATCATAAAAATCAAGTACTGAATTACATAGAACAAAACTGTACTTAAGTTAAAATAAAAAAATTATCTGAGAAAGATATAAGATGTATGCACTATAAGTTTTCTGGGTCAAAATCTATGCAATCATCAAAAATAGAACATGTGTTTTAAAAATCTTTTACATAAATTTACAGGTATAAATCTGCATAATTTTAAGATGTGTTATTGACAATTAAATAGTCATTTTCTGTTCAATTATATAAAACAATATAACCATTAAAATAATCAAATTAATCTTTTCAATAGAAAGGCACAAATCAACTCTTTACTGCAGCAGATAATTATGAACATAATTTCAATACTAGTATTTAAACAAAGAATCTATTATAATGTTTATTCATAACTTTACTTCACACAACTTATGCTTTTAAATATATAAATAACGTAATAAAGTAGCATTTTCAAATGAATTCCATTCTATGTCTACAATAACAAATGTATGGTCTCCATTATCTCTTAGATGATATCCAATTTTTAAGGGCTTTTTCATAATCCAAAATTGCCCAATTATTTTACAAGTATTGACTTCAAAATTACAAAACTAAATGTCTACAACTGTTCAGAGAAACGTATTTAAAATATTAAAATATATAGAAACATATTTAAAATATATAGAAACATATTTAAAACATATTTATTATTATTAATTATTATTATTTCAGAGAAACATAACATCTCATTTAGATATTTATCATAATTAAAATAAGTAAATGCCATTCTGAGTATATGCTATTTGAATGATTACTGTAGAATGTCATTAATCAGCCTCTTAAATATAACTGAAAATGTAGGGGGGGGGGCACTTAGTGGGAAGTTTCTGTTAAAAGAAACAAGTAGAATCCCTTCAGTCTACCTCCTCAAACGTAAAGGAAAAACACAGATTATATAAGGGGAAGAGGCTTACTTAGAAGTTTCAGCTGGAAGAAGCAAAGTATATGTTTATCAATAAACTTATTTTATTCAAACAAAATGTTTTATATTTTTCCCGATGTTTAGAAGAGGGGGAAAGGGCTGTTTCGCAGAATTTTTCAGAATATTAAATTGAAACAAAAGGGGGATAGGATGTTTTTCTGGGGATAGCTAAATTCTACAGAACAATTTTTGATTAAAACAAATCCATATTTCAAATCTCCTGTATAAACCAAAGGTTTTTCACTGGATATGAATATAAAATCATTTACCTTTTCAATTGCAGAAGAAACTTGTAATTTGAAAAGCTTGAAATAATCCATGTAGTGTTTTTAACAACTTTAAAGAGAGTTAAATTTAAATTTATAATTTCTTAAGTATTAGTGTTAATCTCTTTGGCCTATGTGTTATACTATTTATAACTATTTATTATAAGCACTTTCTAACAAATTTTGTCAAAATGCAAAATAATGTAAATAAAATGTTAGTTCCTAATATTTTAGCTTGACTCCTAGAATGAGGAGAAACTTATCCAGCCCTGATGTAATGTATAACACAATTCGGAGAGGAACAATGAAGGAAAATAACATATTGTACACAATCTTTCATGATTCCTTTTAGAAGCTTACACAAAATCCATATATGATTCATAAGTTCTATTAACTATGCTACCCAGATCTCTTATCCACAATGCAAAAATACAAATCACATAACAAATTAAAGGGCATGATTCGTAAATATGTGTGAAAATATTTTTAGATATGCAGCAACAGTATTAATATAGTGATGGGCATATTTATTTGATTATAGATACGAATAATTTAGTAATGTATCAATATTGTACCGTACTGACATCAAAATTCTATAATGGAAGAACTTCCACTATTTTCAGCATTTCTAGAACAGCCTACAAGTTTTTCAAAAATACTTTTTAGCAAAAAAGATAATTTATCAAATTGCTTTTATCATTATAACAAAATCATAATGTATAATGATTTAAAGCAAAAATATATATATATATATATATATCACTGAAAAGAAAATATGATTAAATTCAGGAAAATTGTCTGTATTTTATTTTACTATTATTACCCAGGTCATCCAGCTCACTTAAAGAGTGTAGAACAATTACAATGGATGGACAGGAGATATTACCGTATTGTAAAATCATATATCAATACATGAATGCAGTTATATCATTAAACCCATCACTATATTGATGCAATATAGCCAAGAAGGTGCCACTGCCACTTCCTTACTGCTGAGGCACAATACCAAAATAAAAATATTCAAAGGTAGCACATTCATTGACATCTAAAGTAAAATAAACTTTATTTCTCATTGAAATGACATTTGAAAATGTCCAGAAAATCCCCACTTGTTATTTTATTATTGCATATTTGCAATTACACTATGCCTGCATTTAATAACCTGAAGAGCCAAGATTCTGGCTAATTTGGTGACAGCAATTAATCTAAACCAGCTGCTGAATTGGATTCTTTTAAAATAAGTTCAACATATTTATTATACTATAAAGGGAAAACATAAGGGGAAGATGGCATTAAAATTCAGGAGTGAAAAGCTTGCACACCCTGATTAAAGGGCCAGAGCAATGCAGAATATAAAATATATCTTTCTTACATAGCTGCCAATCTCCAAATACAAAAAACTGGGAAATTTCCATCTGGCAATATGAAGTATATCCTTAACATAGCTGTACTCAATTTAAATACAGTAAGCTCAACTTTTCAATAAAATAAAACTGAAATATCAATACTTAATTTATTTAATAGTAAATACATGTACACAAATTACTATTTGAAAATTCAAAACAATGATTACATTTTTAATTATTTGCAAAAAATCCTAAAAAAAGTCCCAAAACACTTTTTCAAAATGCTAATTTCTGCCATAGAACCTTTTTTTGTTTTGTTTTGTTTTTTATTTTAGTTAAATATCTGGAAATGTGCACAAACCATTTGAAAATTAAAAATAAATTTAGTTTCAAAAACTTCAAAACAAAAAGCTCCAAAACAATATTGTGTCAATACACTTAAAAATATGCCAATTTTTGCACCACGATCTATTTTTTTAAATGGAAGCTAACTATGGGGCGATTATATGTTACAGTCGGAAATTTAAAAAAAAAATTTTTTTTTAAAGATTGTAAAAAAAAACAACATTTTTTCAAATGTTACATGCAATTTCTACAACCAATCTAGGCAGCATCCTCTCTCCTTATTTTACTCCGAGATAGTAAAAAATTGACACACGGAAAAGAAATGAAGCAAGTCAAGTAAGTTATATTTTCTTTATCTCAGTCTAAAAAGAGGGGAAATAAGGATAGCTGAAAAGGGGGAGATTAGGAGACTTATCGGGAAATTGGAAAAGTTAGCAGCTATGTACATAAATATATTATTCTAGAAAGCCAACAATGAACCAATTTAATCAAAAGCATCACCTTTATATACATGAAACAATGCTTAAATTAAATGTTAATGAATTTACAAGAAAGGTTGTATTGGTTTGGTATAAATTTGAATATATAACTAATATGATACAAGCACAAAAATAAGGAGGCGATAATTACTATTATGAAATTAAAGCATCAATCTTAAATGTCAGTTAATATCAAGGCAATATTTTTTTTTTAGACATACAATTTGAAATGACATAACAGAGATTAGAATTAGAACATTCCTTGGAATATACAACAGGATATATAATTTAATATAGGCTCTACATGCATTACGCACACTTTTATTCAACCCAAAACAGAATTTCAAATAAAATATGGCAATTTCCATATATCAAAAGATAAGTAAATAACTAAAGAGATTTCACTGTGTTAAACTAAATAAATAACAGTAGAGTATTGATAAGAAATAAATCAAAATAGCAAACATTATGAGCTGCTTCTGTAGAAAGTATTTCACACAATTAAGAATTCAGATATTAATAAGACCAGCTTCAGCAGCTGAATATGATATATATATTTTTTTTAATGTTCTAATTAGTAAGCCAGGAATATAGTGAGAAAATAAAGGGAATTGATAATATACTTCATAAGTCATCTAATCACTAGTTATTAATTTTAGAGAAAAAGCTTCTATGCATGTTCTCCTCTAGAATCATCAGTTATCCACAAATACCAATTTATTTGAACTCTAGTAGTTTGTTTAGCAAATAAACACGAAATAAAATGACCTACAGCTTAATATGGCTGTTGGATCACTGCAAATTTTCAATAGAGAACTGTTGTTGTTACTGTTTTAAAAGTAAAATTATTAAGCAGCACTGAAGCAATAATAATTTACTAATTTATCCAAATTTGCAGTTCAAATTCAGGCGCTCATTCAATCAGGAATTGAAAGCTGTTACAACTTATATACAAACAAAAATCCCAGAAATAGTGAGCAAAATAGTTGAAAAGATCATTTAAGAAGGAAACACAAAGGATGCAGGATTGTCTTCATAGAGATAAAGGGAGGGGGGGGGGGGGGCAATTTTGTACCTAGTTAATTCTGAGCACATCTCAAATAAATGAAGTTCATGACATTCTTAATAAATTAAGTTTCATTAATTGTGATTGCATTCAAAATAAACTTTATAACTAAAACACTGATGGGTATAATCTGTTGGGTATAATCTGAAGACCATTTCTGCAGTAACTTGGCATGAATGCATCAACATATGCATCAATCTATTCCTTTTGAATAACCTCTTTGAATGCAAAAAATAAACAGAGCACCAGCACCAACAGAAACATGTCTATCAATAGTTGTATCATATGGCCCAGGAAGAAAGTCATTTTTAAATGAAAATTTTAAAAAATGGAAAGAATAAGAACAATAGAAGGATTTAAAATACTTTCTTTGTGAATCAAACTACAATCATAAGTGGCCCTATAAAAAAAATAGGGAAACCACTACTGTTGGAAAGCTACATGTTAAATTAAATTCATGAAAATAAACTAAATTCATGATAATTTGAAAGGTATAAGAGCTAACTTCATCAACTAAATTGAAATATCATTCCTATACATTCAAAATACCAGTAAATAAAAGACTGAAGATAAAAATATAACAAGAACCTTAAAACCACCGGTTTTGCAGAGCTACAATTTAAGCTAACTTCAAATAACTTTCGAACAAACTAGTAATTAAAAAATACCCATAAATAAAAGACTGTAAATTAAGAAGAATATAACACAAAATATGCAAAAAGTAACCGGCTTTGGAAGCTATATGAGATAACTTCATAAAATAAATTCAAATATCATTCCTGTACTGCATTCAAAATACCAGTGAATAAAATACAGTGAAAATAAGAATATAACGAGAAATGAAGGAAGCAACTGATTTCAGAAGCTACATGAACTAATTCATCAAATAACAAATCTGGGAATTTGCAACACATTGTCGCTTATCAATGAGAACCAATGTAGATTTATATTTCAGCTCAATTACAATTTTAATACATAATTTCAAATTATCAAGACTCTAATGCTATTTTGATGTAAATTAAAAAAATATATATTAATAAACACTTATTTATGAATCAGAAAAAATATAAGCTTTTGATAACTAAATATATACTGCATATTAATTAGTAATATGCACTTGCATAATCGGAATAAATTCTAGACACATTACTAAAGCACTTGAACAGAAATAATAACATTTCTCATTCATACAAATGATATTTATACAAAGTGATCAACAGATAATCCAAAATGTGATGAATCTTTTGTACAGTGAAGAGAATGACACACAAAATATTATTTATTAAATTTTAACTTCTAAAACATGAAAGTAAATTTATGAAGAATAAAGCAAATATTAGTAAAAAATGTACACATTTTTTCAAACCTTGATAGATTAAAATAAATATGAAATTGAGCAATATGAATAATTTATTACAAATGCAATTAAATGATTATGTAATTTATATTGCAAGATCAGAACTATTCCCAGAATAGAATCTTAGGAAGTCACCAGGAAACAAAACCTATCACAACAATGCAGTTTTTCAACTATCAAAAGTTCTTTATAACCAATACCACATAAAATTAATCTCAAGATAAAAAATTGAAAGTTTGTTCTTTATAATATTCTATATTCTTTGGTGAATTCCTTTTAAATTTGGAATAATTATTTGTGATATTGTTTCTCAATAAAGTATAAAATTTCACGATTCAGAGGTTGCAGAGGAGTTGATAAAAGCCCTTACTATAAAATTAACAGGATGAAAGCTATTTTTTAAGTTACATAAAAAAAAATGTCCTTAAGCAAAGAAAAATTGTTATAATTTTAAAACTTTGTCTAAATATAGCACTAAATTATATTGCAATAAGAGGCAGATGATTTTTATTACTTTCTCCTAAACTGAATAAGAACTTTGCATTTAATACATAAATGCATGGAATTCTTTTATAATTTTAATGACATACAATTTTATAAAATAAAAATTTGGAAATTACTGTTACTTTAAACTGTACTTTTATGTCAATCGTTCTGATTAGCAAAACATTTCAAAACATCAGATTTTCCTAAATTTGTTAGCAATGGGAGCTAGACTGTAATATCCTCTATGTTGGCATACAAAAATTTTTTGAAGTCAGATTCATAACTTTTCATCGATTAAGGAATTCTTTCAGAGTTTTTTTTTAAATAAAGGTAAGATTTTTAGAATTTGATACTGAAATCATAAAACATACTGAATACCTCTGCTAGTATTGTATAAAAATATATCAAAACAATAAAGTTACAATTGAATGAACAAAATGCTCCTAAAATTGAACCTAAAATTTAGAAAGAATAAATATAATTTTGATTTAAAATGTTTTTAGTTTTTTTTGGTTATATTTTCGTTTAAATTGTTAAGTATTTTTATAACTTATAATTTTGAACATGTCCCTCACCTTTTTCCTAAAAGTAGTTGTAAATTTTATACTATTTACAGGAATTTTCATTTTATACTATTTTATAGTAAATGTGCTGTTAGCACTAGATTATCTGAGAATGTGCATATTAAAAATAATAACTTTCCACTGTTTTACTCCAAATTATTATTAATAACTTTATCCCAGTTTTTGATAAAACCTTTTAGTATATACTCACATATATGTTGGCCACCTACATTCAGAGAAAAGAAAAAAAGTATATAAAAAAACTTGTGTATAAGTCAATCTCAAAAGGGATAAAAAAAAGTTTTTCAATAAATGTATTCAAAATACTTGAAACTGAAAAAAAATTATATATATAATAAAATTTAATTTGCGCAACAAAAACTTCACCAGAACATTTTAAAGTCTGATTCCGAGTAAGGTTAGCACATATAGTCCAAGTCAAACATGCCAAACAGTTAAAAAAAGTCTTTCTCTGTTATTAACGCATCATGTCATGTAACTATCCCAGGTTTCGAGAAATCAGCAAAATCTAGCCCGTCCGCAAGGGCAGTTATTGAAATTTTACCTGTCCTCGAAAATTTTTACACATCCTCTTAAGAATTTTTTTCACATTATATTCATTAATATATGTGCTTAAATACATCGCACATCAATAATA
This sequence comes from Amaurobius ferox, assembly GCA_951213105.1. Taxonomy (NCBI): domain Eukaryota; kingdom Metazoa; phylum Arthropoda; class Arachnida; order Araneae; family Amaurobiidae; genus Amaurobius; species Amaurobius ferox. The sequence continues at coordinate 138,094,060 of OX578137.1, forward strand.
AATTAGAACCAACTGCCTCACAATAAAGTGTGATAACTGCATATTCATACACCACCCTCACAGTGCCTGCCATTATCAAACTCACCGAAGTAGAGTCTCTGATAAAGGACCAGACCTGGTGGAATTCCGATCTATGGGTGGGGGCAGAGAGGTAAGAGATATAAGGAATCTATCCTTTTTCCAATGTTTGGTAACGTAAAGGAGTGGTAAATAAATAATCATATAAATCCTATTGTCTCTAAGCAGTTTAAACCTCATTCACACTCTTAATTTCTAGGGAATGTAACTGAATCAAGATTAAAATCTTCTTGGACTGAATAGATGTTTCATTCCTTAATTTCAGTTGTCAGACAACTGGAACAAATGCCATGAGTGAATTTTAAACGTATTAATTCTAAAGTTGAAACCAAAGTGGGGAAAAAAAAAATACTTCTGGCTGAAACTAGAAGAATCCATTCCAAAAATTCAAATTTGTTACATACTCCCATCTATTACAACAAATGGAAATTTTATAGCTTAGGTTTTAAAGAGTTAAAAGGGGATAGTGCTCTACACAGATTTCGGTTCAGGCCCGGGGTGGGCTCGAGTTTTCTACTGTTTAGGGCCAGGTTGAGTCTTTTTTTTTTTTTTTTTTTTTCAAAATAAATATGTTTGGCCCGGTCGTAACGTCCGTTACGACCTTAATTTTTCAATAGATTTAAATTGAATACATGAACTTATTCCATTTATTTCAGCTACGTAATGATAAATGTTTAAGAAAACAAACTCAATTCTCCATACAAAATTTTCACAAATTTGTTTTTAACATATCTGAATATAAATCACTTCCGGTCTGCCGAGACGCAGTTATCTTCAGGCCGAGTTCATTCTACATTTATAAATTTCTTCAAGCTTGGCTAGGGTTTAAACATTAATATTCGGGTGAAAATCTGAAATTTCACCACATGTAGACCTTGAAAAGGAAAACAGAAAAAGTCACTTCTATCATGAGCGTGCTATCGTACTTTCATTAGATTATCGGATTCAGTGGATGGAGGATGTGGGGAGAGAAAATAACTAGCACCTGCAGTTACAATGCAGATCTAATGGCTCTCCTATAAAGAAGGCGTTGATAATACACATTAACTAAGTTTAATGGGGGGGAGGGGAATTTGTAGGTGACGCCATTTCCATTTTCATTCATGGCACAGGAAAACTTTCGATTTTATGATGACAACTTGTTATTTATTCATTTTTATGGAATCTCTAATTTCAAGGGCAACCGAGAGGATGGCAACTTCCAAAAAATTGGCCGTCCTCACCAAATTTTAACCCGACAAGGAAGGGAAGACGAGCGATTTCCGAAAGCCTGAACTATCCGCAATTCCATCTATGCCCATATCATAAGAATCACTGTTATCATGACTTATAAAAACCCCATCATCATCTGTGACATGACTGCCATTACTAATGCAACATTTCTTGAATGATTTTACGATTATTTCCTGCAGGTATTGCATCCCTGTCCTAAGCACCTTTGACCCACCGCACAATTAAAACAACATATGGCTTGGTTTGCGCCTGTTTTTCTGTTGATTTTTTCATTAACCCTGAATTGATGTGAAGCAACAAAATTGTTAGTATGCTCTGCAAAAGAAACCACTTTCAACTTAAAATCCTGCATTATAGTACTACACAATTCGTAATAGGGAGTGTTAGGCTCTAAAGGTAATTTTTTGTCGAAGGCGATCAGCCATAATCGGAGAAGTGAAAGAAAAAGCACATATGATCAAAAACGAGCAAAATATAGCAGCATGGCTGTATTTAGTCCAGTCATGATGCAATATGCAATACATTGGTAGTCGGGAGAGCGAGCAATGACTGCTTTGTGGGTATGCAAAACTAAGAGAGTTTTGAGTGGAGAAAAATTTGGAGGGTAGTAATTGCATAATTACTTAAAATAGTGAAAGAAAAAGCACATATGATCAAAAACGAGCAAAATATAGCAGCATGGCTGTATTTAGTCGTCATGATGCAATACATTGGTAGTCTGGAAAGCGAGCAATGACTGCTTTGTGGGTATGCAAAACTAGGAGAGTTTTGAGTGCAGAAAAATTTGGAGGGTAGTAATTGCATAATTACTACCACATCGTTTTAGAACAGATTGCCTTGTGGGACAAACTTTTAAACTTCCAATTTTTCTTTTCTAGACTTTGCATATAGATTGAACTCCCCCCCCACTTTGAAGCACTTTTTTTAGTCCTAAATTTCTCGACTTATGCACAAGCATATGAGATAATTGTAATAATCCACATACTATTTTACTTTTTGAATATATTTTTATTTATATTTATGGTGACTCCATTTATAATTTCGACCCTGCTCAAAATCTGTTTCACTGGCACCTCATTCTCAACTCTTTTATTACATCTTTGTCTGAATTTTAATGACTTTTACTGTGATCAAATAAAGACTTTTATTATTAAGTGTTTATTCTTTTAAATGTCTGCTAGTATTATATTAAAATATTTTAAAAGTATAGTTATGATGAAAAAAATAAAATATTTCTGAAGTTAAAATTGTAATTTTAAAGAAGTTTAAACGAAACTAAATTAAAATCTGAAGTCAGAAAATAGTGTATGATCAATTTTGAAACAAGAAAGCTAATTAGACTGGGACTTTAAGCTGAAAAGTGGATTTTAACTCTTAAAACATGTTCCCTCATATTACAATAACACAGTGGAGTATATCCAGTAATTTTTTCAATCATGGCTTGGATGTTTCGTTAGATAAGCTATTTAAATATCAAGATCCTAAAGATGTACAAGCGACTGAAATAGAACTAACAGATTACAAAATTTTATATTGATTTTAAAAAGAGATAAAGATACATACAATTCTGCGCTTCAATAAGAAAACTTTAAAACTTTTTATACTCAGTAAATTTTGTAGCAATTTTCATTGATTTTGAAATGTCTAAATAATATTTAGGTTTGTCTCCAGGTGTCACTTAACATGTACTGAAATCTTAATTATATTCATTACACAAATCTTAATAGTAAAATGCAGCAAGAAGTCATTTTACTTATGTGCATACCGAAAATTTACTATTAGTCATGAGATGTTAACTGTTCCAGTGTTAATGTTTCATAAAACTACAATAAATGTTTGGTAAAAATGTTCTTCATGCAATTTGCAATTTCATAAAAAAATTAATAACATTATGTAACAGCAGATTGAATATCATTGACACTAAAGCTGTGAAAGATGCCCAGTGAACTTTTCTAATTCTTTTCAATAATTAGTGAAAAATGTACGTATTTGTTTATACCTAAAAAAGTATCCAAAAATATACTATAATCTGCCAATTTTTTTTTTTTAACTTTTGTCCCGAATTTTTATCTAAAACTTCAACTCAATTAAAAGTTTCCAGTTTCGCCTATAGTATTTTCATATTTTAAAACCAATTTAAAAGCTACATATGAAAGTTAAGTTAGATGAAATTTAAATTAATTCTGTGCAACTTTTTGGAATGCAAGCAAATTAGTATTAAACTTTTAAAACTGGGGAGAGGGATGTATAAAGGACACTTTTTAAAATGTATTTTCATAATTTTTGTTTTCATAAACATAAAAATTAAATCACATTTGTTTCTAGCATAGATTTCCTTTAAAATTTTCTAGAAAATTGCAAATAACATTAAATAAAAAAAAGTCTAGATTGCTGCAAATTTAATAATTTTCTATTACATTCTATATTCTAACACAATCTGATGAATGTATTTTAAAAAGAACGAATAATAAATATAAAAACAAAACAAAAAATTAATTATAAAAGCAATATTTTAAAATAAATTAGACAATTTTATGTCTTGAGATCTTTTTATTAATTTTAGCTAGGCAAATGCAAGCAAAAAGTGAGAGGTCCAAAACAATACATAACACAATAATCCCTGAATCGTCAAAAACATTCAATAAGTCCTTGTGCCTATGATTAATGAATAGCTTTACCAAAATTATATTAGGAACTGATTGACACATCCTTATAAACACAAGTTTACTTAAATTATTCAAGACTATCTGTATGTTTATCATTAGTTGCATAGAGCACAAGAGGGTTTAATTAACATGCAGGATATAAAGCATTTAAATTTTTAATAATTGCATTGTTAATAAAAATAGTTGCAATTGGCAATAATATAATTGATAAAAACTGTAGCTTTTAAAATGCTGCAACACTTATTAAAAACAATATAATCCCTATCAATAAAAGTCGAAATTTCAATTAAGTTCACTGACAATTTAAAATAATTTAATTCTTTGGCACACCTAAAATTTGAGTTAGATATTCCATAAAATGATTTTTAATAATGAAATTAGAAATAAAATAAGAACCTACATAAAACATTTAAAAATATATCAATGAATAGAGGTACTCCAAATGGTAAGAAATCAGTTTACCTTGTACTAGACTAGATGATTTCATAAAATTGGGCAAAGCCAAGACAGAAACTCTAGAATTTTTTGCAGAATAAAATGCATAGCTTATCAATATTATAAAATACATTTTTAGCCTATATAATAAGAAAACTCATTTCAACTTAACTAATACTGCATTGTTCAGCTGGCAACAATGAAAATAATTACTGTACAGTTAAAATGTGATATCTATTTAAATTTTTACATAATTTTAAATTCCCTTTTTGTCAAAAATTTAGTGTGGGATGTCATTAATATACAGTATACTTTAAAATATATACAACATTGGTCTAAAGCAAAATGCACTAGCTCCTACTCATATTACACTTTGCAGTTCTTACAGGAACTGGCCTGTCACGCATCAGATAACGGCGCCTGTTCTCATTGTCATTCCTGACTGAATATGTTTCACACTGAACGGAGTCCTCATCTTTGATTATGGAAGGAAAATGAGAGACAGTGTCCTCACCACTAACATCAAGGTCATTGTGCACAATTCGAAAAGCCACATTGCCATCTGATGATGATGATGAGTCATTTTTCCATGACTCTCGATTTGGATCCTTCCTTAACCGGATGATTATTCTAGTCGAGGCAGGCTTCTCTGCAGAGTTCAATCTTGGAGATTTCTCATTAGAATTCCAACTTGGAGAATTCTCACCACTGTCATTAGGAGACCTTTTACTTGTCTCCTTAAGAAGTTCACCATGTTCAAATTTTACTATAGACCTTTTCCGCTTTGGTTTACGACCAGTAGCAGTGAGGTTTAAGTATTCCCTGTTGTGCCTGAGTGACATTCTAAACCCAGTACTTTCATTTGAATCAGACAGTTCTAGAATTTCATTGTATGAGTCTGTTTTATCGTCGATAACACACTGATTTGTTTTATCTGTATCAACCGATGAATTTGTTTTATCAACATCAATAACAAAAGTGTTTGTTTTACTGGTATCAATGGCATTTTCACTTTTAATCACAGCAAAACCAGCATCAGAAGTGCTATTACAGCGAATTATTTTCTTTGGTCTTCCTCTCCTTTTTCGAGGAGCCAAAGTTGGTGAAGAATCCAGTGATTTTTCTTCCAACACAATCTGGTCTTGATTTATATAAACCAATTCCTCAACACTGTCAGATTGAGAACATATTGATGGGGGCTGAATATCAACTGAATCCACGGACTTCATGGAAGATTCATCAATTTCAATGATATCACTATTAAAGTTGCGGGATCTCATTTGATATCGAGTATTTCTTTTAGGTAGCTTCTTACTCTCAAGGGCACTAATTTCACTACTCATACTTAAGCAACTATCATCATCAAATATATCTGGTTTCTGCCCTGATAATTCTTGAATAACATTTTTAAATTCTGTATGTCTTGATTCTACTTGACTTCGAGTTTTTTTCATTTTCATTGGAGCAAGACCATTGATATTTTCCTTATCACTTAAGCATATTGAATTCTTATCACTAGATGTTTCATTACTATTTATTATCTTCTGAATATTATCATTTGTATTTTCAGGAACAATATCTAAAACTTCAAGACATTTTGTTTCCTCAACAAAAGAATCCTCCACATTTTCTGGACAAATAACATCTTCCAGTGAATTGCAATTGGAATTAGGTAAAGCACAGGTAGGTTCTGGTATTGCTTCAACTACAGGCTTTACCTCATTTTCATCATCTTGCTTTGGAGCTACTTTGATGACAAATGGACAATGGGTAAATGTAATTTTTTTACTTGACTGTTTTTCCTCTAGTGAAAGATTTTCTTCTGATTTGCATTTTGTAAGGACAGGCATTTCTCTATTATCTTGATCAAAAGCAGAATTACTGTCTTCAAAAGTACCATGAGATGTAGTACGTCGACGAGACCGAGTATTTACACTGTTTACATAATTTTTTGCATAAGGGTTTGGTAACTTTGGACTGGACAAAAAGCTTTTATCCTCAGGTTCTTCTTTCACTTCCTCATTAAACACAACACAGTAAAATTTGTCATACAAAGAATCTCCCAAACGAGCTTTGAGAACTTCTTCAACTTCATCTTCAGTTAATTTCAAAGACTCATCTGCCATAATTTCAGCTTGTTTCTCAAACACTTGACTCTTCATTCTTACATATGAACGGAATATTTTTTCTCTGCGACTCACCATATAGCACAAATTTCTCACCTAAAACAAAACAGTAAGTGAAATTTTATTACAAAAAGTATCAATCTATATATACCAAGACCTACCATAGATCATAAAATTACAGACGCATATAAAAGAATAGTAGAGAAATATGAGAATTAATATGGAGATAATGCTTAAAATAAGAAAATTTGAAAATGATATAATTATAACACTAGCAATTACTAGTAGCGGTTTTTAATTCTAATAGTTATAACAATAGGTAAGACTGAAATATACAATCTAAACATATAAAATTGAAGTTTTTCTTCCTAACGGCTGAATTTGTGATAGTTGTCATTTTTCAGGGTGGCCACTCTTCGGACATATTGAAATTCCCTGACTTTTCCAGGTTTTCCAGGTGAATTGAAAAGAAATTCCAGACTAGTAATTTTAACATAAAACGTGCGCACGCCCCTATTTAGTTACAAATTTGATTAAAGAATATTAACAATTTAACTGCACTATACAAAAAAAGTTATATTAAATCAGGAGAAAAAAATACACATATTTTTTTGTTTTTACAAATAAATTTTGACATTTTTAATACAAATACATGTAAATGCAGTAAAATTGAAAAACTGAAATCTTTAAAAGAATTTAATGGTTTTCATTGAAGGCAATAAAAAGAAATAGTCTAAACTGATGTCTTTAAAATGGGCATTGCAAATTGCTCACAATGACAGAGATCATTAAAGATGTGCAATAACAATACACTATAACACTACACTATAACAAGCCACAGCCATTAAATAATTAATGTCAATTCAGCAATGTCAAAAGAAAGTCATTAAAATAGAAAAAAATATAGTAAAATGTATATAATGTACAGAAATGCCAACCTCTGAAAGGGGTCATCGGTAGAAAAATCAGGAGTTTTCAGTGTTTTCAGTAACACTGCATCGACTATAAGTAAGAAGATTTTACGTATATTGACAATATATATTTTAAAACCTTAGAATAAGTTCAAAATGTAGTCTTGCTAACAAACTGAGTTAATTACAACTGAATGGCACTCTATTTATGTGAAAATAATTAAGAAATTAACCTGTTTACTTAACCAAAATATGAAAATAAGCTAGTTTAGTCAAGTTAATGTCCAACAATAGGGAAATGGAGATCGATGGAAAAGGATAATATCGTACTCTCGGCAACGCCCGAGGGGAAGGGGGGACTGTATTTCACGATCGTACTATTTATATGAAAATAATTAAAAGATTAGACTTTATAATCAACCAAAATATGAAAATAAGCTAGTTTAGTCAAATTAATGTGCAAATATAGGGAGATGGAGATCGATGGAAAAGGATAATTGCTTACTCTCGGAACGCCCGTGAAAAAAATACTGAATTTCACGATCGTGCTATTTATGTGGAAATAATTAAAAAATTAACCTTTATAATCAACCAAAATATGAAAATAATTTTGTTTAGTCCAGTTAATGTACTACAATAGGGAGATGGAAATCGATGGAAAAGGATAAATGCGCACTCTCGGCAACGCCCGTGAAAAAAAAAAAAAGATTTCACGATCGTACTATTTATGTGAAAATAATTAAAAAATTAGCCTTTATAATCAATCAAAATATGAAAATAAGCTAGTTTAGTCAAATTAAGGTGCAAAAATAGGGAGATGGAGATCGATGGAAAAGGATAATTGCTTACTCTCGGAACGCCAGCGAAAAAAAAAACTGAATTTCACGATTGCATTATTTATATGAAAATAATTAAAAAATTAGCCTTTATAATCAACCAAAATATGAAAATAAGCTAATTTAGTCAAGTTAATGTGCAATAATAAGGGGATGGAGATGGATGGAAAAAGACAATTGTGTACTCTCAGCAAAGCCTGAAAAGAAGGACTGAATTGCGCAATCTTATAATTTAAGCGAAATATAATTTGTTTAGTAAAATATTTCTTTATTTTTAAGCGCACTATAAAAATAAATTAGGTCTATTGTTCTGATATGAAATCATTAGAAGAGGAAAATGGATGCAAACTGATAATTTTGGACTCTCAACAAAGCAGGAAATATGAATTGAATTGTAGGATGCATGGATTTCACGGGATTTTTCGTAGTTTTGGGAGTAATGTCCGTAAAACCGTAAGATGACGTAAAAATCCATACAAACTACGGAAACTCCGTAAAGGTTGGCATCTCTGTACTTTGCGACATTTGTCCAAAATGGCGCACAAACTCTGCATTTTTGCTTTTATACGGAATCAAATGGACACATGGTAACCTTTATTTAGCGGTTACGAGTACGGCGTAATACTTGGCGAAATTTTTCAAAAATGGCATACAAACTGGGTAGTTCTGTTTTTATATGGACAACTAGTAAGAAGAAAAAATTTCCAGAATTTTCACAAAATTCCCTGACTTTTCCCGGTTTTCCCTAACCATTCGAAAGTTCCCTGACTTTTCCCAGTTCTCCCGGTTTCTCCCCAGTTCTCCCAGTTTTCCCAGTTCTCCCGGTTGAGTGGCCACCCTGTTTTTCAGGTTCCAAAAGCATTTTTTTATAATTTTTTGCTTGGAATAAATTCTCAGCAGTGTTTTTTACGATTTCTAATAGATGACTGAGCTGTTTATCAGGACTTTTTGAAATTTTAATACATATTTTGAATATAAACTTGATAAAAACATTATTTCGAAGACACATATTTGTGTCAAAATTGTGCAAAATATTAATGAAAAGAAAAAAAATTACTTTTTTACATATTAGTTCAAGTAAACAATGCAAACAGGGCTCACAACAAATTTTTATTATATTCCTGAGAAAAAAAAGGGATCAAAAAGAGGGCATTGGCGTCCATGGACGCCAATGCATGCAAAGGGGAATCGAACTGTTTGGGAAGAGTATGTCAAATACCTGTCTTTTTGGGAGGTTCTTCATTTGGGATCGACGCTGTCCCACACGTAAGCAAAAGGTTAAAAGTGATTGATTTGTATTCAGAAATGCTCAAAATGTTTAAATTCATCCAAATCGGAAAATCGAATTTTTGACCCACACCCCTTGACATATGTTATGAATCGTAAGAAAAGTAGAAACAAAGAAAATCTTGGAGAATCAATACCTTGAATTTATATGCATAAGCAAAAAATACTTCTCTATATACAAGAAATGCGGTAAAGCCTCGATTGCGCAAGTAAACACTATTTATGAAAATATAAAATACAATTTTCATTTAAGTACCTAAATTTAGTTTATACTTATTTGACGCACTTTGAATGTGAGCAATATTAATGTTTGGAATTTTTTAAAAGAAACTTTAATAGTTAGACATATGTTAGTTTTGCACATTTGCCTCTTGCTAAGCCATAAGAGGCGCCTTAACTACGAAGATATATAATCTTCAAATTAATGTCTTGTGAACAATGAATTTAGTTTCAGGGAGAGGGCCCTTTCTGTTATCTCGATTCATATGCTGTTAAAGTTTAGTTATTTTTCTCGAGAAATGTTATTTTTATTTTTATCCCTCATGATTCCTTAAATCGAAAGGGAAATAGTAAGTATTATCTAAGTAAATCTGTTTCCAAACAGCTGATATTAATTATTGGCACCTTAAATTAGGTATTGTCTAGAATCTCGGAAAGAGGCAATATAAAAAAATTCTAATTTAATGAAGGATTGCCTCTTTTTATTATTATTTTATTATCTAATTCAAATTGAATCCCAATTGTTAGAGGATACATTATTAAAATTGTGTTTATATTTTCTGATATGCTAAAGCAGTATATTTCTTTTGACGCTCCGGATTTCGAACTAATTTTTGAGAAAGTACAGTGCTTTGTTTTAAAACCAATTTCAGTATTTTAAACTATAATAAAAATTTCAATTTCGGCACCCCTATGAAATGGTGCCCAAAGCCACAGCCTCACCCCTCATCACGGTCCTGGAAATGACAATTCAACTCATCACTAGAGGGACAGTGACAGAAATAACAAATTTGCAATTTTATGAAGTCAAAGCTATATTTAATATTACGGAAAAATATTTTTTTTGTTGAAAACTATGTAAAACAGATTGCATTCTAAGCAAATACAGCAAAAAATATCTGTCTTATTTATAATTTTTCTTTTAAAGCTCAAAGGACACAAAATTGACAATTATTAGATATTCAGCCATACACAAATTAGTATTTGATGTGGTCATTCTTTACCGTTCTGCACATAACAGTCTCAAGTTTTTATGTTCAAGGGTTGCCAAGATAATACAAACATAATTGTAAATTTCAGTTATATGAAAAGAAAAAATTGTTTATGCAACTCTGAATGCACCTTGTGATGAAAAAACATTTGAGTTGGTTTAATTTTTTAAATAAAATTTATGGATTAAATTATTAATCTTAAAATAAAAGTGGTCATGAATCTAATATTTGTACATTGCTATCGTGGCCGCAAAACCCACCATTACTACTTTGCAGAAGGTCCTTAACATAATTATTAAATCAAAACACTGCACATTAAAATCCATATTTTTAACTTTTAAAATAAATTATCATTCATTCACACCTCTACTATTGTTATAACTAAAATTACATCAATTTTAACAAATGCTTAAGGAGGAGAAAGGCACCATGTGAGACTGGGTCTTTTGAATCTTATTCCAAATACCAAAAATTGACTTAATATGCATGAAGACTGACACATACATAGCTGCCAACCTCCAAATATGAAAAACCGGGAGGTTTTGCACGACAACGCAATCTATACATCTTACTATTATACTTAATCCAAACGTAAAAAGGACAACTTTTCAACAAATAAAACTGAAATATATAATGATTATAGCATTCAGCAGGTATCACACTTCATTTCCATTAACAAAGAAACTGTATTTGATGTCAGCATTTCCTTCATTTAAATTTTATTTGTTCACATGCCTTTTGGTTTTGGCTTGGGCAATAATATCCCCTGTTCCACTGAGAAAATCTGAAGTCCATTGCACAGATTGAACAAAAAGCATATTGAAATTCACTATCTAATTAACGATAATTTCAAAATAACATAGCTGCCAACCTACCAGAAAGAAAAATAGACACACATTTCACGTGAGAAAAAAAAAGATTTTTGGCCGCACTAACAGGGCTCATTAATGCAATTAAACCTTAAATTCTACAGCAACTGATACTCACCATACATTGTTCTTATTTAACACATACTCAAAAACGAAATGGAATAATTTTATCAAATTATTTTTATTAAGTGCTAAAATTCATTGCAGTTGATTTAGCTTTTCTCAGCATGCTCTAATAATTCTGAACATATATTCCCTTAATTTTTGTTATTCTCAGAAATCATTTAAACTAACATTATGCTATTTTCATTTAAACTAAAGGATGAAACAAGCATTAATTTTTAATTAAAATTCTAAAAATATGTAAATTTAAGTACAAATACATCAAATTCTAATTTGTACTTTTGAAATGATTGTATATCTTAAGTACCCAAATTATTATTTTAATATTGTTATTCAGAAAATACTTCTTCATTTCATTAATAATAAATTTGAAAAAGAGTTTTTCTGTATAAAACATAAAATAATTACGAAAATTTTAGACGATGCAGACAGATTTCAAAAGTGGAAATTATTTTCACAATTAAACGAAATATAAGGAGGATTGCACACAAATGCCGTTTTTCGTGATACTGCTGCAAAATAATCTTTCATTTCATTAATAATACATTTGAACAATAGTTTTTCTGTATAAAATACGAAATAATTATAAAAATTTTTAACAATGCAGACAGATCGCAAAAGTGGAAAAATGGTTTCACAATAAAACAAAATATAAGGAGAATTGCGCACAAATACAAAAACTGCAGCAAAAAAGCCTTTCATTTCATTAATAATACATTCAAAAAATAGTTTTGTATAAAAAACAAAATAATTTAACAAAATTTTAGTAGATGCAAATGCGTTTCTCCCACATTAATTAGATAATTATTGGTCATCTCTCTCTCTCTTGTGACGTTGTGGGAATAATCGCCATTTGTGATTGCCGATTACGAGATAACTGGGAAATTGATTTTTAGATGAAAGAATGGGAAAACTTCGATCCTAAAGTTTGTAACTTCGCTTCTCATTTCGTGACATTTTCTGAACATTCGTGATATATTTCCAATTTTTTTACTTTTGTGACCTGTAGATACAAATACAAGAATACAAACGTCACTCGCAATCCATTCCTACACCGCGGTAGCAGAAAATTGACACGCAGAAAGCAACTGAGTCACGACTTGCATTCGCGTTATTTCTACCTAGAAAGGGGAAAATAAGGGCAGTTGAGTGAAAACTGGGAGATTGAGCGATTTACCCGGGTGACCAGGAGATATAGAGAAAAAACGGGAGAGTTGGCAGCTATGCACATATTTCTGTATTTCAGGTCTGTAGCTCAGCATGACCGTCACCTGTTCAAGAAACTTTTTCTGACATTTGGAGTCAGAGTTCATCTTTTTCTATAACATTTTCACTATTCAAATCGAATAACCACTATACTGCTTGAAAACACGACTCTCTCTCTCTCTTACCAACACTGCTCGAATGTTCACGTCCTCTCTCTCTCAACTCTTGAATTATCACTTTTTAATTATATGAGTTAACTTTGTTCCTTGTAGCTGCATCATTTTGCCTGAGGTTCAGATACGCCTTCTTTGCTCTCATTGGATGCTCCTCAGTGCGATGTCGTATTTTTGCATTATTGGCTCTTTCAGTTTCCAATTAAGCTTGGTTTAAGTCTTGGCCATAGGAAATTTTGTCCCAGCCACACCTGCAATTTGTGTGATGTGTATTTATTGGGGTCATGACTTTCTGGGTCAAGACTGTCATAAAACGGTGACAAAAAGTCTATGCTTTGTTCCATAGTAAACATCAAAAACTGCATATGGTGTCTCCTGGTCTCACACACCGATCTATCAGATACAATCTCTTCTGGTGGATACATTAAAAAACAATAGAACTGGACAGAGTTTCTATGTTTTTCAGGCATGTTTCAGTCACTGGGTCAGGTGAAACTTTCACATTTTGGCTGTACAGACTACTACAATTATGGCCTGAATTTAAAAATATTATGCATAAATTTCATAAAAAGTTTTTCACAAAAGAAACATTAACGGGCGCGGTAGCCCATTGGTTAGCGCGCTGGAGTTGCACTCGGTAGGCCCGGGTTCGATTCCAGCCACTGCCAAAACTGCCGCCGTGTTCATGCGGAGTACGATCACGTTAAACATGTGGGTCCGAAAGTCCTTCCGAGAGGTTGGTGGTAGGGGAAGGAGGGTACGGTCCCTGTGGATGCCTCCCGCCACTGGGTTCCGGTCTAAATTGGGTGGCACTTCCCGACCGTCCAAACTGTTACCTTACACCTTTCTGGTAGGTCGGACGGTCTGGGTTTCAACAACAACAAAAGAAACATTAATCTGATTGAGCACATTATAGACAATTTAGTGAAACGACAGAGTTAACTTAGAAATGTTACTTGAATATTCTAAAACGTTTTCTACTCTTTGACACAAAATATTGATATGTATGCTATAGATTGGCAATAATATGTTAAAAACTAGGAGTTAAATATTGCAGAGACCTTTTTAGAACATATTTTTTTATTTTTCATTGTTGACATAATGTATAAAATTATTCTTTGACCTTTAATGACAACTCATATTTAAGATTAAATTTAAAGATGCCACAAACATCTAACAATCATTTTGTAGAAATCAGTTAGAATTGGATTTATTTTATATATTATAATGTTTGAAATTACTTGATACTACCATTCTTGAATTCAAACTGGTTTTCCTCCAAATTTGCATTAACCAGCTTTGTGATTACATAGTTTGGCACTAAAAATTACAGAGTTTCTTAATTCTAAGCACTTGCATTTTTACTAACTGATAGTAAAAAATGAACAAAATTAAAAATAAATTTAGCATAATAGATTTCCATTAATTTTTATTTTACCTGTGTAAATTATAATGATATTCAAAAGAATTTAATACTCAAAATTTTAAATCAAATAACATTTAAAATTTTAAACATTTATAATGAGCAACATAGAAGAGTACTGACGAGAAAAATAATTGAAAATTACTACTTACCCGTTCCAAGTCTTGGCGTAGATGAACAAACATTTTAAGACGTGAATAAAGTAAGTTTTCATGCTGTTTTATAAGTAGGTTAGCTTCATCACATTTAGCTATCAATAATGGTTTGTTGAATTTCGCCTATAAAACATGCAGTACAAATTAGAAAGCATAAATTCAAAAGAGTAGTACATTTATATATATACTAAGTTGCACACATAGAAATTAAACAAAGCCTTTTAAAATTAAATGCAGCATGCTTTCCTAAATATGCAGGAAGTATTTCCTTGTAAAGTCCAGACATAGAAAAATTAAAAAGGACTTTATCACATGCACAAAAAACATTTCAGAAATAAAAGTGATACAGATTGATGTCTGAACTTTAAACCTTTCACAACACACATAAGAGAAAAACTACTACCTCAATTATAAACTGACCACCTGTCTAAACAAATATATGCAACCATTAAATACAACTAATATATGCAACTAAAAAAATATGCAACTATTACATATTTTTACTGTATCTATGGCCAAAAATAAATATAGACAGAAATAATAGATATTACATGAATGATAACTGAACCTTGTCAATATAAACAACCAGAGGGATTGATGTGGGCAGCACATGACTTTACCTGCAGATCCACGTTCTCTTTATTTTAATTAAACTTAATTCACTTTTAATTCAATTTTCATTCTTGTTTGGTAACTGGACTTATTTTCAAAGGTGGCGTAGAGAAAATAAGAAAAAACTAAAATATCTGGAGAACGGCTGATCCTAGTGTAATGAGGTTGGTCTTATTCTTTTCTTCGTTAAAAATTATGTATAAAACAAGCATTTTATGGATATATTTGAGCATACATAGTTTTTTTATTTTAGATTTTGATGATTTTTGCAGGCTATTTCGCAAAAAAAGACAGGTTATTTTTTTCCGAATCGTACCAAAATCATCAGCACTAGATTCGCCCACAAGTGACTTACATACCAAATTTTATGAAATTCAGTCCATTAGTTTTTTAGTTAGAGTGGATACAAAATCTGCACAGACAGACAGACAGACACACAGACACATACACAGACGTCATGCTAAAAATAGTTTTTTCGTATTCTAGAGGTCTCGAAACGTGTAGATCCGTCGAAAACTCGAGTTGCGATTTTCGGCATGATTCCAATACTTTCCCTATACAATACCACGTATTGCAGGGAAAGTAAAAAATTCTTCAAATTAAAAGTAGTTTGCAAAAGCAGAGTAGTACGTAAATAAATAAATTTTATTTTTGTGTAGCACAAGCAGTTTTCCCTTCTTTTCAGAACATATCCAAAAGTCTTACAGTTTATATTTATGTTGTGAGGCTGCTGCTTCTTGCACACTATAAAATGATGTGTTTGTAATGAAGCAAAACTATACCACTATTCCTACATTTTCATTTGTGTGAAATACTACAAATCAGTGTTTCCACCACTGTTCAATGTGTTTTATTTATCAAATTTACAGTAATTTTTAATATTATTACTTATTAGTAAATTTATTAGTAATATTAAAGCAATTAAAATATTGACATGTATAAATATCTATTTAGAATTAAAAATAAAAACTAACTAGCAGTGAAGAGTAGGAACAAGGGAATAAAATGTTTGTGCTAATAAAAGCTAAATTTTTATGGATGTACCTGTACAGTCTCAGTTCATGTAAAACAGTAGACATCTTTAATGTAACTCATGTAGAATTTGATAAAGAATGCAAACCAGATTGAAGGAAAAGTATTTCATGTAAACCATGTTCATGTTAACAAAGTTCAACTGTATTAAAAACATTGCAAAATGAAGTAGGGATCAGTGCTCGAAATTAGAAAAAAAATCTAGGAGCAATTGTTGCTCCTACTGATCAAATTTTAGGCGCATTTTTTTATATCTAGGCGCATTTTTCACTGAGGACTACTGTTATGTGACATACTATTTATTGTATTAATTATACTGTACACACGATAGTACATTACGATGGTACAGATATTTTTCAATATTAACTCAAAGAGCAATTAATACAGTGAGGAAATGAAATTGAATTAACTAACCAATACACATTTAATGACTACACTTAAAGTCTGGTCTTCTAGTACACGTTGCATGGGTCGACTTCCACTGATGTGCCACTGCATTTTCTGCATTTTCTGCCATAGTCTTTCAGTTCTGGGCCATTTAATTTTATAACCAACAAATCATCAACTGTTGATACTAGAAGTGAGTTCCGTTTTTCGGTTTTAATATTGTTCAATGCACTGAAACCTCTTTCACATATTGATGTGGAAAGAGGTTATGCTCAATATGCAATTTTCAATAAATTTTGATAACTGTTTCCTTCTTGGGCTGCACTGTACAGACGACGATCCCACAGAATTTTGTTAGACTAACCCTTTTTACCTCTTGCCCACACTTTCCAACTCATGTATTCATTGAAAATAGTTTCTTTAATTTTTACACAAGGTGGGATGTTTTGTAGAACACATTTTAGTTCATATTCACCATGTGTGGATAACTGGTCATCACTTTCAGGTAAGTTAACAGCATCCAATACGATGATATTTTCAAATAAAGGACTTTTTTTGATATCGTTAAATCGAACACTGATATTTTCCAGCAAGCCATTAATAATCTTGACACGATCTGATGCAAAGCTTTGTAAGCTTATATCATCACTTGTTACTTGAATGTTCCTGAACATTTTGGTGGTAGTGTTGAATTCGTTTTCGAATTTTGCCATTTCAGCATTGTTTGATAAGCGTAAACTTTGAATTTTCAGTTTACAAGCCAGAATGTCACATTTTATTTTTTCCACTGAAGTAAGATCACTCTGTAGACTTTTTGATAGCACAGACAAAATGATTGTGACATCTAACATGAAGAACATGTACCTCAAACATCGTACACTTTTCATAGTTTTTAAATATCCTAGCATTTTGGAGGCAGCACGATAGTCACTTGTTGTGTAATGGCAAAAATCCTCAAGGTGAGTAACTGTGACATTGTAATTATTTAAAAGTGCTCTAATAGCTCTATTTTTGGATGGAATCCACCTTATAGAAATAACAGTCAAATGTTTCAACACATGTTGTTTCAATACATCACTTAATTCATTTAACTGCTTCTGCATTTTTGGACTTTTGTTATAAAATTTATAGACACCCTTCACCAAATCTTCACATTTCTTTGCATAGTCTATGTCTTTAAGTGAAGAATTAATAGCAAGTTCCAAACGATGTGCAACACAATGTACCGAAATAATAGCAGGACACTCTTGTTTGAGATGTGCTACTACACCACTATAGCACCCTTGATTTACAGATGCACCATCTAAGCATATCCCAACTAATTTAGTTTTCCAATCAGGAAGAACATTATCAAATGTATCCTTAATAGCCTTTAGCACACCTTCAGCATTTCCACTTTCCAGTTCTACAAGTTCAATGTAGGAAACTTTTTGAATACCATTTTTAACCGACATTATATAAATAATTTCACTTTCTAGCGTGGATCTATCTGTTGATGAATCTGCTAAAATGGAAAAATACTCACAGTCCTTTAACATTTCTTTCACTTCTTCTCTAAATGTTTCAGCAATATGAAATATAAATGCTGCACATGCTTTATTATTAATGTAAGTATCACCAAAATTTACTCCATTCATCGTCTGGCACAAACAAAACATTGCAAAATTAGAAAAAGGAAAGTTTCCATGCCCTACCATGTATGCTATATTAAATAATTTTATCATTTTATCTTTGATAATATCTGACATGGATGCAAAGCTAACAATTATAGGACTTTCACCTTTATTTGCCCTGGCTCGTTCTGCAAAACAGGCATCAGTAAGAACTTTGGTTTTGTTGTGTTTGTCCAACGTCTCAATTTTCAGTGTGGTGCATATAGCACTAAAACTTGTTAGGCCTTGCAACGCATGGTCCTTGCAAACACTGCAAAACAATTTTTTATATGATTCAGAATTTTCCACTACCAACCAAGGGTATCTGTCTTTCCATTTGCTTAAAGTGTGTTCACTGACACTGGGTATTTTAATCTTCTCTGGTTCACATGTTTCTTGATTTTCACCGTTGTTGTCACCTCTCTTTATCTATGGTCTGACTAGGTTTGATCGCCGGATTTTTGAGAAAGAAATCACTGATTTTCCTTTTCTGACCTAACATTGCTTGCATTTTCGCTTTCTCAAGTGTCACGTGACGTGATAAAGCGAAATTCCACGCAATGCGGCATTTGGAGAGGAAGGGGGGTGAACTCCTATGTGTGCCGTGTGCCCAGTCGATGTGCATACGTGGAGATATACGGTAGCGATCTGGTCGCCGGGGAAGGGATGGGGGGAAGGGTGTTTTTTTTTTTAAGTAACTTCTGTTTTTGTGGGTTTAATGAGTTTGATAATTTTTTAGATTAAAAAAAAAAAAAATAGAGAAGTGATGAAAAGCTGGGCACATTTTAGTGCGCCTGTGGATTAATCTGTAGTCGCAAATTAGATAAATTCGATCGCAAAATGCGACTAGCGCCCGCTAATTTCAAGCACTGGTAGGGATAGAAATTTTACTTTCCGAAATTGTATATGAACATAAAGTTTGTATTTTAGGAAAGCTAAAATGTTAGCAAAAAAAAAACAAAATTATGTGCATGAACGCTTTGCAAACAATTTGAACATGTTAAGTCAAATACGATGTTACATTTAAATAACCATAACAAAATGTTGTTCTAGGTCAATTTATATACAAATAAGGCAAAATTTTTTAATTAACAAATTGAGCATCAGCAAGATGCTGTGAAAACACAAAACTAACATTTTCTTGTTGTTGATTTTACTCTCCATATCAATATATCACAGCTGCACAATAGAGCAGTTTACACAGTACACACAGAAAAATGTAAAACAGACATACTGGGACAATGTTTTTCATATTCATATAACAACCTCTCTCAGTGATATGATTGCACAAGCAAAATATTAGCTAAATATGTTTCCTTTAATGGTGTATTAAAAAAAATATTAGCAAAGTAACCAGTATGTCCTCATCAAAAGGAGTTTAAAATAGCAAATTCAGTTTCTTTTTACTTTCCCTGCAATACATGGTAATGTATAAGGAAAGTATTTGAATCATACTGAAAATTACAACTCGAGTTTTTGACGGATCTACATGTTTCGAGACCTCTAGAATACGAAAAACTATTTTTAGCGTGACGTCTGTGCGTGTGTGTGTGTGTCTGTCTGTGTACGTGTGTGTTTGTCTGTGCAATGTATGTATCCACTCTTAACTAAAAATCTAATGGATCAAATTTCATAAAATTTGGTAGGTAAGTCACTTGGGTGAGACCCTGGTGCTGATTAGTTTTTGGTAGGATTCGTAAAAACAGAACACGCCCTTTTTTGCGAAATGGTCCGTAAAAATTTCATGTATCCGCTCTAGCTAAAATGCTAATTGACCAAATTCGCAAAGTTTGGTAGATAGTACTTGTAGGATACTCTGGTGTTGTTTAGATTTTGGTACGATTCGAAAAAGAACAACTTACCTTTTTTTAGGAAATGGCCCGCAAAAATTTCATGTATCCACCCTAGCTAAAATACTAATTGACCAAATTTCACAAAATTTAGTAGGTAAGTTACATGTGGGATACTCTGGTGCTGTTTAGATTTTGGTACGATTCAGAAAAAAAACAATATGCCTTTTTTTACGAAATGACCTGCTAAAATCGCCAAAATCTAAAAAACCAGACTAAGTGTATGCTCAAATGTATCAATTAAATTCTTGTTTTATACACAATTTTTGATGAGGAAAAGAATATAACACACTCCATTATACTTTAGGACAAGACATTTGATATTTCTTGCATTTCTGTTACGTCGATTTCGGAAAAATGTCAAATTAACAAATAAAAACAAAAAATGAATTAGAAATGCAAATTTAGTGTTATTTCGTGCAATTAAACTCAATTTAATGAATTATAAAAGAAATGAAGAGAACATGAATATGAGTCGGCAGGGAAAGTCATGTGCTGCCAACATCAGATTTTTTCATGTTGCTTCGAAACTGCAAAAATCTGTCAATTTGAAAACATTTCAGAAGCAGAAAGACTTACATATTTAAATATCACATTAGTGTTTTAAGTATAATGTATAATGAAAATATTTTTATTGATTTCCTTATAAAGTTGCACTTGTAATGAAAAAATGTATGGAATGTTATCTAAGAAGCAATAGTGGGATCAACTGAGGGATATTTTTTAAATGTTAAGGAATTTATAGCATTTATTAGATTTACTACAATTTTTATTGGAATACTTTTTGAAGGATTTACAAAAGTAGAGAATTTGTTTAAAAATAACAATTATACTGGAAAATATTGTTTGTTTTAACCATATATGGACCAAAAAGATGGATAAAAAGATATGGATAAAAATAACTTTATCAAAATAGTAATATAATCAAATAAAAACACATGGATGCTACTAAAACACCATAATTTCATATCCAAACAAATTTATACTGTTATACTGACAACAATATAACATTTTGGAACTTAAGAGCATTATTAAAAAATAATTATTTATAGGAGATACTTTTAAAATAGGCTGCTGTTGAAATAATATATCAATAATATAAATAGATGCAACAAAATTCACATTATAGAACAACTAAAATGGTATCAAGATAACTTTACAAAAAAATTAATAATCTAAAAACATTTATTTTTTTGCTCCATTATAAAATCATGTTTTCAAAATTAGAGGTATTAAAAGAAAACACACTTCATTAATAAGGCAGTGAGTTATAAATTCAGCTACTGTTGTAACAATAATCATACAATAGATACCATAGGATTGCAATGGCTGAAAAGTTAACAATGAAAGTAATAAAATAAAATTTATTAAAATATGTGAATGAAATATTAATTCTTTAAAATAATAAAAATTCAAACTGGATTAAGATATGAGCTTATATACAAATTCCTATAGCAATTGGATCAAACCTGCTGACAAGTGTAGCTTTGATGCTTCTAGCCTCTTTATATGGTAATCAAATGAAACAGATCTTACAGTGTGAGGAATGATTCATTGTTTGAAAAAGCCACATATGACTCATATCAAAGATATTTATACTACAAATAAGTATTACAAATGTGATTTCAAGTTTAAATTCAGAAAATTTCAAGTTTATAGCAATAATGCACAGAGGTACAAAACTGACATTGAAATGCTGGAAATTCACTTCTTTTTGGGAGCATTTCAATACAAGATTGTTTTGGTGCAGCTTACACATCCTTGAGAATGCTGTAAAGCTACAGGTAATCCTTAATGAAAAATTAGCTAAATTTTGTCTATCCACTAAAATGAAATTCAAAACTTTCAATTAATTTTCTGTATAACATGTATGCAATCTTTGCACAAAATTTGATTCCCATTAGGAGCAGTTTCAGAACAAAATTTGTTACATAAATTTGCACACACAGAGTCATGGACAGAGTGCTAATAAGTGTTTAATTATCATTGGCATCAATTAAAATATTCAAATTTTCAATGAGGTCTAAGAACATTTTCTATATGAAAACAATACTTTCTTTGTTGTAAGATGTAAATGAAAAAGGAAAACAGATATGATGAAAATTCTCAACTACACAAAAGTAGTAATTAAATTATGCATCTGCATATCTTTCTCAGTAAAAGAACAGTAACAAAATCACAGCTCAGTAGAAGATTTTTAAAATATAGGGTGATTATAATTAAAGTTCCCGGTTTGAAAATGGTCTCAAATAAAAAGCACTGATCAGAATGATTTGAAATTTTGCGTGAATAGTCGTGGAGCAATGGAATTTTGTTTGGTGAAGAAAAAAACAGTGGTTCAAAAAGTCGCCACTAGGAGAATAACTGGCGCTTTACTACACTAGAATGCAATAGAAAAGTAATAAACATTGACTTACTCATTGGCTAATGACGTAATAAATATTCAATATGCTGTCCTTCAAATACTGCATTAAAAGTCGATCTTTCATCATCATATGTATGCAAGTAATGAAAAAGAATTTCATCCATTGAAACAATGTTAAATTCTAAGCAAACGTAAGCCGTATCATTTTTCACAAAAAGTGGATTTAACTTTTTTTGCATAATTGCTCTTCAAATGCTGCTGCAAATTTGCATAAGAGAGTGACGTTGCAATAAACATTTGCTATAAAACAGGAAGAGCGGAACTTGTTTCTCATAACTTAATGAAAAATCTCTTTGTTCTGTCGCAATGACTCTATCATTAAAAGATAGTGCTCTTCTTGTCAAATCGTTTTATGAGAATAACAACTCTTGTTTGTAGCTCTTGGAAAGTTCAGAACGTTGAAAAAGTTAAAATCTGGTCCTCTGTGTGGCAAAAGCTTGCGCAAAATGATTTTAAAATTTGAAGAGACTGGCTCTTTGGACATCAAACCTGGCAGGGGACGGAAAGCAGTCAGTCGATGGAGATAGTGGAAGACGTAGCTACAGCGTTAGAAGAAGAGCGTAACACTAATGCATCTACGAGTGCATGTGGAATTGCCCGAACATTAGACGTACCCTCCAGTACCGTGCAAAAAATTTTGAAACACACTTTGAAATGTTATCCTTACAAACTGACCCATGTTCAACAGTTGCTACCCGCGGACAATGTTGCAAGTGAAATGTTCACACTTCAATTTCTGGCTCAGATACAAGTGGATGATGAATGGCCCTGGAACATTTTGTGGACTGACAAAGCACACTTCCATCTCCCCGGAACTGTTAATAGGCAAAATTGCAGAATCTGGGCAACCGAAAATCCACAGGAACTATGCCAGGTGCTTCTTCATTCCCCCAAAGTCACTGTGTGGTGCGGATTTACAGCAACGTTTATTATCGGGCCTTTCTTTCTTTGAGGAAGTTGGTCCTCATGGCACCGTCACCTGTTCTGTCAATGGCCATCGATATGAACATCTTTTGAAAAGTCATGTTATACCCACACTGCAAGAGCGCCAGTGTATCGATTACACTATTTTCATGCAGGTTGAGGCTCCACCACATATCGCAAAACCAGTGAAGCGGCTACTTCGCAGTCATTTTGGAGATGACAGAATCATCAGCTGCCATTTTCCTGTAAGATGGCCAGCACGTTCCCCTGACCTCAATCCATGTGATTTTTGGCTTTGAGGGCACCCGAAGAATGTGTTGTTTAATGGACACATTACCAATTTAGCAAAACTTAAAGCTAGCATCACGCATCACATCCACAACATCTCTACAGAAACACTCAAATCTGTTGTTGAACAAGCTATTTTGCACTTTCAGCTTGTTTCAGAATGCGAAGGACAGCATATTGTACATTTATTACATCATTAGCCAATGAGTAAGTGAACGTTTATTACTTTTGTATTGCATTCTAGTGTAGTAAAGTGCCAATTATTCTCCTAGTGGCGACTTTTTGAACTACTGTTTTTTTCTTCACCAAGCAAAATTCCATTGCTCCACGAGTTTTCACGCAAAATTTCAAATCATTCTGACCAGTGCTTTTTATTTGAGGCCATTTTCAAACCGGGAACTTTAATTATAATCACCCTGTACATAAAAGTTATAAATTTGCAAATACGTAGAAGATTTTTTTACTGGGGGGGGGGGGGGGGGGCAGGAACAGGGATAAATTTATAAATGGACGAAAAAACCTTCTAACCCAAAATTTTGGAACAACAGATCTCTGGAAGATTATCCAAATACAAGAGGGAATGAAATTGTGGAAGATGGGTTGTTAATAAACAAAGAGAGGTGTAAAATTATAGAAAATTTCTCTGAGTGCATAAACTGAGAATAAAATTGAACATATGTAAATAATTATTTAAATATTGAACAAAAATTATAAATAAGTGGATAGGTCTCCACACCTAAAAGATTAAATAAATAAATTATAGACTTGTGGGAGATTCACAAAGCAGAAAATGTTAGATATGTAGAAGATTTCCCACTTGCACATATAAATCCAAATATCAAATTACAAAACTTACCCTTCTCTTTAACACCCAGTAGTAATATAAAAAGTCAACAATGTCAATTTCTACATTTTGCAACTCAGCTGTATCTTTGATGTTGACGTACCTGTGAAACTGAGCTTCAAGGGATCTAATTCTGAAAAATTATATTTTAAATTTATAAAAAAAAAATATGTATTGATATAAAATTAATAATTTTATAATAGATGCCATAACTCACATACACTTTTCTTTACTACAATACTATATAAAAAAACGCAAATAATATTCTAAAAATTCTTTGAAAAATTGTAATATCGATGATATGTATTTTCTGAGTTTTGAAATAGAAAGAAAATTACTAAAATAAAGAATGTACATTATAATTAGCAAGTATACCTGACATTGCTGGTAAATAAAGTATTATTTTGGAAGCTTACACCCCCATCTACACACTACAGCATTTCAAAACCATCTATATATACTAATTGCCATGTGTCCGTCTGTCTGTCATGCTTTTTTAAGCACTTCCCAAGCAGATAGAGACTTACAATTTGGTACATAGGTCGATCGTTCGATAAAAACCCCTGAAAAAATCAAATTTTTCGAAAATGTTCTATAGAGAGGTTGCCCCACACCAAAATGTTCGAAAAGTGAAATAATAGAAAAGCATGCTTTGCCATAAGATAGAGACTTTAAATTTGGTGTATGGGTAAATCATTCGAAAAGAAGAAAATCTACAATTTCAGATTTCCAATGATTGCTATTCTAGGGGATGCCCCACATCAAAATGTTTAATTTCTTGAATGAATGAGAAACGCTTCCTTGAAATTTTTATAGATGCTTCAAATTTGGTATATGGGCTAATCATTTGATGAAAACACCTAAGACGAATATAGTTTTACAAAAATGTTCATTTAAAGGGATGCTTCAGAGAAAAACGTTTGTAAGGCGGATTGATGAAAAAGCATGCTTTGGGATGAAATAGAGATTTCAAATTTGGTGTACAGGTAGAAAGTTTGGAAGGAAGAAAGAGTACAATTTCAGTTTTCCAATATTTTCTACTTTAGGGGCTGCCGCACACCAAAATGTTCGATTTTTGGAATAAAGGAGAAAAGCCCCTATTAAAATGTGATAGAGACTTGATATTCGGTATATAGGTGAATCATATGATAGAAAACCAAGAAGAATAGGGTTTTTCAAAAATGTATATTTATGGAGGTGAGTACTCCAACACAAAAACATTCAAAAGGTGAAATGATGGAAAAAGCATGCTTCACGATGAGAGGCTTCAAATTTGGTATACGGATAAATAGTTGGAATGGAAGAAGGAGTGCAATTTCAATTTTCCAACATTTGCTAATGTAGGGGTGCTACTCACTAAAATATTCGATTTGACAAACAAATGAAAAATACCTCCTTTACAATGTGATAGAGACTTAGAATTTAGTATATGGGCTTAATCATTTGATAAAAAACCAAAGATTAATACGATTTTTCTAAAATGTTCATTTAACCCTTTGCGGACAGTTGAAGTGCCCGTGCATCGACTGCGAATTTGGATTCAAGGAAGGTTGTCACGCATTCACGTGGGGGAGAACTTTACCCTAAAAGACGGCAGTCACGGATGCGCGTTTTCGTATGGAACGTTTTTATTTGTCTACTAGATGGCGTTAAATGTTCATGCGAACAACTCCAATGTATTTTGCAGATACCTGGCCTTGGCATAGGAAGGATCCAATTAATCATTTCTCCATTTGGAGTGGTGAAACATGGTTTTGTAATATAAACAAATAGAGCACTTCTCGTAGCATCAGCTATTTCATAATTGAGTTACGGTTCTCGTTTTGATTTTAGCTTAATGATTTCGTTGGTGAATCATAGGAATATAAGAGGGTATTTTTTTTAGTTTTAGAGGAATGTGCGGCAGTGAAATTATTTGTTTATTTTGGATAAAAGAATAGAAGCAACTAACAAGTATTTGAATTGAGATTTGTATGAAAAATATACATCAAATAGAAAATAAATATTTCTTTTATTCCTGAAAAAAGTAGATTTCTGTGTTGAATAGGTGATTTTTTTTTAGAGTTAGGCTTAGCGCAAAAAATTAGTCATCCTTTGGGAACAGTTCAGAAGTGAAGCGCTCCGTCCTTTGGGCCATGGCAGTTCCGGAATGCCGCCGTCTGAAAAGCATTAAGGGAGTGGTACACAGAAAAATGTTCAAATGATAGAAAAATCATGATTAGCGACAGGATAGAGACTTCAAATTTCGTGAAAGGGTAGATAATTTGAAAGGATGAAAGTGTGCAATTTCAGATTTCCAATACTTGCAACTTTGGAGGAGGGGGGGGGGGGGGTCGCACACCAATATGTTAGATTTTTCGAATAAATAAGAAAAGCCTGCTTTAAAATTTGATAGAGGCTTGAAATTTGCTATATAGGCTAATAATTTGATAAAAACACTCGAAACAAAAGAGCTTTTCAAAAATGTTCATTTAAAGAGGTGCTCTAGAGAAAAACATTCAAAAGGTGAAATGACAAATAATCATATTACGAGATGCAAAAGAAATTTCAAATTTGGTATACGGATAGATAGTTTGAAAGGAAGATCATGTACAATTTCAGTTTTCCGATATTTTCCATTTTAGAGGGTGCCGCAAACCCAAATATTCGATAATGAGAAACACCTCCTTTTAAGATGTAAGAGAGGCTTGATATTTGGCATATGGGACAATCATCTTAAAAAAAAACACAAGAATAGAGTTTTCAAAACTGTTCATTTAAGGAGATGGTTTCTCTACCCGAAAATATTCGAAAAGTAAAATGATAAAAAAAAAAAAAAATATGCTTCGTGATGGATTAAAAATGTGTAATTTGGTATACAGGTAGATAGTTCAAAAGTATGAATGTGTACAATAGAATAGTGCGGATATTTGTAATTTGGGGGGTTCCACACACCAGAACGTTCGAAAAGTGAAATAATAGAAAAACATGCTTTGCAATGAGACAGACACTTCAAATTTGGTGTATGGGGATATCGTTCGAAAGGAAAAAAGTGTGCAATTTCAGATTTCCAATATTTGCTACTTTAGGGGGTGTCTCACACCAAAATGTTCGATTTGCCTAATAAATGAAAAAAACCTACTTTTAAATTTGGTAAAGGCTTGAAATTTGGTATATGGGCTAATCATTTGATAAAAAATCCAAAACAAATAGTTTTCCATAAATGTTCATTTAAGAGAGTACTCCACATAAAAAGTTCGAAAGGTGAAATGATAACATTGCATGCTTCAATATGAGATAGAGACTTCAAATTCTTGTATGGGTAGATAGTTCGAAAGGAAGAAAGTGAGCAATTAGTTTTCGAATATTTTCTTCTTTAGGGGGTTCCGCACACCAAAATTGTCGATTTTCCAAATAAATGTGAAACGTGAATTATGCACAAATTTACATCATTCAGGAGTTTCTTAATGTTTGACCATTGATTTTCAACGGGTATTCGGCTAGTAGGATTTAATTTACTAAGATCTAGTTCAAAGTGAATTTTGAATTACCAAAAAGTCACACATAAATAATGTCCTTCCCGGTCGTCCATCTCGCTGCTCTAAGTCCTCTGGACGAGCCGGACGGCCTGGGGCTTTCACACATAAATAATGTACATATATATCATTTTCGAATCTGGCTTAAGGCACGAGCAAAGCAAGCATGTAATTGGGGTGGCATTAGTCAATAAAGCCCAAGAATAGTGCCAAGTAGTTGCATTTTCAGGGGAAAATACATTAGAAAAAGTAAAGAGCATTAGCTGCATTTTTATGTTTATGTAGGGAGGAATAAAATATGATTGACTACAGGCGAAGCTGCCAATTGCATATCATGCAACTAAAACAGTCAATTGCTCTAGGATTCTAATCCACCAGGAGTCAGTCTAATGAATCCAACTCAAGGAACTCTGATGACATGAATGCATACTGACGTAAGTGATTATCAAGCTAAAATTTTTAATGGATAATTCAGTTCAGCAAATAAAAATTACTGATTTTTTCAGTGATTTTTAATTAATCAGTCAATAAGAATCACGAAGAAATTAGTTGATTACAAGTGTATTGTTCAGGTCAAGCATAAAAACCACCAACATATAGTTGAAAAAGTAACACTGTTTATATACACTTTTGTAGCCAAGCAGTTTGCAGTTTTGATTCTGAAACCTTTGAAAGCTTTGAACAGATTTTGCATGGTAAATTTTTCTTAAATGCAGTACAAAATATGGTTAATTTATCTGTATTCACCATAACACACTCTGAAAAGACTTGTGATCAGAAAAGTACAACACCCTCTAAACATGATAAACACCAATTCAAGCACTTTTGATCTGTTTGTTCAATGTTAATAGACATAATTTCTGGATTGAATTCAGAAAACAAATGTAAAATCACTAGCATACTTATTGCAAACATTTTGCCAAATTTAAAATGATTTGCCTTATTTACACACAGCTCTTTTCTCCTTTTTATTATTTCAGCAAGGATCATAGCATGTTTTCTGAAAATATTAGGTAGGAAATAAAGGACATTTGGGCAAAATTTTAGGATTTTATTTTCACTTTACTTATTTAAACAACTATTTTGCTTAAATAAAAGCAGAATTGATTCTTTTAACAAAAAATTACAGATCAACATGTGCGGGCTTTTACATTTAATAATTCATTTATTAAATGTAAAAGCCCGCACATTCATCTCATAACAGAATAATTAAAATAGTTTTCACAAGATTCAAGTATTTCTAAATTTAACCAATTTTTTACTGTAAATTTAACCAATTTTTAACTGAAAGCATAAAACTGTAAAAAATTTATTTATTGCGAATGTCCTACTTGTATATATGAGAGAAAATAAGAAATTACAAACCCTCCATAATAAAGCTTAAATTATTGAACATTGACAACACCTCCATGATTTTTCAATGTCTTTGACAATTAATGATCTGAATTCAAGTTTATTCAGGCTATGTGCTTTCCTTTAAGCATTAAAAAAAAATAATAGATCATAAAATATAACAAAGACAGAAATGCAAGCACCAAGATACTGTCACTACTAACATTCTTGCAGTAATCAACTTTGGGATGTTTTGTACAACTGTGATCTCATCTATAAAATATTTAATCGAAACAACCTATGGGTGGAGAAAGCCATTTGGTTTATAAATTGAGAAACATTAATTATGTTGTGGCTGACACTATACACCATTTGTGTTAAGAAAAATATGCTAATTTTAGGAATCTTTGCTTTTGAAATTTGAAATTTTTTGTAACATCGACTGCTTTTGGAGTAAATCTGGTGCTATTTTGAGTAACAAAATTTTAGGATAATAAAATATTGTGGGTACAATTTTAAGAGTTTATAGGAAGCTTAAAAAAATTAGGAAATTTAGGTACAATATAATCCCTGTTTCAGTTTCATTGTTATTATTGTATTTATTACACAGGGTATCCAGGAAGTCCTTTAATGGCCTTTATTCTGCAACTGTTAGTCATACATATATATTTCCAATTACAAAAATATTTCAAATGAAGTAAGAATTTATTTTAAATTGAGAAATACATTTTTTTTTTAAATATATAAAATCTAATTTTTTATACAATCCATATTAGAAGTTTGGTCCCCAAACTTCTAGTGAAATTTTATTCACACATTAACATACAAAACTCAAAAAGTTAGATTCTTTTATGAGAAAAATTGACTCAGACATGGAACATTACATTTTATGACTTAAACCACTTTATCACATCTGTGACTCCCTTTCAGGTTAGCATTGAGGGGTCGTATAAAATAAAAATAAAAAATTCCAGAATATTTGTTTCACTTTTCATTTAATAGCATATCTTTAGACTATGTTAGGGTGTAAGTTCTTTAACACCCAATAATTTCTTTAGTAGTGAGACTATAGGTATGCATAATATGGGGTATATTTGCTGATCAATTGATATTACTCCAAATTCAATTTGTGTATAACACCAAAATTCTTCGTGAAAAAGTGCTAAAACTTTATCGCAGGGGCCGTAAACTTACATACGTACCAATTTTACATTATTAAAAATGATTAATTTATATATATATATATATATATATGAGATAACAGAAATGTCTCCATAGCGGAGCCTTCTGATTTCTATAGCATTAATACATGTCTCCACAGCGAAGCTTTTCAAGCGTTAAGGGTTAATTTTCCTATATAGATGAATCATAGAGGTAGGCTCATCTCTAACTCCATGAACTAAATAAGAGTTTTAATTTTATTTTGTCAGGCATTAAAATCTTGTGACAATGCAATTGCATTGTAATGCGACAACACCTTCAAGCTGGGATTATAAAAACAAAAATAACAAAAAAGGCCAAACTTTGAGAGGCTATTTCTTCAGATCCAAGGGTTAATTTAAAAAATAGATTTCAGATTTGGATTCAGCATGGTTGAATTAGTATACATCAGTTTTTCAGTCCTCAGGTTAACATTTGGTGTTTTGACATACCGACACTGCTTTTAGAGAAGTAAGTGATAGACACTTTTAAGAGCACCACTAAACATGGTTGTTCGTAGGGGCAGTTCTGGATGTTTAAAGTCAGAAGACAGGTATCAAGCAAATTGATATTGTACATCTTATCCTTAAGTTTGTCCCTCCCCCTCACTCCTATAAAATGTTTTATGGGTGCCCATGCCACTAAGCTGTAGATGTTTTTAAAACTGACTATACATAGGTATTTTTTTAACATCGACAATGACGGATAAACAACTGAAAACAGAGGATGTATAAAAAAGAAATAAAGAAATCTGAATTTTCTTAGTACAAGAAATTTTTGAGCACCAAACCTTAAAAAAAAAATGCCAAAATTCTCAGAAAGTAGTCTTATAATTGATAGGAAATATGTCTGGCATGTCTTTAAACATGCTATTTTAATTAAGGTCATTTTCTGTATGACTGTTTATGAACAGTACATATGTTGGTTAAAGTGGAGCAACAACACATAATGCTTTGGTATTGGCACTTCAGCTCGGGAAAGCATGGTTTACTACTCCACCATCACCCCATTCTTAGCAATGTATGCTTAGAGGCAAATGAGTGTGCATCGAACCCTGGTAGCGTTGCAGAGCTCATACATAAAGATTAATTCTTTTCAATTTATCACGATGCAAAATCTGTCATGAATATTTAACCAATTAAAAAATATCGTAAATAGTGGGAACAAATTCCGTACACAGTTGTTACTTTTGCACACAATTTGAATTCCATCTGCACATCTGTGTATGCTATTGGGAAGCCTGCTGGATTATATTGCGTTTCTCCAGTGAAAAAAAAATCTACAAAATGTTTCATCCGATAAATATACTGGTCCAGAGAATTAGTGAATGCAGACTAGAATAAAAAACTGAATAAACACTTGCACAGTTAGTTGAAAGGATGATGGAAAATATATGTGGTTTAAAGAGCACCACAAAAATACAATGTAGATACAACCCATAAACTAAGAAAGAAAAACAGCAATTAATGTGCATTGCAGATTTGCAATAGAGAGAGAAACATTTGAACAAAAACACCAGTAGCAAAGCGATAATCAAATGGTAAGTTTTAAAGAGATAACAGAAGTACTTCAAAACTTTATTAACAGTCTCATAATCAAACAAGCTTAGTAGGTACACTTACTCAACAACTTTTCTTAAAAAAGCTGATATATTGTGATACTGATATTTTGTGCATTAATAAAAAATTTCCGTATGCTGACCCTAAACTCTAAGAGTCAAAATTTACACATGTACTATATCTTGAATTTTTAAGTTCACTAATCATTGTCACAGAACACACATGGAGAAGTCATGCCAACACTCCTCTTCCGAGTACAGTGCAATTTGTGAAATCCTTCACCATAGGTCGACTTAAAGATGATGTGAAACAAAGAATTCCAGCATTTGCCAAACAGACTTCAAATAATCTAACAAACACACTCATGTCATCCCAGAAGTAGATTAAACTAGT
The DNA here is from genome assembly GCA_951213105.1 of Amaurobius ferox. Classification (NCBI taxonomy): domain Eukaryota; kingdom Metazoa; phylum Arthropoda; class Arachnida; order Araneae; family Amaurobiidae; genus Amaurobius; species Amaurobius ferox. Next base: position 138,126,805 of record OX578137.1, read on the forward strand.
TTTAATGACTGACGTTGCTCGGAAATCTCATCTTAATTTTGGAATATAAAATGGAAATCAAATTAGCATGGAAATCAAAATTAAGATATTTTTATGCAGGTAATTTAACACATTTGGAATTTTTTGCAAATAATTAAAAATCTATTTTTTTTTTTTTTAATTTTGAATAGCTAATGGTTCTTTATGGAAATACCACTTTTATTAGATACCAATCAACCAACATTTTCAAGAGTACAAATGAGTCTATAAAATTATTGGATAAGATACATACAAGGTTACAAATATTTTAATAATATAAATAAGTGTTATTAATTTCCTACAATTTACTCATACATTGAAACAACTATAAATATAAATACTCATAAAATTCAATCTCACCATAAACATAAAGCCTAATAAAAGCTACTATAATTTGATTTTATTCACAAAGTATGGTAATTTGACAGCAAGATATAAAAATTTTTTAACCAAAATTAAAGTTACTTCTAAAAAATCCCTATTTTATGGAATTTTTATCAAAAGTCATATGAGTGGGAGATTGGGAAAAAATAGTCAAAGGAATTAGCAGCTATACAATCCATACATACAAGTCATACAATCCATACATACAAGCCATACCATTTCCTTATGAACATATATACTTTTATTCTTAATGATATAGGATATCAATTACTTTTGCAAACGTGCATTATGTTCATCCACTTCATCCTTGCATTCGGATTCTTTGGAGGATTTTAATTCTTTCTTCCGTCTACCTTTTCTTGGTGATTTCATTAGGGTTCGTTCAATTGCATCAGTTTTACTATGTTTCATGCAATAAGACTGTAAACATAAAAAATAAAAATATAATGATTTAGAACAAAATGTAAATAAAAAATGTTTACAGTACAATCACTGAAAACCTTACCTGCATTTTAACACCTTCATCATTTGAATCAATAGGAGTCGTTTTCATTTCCATCTCTAAACCATTTTCAAAAGCACAAGTAACGTGATATGCAACCTTGCACTGTTTAACCTATAAAACATTTATGAGAACACATCAGTGGAATTTAATAAACAGTTTAAGCTCATAAAAGCAAATTTGGATGGAATTACTTGAAAATCAATACTCAAGAAAAAATTTGACTATTTGAAAGCAATAGTCCATGTGAAACTAATAACCTGACAGCTTGTTATTCAATGTTTACATAAGACTCAATAAGTTCATATCAAATCAACACAAAAAGTGACATCTTTGATCCGACTGACTTTTTTTTTTATTTGAATATTTTGTTATCCACTAATAAGACTCTGCAGCATTTGAAGTTTGGAAAATCAGGTAATTTTTTATAATTCCTGGCATATTCAAATGTCTGTATATTTTGATCTAATTTACCAATTGCACTGAAATCAATCTCCTTTTGTAGTTTAATGTATAACCTTTCCTCTAATATGTCACATAACCCTTTAAGTTTTATTTTTCATTTCAGGGTCACTTGATTTGACCTTTGACCTAAAACTGCAAAAAAGAGGTATCTAATTTTTTTTTCCAAAAAAATATATTTTGTTGATACACTAATCTCTATTATACAAATATTTCAAGTTGGGAAACCAGGGGCTTATACTAAAAAAAAATTCTAAATAATCATATTGTTACTTCAAAAAATACTGGAAACCTACACAAAAGCATAATTGATTAAATAATTATTAAGAAATAAAGATCATTATTCTTAAATAAAAGTTATAAACATTTTATCATGTACATATAATTTTAAAATTTTTATTTTTCTGAATTTTAACACTTGAATGAGGATGCAGATATTATTAACCATGTTTTTTAAGTACACTCATTAATATTGCCATTTTGTGTGTATATATATAGTTTCTTATGGAATCAAAATGGAATTTTTCTATCATGCAAAATAATCTTAAGTTCAGCTATTAAAATTGCTTTGAAACGTGGCACTGAGCATTTTCTGATTATGCAATTTCACAAATAAAATTTTGTGTTATATTTTATTTATGTGGCAGATACGATTAAAAACTTACTAAGAATATAGACTCTCCAAATCAATACTTTACAAATAGAAACTATACCAGGTGTTGCCCAAAAGCTAAAGCAGGGATTAATTAAATTCATTTATTAACATTTTTTAAAGGCTTAGTCGCGCAAGCATATGCCTAAATTACAAAACACATGCAAACACATGTTCACCCCAAATAAGAACTTAATCACACCTTATACTACTGCTCAGATACATAACATGTCTTACATGTACTTACTTTAATTGAAATATTAAGGTTTTACTTAAATATTAAACCAGAGATTTTCAAGTAGAAGAAAAGAAAGGTCAATTGTCATTAATACAGGAATTTGACTGAGAAATAATGAAACAATCAAATTTTGATTAAAATTATAGTTGCAGTAGTAAAATCCATATCAATTCTTTCTTTCTTTTGATCCAGAATATCTGACCTACCCGAAAGTGTAAGGTACCTGTTTGGACAACTGGGACAATGCCACCCAATTTAGACCAAAACCTGCTAAAAGTATACTAAATTCATGAAAATTCATCTATTAATGGTATGGATTCTGTTCAAAATTTGTTCGAAAGAGAATTTCTAGATCTTTCAGATAGTGTTAAGATGAAATCTCTGTGATAATATTTCCGGTAATTCAGGAAACTATTGATGCGAAAATTGATAGCTAAAACATAAAATAACCCCAAACTAATTGGAATCTCGCCAAGGCGTACAGTCCTGGGTCCTGAAGTATCTGTGTACCAAATTTCATGGCCGTATGACATTTAAATTTTTTGCTACAGATAGCACAGACAGACTAGCATTTGCCTTTATTATTATAGATAAAAAAAATTTACATTATGTAAATAATATAAGTTTTTCTTTTCCTAATGTACATTTTAGAAAAAATATAAGTTCAGAAGTTTTTCCCAAGTTTGGAAATTGAATTTTTAAAAATCTGTGTAGTTGGTAGAAATGATCACAATTATAGCACGTATTTCACCCTTCATTTAAATGGGCTTAAATTATTTCAATAGATACCAAGATTGACAATGTACCACCCCCCCTCGAAGAGTAACCCAATCATAAAGATATCAACACAGGCTAATAAAAAGTATCCCACCCTCGCACACGAAGATGGGGGAAGCTGGACTAAAATACAATATTGAAATGAAATTTAAAATAAAACAGAGAAAACAATATGAAGCATTAAATTATTGATAATATACAAAATAATTTATTAGAGGGACGAGAAAAAAACAAATCCTTGTAAAGGAAGAAATGGGGATAATTACAGGGAAATAAGGTTTCAATTAAGAATATAACAAAAGAAAGTAAATAATTACAGAAGTTAATTTCCTTAATCATACCATAGGTTGATATTGTACAACACAAGAATAAAAAAGAAAAATTGTTTCAGAAAGCTATATGAGCTACCTTCATCAACTAAATGAAAGTAACAATCAATTAAACTACTTAAAAAATCAGTGAATGCAACCGGAATTAAGAAGGTATAACCAAATTGAAAAAAACAACTGGTTTCAAAAGCTATATGAGCTAACTTAATAATAAAATCAAAGATGTGTACCTTACATAATAAAAGAAGATGTCTATGCATGTGTGATTGTGTCTGTAACGAAAAATTTAAGTATTAGCAAGCAATGACTTTTGGTACAAAAGTACTTTAGAATAAAGATCGATGCACATCAGCGATATTCTTTTTAAATTCTAATTAGTACTTTAGTTATTTTATGTTTTATCACAATTTTGAGTGATTTTCACACAAATCAGTTCCATAACAACTGAAAATATTTTCACAGAGTTTCCATCTTAACACTATCGGAATGACCAAAGAACGATGTTTGAACTGAATCCAAATTTATATTTATATATATTTTTTCAATACATCGATATTTGCACTTTTTAGGTTATCTATTATTAATTTTGCCACGTCCACAAAAGTAAAATTAACACAATTCTATAATGTAGCAAAAAATTGTGTGTATATCGTCAAATTTTAACAATTTTTTTTTTTTTTTAATTAATACATTTTATTCTTGGGATTCTTTAAGCAAATGCATAAAAATTGGAGATTTTGATACTGCTCATGAAAGGGCTTCTTTCTCTAGTAGCCAGTGGACTTTCTACACATGCTTGGTTTAGAACTCAGAGAGAATTTTAAGCCACACTTTTTCTCCTGTTAAAATGATCTTATCTTTAATTTTTTCACTTACTTCTTTGTTTTCTATATTTGCAGAAAGCATGCATGGGGATTTGGTTTGAAACCAAGTGGGACATGCAAAATAGAACATCTAAAATCTAGATATAAACCTACTTAAAAATTAAAAGCTTTATTTTCATTTCACTAAAGGATGTTTTAAAAACAAAGCCTGTTTAAAATTTAGATATACAGTAGAACCTCGATTATCTGACGTAATTGGGACCGAACCTACATCGGATAATCGAAATTTCCGGATAGAGAATTTTTCAATAATTGTCTAGTTTAATATGTAATATCGTCATCGAACTGCTATTATGACTATTTAAACTGCTAAATAAATATCTAAATTCAAATTACAGTACAGTATAGTAGTACATGAAAATTTATTTTGAAACAAAAAACTTACAATGATTTAAATGGAAGCTTCATCTGGCGTAAATTGGTCATCCTTTGTCATGCAGCTCTGTCACAAAGTTTTTTTTAAAGCATTAGTTCAGAGGAATCACACTGTTCTTGTTGTTCCAACCAAGCAAGGCCTTTTGAAAAACACTCAAAAGCATCATTGTGACTAACCTTTACTTGGGAATCATTCTCGCCTTCATTATCATCTTCTTCGTCTTCTTTTGGAGAATGTCGGACTTCTGCGATAATTTCCTCATCATTAAGCAACTGGAAGCCTGCATCTTCCATGTCACAAATCAACCAATCTGTAATTTCTTTGATCCCACAGTTTTCAAAACCTGGCATCATGCTAAAAATGTTTGAAAATTCAGTAACACAATCTTTCGCAATGTCTGTAACATTTTCATCTGCACCAGTTGAAAAATTCGGCAAAAGTTTTCTCCAACTTCGTCTTAGTGTCAATTGCGGCATACATTTCCATGCTTCACTGATCATATAAATGCAGTCTTTAATGTTGACAGATTGACAGATTTCCAAAACTCTAGTATTGAAACTGCAGATGCAGATTTTCCTTCAAAAAGTAATTTTCTTATTCATTTCTTTCGGAAACGTCGTTTTAAAGACTCCAAAACACCCTGATCCATCTGGAAACCGACGTCAATTAACGGAGAGTTCCGGTTAAACAAGGGTCGGATAATCGATGTTCTACTGTATACTTACGTAAAAATTTAAAGCTTTATTCTCACTAAAGTACATTTTAAAAACATATATGCAAAGCCTGAGAGCTTTCGAGCATGAAATGTCCACTATCAAAAGCATATAACTTAAAAGATTATTTCACACCCAAAAGTGCTCAAACTTTGTACATATGTTTTTAAAACATCCTGTAGTGAGAATAAAGATTCTAATTTTTTATTTATTAGTTTTATATACCATATATCCTTTAAATTCTTAATATATTATTAAAATGATTGGAAGTTTTCTATATGTAGAACACATATAAAACTAGAGCTATCTACATTGTAGAATACATCAGTAAAAAACCACATATTTTACATCAAATATAGATTCTAAGTGCAAAACCCTGGCAATATGTGGCTTTCTTGTAATATTATATTTACGCCTGATAAACATAACCTAGACAAAGATAGACATATTTTTCAAGTATATAAAATGGGTTCAGGTCCTAAAATGTGCTTATCCATAAAAATTTCGCACTCAAAACTTTTAAAGAAAACAATATTTTTTCTATATAATAGTATGATAAAATAAAAATATACTCACTGAACACTGTATGCATGCACCAACTCTTTCCCTACATAATGCACATATGAGCGCCCACCTACTGCCCTATGGAATAAACAGAAAAGTTAAATGCAGTTATAGCATGAAGCTGGAAGTAAATTATAAAACAAAATAGACACACAACAACCAATAAGTATAAAAATCAAAAGAAGTTTTAAAAACTCCCATTAAGGAAAATTTAAATGGCATTTTTAATGAAAAGTAGATATTTTACATTATTAACATTAATAAAATAAAATACTATTAATACAGAAATATATAATACAGAAATGCTATTACAGCGTGTGAGATACATGAAAAAAAAAATGGAAATTGATATATAAAAATTTGAAGTATATGCACTGTGGGACACACAAAAATGCTCCTGGTTTTCACAAAAAAATTTCAGATTCCTCACAATAAAGGTAGAGTTGGTGTATAAGCTACTGTAGTGTGATTTGCACATACTTTAGTTCGGAGGTTCTTAATCTATGGGTTGCAATACCATAAATGTCATAGAAAAATTCTGATATGAGCAGCACATGACTTTCCTTACACAATGTAATGAATTTACTTCTTTTACAGTAAAAAATGATGTATATGATAAACGGCAAAATGTTCATTGAATTGTACATTTGACACTTTTTCAGATGACAAATACTTACAGGGACATGTGATATTCGGGTAATTGGTTCCATTTTTTCTGGGCAACCAATGCTAACTTCTGGAATCCACAAGGCACAACTAACATGAGCCCATTTTTCTCCACTACTGCAATAACAAATAAATATTTACAATAATAAAAGATTCCTCATCTGTCTGGCTGTTGCCAGTGTAGCAGAACATCTAACATATGAACAGCCACAAAATTCAGTACAAGATAATATCAGAACAGGTGACAATATACATTAAAAAAACTTTGTCTTTGAATTTTAATTTGTTTTTGAGTTATTTAATATTAAGTGAAATTTTGAGCATACAGATTCCTTCAAAAATGTTATTACAGTTTTCATTGAATGGAATCCCTAAGAACATAAGTTCGAATTTAAAATAATTTTTTAAATTATCTAAAATAATGCAGTCTTTTAGCAAATTTATTTTTTTAATGACTTACACAATTCTAATCTTTTACATGAATGCAAAGTGATATTTTTACAAAAGTGCTGTTGGTTAAAGCAAGCTCCATTTCCATGGAACATTAGTATTCAAAACCTTAAAAAATTAATATATATATATATATATATATATATATATACATACATACATATACATATATATATATATATATATATATATATGTATGGACGTTTTACTTTACTTGTGTGTTGTCACTCTGGATTCTGACTTTGTATGTATATCCTTGCTTTTACAGCTTCGTAATGGAGTCCATTTGTTCCTTGTTCGGACTGTTTTGTGCGTCTTTTGCTTTGACGTTTGTACGGAGATTGGCCTCAGGTATTTTTCGGCTCCGGGAGTGTTTCCTTTGGAATAAAAGTCGACTTTTAACCGGGGAACTAGGGGTCACCACCCCCCTAGGCCTTTTCAAATTTCCCTGTTGGCTTTTCTCCACCCCCACCCCCTTATTTGAGATTTCTTTGTAGAATTTTTCTCTTTTATTATACTAGACAATTTAGAGCAGCATTGCGCCTACTTGTCTCGTTAATTTTAAATCTTATATTCGTATCTTTTATATGACATTAATATATATATATATATATATATATATACATGTATGAAATTAACAATATATGATTGCAAGAGTATGCACAACACCCATGGCATATATATGCAGTATAACGTCACAAATCCTGATGTCTAAAGTTTGGAATTCTCCGCAATTCAAACATTAGCATGAACTGTGATTTTCTTTTCTTAATGGTCAGACACACGACTCTTCAATCATTTGCTCATAAACTGTGAAATATAGTTGGTCCCGCAAGTAAGAACATAACAAAAAATCCCCTCTCTTCAAAAAATGCAAGAAAACTAATTGCCTGTTCAAAGGAGATACTGGTAGCCATCTGCTAATCTATTTTTATGAGAAATGGGGGTTCACAACCCATACTTATTGAGGAGCAATGCCTGTACTGTTGCATGAGCTGGGAGAAAAGGGGGAGGGATGGAAGAAATACAATGCTTTAGACATTGACATGATTCGGTAATTTGTCGAATAAGGGAAGCATCTCACAGGGGAATACATGGCAAGGAAGGGCTCATTCTATCTTTTATCTGATTTTTGGTAAAACACATGCTGCTTTCACATCTTTATCTTGCAGTCAGGGTTGTCCATAGAAATCACCCCCACCTCCCTTTAAACATGTATTACAGTCTCTGCTCCATATTTGACCTTATCAATATCTTCTCCAATCCAAAATGAAAACAGTGGCAGTCAGAGCTCCTCCACTGTAATGATGTTCATTCACCCTTATAGGTGGCATTATTGCAGCAATAGAAAGATAGTGACATAGATAGCGATTGTAACGATGTTGATGTTAACGAAGAGAAGGTTTCCTTGAAAAATTTAGAAGGGTTACTGAACATTATTAAAGAACTGAAACAAAGGAGCTTTGTGAACAAGAACTATGACCGTTATTAAAATTAAAGAAAAGGTTACTTAGGAAAAAACAAAATTATGAGAACATACCATTATAGAAATGTTTGTTAAAAATGTTTTACTTGTTTTAAAGGTGTATGACAAATTAAAAGAATTTCTTTATTTCATGTTTTTACTTAACTGATCAAATTTCTGTTTTGTGGTGGAATTCAGATGTTCAAATTATGGTAAGGAAAGGGGGAAGTTGAGATCCGTAATTATTTTATTTAAAAATGATTTAAAATCCACAAAAGTTGGGCGATCTTATGAAGGCTTTACTAAGTGGGCAGATGATTGAAACAATTTTGGCTCTAATCAACTATGCCTCTGACATACAGAATAGCAGATGGCCACCAGGTACTCAGTAAAGCTGCAGTTTAAGAATTTGGGTTACCGGACAGTGGCCAGTTGGTCCCCTAAAATTACTGGCCAAAAATAAGCCTCTTATGTTGCTTATTAAGATGTATAAAATGTACATATATTATGCCACTCACTGAAACATTAAAAACTATTTACTTTAAGCATATATTTAAAAAGCATTTATTGTTGCATGCATATATTATCAGTGATTATTCTAAAACAAAATTTTATTTCTCAGCTTCATTTATAATATGAGACTCAGTTCAACCCCTACATTACAAGTATGGGTTTCTTATAAAAATAGAATGATTGTATTTAATTTTGGTTGAAGCATATAAAAATTCTAATCAGGAAGGAGTGGCCTATAAGTGACTACTGAAGACATATCAGAGCTATTGCACAGTAAAAACTTTTTCATAAAGTAACTGGACAGGTCAATGAAATCGGTTAGTTAAATGTAATCTGGAAAAGAACACAGAATATCATATTGAACTTAAATGCATCCTTAAGACTAATACCTGTTTTTTGATGGAGGTTCATTCCTATCCAGAATAATATGACAGGTTTAAGAGAAAAAGATATCAACATTTATTTTAAAACTGAAAATGGTTTAAGTAATAAAAGAAACGTATAATTTCTAGATAATAATAATTATTCATAAGTAAAATCAGAAAAATACAATTAGAAATATTGTTTTATTTCATTTAAATAAATATATATATAACATTTTCTGTATATGAAATATAAAAATAAATTTCCTTTTATCAAAAACTTACTTTCATGTAACAAATAATTATTTGCAGAAAAATACTTTATACCCCTGATATATATATATATATATATATATATATATATATATATATATATATATATATATATATATATATATATACCAAAAATATGTGGACAGAATTTTCTTTTGATAATTATAAAAAATTTTATGCTTTAAACAACTATTTCTTAGCATTAAAAAATAAGAAAAGACATGTTTCATAACTTTTTATATAAACTTACTGAGAAAATATTTTATAAGGAAAGCATACCTGTCAAATTTTTAATTAGCATTTTGTTTTACAGTGACTATGATAAAAATTTTGATAACTAAAACTGTTAGTTGTTGTAAAATCTCATATTTTATACTGTATTTATTGTCAACTAATATTGACTACATTAACAGATTACAAGCATGCTATAACCAGTGGTGAATCTTGGTCTAGAAAGCAGGTCAAGCAAATATGCATCTTACTACCCCCCTTCCTGCATTATCAATTACACCACAATACTAAAAAGTTTTAATGGCAATAATAGTAATCTTACTTAAAAAATGAAGATGTGTATATGTGTGCAGGCTGCAGTGGGAAATTTAAGCATCATACAGCCATGAAATTTGGTATGCAGGTACTTCAAGGTAAGCGAAGGTGTACCTTGGGTGTTATTTTTTTAAATTATAAATTAGCTTTCAGTTATTTTATGTTTTAGTATTTTCTCACACATTGATTCCTTAGTGACTGAAAATATTGTAACGAAAATATTGAGTTTCAATTAGTATTCATTGAGTTTTCATTATATTGAAAATATTGAGTTTCCATCTTGATACTATCAGAAAAATCAAAAAATTATCTTTCAAACAAACTTTGAACGTAATCTATATCAAAACAGATGCATTTTTGTTAATTTAAAAATTTTATATATTGTTCAAAACATCTCAGATTTTTAAATTGCTATATAAGAAGAAAATTGAGTGGCAATACAATTTTTATAATACAACAGTAGCTTTTTTGAAAATTACACATTGCTCCAAGACAAAAGAAAACTTCCTGAATCCATCCGTTCATTAATTATAAGTTTTATAATTAATGAATGGATAAATGGCATTTTTGAGGTCTAATTTTTGACTTTGGAAATAATCTGGTCATTCTACAGGGCTGACCACTACTGCCAACTATTATCAAATACATTAAAAAAGATCTAGAAACTGGGTTGTATTATTTAAGTGGCGGCTGCTTATTTAGGACCAGGGCAATGCCGAATAATTCATTCTAGTAAATAATAATGTTACTGCTATTGTGTTATATATTGCAACTAGGGAAAGAACTTTGCAATGGAAAAAACTCTAAAAAATCGTAAAGTATTTGTTAAAAGTTCCAAACACTTATGCATATTTTGGGAAAAGTTAAATTAAATTCCAACAATGAATGAACATTAAATTCTAAATTTTTTAAATGCAATAATTAAAATTTGAGATTGTGAAAATTTAATTAATGTTTCTTGCATTTTACATCTTGCATCTCATACATCGAATAATATGGTTTTTTGCAGATTTATTGTTTAAAATTTTTTACTTTTCAATGCAAATTTTATTATAGCAAACTTTTAAATAGCCATATGCTATTTGGTATATGGAAAAGTGAAATAACTTTTAATAGCCAAAGGTGTAACTTTTAGTTGTCAAATTGCATACTGAAAATAAAAAAATAAATAAATATGTACATAAATTAATGTAAAAGAAGAATGAAAATCCAAAGAAAAAATTTATATTTCAGTGATAAAAATCTTAATGCATATTTTTATGCACTAGTAAAATTTTAAACATGTATTTCAGTGCATACAATATGCATAATTACACATTTTGGAGAACTCTGGTCAGAAGCTTAAAAACATGAGTCGAGTACGAAAGAATATGGGTCAGCATCATAATAAATTAAAAACTGTTGAATTTAATAAAATTACTACATAACAAATTATTATTCAGACAGATAGATTTCAATTTCACAGAGATGAATTAAGAACCAGCAAGTTAACACTTACCTAGTACTCTTCATGGCCCCACCCATGTTTGGACAAAGAATGCAAGGAGGCTTGATATTTAAGGCACAGGGCCGGCAGATCCAGCTGCCTTCTGGAATTGCAGTTATACCATAGCATGCCTGATGAACACAGATGTTGCATGAGTCGCAAAACACCATTTCATTGCCTTCCTCACACTCTGGCTGTAAAATCAATAGGAAAAAGTATGTATAAAAAATCAGCTATATGCTAAATAAGCAATAAAGTAAATCAGCTATAAAGTAAATCAGCTATATGCTTTCCCATACAATACACTACGAGTGTCTGGAATATAGCATTATAACACTAAATACTGAAATAAATGCAAATTTGATAGGAATGACAGTTCAAGGTTTGCATCAAATTTTTAGTTGTCAAAATATACAACTTAAAGTAGTGAAACTACAAAATTCAACAGCTTTAGAACTTTATGTAAAGAAGTTATGTAAAGAAGTTATATCGCATCTCCTGCTGACAAATATGTTCTAAAGCTCAGAATTAAACTCCCAGTGCAGTCTAGCATCATTGAACATACTTAGTTTTAATATTTAGGTAGTTGAATTGTTATTTGTTGAACAAACCTAAATTACAAGTGTTGGTATTTCGAAAAGAGATGGGGTAATTGTTCACAGAGCTGGTTTATCACCAGTCGCAAGCTTACGGTTATTCGCACTTCAAAATAAAGATTTTTCAACAAATAATGGATCAATTAAGGTGTTTATAATAATATAGCAAGAGAGAAAAATAATTCCCATCTAGCAGTAAATGGGTTTTATCATCAAAGCTTAAAACAAAGCCAATAATTTTTGTCATTGAAAAAATGACCTCATTCTTTCAACTTTAATTTTAACTCAAAAACATAACATATAAAATTCAGAAATAAAGTAATTTTTGTGATGAATTTTGAAACCCTTTAACAAAATAATAATAATAATAATAATAATAATAAAAGTCATATACATTAAAAAACTAATTACTCACACAGAAAGAAAGTAATCATGCTTTTACCAGTTACACAACTACCTTTTTGTGCATCAAGATCATTATACAAGAATTTCTCTTTAAAAAACTTTCTACAACTACAGAAAATTGAGAATTTTAGGATACTATTTTTTATGCCACAGAACATTATTAGCTGCCAAACATGCCATCATTTGAATACAATAAAATAAACTGCAATGAATAACAGGTCATGATTTTTAAATAAATTTTAACTGTGCATTAGTACCACATTTGCAAAGTATCCTATAGCACAGGTTTCTGGCAAATCGAATTTTTGTTATTGTCTTTAAGAAATATCTATAACTAAATTTCAATACAAAAAAAAATTATATTTTCTACACACAAATCTAAAAACACAAAATAACTTACAGATCTACAAACATCACATATCACATCTTCATCATATTCTATTCCAAGCCCTTTTTCAGTCTTTAGAGCATCTTGAAATCGGTTGGAACACTGAAAAAAATAGTTGTATTTGTTCATTACAAGGGACAAAAAGATTTAGAATTCAAATATAAAATGGTTTTAAAATAAGTACTTAATATCAATTTATAATGTCAAAAAAATAATAATACATAAATTAATTAATTAAAAGAAGGAAAAGAGGTACCTGAGTTTCAAAATCTTCTAATATTAACTCCAAAGTTTCTTCAGTAACAAGGGATAAACCTTGTAGGGGAAAAAAATAATAAATTTAACTATATAAAACATGACATAATTTCTATATATTACCTAAGCTTTTGAATTACAAAGCAAAACAAATTTCTATATCAGCAATTTACTAATACATGCAAAACTAAGGACAAATTATAAACCCTTACTTTGAATTATAGCAGTAAAAAAAATACTAAAATTTAAGTGAAATTGGGACCAAAAAGCATATGATTATGTGTATAAGCAGTTATAATTAAAACCACAAGTCTAAAGCTAATGTGAATTTCATTTTTATTTTGGATCTTTTTGAGTCAAATAGAAAGTTTTCATGAAAATTTTTATAATTACTTGCGATGTTTTGAAATGCATTATCACTTACTAGTTATAGAAAATCTGATAAGCTAACATGGCTTTTATTACAGACTAACAGTATGCCATGCATTAGACTGTAATAAAAATTGAGTTTGATTTCATCACATAAAATTGCATATAAAATAGACATTCTAAAAAATATATTTTGCTTAATATATTTCATTAAAACAAATAGAACAGTTTCTAAAGATGCTAATGCTTAAAAGAAAAAGGGTAATATGAGCATAGCTTGTTTTCAAACTTTTAAAATAGTTTGAAATCCTTCATCCTAAAAAATTACATATAGAAATTATCATTATAAAAAATATTTGGTGATTATGTGATGATGATTATGTGATTTGGTGATTATGTGCAATGAAAAGGATATTTTGGTTTTAATAAGTTAACATACATATTTTAAGTTAAGACTTAAAAAACAAGTAGAAGTAAAACTTCTAAACTTCTTAATTTTTGTTAAGTTAAAGCAATTTTTGACATCTACACTATGTTGCATCACTTGATGCTGCATAAGATACATGGAGAAAAAAACAAAAAACTAATGAGCCCCTCATTCAAAGTTTTCCTCAAGTTTTATTCAGGCCACTACTTTCGTAATAATCATTGAGGCTCATATTCTGAAAATGTCCATTCAACTTGCATTAATATCAGACAAGTCCTTGACAATTTAAAAAGATACTTTAAAAAACACAACTAGTACTAATAAGTATATTGATCACATGAGCATTGAAAATGTAACCACATGTTAGATTCAGATTATACTTTCTAAATAATCATGAAAGCTAAAAAAAAATTGTAAAATTTTAGCATTACAAAAACAAAAATTACATGCCAGTCACATACACTACCATCCATAAGTTTTCAGCATTCGAATAAATTTAATACATTTGATGATGTGAAAAAGGTAACAAATATTTATGGGATAATATTTAAAATATATTTAAAAATACTTCAGCCTTCTTTTTGATGACTGCTTTGCAAAGTTTGGCATTTTCTCTATCAACTTATTTAGTGTTTTTGGCGATATTTTCCTCTATTCTTGTAGCACTTTCCAGATGTTTCAATAGAAGTTGGACAAACTTTTTGGACCTTTCAGTCCAGTTCATTCCACAACAGTTCAATTGGATTGAGATCCGGTGATTGTGGGGGCTAAAGCATTACCTCAAGCTTTTTTTCTTTCTTTAGTTAACTTATTTAAATACTTTTTACAGAGCTTTGCTGAATGTTTCGGATTATTGTCCTGTCAGAATAGAATTTTCAACCAAAAATGAGAAACACAGATGGCAACATTTCATTTTCAAGGTTGTAATAGTAATGGTATTGCTCTTTTTTCATGTTTCCTTGTATTCTGAAGATATTACAACTGTATTTTCACCAAAACAGCCCCATATCATTTAAAAACCTCCATCATGCTTCACAGAAGAAATCAAACATTGGTCACATATCCATTCAGCTGCAGACCTGTGAACAAAAACCCTTTATCTTGTACCCAAAACTTCAAATTTAGACTCATCAATCCAAAAAAACCGTCTTCCAATTATCACTTGTTCAAGTCTGATATTTTTTAGCCCACTGTAATTGTTTCATCTTGTTAATGGGCCTAGAGTGGTTTCTCACCACTACTCGTCCATGAAGGCCCATATCAACGAATCTGCATTTGACAGTAGTAATGCTAATAAATGGATATATGTATATGCCTGTCCCAGTTCTGAAAAATTAGTTCAGGTGCAATAGGGGATCTAATACATTTGCTAGTAATCACTAACCTTCTGTCGCAGGTTGCAGTTGTAATCCTGGGTCTTCAAGTGTGTATTTATGAAATAAACTGCCATCAGCCTTGAATTTTCTAGTATTGTAACTGACTGTTTACCTTGGCATATTTAATTCACTTGTGATTCAGTGATTACTGTTGAATGAATTACTGAGCAATTATCAAAGAACTTTCAGCACAAGTTCTATTGATTTTGGAATATTTAGAATTTTTCTTATAAAAGAAGACAAATATGTGAGAAAAGATGATAATGAAACATTTTTCTTCTTTTAACTTTCTTCTTCTAGCTTTTACACAAATTTGTTGAGTTTCCATTAATACAACAGACATCTACAATTTCGGAAAATCAAGGCTTTTATCCAATATAAAATTTTGCCTTAACCCTTTCGCGACGAACGGCACGCCCAGGTGCCAGATGCGAACATGCATTCAAGGACGAACGGCACTCACTCGGGCCAGAGGAAATTTTCAGAACGTTTTAATTTGTGAACTAGATGGCGTTACTTGTCCATGGAACTAACTTCAATGCATTTTGCAGAGGCATGACCTTGGCAGAAGAGGATCGAATGAATTATTTCTCCATTTGAAGCGGCGAAAATCATTTTGTAACATAAACAAACAGAGCAATTCTCGTAGCATCAACAATTTTATAATTGAGTTTCGGTTTTTATTTTTATTTCAGCGTTATGATTTCGTTGGTGAATCATAGGAATATAAGAGAGTATTTTTTTGTTTGGGTTTTAGAGGCAGTGAAATTATTCGTGTATTTCGGATAAAAGAATGGGAGCAACTAACGAATATTTCGTATTCAGATTTGTATGAAAATTATACATCAAATAGAACAGAAATATTTCTTTTATTCCTGGAAAAAGTAGATTTCTGTGTTGAATAGGTGATTTTTAGTGAATTTTTTTCGAGAGTTAGGCTTAGCGCAAAAAATGCGCCGTCCTTTTCGACCAGTTCGGAAGCGAAGCGCGTCGTCTTTTGGTCTGCGACAGCTCCGGAATGCCGCCGTCCCGAAAGGGTTAATAGCTGTGTAAATTAATTTGCAATAAAAGTACTTTGTTAATAACAGCATGAAAAGTTGATTAAAAATCAACTAGTTTGGGGGGGCCAGCCGGGTCATTCCATGTCAAATCAACCAAAAAAATGCGATTTTCAAGTTGACCCCCTCCGATTTTTCTGAAATTTTATACAGGGGTAGTATCTGGACACATTAGTAAAAATCCAAGTTTTTAGATTTTTAAGACAAATACTTTTTGATTGGTGGCCATTACAAAAAATCAAAAATCATCAAATTTTGATGGTCTGAGTACTTTTCAAATGCATGTAACTACTATTCTAATTGCACTACATACATAAAATTGACTTCATTTTAAAGATCTTGAAACAAGCTTTAAGATGATATATTACATGATACAAAAGTACAATTTTAAATTTTGAAGGTCATTCAAATTGACCTTTGACCTTGAATATTTCCGAAACATATCATTTTAAAAATCTGAAAAAAATATATTTTGTACACACTGTTATGCTCCTTATTTGTGCCAAGTTTCATATGGGGGAAACTAGGAGATCAGATATTATTTAAACTTCAATGTTTCAAATTATACAGATTTTAATATCTGACCTTGACTTTTGACCTTGAATATTTCCTATGCCAGGAAAAAAAGATTTTCTTTCAATTTATGTCAATTGAATTAAAACTCATGCACAAAAGCATCTTATATTGGATAATTTGAATGAAATTTATATTCGCTTTAAAGAATTGTATCCTGAAACCAAAGTTGGCTTTTCAAAATTTGCCGAGCTTCGGCCAAAGAATTGTGTTCTAGCTGGTGCCAGTGGCACTCATGCTGTATGCGTATATACAATTCATCAGAATGTAAAACTGATGTTGGCTGCTATTCTGTCAAATTTCACAAAAGAAGAAGAAAATGATTATTTAAAAACATACCAACATTG
This sequence comes from Amaurobius ferox, assembly GCA_951213105.1. Taxonomy (NCBI): domain Eukaryota; kingdom Metazoa; phylum Arthropoda; class Arachnida; order Araneae; family Amaurobiidae; genus Amaurobius; species Amaurobius ferox. The sequence goes on from OX578137.1 coordinate 138,144,259, forward strand.
TTTATCTGTGTAATCCAGCACAACCAGCATGTTACTTTGGTAAGTGCAGTGAATGTCCAGGTTCAGAAAATTTAGCTCTAAAGATTTCTGACTTTTTTAATGCCAATGGAGTTGAAAATATAACACTTAAGCAGTGGCTATCAACTGATAGATCAACTTTAGAAACACTAGTAAAATCTAGTGAGGACTTTACTGCTTTTCTTATAGAAAAGTTGCAGCTCTTGCTACAGCATTCATTTATTGCAACTGAACAAGCAACATTTTTAAGAGTTAAAAGTAAATTTAAAAATTAATGAAGTAATTGTGCTGGGGGATTTTGCTGAAAATTATTCTTTTCTTCTTCAGGATGCAGCACAAGGTTTTCACTGGAATAATGCCCAAGCAACAATTCATCCCTTTGTTGCCTATTTTTTAGATGACAAAAATAATTTAGCTCATGAAAACTTAGCCATTATTTCAGACTGCATGACACACAATACCGTTGCAGTTCATCTGTTTCAGAAATACCTTATAAGTCATCTAACAGAGATATGCAAAGTTACTATTAAAAAAATTTATTATTTCTCTGATGGATGTTCAGGTCAATACAAGAATTGTAAAAATTTTCTAAATCTGACATTATATGAAGATGATTTTGCCCTTCCAGCTGAATGGCATTTTTTTGCAACTTCCCATGGGAAGAGTGCATATGATGGCATTGGTGGAACGGTCAAACGTTTGGCAGCAAAGGCCAGTTTACAAAGACCGTACAGTGAACAAATTATGACTCCTCGTCAACTGTTTGATTTGGCAAAATCAAACATTCGGAACATCAGCTTTGCCTATGTAGCACAAGAAGAGTATGCCGTTGAAGAGAAGTTACTTGAAGACCGTTTTTCAGAAGCAGTGACTGTTCCTGGCACTTAGCAGTTCCATTCATTTGTGCCCGTTAAAAAAGGTGTTGTCCAAGTGAAGTATTTTTCTAACTCAAGTGAATATTCATTGGGGACGTGTGCAATTCCTGCAGGTATGTTTTTGGCATTAGAAGAAATACAAGGATTTGTGACCTGCATGTATGATTCTACCTGGTGGTTGGGCTGTGTTCTTAATGTGAATACATCTTCTGATGAAATACAGATCAATTTTCTACACTCACATGGTCCATCACCATCATTTGTTTATCCTTCATACTGACATTTTGTGGGTGTCCAAGCAGTCTGTTTTAACAAAAGTTGATCTAAGTACAGCGACTGGCAGGACATATAAAATTACAGAAGCAGAAAACAACCTAGCAAATCAAACATTGTCAAAAAGAAAAAGTAATTGTTAAGTCAGGTTTGACTTAAAAGATAATCTGTATAATTTCATTTTTTACATAATCTACTCATTGTATATTAGATTAAATGGTTCTTTCATTATTCTAATGTTGCATTATCAGTGTGATTGACACATTTAGACACAAACACCTGACTTTAAATGCTGTATTGATTTTTGGCCACACACGAGAAACATTGAAGTTTAAATAATATCTGATCCCCTAGTTTCCCCAATATGAAACTTGGCACAAATAAGGAACATAACAGTGTGTACAAAATATATTTTTTTCAGATTTTTAAAATGATATGTTTTGGAAATATTCAAGGTCAAAATCCAAGGTCACATATAAAAAAAGCTGAAATACAAAAAAAACTATGCATGCTGTATCATTTTAAAGCTCATATTACAAGCTTTCAAATGATACCAAATTCAAGTTTCTAACTTTATTGGTTCCAGAGTTATGGTCAGTCAAATATGAGAAGGGGGAGCAAAACATTAAAATTTCCACCCCTCATATCTTAAAAATTAGCAGCAGCTGAGGGTTAAAATTTGGTATTAATATGCCACCTAGTAAATGGGAATATACCTGCAAAATATTGTAATAATTCATGAGAGCTCGCTTGTGAGGTGTGTGAGTTGACATGGAATGACCCAGCCTCCTTTCAGCAACTGTACCAGTAAAGGCAAGAACATGTCTGTCACAGACAGTTCTTGCCTTTGCTAGTACAGTTTCTCCATGTGCTCTGAAGAAATGAGCTGTTTTTCACATCCAAAACAGGTTGATACTTTTAATCAACTTTTTATCACTAGTGAAATATTTTTATTACATATTTTATACAAGAATTATATCATTAATAGTTAACATTAAACTTATATACATCTTAACATAACCATCAGTTTCTGTTTTGAAGAAAGATAAATGGGATGAAACATTTTATGACAAATATTAATTTTACACTGAATAAATTTTCAATTGAAACAAATGTATAAAAAATAAAACACTAACCATATTCTTCACGCTTTTCATTGAGAAGCAACAACCACTGAGCATCCAAATCATCCATGTCATACTTGCAGATATTTTCAGCTTTTTTGCCAGTATCAGATAATACATGATATTCGTTCGAAAAAAATTCATCTTCTGTTGTGCGTATGAACTTCTTAGGTCTGAAATTCACAAAGAGAGTGATGTAGTAGCATAATTTAGTGTAATGCTTTACATTAAGAAATTTAAGAAGCTCTATCTAGGGAAAGACTCAGCAGCTTTGATGCCTGGATCTTGAGACCAGCACTCTACCGATTGAAATAATCATAACAAATCTGATTTGTTCAATTTGTTCATGAGATATCGTATGCACACATATTGGAAAAATCCAAGAAAATAAAATAATAAAAAATGTTCACGTTTCCTACCTAATTATACATTATGAAAATAAATTTATAACATCTATTATGCTGAAAAAATGTGAAATTTAATAGAACAATTACTTTTTCTCTTAATTGCATTGGAAAACAGCTTTCTCAGATATACTCTTATTCTTCCCTAGCAGACTAGGGTACCCTACTGGGTTGCAAATGAGGAAGGAATAGCTCAGAGGTCACATCTGGCTTTGGAATCACTGGGCATTGGCTTAGTTTTGTAGGTGCGAGAGTAAGATCAGTTTGCTGTGAAACATTGAGCTGAACAGCAGTCTAGTTGTGTTTCTATTGGAAATGATGTTTATCATTGGAAATGCTGTTTCATATTTTATCAGATAAATTTTTAAATTTCGATTCTTAAGTAGATTGCTTTTGCTGTGATCCATTTTCATCTCCTAAAGCTCAAGTAAGTAAAGGCCCGAGAACAATTACTTTATAGAACAACAAAAAGCAACAAACTTGTGTGATCTTATACCTGGTAAATCTTCATGCTCAAGTAAAGGCCAACCACTGAAAATTTCAAAAACAGTAGTTTCGAAGAATATCAGACTAGTGAAATAGTCATTGAAACAGTCAACATAGCATGTAATGTATTAGGTGTCTCACCAATTAAAAAAATCTAAGTCAACGTAAAAAAAAATCACATCAAATCTCAAAAAGATATATGTTAACTTGACTCAAAAAGCTGTTAAACTTAGTTGGCAAAAAGTTTAGATGTTGAACTACCTTCCGAACAGTCATCAGAACTCTTCAACATCTAGCTCACAGTGTGAAGATTACTCTAATTTAATTACAAAACTAAAGGGAAAATATAACAAAAGCAGTTCAACACCAGAAGGAATTAAAAATCTCAAAGCTGGGCTACTGAAACAACTATGAAAGAGTCTGGAGCTAACCAGTAGCTAGTTCACAGAACTAAAGATCTCAAAAACATGGTTCTTTCCTCAATTAAAAAAAAGGTAGGACACTTGATTTGAAAGTGAAGGAAACAGTTTACACATTCTTTATATGTAATGAAATCAGCTGCTATTTTCTAGGAAAGAAAGAGTCTTTATCTGTACAATCTACTACAGGAATACTAAAATTAAAGCAAAAATGTTTGCTTTTAGGAAATCTTAAAAGAATTGTATACTGAATTTAAACCATCTAAATTACAAGATAGGCTTTTCGCAATTTGCAGAGCTATGACCCAAATAGTGTATCTTAACTGGTGCTAGTGGTACTCACAGTGTATATGTATGCAGCTATCATCCAATATAAAACTAATGGTTTCAGCAATAAATATAAAGGCTGAGATATTACTTTATTGCTAATGATAGTTTGCTCAACAGAATATGAAAGTTGCATACTTGGTAAATGTTCTAAATACCCAGGAGTTTTCATTTTTAATTAAATGATATTAGATGCAAAACACTCAGCAATGATATTTACAATAAAAATTGATGAAATCACATTTAAATTAATGTTAATATTAAAAAAGGGACAAACAAATACACAAGTAAAACAACATATTTTTGATTCAACATTTAAATACGAATAAATAACCTTTTGTTTTAAAAAAAATTCATATGCTGAAAATGACACTTTTCTAATTTTAAAAATAGAAAGGATAAAATATACAAAAAGTACCTTTCACTTGATTATCTACATGGATTTGTTGTTTTATCAAACCAGTTTTTAGATTTTTAAATTATGCCCCACATGGGGTTTTAGTGGTGTTAAAAGTAATCATTTTTGAAATTTTGAAAGTTTGGCAACCCTAAAATTCAAATAAAAAGTGAATTAGAAGCTTAAAATCTTTTGTGCTTATAAAACACTTCCGACTCTAAATCAACCATATTTTATTCATGTTTTAATTTCACCAGCTAAATTGAAAAAATCTTAAACATGAAAAAAAAAGTTTAAAAATTTCAAATTTAAGTGCTTGAAAAAAAGGTTTCATTAAAAAAAATATTACAATTAGTTTATATCATATGAAAGCTTGAAGTCTGAACTTTAAAATGGCACCTGAAATATTTGTTTGCGACAAATACAAGTGGTTTTACTTTGGAAAGAATGAGCATAACTTTTCACAGAAATATGACCTTGAACGATGTTTCAAGGGTCAAAATCTCCCCTTCTACTTTTTTTCTGACTTTCGCCTTCTTCTAAGGCATATAAGCTAATTTTAATTTTTAATCAAAATCCATTACTATGATACAACCCCCATTTGTTGATTTGACATGGAATGACCCAAATACAACTATGACATCTACTTTAGATTTGGCAATCTATCATTTTTAATTATTTTTATATACAAATTTTACAGGTTTATACCATTCTTGCCTGCAATTTAAGTAGATTGCAAATAAGGTTTCAACAAAGACGTAATAACAATAAAGGTCCCTATACATGATACAAGAAGTTGAATCAATAAATTGACAATTCAAGTTCTGTTCGTACAACTTTCAATCTACACATGGCGATTTATAGAATGAAATGTTTTCTGCACTTTTGAAAACTTGGTCTATTTAAACGGTTCAACTCTTTGAATATGCAACTTTCTTGCTATTTGTACGCTATTGATATGCACTCAGTCGATCTTGTTGTTTTACTTTTGTTTGCTCCATTATAATTTGTAAATACATTACTTCTTTCATTTTCTGTCTTTTAATTATGCATTTATAAATTAAAAGTACCATGTACTTTTAATTTATAAATGCATATTTTTTTAATGTTTATGATGTTGGATCAGGTGATACTAATGACTTTGAAAATTGTTTTGGAAAGGAAAATTATATGATGAAAATAAGTGTCTGTTAAATAAAATTTAATTAATTTGTTATGAATTTCGTTAAATATGAAATTATATAAACTATAATTGCAAGCTATAATTACTAATTCAATGCAAGTATTGCTGGCGCCATCTATGGATGAATAATATAAAGAAATCAAATTTACGTTTTATAAAATCTTTCAGTTTTTTTAAATAAATACACTATTATTTTACGAATATAAATGTGAACAAAGTTACATTTCAATGAAAAAAAAATGTGAAAATTTTTATTTTGAGATCTTTCCATAAAATTAGAGAGAAATAAAGTCCCTACATGTAGAGTTTCAGAGAGAAGAAAAGTAAAAATAATATTTAAAAAATAAAAGTTAAAATTAAATACACTAAATTCAAATTAATTACATTTCAAATACAATGGATAGTCAATTAAAAATTTATAAATAAAGTACTCAGAGATGAAACTCATGCACGAGTAGCACAAGGTCAGTTGGTTGGTTGGTGTCATGTCCCTAACATATTCATTAAGGAAGAATGTGTGCACTGCTTCTGTTTAGTCAAAGACCCAAGACACCCGAAGATAGAAGTCTGACTTCTGCCCCAATAAGACAACATTAACATCCATGCCTGCAGGCGGGACTCGAACCCGCAATCTGGCAGCCAAGCCATCATGAGGAAACACCTGCCTCTCTGACAGCTCGGCCACCACATCGGCGCACAAGGTCACTGAAAAATATAAAAATAAATTGTAACGTTATACACAGTAAGCATTCTGAATGGCCAGTTACAGTCAAGAAATTGTTTAATCTTTACAGTTGCAAAGGTTCGCTCAAGAAGTTGTATGTAAGAAGTTTACCATTCAAGTTCTATTTTACACGATGCAAGTTTGCACAATAAGTTGGAAGTTCAATATATTGATTTAACTTCTTTCATCGTGTATAGGGGCCTTAAGACTGTTTAATATATCTGGTCTTCAAAGAAAAATTTAATTATAAGTTTTATAATTATCAAAACATGGTATTTGCTTAATTTTGAGCTTTTGGCTGTTTTTAATAACTTGTTTAAGTCCATGATTGCGGTGAGACATTTTTAATTTCATGTTATATATAGAAACTCAATGAATGAATGACAATAAAATCATAAATTTTAATACAATTAGCATTTAAAAACATCAGAAATATTTGTACCTAAAATCACTAAAATATTTTAACAGACTTTAGCCATTTGGTAAAATAGAAAAAAATCCTCGGCAAAGTCCTGCTGGTATCTGCTGTATATCAAATTAAAGTTCATAAAAAAAGCTTTTAAATGAGCTATACGAACCATGTATCATTATTGATTATAAAAATATGAATCTTTTCATGAATGGACTTGTAAAATTGAGCATTTTTTGAAAATCTGTAATAAAAAAACACTAAGCCAAAAAATCTAAAAATTTGGATTTTTTATATACTTCCATATGTACAGGGTGTTTCACAAAGGACTCCCTAACTTTGAAGTGAAACAACTCGTAAACGGTGATCGATAGAAGACTGAAACAAGTGATATGTTTATTGGGAAAGCCGTAAAAATCTGATACAAAAGTTTCAAAATTAGTTACAAATGTTGCTGACAGATGGCACTGTATACTGTAGTCGCAGTACGGAGTCCGAGAAATAGGCTATAAATAGTGGTGAGACTGTCCTTGGTAACCTCCTTTCACGTTTCAACAGTCGAACAGTCCAAAGACTGATCACTCTGTGCTTCAGAGCACTCTTTATAGGGATCCGTACTGTGACTACAGCGTACAGCCCCATCTGTCAGCAATATTTGTATCTAATGTTGAAACTTTTATATCAGATTTTTGCGACTTTCCCAATAAACATATCACTTGTTTCAGTCTTCTATCACCATTTCTGAGTTGTTTCATTTCAAAGTTAGGGAGTCCTTTGTGAAACACCCTGTACTAACTATACATTAAATCATTGAAATCTGAGATGTGAAAGTCCAGGCCTCTGGTTGAATGACATGATAGCACCCACAATTTCCATTAACTGAATTACCCCCCCATGGATAGTTGTGATTACGAAAATATAGTACACATACATAACTTAAAATATTGCATTGCAAAATGAATTGTGATATTGATTAAATTGTACCCTGATGTCACTCTAGCAAAGAATTCAGACAAAAAAATGCAATTAATGAATAGAAATTTGTAGAGAAATCTGTACAAAGCAACCAGTCTATGGTGTCTCAAATAAATGGAGAAAACAAGTAATTATTTAATGGGGAAGTTTGTATTTATACTGTGTCGAAAGCCCAGAACTATCGACTCGTCCAAGGACATGAGCAGCTGTACATGAGCAGTATTTATACTGTGTGAAAATTTTGCGAGTAAAGGTTGTTTATAGGTAGCTTTCATGCAGATTTTACTATATTAATAAAAAAATATTTCTTAAAATGCTTTACTTACAGTTTAAATGGGGATGATTTAGACTTTTCTCTGATGATCCTGGAAAGAAAATAAGAAACACATATCAAACTTACACATATAAATTAATTAGACGCACAATAAACTAACCATATTTCAAACTAAAAATGAGAAAATATGTAAAAACAAACATGCGAATGAACTTTAATCATAGATAAATAAATAAATAACAACAATAAGTGTTTAGTTGATTTTAATAAAAACTCCGAACAAAATATACAGAACAAATTATATGCATAATAAAACTACATATACATAATTTCATTTTTGTAACAATTCATAGTAAATGTTTTTATATATATCATTTAAATACATTAAGGAACCAGTTTCCAGCACCAATTATTGGATAGGCAATAACTGTAGAAATGTAGAACTGAAAATCATGCAAAAACCTATTAACCATTTTTGCAGGAATGTTGTGGTTTTTTACATCACAATATTGGACAGGAGGACAGGATAAACGCTGATGAGGTAATGGATCCAGCCATAATATTGTTATTAGACACCATAAAACGCACGTCTTTCAGAAAGTGTATAATGAGAAATTGTGTAGAAAACCCTGACCACTCGACTGACCAAGAGAAACTTTGTGTAGGAGGTTTAGATATAGATCCATATTTGCTTCCTAGAAGCATCTGTAGTGATATACTTATCATGTACATTATCATAACTGCTTGCCATCCCTTAGATACCACGGCACTACATCATTATGATGTACATAATACAGCTCCATATTCTGCAGCAGAAATCTAAATTTAATTTTAAAAAATTCGAAGCACTTGCCAAAAACCCGAAGAAGTAATCAGAAATGGTAAGTCTCCCAAAAACACCCAGTCCAGGGTTCTTGAAGCACATTTTTCATTGAAAAAAAAATAAGTGCCATTTACAGACTCAAAAAAAATATATATATAATAATAATAAGTATAGCAAAAAATTGATGAATTTTATGTATTACAAAGTTTCCTTAAACTTTGCATAATATAACACAATTGATGTATAGATGTGATGTTCTAGAAAACCATTCAATTTAAAATAAGAGAAAATTTTCCAGGAATACTTTTAAGAACTACTGCAACAAATACGTTAAGAGCACTAAAATCAAACTTCAAGTTAAAAAAATAAACTTAAAAAGTTAACATTCTAAAATATTTTAAAACAACACAGGTAAAGTTTAATATTAACATTGCAAGAAAAAATTTCTAATGCCCTTAAGAAGAAATGAAATGGAATAAAATGTGAACAGATGCTTTCAAATTGTATGATGGTATTGTTATGATGAGAATTCTTCCCGCATGTCAGCATTATTAATTTTGAATGTAAAAATCATGAAAATTCTATATAAATCCCCTCCTGTGTAATAATTCATAATTGTGTTTATTTTATGCTAAATCTTCTCTCATTTATAAATGTAATGTAAATATCCTTTAAAGACTTTTAGAATTCTATTCCAATCTTTATTACGCAGATTATATTTATATCATATATTTTTAACAGCAAGTACATATTTTGTTTGCAAATATTACCTCATTCCCAGACTGGATGATAAGAAAGCAGGTGTTTACTGGAAAATCATTTTTTCATCTGCTGGTGTGAGAACCGTACTGGTAAAAATTTGATGGTTATTATTATTTGAAATTCAAACTTTGTTGTCACTTTCTTGCTGGTCCTAATTGAACACTAGGTGTGGACCATTTTTCTCATGGGAGATGGCAATGAAACGGATAAAGAAAGCCTCAGTTGGGGTAGAATTTTGATTCAACAGTATCGATTAATCGGTGTTACCATTGCTTTTCCCCTGAATATGTTTCAGAGTTCAATAGATTTCATCATAGACTTACTTGCGTATCTGGAGATTTATTTACAATTTATAGGATCCTGGAGTGTGGTCACCTAAATTCTGATTATTTCTACTGACAAAGACTTGAACGTATAGACCTGAAATTTCCCATTAACTGTCATTGTTATCAGAGATATCACATCCTAAGGTAAGGTCCCGATAATATATTCTAACATGAATTGATGACTAAGGCATATAATTAATAAATAACTGTTTCACTTTCACAAATGCCTTTTGAGCCAATCTTTAGCATTATTCTGATAGATTAAAATTAGCATATATTTAATAAATTGATCCAACACTGAAATTTATATTAACTTACTTTTAATTTTGCATATGAAAGTAAAATTAAATTATAATTAATCTACGAGTGCATATTCTCCTTTCTGACTACACCTACACCCTTCTGTTATATCATGTTTAAAAATAAAATGTTCTAATTGAAAATTATCATAAACCACTGATGATGACATATGTTGATATGATATGACATATGTTTATTTTCTCTTGTAGTCTAGTTGGGTTTTAAGTTCTGTATGGATATATGATATGATAATTTTGCATGTTAATAAATATATAAGTTGGTATAAGTCCTGAACCGATTAGGTAACGGACAGTTTTCTTAGTTAAGTTGGCTTTTGATTATTTGGCTTTTGATGATGTTGGTTTTTGATTATGTAATCACTATTGTTATCTTGGAGATTTATTATCAGAACGGGAAGGATGAATCCCTGGTTGGCTTCAAATTGTGGATATTACTATCACAAACCTATTACTGCTGTATTCCCAATCGTGAAGCAAACAAGCAAAATGTGCATAAAAATTTCAAACCCTCCTTTATAAAATAAACAGAGGTCTAAATGCCCCCTATAATTACACACACAATTATGAATGTTTATGAAACCAAAAATCTACCACAATCAAGAATTTTCTGCAATCCCGATGCTTATTGCATAATCAAATTGTGAAGACTTCGGAAAGTAGCTTGCTTCTCTCTTAGTGCTGATGACCGCTGCTTAAATGTGTGAAGGACTGGCCAAGGTTCCGATCTAACATTTGTTGTCGAGTAACATGCAACCATCAAGCGTGGTGTGACAGTCTGGGGAATCATCTCGTGGGACAGATGATCTCCTTTAGTTGTGCTGTAAGTTAATTTGACAGTTTGCTTGTACATTAACAATATTTTGCAGCTGATTGTTTTGCCTATGCTGTCAAGCCACCCAGGTTCCAGCAAGACCCTCTCATGGTCATCCAGGTCCCCAGACTTACCAATAGATTACATCTGGAGCATGCTAGGATGCTAGGACATCAATTACAGCCTTCTCAGAATACCAGCTTTACCAGTTGCATTATTTGCAGCAGAATTTTCTGCAGAGGGACATAAGCGACTTAATTGACTCCATGCTGGATCAAATGAAGGCTTGCATAGCAGCCAATGATGGATTTACCACTTACTAAATCTTCTTGTTGCCATTGTTTCTTAATAAAACATTTTTTCGCTCTAAAATTCTAATAATTTGCACATTTTTTCAAACAATAAGTATATGCCAAGTTTTGCAGCTGTAGCTCAATTTCTTATGGGTGCATATATTTTTTTGCAACAGAGTGTATCATTCAAAATTTTTAAAATGCAATATTACCTGACATCAGGATTGGGCACATGTTTCTGATTGACAGGAACTTGAACACCCCTCTCCCACTCTTGCTTCCAAGAGTCACTAACATCCCAGAATTCATCATCTTCCAATTGTTCACTATCAGGAAGCTTCATTTTGCTGATCAAATCCTTGCGAAAAAGCTATTTAAGTACAGGCAAATGCATATTGTCATTCATTTAAGAAAAAATATATATCATCATATTTCTAAATGTTTTTATTATCATGCGCAATATTTTTATATGATTATAATATTTTTCATTGTTTAAACTAAGATATGACAAAGTAAAAAATTCAATATTGATGCTTAAGAGAAAATAGTACCTTTCAAGATGCAAAATTAGTATTATTATGTACAGTTTTTGATGTCTTAAAAAACAATCAATTATATATATTTTTACACAAAAGTTTGGATTATATAAACACTTCTGATTGATTTAATTAATATGTACTATAGATTATACATTATAATTAAAAAAGTACGAAAAACTAATTAGTATATTATGGGTTCCAGGAGAACAATTTGTGAAAGCAACACACAACTAATAACATTATTTTTGCTATTTGAAGGTAACATGTCTTTATTCTGCAAATAAAAATTTTAAATAAAAAAATAAATTTTAATTTTATGAACTAAAAATTACCATGATATTATGAAGTTATCCGATTAAATGAAAACTATCCATTCAAATGACAAAACTGAGGGTCACAGAATGTAAAATTTCAGTAATAAGATAATATTTTTTTTTCTTCATTTGTGGGAAAATACGAAAGTGAGAAAAACCACTTTAAAATTTGAATTCCATATACATTCAAACAATTATAAAAGAAATATTTCTTCAAAAAGTATCTGCCTCATACACAAGACCTTCTACTTGTTTTATTTGGAGGGGGGGAGGGGAATGCTCTATGTACAACTTTATTTTTCATTCAGTTTGCTCCTACGGGTCTCTACCTAATATTGATGATTATGCCAAAATTCCAGTCCTTTTCACACATATAAAATCAGTACATGAAGTACATTTACAGAGAATTCTAATTTAAACCCTTACTTTTCATGATACAGAAACATCAAGTATATCCATTATAAAATAATATTACTTCATTTCCATAACTAATTTTAAAACATTGATTTTTTTTTAACCCGTTCAAGACCAACAGAGCATATACACAATGGAGAAATTTTTCAGCCTACCGTTGCATATACGATACAGATGCAAGACAGCCACAATGTCCCAGTGATGCATATGAGCAACAAAAGACTGGAACGTTTTACCAGAATTTTTAAATAACACTAGATGGCGCTAGAATCTCATTTTTTGCAAAGCTAGTTACTTGGATCATTGACACTTGGATTCAGTTTCAGTTTTTGTTTTTCATTAGAATGCTAACTAAGTTGATTGTATAAATAAATGCATGTGCAAATGTGAACATGTGTGGTAGTCTAGTGATTTAAAAAGGCATATAACTGAAATATTTAAAGGAAAGATTTTTATCATGACAGTTGTTCTGTGCTAATTTTAATGAAAGGGATTATGTGAAATATGTTTAGAAGGTAAAGGAGGGAATAGGCTGGGAATTCCTATTCAGAAAGTGTGCGTATTAGCTAGTAAAGATTTAGTCAGATGCAATATAGTAGTAATAATCATAACAAAAAGAATGAGAGATTTCATAATTGTTGGATGAACCTAATTGCAATAAATTAAGAAAGTGAGACAACTGATATGGGTACTTATTGGTTACAGGGACCATAAAGCCAAACATGACAACATGTAGGGACCATGCCAAATTCTGTTTTATACCGGTTGCTGATATTATAAGTAGGTGGTGCTAATTTGGAATATCGGCAACCTATTGATAGTCGTTAGTTTGAATTTAGTGCCATTTTATACCTGTTATACTGGTAGCTAGATTTTTCTACTATTTTGCTGCAATGATGAAAATCTGGAATTAGCCTATGAACGAAGAAGACGTTATGAGGTTTTTTGAACAGAAGGAAATTTTACCGCGACACTGTTTTTGTCCAAACAGTCACGCCATGCGGCTGCAAGTAAGCAAGAAGTGTTGCTGGAGGTGTAATGTCGTTGGTTGTCGGATTACTGTTGATCTTCGCGTGATGAATCGGTTCTCGGGATCTAGGATTCGGTTTAGTGTTCATCATTGTGTTTGTAGTGAATTTCTTGTATCGGATTATATAGACACTGATGTACACCATTACTTAGCTTTCAGAAAAACAGTAAAATGGTAAAGTAAGATATTTTTTGGTTTCTTAGACAACAGCAAATTTAAATTCACATATTTTGTTTATGAAACAAATTTGCCAAAACCTTTCAGCATTAGTATTGAAAGTTCACTGAAAACCTAACACGGGACAATCCTCATCAAAATCTTCAGTATCTAATCCTTTATGATTAACTAGTTGACGTTTTCAATGTTGATACAAAGATGAAAAAATTCTGAAGAAAGTGTAGTTTGAGTGATAGTTTATTTTAAAAGTTCCCTGAAAAAAAAGGCAATGAAAAATCATATCACAAGTGCAAATTTTGTAACCTAGGACTTTGTATTGAACCATGTTTTGAAAAATTTTCATACATTGCAAAACTTTCAGAGATGTCTGATAACAAAATATTGCATGGTATTTAATATGTTTATAGTAATGGCATATTTTGTATTTATAATATGTTATAATTTTAAATTTATAGTAATATTTAGATTTTTGAGTTTACAGTTATGTTTTCATTTAATTGCTTTATAACTATATTTTTGCAGTATTTCATTATGTATTTACATATTTATATATTCCTAAAAAATTAATCATAAGATCGGCAAGTTGGTATTATCTATCCAATTGTAAACATATTTTAAAGCAAAATTGATTAATACAAATTTTTGTCGTGTTAGGCTTAACTGCAGACCTGTGGAACCATTGCTTCCTTCACTTGTAAATGGGTTAAGCAGAACTGATTGTGAATGGGTTAAGCAGAAATGGCACTATAATGATAAAGTAAAATCAAATTTTAATTTTTTGCTACTATATTCAGTCTTGTATTCGAGTTTGTTTATTTTTAATTCATTAAACTTGTAAATGGTGCAAATAATTTTGAACAACAATTTGAAATATATTGCATAGAACTCCTAATGAGTAGCTGAATCAAAGATCTTTGTCCAGTCAGTAAACAATGCATTCATTAAGCTCTAGTAAGACATAAGACTTATAACATAGTGGAAATAGACACCATACAACAATTATTTAAAACTTGCATACAAATGTATAAATATATATCTTCAAAACAGCTTTTCTAGTGTTTTGGAGAAGACAAGCAGATTATACAGAACCACCGGAAATCTAATCTTGAATTTGAAATTAAAGGAGTATCTCAAAGAACTAAAATCTTGCAAAAATAAATGAAAATGTCTGTGTATGCAACACCCTCTATATCTACAGGCCCCCACAGAGAAAACCGGAAGTGGCAAGATGGACGACTGTGTAGTCCAAGGGGAATTCCAGAAGAACTGACAACGCATGGATAATGTTGTGTAGTCTAGCCAGCCGTCCCCATTCCACTTCTTCATTGTGTTATACACACTATTTCTGGAATCTGACTGTGATCGAGTATTGAATTCGTTTGAAAGTTTCTTTGTTTACAGTTTATTTGAGCTGTTAATTACAGCTATTATTTTTACCATTTTTTCGAAGATTTAATTGTGTAATGCCGTATCGTTGTTCAGCAGTTGGTTGTCATGGGAACTACAATAACGGCCCATGTTTTGCAGTTTTCAATTTCCCCAAAGATCCTGAAGTAAGAAAAAAAATGGATTTGAATAGTGTAAGTAAAGTTGAGTTATTAAATGAATTTGTGCTTTATAGGAAATAAAAATTATATATAGAAATAATTTTTGTTGTTTTTTATTGTATAAAGTGTGTTTCACTTACTTTTAAAAATAAATAGTAAATTTAATATTCATGAAGAAGTTAATATAAATACTATAGCTTGATTTAAACTAAATGTTAATACATCACTGCATTATTTTTTCTTAAAACTAAATTTAAACATAATTATTAGTTTCTACTTATTTAACTGAAACATTATACATATATATAGTGTATTGATGTAGCCTATTTATATAAATATTTAAACTTACCTTGGAATTATTTTCCATACATGTGTTTCATTTTATGTTAGGTTTTTAAATATTTATTTTCACTTTGGAAATTATTAGCTGCATATATGCTTTTTAATCATGTAAATTTTAATTTATTTCGATTGAATTTAAATTAATCTACAGTAAGGATTTGATTTTTAATTTTACTTTTAGTTTCCATGTTTAGTTTTAATACTTCATAATAAATATAAATATATACAAAGCAACAAGTAAAGTAACAGGTTATGATTACAATGAATTTTTATGCACTAAATATTAATATTCTATATAATACAAAGTTATAAATATTTTTAGTAACTTATTAAATTATAAAGTGGTTGTATTAAGATTATATATGACCTGGAATGAAAAAATAAACCCAGAGTGGGAAATGATTTTTAATGTAGGCATGATGAATTTTTAATGTAAGCAAAACTTCTTATCTTCGCAAATCACAGGCACTTTGGTGCCTGTGAATTTCCCTTCTACTCGATTCTTTTACAGAAATTCGGAAAATCTCAAAGAAACAAAAAGATACTGAGCTGCTTCTTTCATTCCAAATCACAAAAAGAAGAAAGAAAGAATCTGATTTATGGCAACAAATTCTGATTTAAATTAAAGCAGATTTATTTTAAAGAAAAAAAAATCTTCATCCTGCTGGAACATTTAAATTAAAAAAAAGAAAAAAAAATTGCCCAAAAACAATTTCAGTACAAACTCGTATTGCGTTGGATTACGATGTCGGCCATTATGGGATGGTGTGTAGGCCTTGAATACAGAGGGTGTTGGTTTATGTGTGTGCGTGTGTGTCTGTGCACTTGGCTTTATGATTCGGAAGTACACTTTTTTTTTTACTTTCAATAAAGAAACATGTTTTATATCATCATTCCATTCATAAACACAAATAAATGAGAAATATTTTAAATTTTGAATAAAAATTATTATTTTAAATAAATGAATATTTTATATTACCAGAGTATATAATAAAAATGATTTCAAACTTTTTATTACCTCATCTGGCTTATCTGACTTTTCTTTTCTACTAGAATTGTAGAGTTTAGAAAAAGGTGTAGATTCATCAAAGCCAGAATTCGACGATATTTCTGAAAAGAAAATAGAATACAGAAAAGGGAAATGGAACAAGTTCTAGAACTGATATAATATAAAAGAATTCAAAGCCATGGTTGTCATAATTAGATTCCTGTCAAAATTCAGAATTTTTTTTTAAAGAGCAAATAAAAGAAAACCAATAAAATCTCAATATGACTGAAAACTAAGTTTCAGATTAATGATTACTAATGATAAATTAAGCTCACCTAGTTTTAAAATTATTTTTTTTATTTATAAATTTTTGATAATAAAAAGAAAAAAAATTGGCAAATTGGTTTTTCAGAAATTTGAAATCATTAAATATCAATTTGTGAATTGCTTGCCTATAAGCTTGCATCTAACTTCACAGCATAGAAAAAAAAAAACCATCAGTGAATTATACAAGATCAGCCTAGGTCTAGAAAGTACTAATATTAAAAAATATTAATTAAAAATTAGAGATGGGTAAATAACACTTTTCTCAAATTCATATATTAACCAGATCTTGAATACCTAGAATATTTTAACTACCCTGAATAGTTATTTCAAATTTTTAATATAAATAATATTTACATTTTAAAATATTATTTATTAACTAGAAAATGCACTCAGCATTGCCAGGGATTTAAGATAAGCAGTTGCGGCATAGCCTAGTGCATGCTCACACAACAGTTTATTTTATTTTTGTTATAAGAGAGCATATTACTGAACCATTCTTTGAATTTGGGAAATTCGCTACAAGTTCAAGTGCAGTTTCTATCAGGTTTACACCTCAAATAACGGACAATGCCATATACATTTTCTAGATCAAAATTCTCCTTCAAACAAACTTAAACTCGCTGGTGTCCATTACAAATTCCTAAACGTAAAATTATATTTGAATATTCTAATACACAATTTTGAGATATTTTGACACAAAGCTGTTCCTTAGCAACCAAAAATATTATCACAGTTTCCATCTTAGCACCATCAGAAAGATCAATTCTCTTTCAAGTAAACTTTGAATGGAATACATATGAATAATAGACAAATTTTCATGAATTTAAAAAAACATATTTGCTTTTCATGTTTTTGAAGATATCCGATATTTTAAAATTGTGATATAAAATAATTGACTGGCAAATCGATATCTATAATTTAACAGCACATTATTTCCTGAATCCATCCATTCATTAATAAGTCATCTATTCCTTAATTATAATTTTTATAAGGATTGAAAAAAGTTCTACTTTACACAAATTTTGACTATCTGGGTTGATATCCCATACCTGCCAACCCGCATTGAAGAAAATTCAGTAGATTTCTTAAAGCGTGCATTTTAATGTCATAACAAATGTTGCAGTATAAAAATAACAAACATTTAGGGAAAAATTGGGATTTTTCTCATCTCCATTCCTCCCCCCCCCCCCCCCCAAATTTGAATTATATACATATTTATAAATACACCAGACATGCCAACTTTCCAAACAGAAAAGGCAGGAGACTATTTTCTGGCAAATATATTATTTACTTATGACACTTAATATTTGCTTAAAACATTAAAATACTGTATACCATTTAAGTACATTATGCTCTCTCTTTAAACTTATCTGAAAAAAAAAATTCATGAACTATCTTTTGAATTAAAACAGTGTTAGTAACAAATTACAAAAAAAAAAAATAACTTGATAATATTAATTCTTGATTATTTATTAAATCTTAATGCCCCCCCCCCTCCTTACAAAAAAAAAAAAAAAAAAAAAAATACTGCATTAAATATCAGGCATAGTACTGGTAGAATATGAAAATTCAGGACACCAATTTTATAAAATTTCAGGACAATAAATTATAAAACAAAAAATATATAAAGGTTTTATCCGGTGAAAATTACTTTATAATGAAAACAAATATCTATGTTTGGTAAAACACAGGTTTTCACTATAAAAAGTAATAAATATTGATCTTTAATAAATATATATATATATACGTACTTTTGAACAAATAGAGAAAAATTTCCCTCTTAGCTAAAAAAATCCTTTTTATAGGGAATTTTTGGGGATATTATCCCTAAACATAGGGATTTTTTCAAAAAATTGTCACAAAATCGGGAGATGTGTCTTCAAAAGCGGGAAAACAGAAGAAACACTCAAAAATCGGGAGTCTCCCGCCAAATTCAGTAGAGTTAGCACATATGATACCCCAATCTAATGCACATACATCTTCGAAACACGAAAAGTGTATATATTTTAAAAAATTAAGAAAATTTGTACAAATCGTATGGATTCTGTTCAAAGTCTGCTTAAAAGAGAATTTTTCGATTTTTCTGATGGTGTTACGATGGAAACTCTGTAATACTATTTTTGTTCAATAAGGAATGTATTTGCATGAAAATAGCTAACGTGCAATAGATGGCAGCACCAACGAAGGTAGCAGTCAACACAGCCATGAATGAGAACTTCTTTTTGACTTGAAATAACTAAAAAAACTGATTCAATTTTTTTTAAAAATCTCACTATCCGGTGTCTTGAAGTACCTGTGTACCGAATCTCATGGCCGTATGACATTTAGATTATTCACTACAGACAAACAGACAGACATCTTTATTATTATAGATAAATAGAAAATAAATTAATAAAGTAAAATCAAAAGTTCAATTAAACTACATTAATTTAGAAATGAAAATTTTCATTTCATAATTTAATTATTTTACAATAGCTTATTTTAGACACTCTTAACTACAATAATTGAATAATTAATAATGTTTTCCACCTACTTCAGAGTTTAATTTAAGAAAACAATTAAAACATGTTCAAGATCTAGTCTGCTTCATTTTTTGTTGCAAATTAAACTACAGGTGCTGTCGCTCTTAAAAATCTGTTGATGGCGGCATGATTAAATACGCATGGATCATAGCAGATTTTCCAAAAAATTTAAGTAGGAATTCAAGGAATTATTTTCAAAATTTCAGGAGTTAATTTTATTTTATTCTATTATTAGTATTAGTACTGGTGAATTACCTTTTTTTGCATAAACAAAAGTAGAATTGATACATAGAACAAACATTATTGATTAAGTAGGTAATCTTTTGACCATTTTTTCTATTTCACATTTTATGTTAATGTCATATGTATTTGTATTCAAAAGTGAGAGTGAGTTTGAGAATTGAAAAGTTATCAAAGGTATTTATAACAAAATAAGGTAATAAAGACTGAAAATTAATTTCATTATATTTTAACCCAAAAGCATTTTATTATGCAACCATGCAGTTGGCAAAGGCTTTTCCAAGTCGCTAGGTGCATGCAGGAATGCAAAGAGGAGAACCAGGACAAATTCCCAGGCCAGTGCAGCCTGCAGAGCCCGGGTCTAGATAAATGAAGAACAATTTCTATCTGTACACAGTCTTCTTGTCATTGAACTTAGAGTTATTGTTTTCCCAGGATCTGGGTTCATTCTCAGCATGCCTGTGTGCGTATGCACCAGCATAGTGAACAAATGCATGTTTAGACACTTATTTAAGGCATATCACATGTGCCTGAGCTATCGACAGTTATTGCAAGTTCAGAACTTTTAAAAGGTGACCAAATTTTAAAGGGCGGTTAGTATTAAACAAAAAATTCTGAAGAACATCAGATTAAAACAAGAGACTGTGCCAAAATGAATTAAAAGAGAGTGCACCAAAATGAACTAAAACAAAAATAATCTAGTTCAAGAGTTTTATAAATAATATCTGAGAAACAAGTTTTACATTGATGCAATGCTGAAGACATAATTACAGAATTTT
This sequence comes from Amaurobius ferox, assembly GCA_951213105.1. Taxonomy (NCBI): domain Eukaryota; kingdom Metazoa; phylum Arthropoda; class Arachnida; order Araneae; family Amaurobiidae; genus Amaurobius; species Amaurobius ferox. The sequence continues at coordinate 138,164,701 of OX578137.1, forward strand.
AGGGGTCCTATATATCAATTGTGCGGCCTACCTACTACCTCTTATTTTATTTTGCCCATTGACCTTTCTTTATAAACCGCTATGTGGCCTGGGCCCCTATGTCACTCTCCGCTTCCTATTTGCAGTGGTAATAGATATCTTAAAGGGGATATCTACTGCAGCCATGCTTCAGGGTAAAAAACGATACTGAGCAGACTTAACTCTTTTATATCACCACACCCTAATATCATCAATGCCTCACATGTCTAGAGATCGCTAACTGTAGACAAAACTCTCCCGTTTTGATAGACTCAACATAAATAAAACACTTGTGAAATGATGATTAAATATCCTTCAAATGAGAGGCATAAGACAGTCCCAGTTCAACTAACTACATTTGTAAATATTGGTTTTAGACCAAAAATTCTTAAAGCGTTCAAATTTTCAAAACTTCCAAATTGATACTAAACAAAGAACAATTACACAAAATTTTAACTTTGTAAAGAAACAGAAACTTCATGATTTATTGAGTAAATAGTCAAAGATAATTCCTTCAAATGATGATACAGACTGTTCCTTTCCTAGTACTCGAAAATGTTCACTTGGTGAAAGTGAACCTTCTTCTAATTACTTTCAAATATCTTCTTCTGGGAAATCGACTTTTTATTCTAGAGCCTGCTGTTAATCAGAGCGCGATGTTTTAATTTCTTCTAATAACATTATATTTGAGATCTTGAATATCTTCTAATATTGGAATATTCATGTATAATACTTGCCCATTTCTAATAAAAATAAAAAACAGAAATGAATTACAATAAAATTTTAGTTCAAATTTCAGAGGAATGCAAAAACATTAGAATTATTCAATCTAACATATAAAAGATAATGTCTGTGTGTGTGTCAGTCATTTCAGTGATGCTATGCCATACAGGTGGCATGAATATTTTCTTTCATATATATATATATATATATGTACAGGGTGATTATAATTAAAGTTGCGATTTTAAAACACTGTAAAGTAAGAACTACTGGTCAGAATGACCTGAAATTTGACTTGAGTATACCTGAAGCAATGGAATTTTGTTTGGCGAAAAAAAAATTACTTCAAAAATGTACCAAAAAATGGCAATGTATGAATCCAACATTAAATTTGCTTAATGAAGAATGAAAAAATTAGCCGCTAGGTTTTGCGTGGAAGCACACCTCTAATTTGGAGGTATGCTAATTAAGACTAGGAATGCACACCGCACATTACAATTGTGATAAAAAAAAGAAGCATATGCAATTCTCATTGAGTGCCTTGTCATGACTCTGCCACTGAAGGACCGTGCTTTGCTCGTAAAACTTTTCTACCAGAACGGTGACTGTGTGCATTAACTGCTCTCAGGAGGTTCGACGAACTTAGCTGACTTAAAAGCACGCATTACGCACCACATCTACAGCATCCCCTTTGATACCCTCTGATCTGTTGTGAAACATGCTGTTTTGCGCTTTCAACTCGTAGCCGAGTAAGGTGAACAGCATATTGAACATTTCTTGTGTATATCGTAGGTGTTTGTTTCATGTTTTCATGATGTTTCAATCAATTATTAAATTAAGTGATGTTGATTAAATTGTCGTTTTCTTTAGTTGACTATTGGTTTCTTTCGGCTAACAACACCCAGTGTTTGGAAAATACAGTGCCGTCTATCGGTACTTCTTTGAAGTATTTTTTTTTCCTTCGCCAAACAAAATTCCATTGCTTCACATATACTCATGTCAAATTTCAGGTCATTCTGACCAACTTTAATTATCATCACCCTGTACATATATATATATATATATATATATATATATATATATATATATATATATATATATATATAAATATATATATATAATTAGAATCCTAAGAAACTAAATAGATGAAACTTGAATAATGTTATAGATTTGCAAAGTTGAGGCCAATAAAATCCATTTACAAAAAAGCTATGATAAAATTATCTCTCAAAATTTACACATAAAGTGGAATTTCATTAAAAAAAATTATATTTTTTTCAAAATAATTACCCAATATTTACACACTATAGATTAGGAATGATATGTTTGCATTATTTGCCTGAATTGATGTGCAAAAAAAAAATCTAGTTTTTTGATTTGCACATTTATGACACAAATAAATGTGTCATCGAAACGATATTTTTATCAAGTTTATATACAAAATGTGCATTAAAATTTCATTAAATCATGCTAAACAGCTCAGTCATCTATTAGAAATATTTAAAACATTACAAAGGACTCATTCAGGTTGAAATTTTTAAAAAATTCCACCTGAAAATTGACAATTATTAGAAATTTATCTGTATACATCACTGAATGTTAACACATAATTCTAATGAACAACTTAACTACGATACATAGTACTTCTAAAATATAATACATTAATAGCCATATATTACAATAAACTGCCTGTAAATAAATTTAAATAAAAAATTATAGCTCTTAGAGAAATTTCCGCAGAAAATCTAGTACAAAGGCTTACGCAAGCTAGACAGCACTAGGTTGGTTGAAGTTTGAAGTGTAGTTGCAGGCACTACTTGTTTATAAGTAAATGAAGTTAATGCAAAAGAGATAAGTTTCTCATCTTTTTTTCTAAACATTTCCTGCTTAAAAATTGATAGTTGAATAATATCAAGATATAAGATAAGATACAAGAATTAAGACGTCGAAAACCCAGACCATTCGTCTCGTCCGAGGACTTAGAGAAGCAATTTGAATGGCCGGAAGAATTAAGACGTGTAATTTCAGTAGATTACTGGTGCAGATTTATTGTTTTCTATGATTTGAACAATTTAGAAAATCTTTGTTCATTTATTATTTCTGATTTGTGTTTCAAATAAGAAATGTTTCTCTAATATAAACATTGTTACACTGATTTGTTTAATAATGTAATAGATATTATTTACCAATTGTAATCATCTTCTATTTACAAATATTAGGACACGACCTGTTAACATTAATGTCTAAAATACACCAATATCCCAAATAATAAATAGAAAAAAAAACTGTCATATCAGAGTTTAAATCTTGGATATGAAATTTTCAGAGTTTTCCCAAAATTTTTTCAAAATTTCAGCCTAAATCACAACATTCTGTAATTTATAATTTTACATAGCAAAAGAATTTTCAATTCAGTAAGAACTTGTAAAAAAGATAGCACTTATGACACTACAACAGCCATGAAATAAACTGTTTAAAATCAAAATATTGGTTTCAAGTACACTACAGAAAGAACAAAAACAATCTGAAGAATAATTCAAGGAAATAAAACAAAAGCATTTTCCCAGGTTTCATGAGTTCTCAACAAAATTTTGTGCAGAATTTAGATTCCTTGAGGATTCCAGGTTTATCCTGATTTCTTTGTAGCATATGAACCGTGGATATATTCTAAAGATCCTTTTAAAGATATTGAATTTTATTACTCACTCAGTCCATCATCATCATCACTTAGGCTCATTCGTCGCCTCTTTTTGGAACCAGAGGATGCTATAAAAATACAATACAAAACAATCAAGATATAGGATACAAATAGAACAAACATATATGCAAATGAACTAAATCCTATATCACAGGAAGTAGTAGTCTATTCCGCATGTTCGTCATTAACCCTTTCGTGACGGTTGGCACGCCCGCGTGCCGCCTGCGAGCTTGCATTTAAGGACGTACGGCACGCACTCATGCCGGAGAGAACTTTACCCTAAACGACGAGTGGCACGTATCGGTGTTTCTACGTGAAACGTTTTCCTTTGAATTTATTTGTCTACTAGATGGCGTTAAATGCCCGTGGAAGCAACTTAAATGTATTTTGCAGATGCTTGACCTTGACACAAGCAGAATCCAATAAATTATTTCTCCATTTGGAGTGTTGAAACATATGGTTTTGTAAAGTAAACAGACAGAGCTCTTCTCGCAGCATCAACAATTTTATAATTGAGTTCCGGGTCTCCTTTTGATTTTAGCTTTTAATGATTTCGTTGGTGAATTACAGGAATATAAGAGAGTATTTTTTTCTTTTGGGGGGGGGGGGGGGGGGGGGTAAAGGAATGTGCGACAGTGAAATGATTAGGCTATTTCGGATAAAAGTATAGCTGGTTTGAGATGTTTCCTTTCTGTGGAAGAATATACGCGTATGGTAAACGAACCAGACAGTAATGAAAGCAAAGCAGATTGTGAAGATTCATGGAACAGTGTTATTTCTGATGATGAATCTGAAAATGCAATTGATTCTTCAGATTCTGAGCGTACTATTATTACAACGCCGCCAGCTTCAGTTGCTGTTTTTTCGAATCACGTTTGGACATGTGATTTGAAAGATCTGAATTCTTTGGAGTTTTTTAACATACCTAGAATAAATCACAATATCATGCCGCCTAATTTAGATAAAGAACTTGATTTTTTTAGTATATTTTTTGATGATGAACTAGTAGAATTTATCGTAACAGCAACTAATGAGTTTGCAAAGAAAAAATGGGAGAAAAATCTCCTCTCTCCTTCCACATCGAAGACTCCACCTGTTTTAAATATATTTACACCTGTGATAGGAAACGAATTTCGTGTGTTTCTCGCACTAGTAATTTTGACGAGCATCGTCAGAAAACCAAATCTCAAAATGTATTTTTCTAAGAATCTAAATATCAGTACTCCTTTTTTCAATTCAGTTATGAGTTGTGATCGATTTATAGGAATATTACGTTACCTTCATTTTACTCTTGATAGTAATGCCCAAAAACTAAATAAATTGAAACCCGTGTTAGATGCATTAGTTTCAAAATTTAAATCTATATACACTCCTAGAAGAAATATATTCATTGATGAATCTTTGTTTTCATGGTAAGGAAGGCTGGGATTTTGTCAATATATCCTCTCGAAAAGGTTCAGATATGGTATAAAAATATATAAATTGTCAGAATCGAAATCAGGCTGTATATGGAATTTCCTTGTGTATACTGGAAAGGACACGGAATTATCAAGCTCTGATGGTGGGTATGGAGAACGCGTTGTGAAAACACTTCTAAGTGAACTTTTAGGAAAAGGATATACTTTGTATTTGGATAAATTTTTTACCTCTCCTGTACTTGCAAAGTATTTGTTGTTTACGAATACGCATATATGTGGTACAGTTTTAAAAAATCGGAAGGACATACCAAAGAATTATCCATCTGTACCTAAAACATATATACACTAAAATTTTTAATATTTTGATAAAAGAAAATTTGTATGAAAAATATACATCAAATAGAAAATAAGTATTTCCTTTCTTCCTGAAAAAAGTAGAATGCTGCGTTGAATGGGTGATTTTTAGTGAATTTTTTTCGAGAGTTAGGCTTAGCGCAAAAAATTAGCAGTCTTTTGGGAAAAGTTCGGAAACGAAGCGCTCCGTCCTTTGGGCCATGGCAGTTTCGGAATGCCGCCGTCTCGAAAGGGTTAAAGCTCTTATATTTTTCAATACACATCACTTCTTGTATCCATTTTTCAGCTCCAACTACTTTTTAATTATCCAAAAAAAATTCTATAGCTATTCCCAAATTAAATCCCTCTCTCATTATGTTTCACTAAAGAAATTTGACACTCTTGAGAAGAGGGCACTAAAGAATTTCAATATCTTAAAATTTAAAAAAAAAAAAAAAAAAAATGCAGTTTTTTACAACCTTAACTGCAATTTTCCAATAGAGATGTGAATTCAATACAAATTGATTTGCTATTAAAAGTTGTTTCAATACACACATTGATATATTTGTTAAAAGAATGCCTCTGTAGAAAATGTTTGAATTTGCTAGATGGCTGCTACAGTATTAGATAAGGATTTTTTCCAAATTTTCAAAAGAGATAACATGAAATCCTTGGGCCTCTTGGGATAATTAGAAGTGTTTCTAATATTTTGTAAAATGATTGCATTGGTTTTAGATAACAATAAGAAATACTTCTAATTCATTTATTAAATTTTTATAAAGGCACAAATCTTCCTCTTACCATCTATGCATGGCAAAAAAGGGAGGAGGTAGGGGAATCCCCAAAATAGCTAAAAGTTTGGCACTTTTTTTCAACAACAAACGAAGAATGAAACAAGCAACTGAAGAAAAATATTTCCTAAAGTTCATAATGTGAAAACATAAACAGTCAATAATACCTCCAAAACAAAATGTAATATTTGTAATTGGTGGGGAAAAAAAGAAATGCCTTTATTTCAACATTTTTTTTAAATAGAAAAAAAGAGAAGTGGAGAAAATTAAGAAATCTAGATGACTTTATATAATTTTTCCCAGTATCAATTTATATGATAATCAAGGAATTTTTTAACCAGGGTTCGACTACATTTTTTATAATTTCTAAAGTATAATTATATTGTAATTCTTTCGTAAACCGAAATTATTAAAAGGTATACTAAAATATATTTTGAAGAGCATAAAGAAAGTTGTTTCTTTTAGAAGTGACTGGTTTCTATCAGGATAATAGAAGAAATTTATGGGCCCTATGGAGAACTAATCAAATTTTTCTACCAATGCTTTTTTTTTCTGCCCACACACGACTAAATCAGTCTCCAGCAGAGAAGAATTTATGACTTTGCTGTCCCTGGGCACTAACATATATGCTATCCTTGATAATTACTATACTATTTTTTTCAAAAAATAATGTGTTGTAACTTCTTACTAATAAATTTACCATATTTTTGTGCTAACATGTTTGCCAAACAATATACTAATAGATTCACTTGCCCTTTCTGGAAACTGATGTATTTGTTGCCCTTATAATTATTGAACTGCTTCAAGTTCTGTGTTAACAAACAAAAAAGGGATGGAATTTTGTTATTAGATTTCGAAACAGAAATAATTATAATGTTTAAACAGGGTTCATCCTAGGTGTTTTTCGTTAGGCGGCCCGCTCCACTGCCCTTAGAAATTAGAAATCCCACCCTGCTGCCCTCAGAAATTAAAAAACTCGCCCTGCATGCCCCAGTACTATAATTTTGTGCCCTGACATCAAAAAATGCCGCCCTTCTTTTTAAAATGACACTTCTCCATATATTCTCAAATTTTCAAAACATCGTGAAATGCGTGACGTTTTTTCTCATTCATAATTTATTAAAGCCACGCAAAAGTCACGGCAGTATTTTTGGCAAAGTAATTTTTTAAAAATATGTGCCCTTTTTTGGAAAGTAGCACCCTGCCCTTTTTAAATTCTAGAATGAACCCTGTTTAAATATGAATTTATTTATCAGATATGAAATTATTTTTCAGTCAAATAATATTTTATAGGTATTTTATTCTTGGAAGCCTATTTTTTCTTTGGTATTAATTAGTTGGGTATTTTCTCTGTTCAATTAAAACATTTATTTTATTTATTTTTGTACTGTAATTTATATATCCAATTTTCTACTAGTGAAATTTGCCACAATAGGTCTGATACGTTTCTCTCTTATCTTGCTGTTGATCACATTTTTGCAATTCTCAAAAGGAAATTGGTTTTGGTAATTGCTAATAAGATTGGAGAAAAATGTTGATTATCATTTGAGATGTCTCTATAAAAAATTGCAAATTATTGTTAAGATTCAAATAGCTTTACAAATAACAAAATTACTTCAGCGATATACATTTTAAACTTATATTTCAATACAACAAATTGTCTGAACAGCATAGGTACTAACTAGCTTCGAGGATAAATGTTGCAGTGGGTGTAGAAATATGCATTAATAAAACCAGTTTTTGCACCAAATTGCCCAAATTAAATCTAATAAATAAGATCATTTTTGAAAATCAACCATTTAAATGAATTTAAAATTGTAAAAAACAAGGATTTAAGCTATAATTAAAGAAAATGCAAATTTTAAATTTGTAGACAAACATTTAATCATCTCTACTTTTATAAACATATGGCAATTGCACACAATTTTGATTAAAATATTCAATACCTGCTTCAGCATCTGAGTTTGGGGGTGGTCGCTTCATACTGGATCAACATTTATTGTATAGTAAATATCATGCATCCTATCTAAAATAAAAACAAACTAAAATTAGCTATTTAATATCCTTAATACTATTTAAATAAGCATAACCTAATTACAATTATGAAAAAATAAAACAAATTATTAATTGGCATTGTAGGTCATGATTTAATCCCAATGAGGATCAAAACTTGAAAATTTATTAGTTAATAACAATATTAATTAAGAGTAAGATCAATTTCCTTGTGTGTATAAACAGAGGTTAAACCATTCAAATGCAATAAATATATTACATAAAAGATACTAAAAGATCTCATACATAAATCACAACACATACAATTTATATTTTAATATTTTATGTGCTATATTTCAATATATAGCTTTAAATCAATCATATAAAATCGAAATTACGCTTTGCCTGTGTATTTGTAAAGAGGGCGCCTCCATATTTGTTTAAACAAGATGTAGAATTGACATTCAAAACAATCGAATACTTGAATAAAAACTGGCGATCTTATTATTAAGATGTTAAAAATATATTCGGCTAAAATTTTAGTATATAATTAAAGCTATAAAAAGGAAAATAATTTAATAAACTCAGGAAAAAACTGACTTGTTGGCGCCATTATACATCCACTGACGAAATTTTTGATCACGTGACCTGCATAATTTGAACGATCATATTCGTATTCCTTATTTGTTTTTTTAACGATTGCATTGAAAATTTAGTTTGTTTCTACTCATTGTATTCTCAACTGTTTCTACTCAACATATATAGATTAGTTGGTGAGATATTTCAATGAAATGTCACACTGACAGAACAGATCATGCTCTTAGAAATTTAAAAGCAAAGCTTTTCAACTGACGTCAAGCTGCCACCTAGCAACCGTTGCTGGTAGACATACATTGCATGTTTTTCGGTTGAGTTTGTAAATATACTCATGTGTATAGCGTTATAAAAACTTATATTTGTTATTATACCTACCGGCTGTGGTGTTTCCATATTCGGAAATCGTTCTGATAGAGACAAATATTTTTTTAGATTCCTTGCTCCATTAATCAGAGAAGATGAATTTAAAAATTTCTTAGTGAAGAGCGCTGAGAGAAGTGACTGTTGGCCATCAAAAGAGCTGAACTTATTGAAAATATATAAATCTGATGTGAGCAGCACGACTGATTTTCCTTGGAATCTCATATTCACGTAAAACAACTTACATATTCCCGTCATACAAAATGACACCCATGATTATTTTAAATTACACTGAATTTGCATTTTCAAATCAATGTTCGTTTTCATTTAGACTCTGGGCTTATTTTCAAATGTGGAGTAGCGAAAAACGAACCATACCAAATTCTGAATCAAACCAAATTCAAATAAGCACCAGGGTAACCCAAAAGTGACTTATCAACCAACTTTTGTGAAACTTTTAGAAGAGATGAATTATTAGTTTTTAGCCACAGGGGATATAGACAAACTTTACGGGTCATTTCTAAAAAAAAGACAGGTTCTTTTCATCCCAAATCGTACCAAAATCTAATCAGCCCCAGGGTAACCCATAAGTGACTTATTTACCATATTCTGTAAAATTTGGTCTATTTGTTTTCCAGCTAGAGTGGATACAGGTAATTTTTGAGAGCTATTTTGTTAAAAAAGGCAGGTTCTTTTATCACGAATCGTACCAAAATATAATCAGTACTAGGGTCACCCATAAGTGACTTGCACATAAAATTTTATGAAATTTGATCAATTAGTTTTTTAGTTAAAGTGGATACAAATATTGCAGAGATAGACACACAGACGTTACGCTAAAAATAGTTTTTTTGTATTCTAGAGGTTTCAAAACGTGTAGATACGTCAAAAACTCGAGTTGCGATTTTCGACATGATTACAATACTTTCCATGTATTGCAGGGCAAGTAAAAATGACTGTATGTGAAGATTTCTTTATTTCAAGTAATTATTACTCTTTTTATTGTCACTCCATTTATTAAAAGGAAATTCAGAATTGTTTCTTCTGAACGTATATGTTGCCAACTTTAAAATGCTTGCTAAAAATAAAATTTTATTAGGTTGTTGCCAGAAAAAAACGGAGAAACTGATATTTTTGCACCATAAGTTAAAACTGCTGAACTATAACCATAAAGCCAAGCCAAGACGCTTACTTTCGGGCTACCATGGGACCGAAGGTCCCTTACGCACACATCAGAATATACAAATGTCTCTGTATGTAGTTGTCTCATGGAGTTTTGATAGCAATATGCACACATCTTTATGGAAGGGTGCTGAGTAGAAGTCAGTGGCGGCTGATGGTGTGCCGCCTTCGTCTTGGAGGCGATAAGACCAAAGGTATACCAATTCAGAAAGCTTCTCTCACATCACACGCCAAACGTCGTTTTATCGCCAGTTCTGGTACACTATTTTTGCAACTCCTGCAAAAGCGGAGAGAAAGACGATTGTTTTTAATCCGCGATATTGTTCACGAAGACAGATTAGATACATTTGTTTCCCATTATTTAAATCACGTTTTATGCACATTTTGGTTTTAAAGTAATACTATAAAAATACATGTATTTAAGACCTTTTTGTACTGCACACAGATTGTTTGCAATGAGTGTAAGAAATGTTCCACCCACATATACAATTTATTATTTGAATAAAACCTTTATATGCGAGATTTTGGAGTAAATATATGTGTAGGATCCGTATGTTGTCCAATACTTATATAGTACAACAATCAGTGACGAAAATTGAAGATTATTTGAAAGGAAGGAATATTTGTCATTTTAAAAATGTAAAATTTGTGACATTTTAAGGAAATTTGCTTGACATTTTCGGTTTGTTGGAGCAATAAATGTTACTTTTCTGACATACCTAGAATAATGCATCGTTTTTCAAGGTGGACTTTTCAAGGTTTTCGGAACCCTTGGGATTCCGCGACGTGCTAGTTTCATGCAAATTGTCTTAAATTTAAAAACGTGTAAAATTTTGATGCATCATTTGGACAAATGGGGATATTTCTTATTTTGGGGTTCTACCATCAAATTAAATTTCAAAAGGGTTTCGTGACAAAATAAATTTGAAAAACACTGATATAATGTATAGGGAAAGTACTATTATGACGAGGTTGAAAACTCAAATTCTACTTAGTGTTTTCGACGGTAGAGCTTGTTTCAAACATTCCTGAAATCGAATTGAATGTTTTTAAAAAGTGATATCTGTGTGTGTGTGTGTGCCTGTATATTAATGTATGTAGTATGTGCATGTATATTAGTGCGTGTATGTGTATTAGTGTGTGTGTATGTATATTAGTGTGTGCGTCCTTGAGTCAGTGGATGCAATATCTAACGAACGGATGGAACGTTTCAAACAAAAAAAAATCGATTATTATACAATCTGTGAATACTGGAAGTCTATTGATTTTATAAGCAATCGAATATTTGGAAACTAGCTCCAAACTTTCGAATGAAATTTTGAAAAAAATCATAAAAAATCAGAACCTTTAATATTGTTACATGAAATATCATTTTTTATTTAATTTTTTATTAGAAAATGAATAACATAAACTTTGGGATAATAGCATGAACCGTTTTGTATATACACGTTGAATGGGATATTAAAAGTTTTGCGATATTTGGTCAAGTAAAATCCTTTGTTGAGCACGTCCATCATGCGATAAGCCCAAAGGTATACCAATTCAGAAAGCTTCTCTCACATCACACGCCAAACGTCGTTTTATCGCCAGTTCTGGTACACTATTTTTGCAACTCCTGCAAAAGCGGAAAGAAAGACGATTGTTTTAATCCGCGATATTGTTCATGAAGACAGATTAGATACATTTGTATCCCATTATTTAAATCATGTTTTATGTACATTTTGGTTTTAAAGTAATATTATGAAAATACATGTATTTAAGACCTTTTTGTACTGCACGCAGATTGTTTGCAATGAGTGTAAGAAATGTTCCACCCACATATATAATTTATTATTTGAATAAAACGTTTATATGCGAGATTTTGGAGTAAGTATATGTGTAGGATCCCATTTTGTTCAATACTTAAATTGTACAACAATCAGTGACGAAAATTGAAAATTATTTGAAAGGAAGGAATATTTGTCATTTTAAAAATGCAAAATTTGTGACATTTTAAGGAAATTTGCTTGACAATTTCGGTTTGGGGGAGCAATAAATATTACTTTTCTGACATACCTAATATAATGCATCGTATTTCAAGTTGGACTTTTCAAAGTTTTCGGAATCCTTGGGATTCCGCGGCGTGATAGTTTCATGTAAATTGTCTTAAATTTAAAAACGTGTAAAATTTTGATGCATAATTTGGACAACAGGGGATATTTCTTATTTTGGGGTTCCACCATCAAATTAAATTTCAAAAGGGTTTCGTGACAAAATAAATTTGAAAAACACTGATATAATGTATAGGGAAAGTATTATGACGAGGTTGAAAACTCGAATTCTGCTTTGTGTTTTCGACGGTAGAGCTTGTTTCAAACATCCCTGAAATCGAATCGAATGTTTTTAAAGTGAAATCTGTGTGTGTGTGTGCATGTATATTAATGTATGTAGTATGTGCATGTATATTAGTGTGTGTATGTGTATTAGTGTGTGTGCATGTATATTAGTGTGTGTATGTGTATTAGTGTGTGTGCATGTATATTAGTGTGTGTGTCCTTGAGTCAGTGGATGCGATATCTAACGAACGGATGGAACGTTTCAAACAAAAAAAATTTCGATTATTACAATCAGTGAATACTGGAAGTCTATTGATTTTATAAGCAATCGAATATTTGGAAACCAGCTCCAAACTTTCGAATGAAATTTTGAAAAACATCATAAAAAATCAGAACCTTTAATATTGTTACATAAAATATCATTTTTTATTTAATTTTTTATTAGAAAATGAATAACATAAACTTTGGGATAATAGCATGAACCGTTCTTGATATATTGTACGTTTTTCAAATAAATTTTAAAAATACATGAAATTAAAACATTGCTAATTACCGTAATATGTTTCCATTCCATGTACAATATTATGTGACAACGGTGTTAGGATCATTCTGGTAGGTTTTATTCACGAGGCACTGTTTCACAATAGTTTTGTATTTTGACATCAAACAATTCGTCAAACGTAATTTATTAGTTTGTCTGTCTGTCTGTAATGCTTGTCGATACATTAACAAAATATCGTCATTTCCAAATTGGCAAAAATGACACTAAATAAAAATGATGTCAAATTGATGAATATTCAATATCTTGGAAAATGAAGTTTAATTTATTTGATAATTCCTGTCCCTTTGGGGAAATTAATATTCTTGATTTAAGATATGTTGAGTTTCGCGGTTATAATCGTTTCAAATACAATATTTGCACAAAATAAAAGTTAATTCGGTTAAGCTGTGAAGGACTCAAAGTCATTGATTGATAAAGCCTTTTTGACACTCCCACCCATTTTATTCACCCTCGAGTGAGAAACAAAAATATTAAGCTCCGTTAGGTTCTGTCCCGTTGTCGATACTATAAGCATAGGCGCCCATAGCACTTTTCTAGGCGTTAAACTCAATGATATGTACAATATCGACAACCTTGATCCCCACATTTGGTACCTTGAATGTCCAGGGAGACGGAAGTGCCTCCTTTCTCTCCCCTATGGGCGTTCATTGAAAAAACTCCCTACTTATACTAGTAACTTCAGGCAGAACGAACTTAACGGAGTTGAGTTTCGATTTCCCCAGGGTTGGAAAAATGGAGTCTTTCCAGACCCCACTAAAGTTTCCGTGAAGTCTAAATTTTTCCACATTTATAGCCATTGCCAAAACTGCCGCCGTGTTCATGCGGAGTACGATCACGTTAAACATGTGGGTCCGAAAGTCCTTCCGAGAGGTTGGTGGTAGGGGAAGGAGGGTACGGTCCCTGTGGATGCCTCCCCCACTGGGTTCCGGTCTAAATTGGGTGGCAATTCCCGACCGTCCAAACAGTTACCTTACACCTTTCTGGTAGGTCGGACGGTCTGGGTTTCAACAACAACAACACTTATAGCCATGTCCGGTCGTCCAAATAGTTGCTCAAGTCCTCTGGATGAGTCGGACGGCCTGGGGTTTCCACACTTATAGCCATCCCCCGGCCTTCCATCATGTTACTCTATATCTTCGGATGAGTCGGTTGGTCTGGACTTTCGACATTTATAGCCATCCGGCCGTCCAATTAGATGCTCAAGTCCTCAGGATGAGTCGGACGGTTTGGATCTTCAACACTTATAGCCATATGCCAACGGCCCTACCGTGCTGAAAATACCAGTTCTCGTTAGATCACCGAAGTCAAGCAGCAACGGGCGCGGTTAGTACTTGGGTGGGTGACCACCTGGGAACACCGCGTGCTGTTGGCACATTTCGGACGCGGTAGCCCGGTGGTTTTCGCGCTGGATTTGCACGCTGCCACAACTGCCGCCGTGTTCATGCGGAGTACGATCACGTTAAACATGTGGGTCCGTAAGTCCTTCCGAGATGTTGGTGGTAGGGGACGGAAAGTACGGTCCCTCTGGATGCCTCCCCCACTGGGTTCCGGTCTAAATTGGGTGGCACTTCCCGGCCGCCCAAACGTTTACCTTACACCTTTCTGGTAGGTCGGACGGTCAGGGTCTCAACAACAACACTTATAGCCATCCCGACCACTCAAATAGCTGCTGTAAGCCCTGTAGGTCAGTCGAGTGGTTTGGGTCTGCAACACTTATAACCACAGAATACTATATTAGTCTGTGCTTATAGCCATCTGTCCCGGCCACTCAAACAGCTGCTGTAAGCCCTATAGGGCTAGTCAAATGTTCTGGGTCTTCAACATTTATAACCATGAGTGCCCATAGGGGCGTTCAAAGTCACAAATGTAGGTATCAAGCTAGTCAACATTGTACTTCTCATCCATGAATTTACCCTCTGGAAAATGTTCTATGGGCGCCCATAGGGGAGCGCGAGGGGGCACTTTCGCTCCCGCGGACGTTCAAGGTCAGAAATGTAGGTATTAAGTTAATAGATATTTACCTCCCATCCTTGAGTTTGGCCATCTCAGGAATAAGTTTTATGGGCGCCCTTGAATCCTACTCGTTGGAAATAAGGTCGACCTCCCCTGCAGTACCACACTATATTTTGATCGTACTATATTTTAACACACACACAACCACACTCTTTCTCTCTGTGTCTCCCTCCCTCCCTTTCACCCGTATTCTAATCACGTTAATTACATGATGATCTACCTAATTGTAATTTTTTCAGAATGCAGCTATATAGAATTTCGTGGCTGTACGTACTCACTCTAATTTAATATCTCTAATTTGGAATAATGTTTTAATCTCATTTATTACAAAATATTCTACCTGTTTCTAATTTTATACAGAATGCATCTACATATAAATTGCCATAGTGATACGTGCATTCACACCCCACAGATACACACACACACACACGGATGGAAATATTTCCCAAAATGTTCGAAATGTGTTCATGGTGTCTTTAAGTGTATTTTTTCGTCTAAATGTCGTGATTATCCGTAAACTTCCTCTATACAATAGCATTAGAAAATAATAAAATGATTCTTTAATTGAGTGAATACTGAATTAATTTAATTCTAATCTAAGAGATAATGCATTTAAAAAGTGTCTATATTGCTTAATTGTAAGTTATATATCAGCGATAAGCCCATATTGCTTAATTGTAAGTTATATATCGGCTTCTTTAATCTAATCAATATTGAATTAATTTATTTCCAATCTAAGAGACACTCCATTTAAATCGTGTCTCTATTGCTAAATTGCAAGTTATATATCCTATAAAAAGATAAACCAAATTGTGACAGTCCTTTCTCTTGATGTGGCTGCTGTAGTATCCTTGAGAGAGAGAGCGCTCTTTCGTGTATCACGCTGGCGATAAAACGAAGTTTGGCGTCTGATTTGAAAGAAGGCTTTCTGGCTTAGTATACTTTCTGGCCTTCCGCGTCTTGGATTGGCTGTATGGCAGAGTACTGAGCTGTGATGGCTGAAAGAGAAGGGGAGGGCGGGGCCAAGGACTGACGGGGCAATAGGAAATCCTGCAGAAGTGCAGAGCGAAATTTACAGTTTTACATAAAGTAATTAAAGCTTACAAAAATAAATTTAAGTTTACAAATACATTTAGGTTTAAAACTTAAGTTTAGACAATAAAAGTATAAATTAAGTTTACAGAAAAAGTTTACCAGTTTAGAAATCAGAGAATACACTTTAACGAATTACGATTGCAATTTACAAATTTTACAAGAGTGTCACTCGTGCTGCGAAAAAGAAGGCCCTTATCAATCACACAATACAATAAAATTAAACAGTTTAAATAAAAATACAGTTCAAGTTATTTGTAGAAGCAACAGTGCTATCCAGAGTCAGCGTTTGCTGACATACAAGAGGACCGGGCTGGCATCAAATACGCGGGCAAAGCAAAGTATAACAAAGGATTGAGAGCTCGCCGGGCAGGACGAATCAGGATTCTCCATTTCACTCCAGGTTTGCCGAGGCATTCCCAGGATATAATGGTCGCCTTCTCCGCCGTCCGGCAAACAAAGGTTAGGAAACACCTGCCTGGTGCGTAGTATATCTGGGGCGCTTCCACGGGGGCGCCGTAGGCCCGGAAAGAAGGTGTCTAGGCCTTCTTTTTCCGAGGTAGGAGGATGTGGAAGTGTCGTAGCGACTATCTACGTTTCTCAGGCAGGGCTTGTTAGAGTTCTTCCTGAAAAATTTTTGAGAAGTTTTCCGAATATGCCCAGCAACGTGTAGGACTTTAAGATCATGATGAATCACCTCGTTCTGGACAAACCAGGGCGCATTTACAATGCAGCGCAAAACTTTATTCTGAAACACTTGCAATTTCTCAATGTGCAGTTTTGCAGCCGAACCCCAAACAGGGCAGGCATACAAAAACGCAGGTGCGATGATTTGTTTGTAGATGATCAGTTTACTATAAAGTGACAGGTGAGACTTTCTACCGAGAAGTGGGAGAAGGGCTACAAAGGTTTTATTGGCTGTTACAACCTTATTCATGATGTGCTCTGCGAAAGTTAATTTGGCGTCCAATGTGGCACCCAAATACTTTGCGGACAGTGAAAAGGGGATCGGATCATTGACAATTTAAAGGGGGTTAAGACTAAGTTCTCGGTAGTTAGGACGAAATATGACGACTGCACTCTTGGTCGGATTAATTTTGATTCTCCAGGTCACGAGCCAGTGCTCAAGACTATTCTTTATGTAGCTTTGGAGTGTATTGATAGCGTTGTGTGGTGAAGAGCTTCTCGAAATCAGTGCCGTGTCATCAGCAAAGATGGCCAGCTGTACCTGTGGGATCCTGGGTATATCATTGATATACAGATTGAAAACTAGCGGGCTGAGGTTACCGCCTTGTGGAACCCCGGCTCTGATTGGCCGATGAGAAGAGTAAGAATGTTCAACTCGCACGCGGAAAGAACGATTAGCAAGATACGAGTTGATGAGAGCCAAAAGTTGTGTCGAAATACCAAGTCGGACCAGCTTGGTTAGCAGACCCGAGATAAATGCTTTATCAAAAGCCTTACTGATATCAAAAAACACTATGCTGGTATACTGCTTGTTAGTAGAGTTTTTGTGAATAGTTTCCACTACACGCATGAGTTGGGAATGCGTGGAAAAATCAGATCGAAAGCCGTGCTGTTCAGGAATTAAAATGTCTTTCGATCTGCAGAAACTAGTCAAACATCTAAGCAACACTAACTCAAAAATTTTGGAGAGGCTAGGAAGAAGACTAATGGGCCTGTAGCTGTCTGCTAATTTAGGATTTTGATTAATTTTGATCAGAGGGATAACATCAGCAGTTTTCCAACTCTGGGGAAAGTAACGAAGAATCAACATATGATTAAGGAGCACGGTGAGCCAGCACTCATAAGCAAGGGGAAGGTTCTTCAGCATTCTGTTGCTGATCTTATCAGAGCCGGGTGATTTCTTCACTTTGAAGCTGTGTATGATATTATGAACTTCAGCCAACTATAAATGAAACTATAAATGAAACTATAAATGAAACTATAAATGAATATAACTATAAATGAAAAGTATATATGCAATGCATTTAAAATACAGAAAGTAAATGACACTTAACAAAATATTATTTTGGTTTATGATAACGATTTTCATGATTTCTTTTTAAAGATTTTCATTTGAATACCAATTTCATTTTTAATTAAAATTTAATTTGTTGGTTAAAACACTATGTATATATAGTAGGAGGTATTTATTTTTCGTAATTAATTTTTTCCTCAACCTCATCAGAGGAATTATCAGCATGTTCAATCTAGACGACATAAAACATCTGTTGATGCAGTTCGCAGAGTTAGTACAAAAAAAGAGCGATCCTATGGTAATGGTCTTTGAGGCCCTTAAATTAATCGCGGATTTTAAAAGTAACAGTGACAATCAAACCCGTCATGGCTAGGTCCCAAAAAGAATCCATTAAAATAATATTTTGGAATGCGAATGGCATATCTCCAAGAATAAATGAACTTAGGAACTATGTACACGAAAATGAAGTAGATGCCTTATTAATTCAGGAAACTAGAGTTAGAGAAAGTAAAAAACTAAACATAGCCAACTACTTTGGTTATCATAATCTTAGCTCAAATACTAATGCTAGAACGCCCCATGGAGGAACAGCAATATACATTAAAAGAAATATTCCCCACGAGGAACTAAAAAGCATAAATCTTCAAAGTACAGAAAATACTAGTATAAAAATTAAAATTAATAATACTAGCCCGTTTATCCTAACCTCAACATATGTCAAAAATATGAGTAGAGTAGACGTAACTGCGCAACTGGAACTGCTTTTCTCGAGATATCCAAACACGATACTCGCAGGCGACTTCAACGCACACCACCGAGCGTGGGGCTGTAGGAGAGCCAATTCACGCGGTACACAGACACAAAGACTGCTGAACACCACAAACACTAACATTATTGCACCGTCGACACCAACCTGCTTCTCAGGCGCCAGCGGCACATTCATGGACTTTGTCCTAACGCGAAACATAGACTACGCTTACACTATTAGTACCCTGGATGAATTCGACTCGGATCACCTACCGGTACTGGTGACATTCGACCTGAACACACCTCTTCCAGCCTCTTTGGGACAAGAAAGGGCCAACTGGGAAGTATTCAAAAGAGCATTCTTCGAGCCGCACTTAGCAGTATCTAACATAATGAGCACGGCGGATATTGACTCTGCCACGCACACACTCACAACAGAAATCAAGAGAGCAATTGCCTCTGCCACAACACATCATGAGTCTCCAAAAATGCCCACAATTTCCCACCATGTCAAGCAATTAGTCAGGCAAAGAAATAGAATACGTAAGACATGGCAGGCTAACAGAGATCCCGCCCTTAAAAGGGAACTTAACAGACTCACGTGCAAAGTCAGGGAAAAAATTGTCGATGAAAAGCAGCAACAGTATAAAGCACTAATCGAATCCCTTAGCCCAGAAGACGTATCGCTCTGGCAATTCGCAAAAAGACTTAGGAAATCTCAAATTAAGCTCCCGCCTCTAATAGATGGCGCTAAAATCGCGTACTCAGACGAGGAAAAAGCCGAGGTGCTCGCAAGCCATTATGAAAAATAATTCCAACCAAACCACGATCTAATGCGTCAGGACACCCTAAGAATGGTTAGACAAACTTTAAATAACTTCAGGAATTCCCCGGTAACGGCTGAGATTAACCCAGCCACTCCGCAGGAGATAGTAGAAATTATCAAAAACCGTAAAAGCCCAGGGCACGACAAAATCAGAAATATTACGGTAAAAAACCTACCCATAAACGTAATATGTTACTTGACTATCTTAATAAATAAAATATTAAAACTAAACTATTTTCCCAAAGAATGGAAGGAAGCAATAATCATAACAATCCCTAAGCCAGGTGAGGATGCCACAATTCCAGCCATCTACAGACCAATTAGCTTGCTACCGACACTTAGTAAAATTACTGAGAAAATAATTCTTAAGAGACTGAACACGCACCTTAGTGAGAACGACATTATCATTCCGGAGCAGTTTGGATTTCGGCCAAAGCACTCCACCACTCATCAATTGCTGAGAGTGGTAGAGTACATATCTTCTGCTCTCAAAAACAAGACACCCACAGCTGCGATTTTTCTGGACATACAAAAAGCCTTTGATAAAGTGTGGCACTATGGATTAGCATACAAATTGATCACTTTAAAAGTCCCTGACGCTCTTGTCAAACTTTTAATCTCATACTTAAATAACAGACACTTTCAAGTCAGAGTAGGAGGTAACTTATCTACACCCAATCTCATTAAAAGTAGTGTACCGCAAGGTTCTATCCTGGGCCCGACACTCTTTAACATATACCTGAACGACATCCCCCAGAACTCCAAACACAGAGCTAGCACTCTATGCAGACTGCAGTGCGATACTTGCAAAACACTCCTATGTCTCAGTAATGCACAGACAGCTACAACAACACTTAGACATACTCCAAGCATGGCTGGAAAAATGGCGAACAAAATTAAACCCCAATAAATGTCATTGAATTTATTTCTCGAGGAAAAACAAACCACCGCCGCCACTGTATATAAACAATCATGCCTTACGCGCGGAAAAATCTACTAAATACCTAGGTGTAACGATAGATTCCCACCTAACCTGGAAACAGCACGTAACGAACTTAATCAAAAAAGCGTATATAACTACAGGAGCCTTATACCCAATGATAGGAAACGGAAATCTCAGTCATCAAAACAAACTGCTAATTTATAAATCGGTCATCCGCCCGGGAATGCTATATGCAGCACCCGTTTGGGGATATGCCTGTAAAACTACAATAGACCTCCTAGAGGCAAAACAAAACAAAATACTACGGATTTTCAGGAAAGCTCCCAGGTACTTAAGAAACTCGGTAATTAGGAATGACGTCAAAATAAAAACTGTTAGAACCCAAATAATAAAGCTAGCGCTTAAATTTTACAAAAATTTGCCATCCGTTCCAAATGAACTGTTATTCAATCTGCATAACTATGATCATCGCAGGGCCAAATCTCGTAAGAAACTCCGCGCTGTTCTAAACATCGATAATCGGAATTAAAAATTCCACCTCAAACATCTGATATTAAATAAAACTCGCGACTAATGTTCAAAACTCTAAGCTGCCAAAATGCTAGATAACCCTTAGATCTGCATCAACCCCCCAAACTGCTTAAACTCTAAATGTGCAACAAACTGCCACACTAGGAGCTAGGACAAATAATAAAAAGTAGTAAATAAAAACCTCGAACCTCCAATTAGGGTCACAGAATTAACCCTTTCGCGACGAACGGCACGCATAGGTGCCAGATGCGAACATGCATTCAAGGACGAGCGGCACTCACTCGGGCCAGAGGAAATTTTACCGCAAGCGGATAGTGGCACGCATAAGTGCCAGTACGCAGAACGTTTTAATTTGTGAACTAGATGGCGTTACTTGTCCATGGAACTAACTTCAATGCATTTTGCAGAGGCATGACCTTGGTAGAAGAGGATCGAATGAATTATTTCTCCATTTGGAGCGGTGAAAATCATTTTGTAACATAAACAAACAGAGCAATTCTCGTAGCATCAACAATTTTATAATTGAGTTTCGGTTTTTATTTTTATTTCAGCGTTATGATTTCGTTGGTGAATCATAGGAATATAAGAGAGTATTTTTTTTTGTTTGGGTTTTAGAGGCAGTGAAATTATTCGTTTATTTCGGATAAAAGAATGGGAGCAACTAACGAGTATTTTGTATTCAAATTGATGTATGAAAATTATACATCAAATAGAACATAAATATTTCTTTTATTCCTGTAAAAAGTAGATTTCTGTGTTGAATAGGTGATTTTTAGTGAATTTTTTTCGAGAGTTAGGCTTAGAGCAAAAAATGCACCGTCTTTTTCGACCAGTTCGGAAGCGAAGCGCGTCGTCCTTTGGGCTGCGACAGCTCCGGAATGCCGCCGTCCCGAAAGGGTTAATGTCACAGTTTGACGATAAGAACCACATATTGAAACTGTAGATTAAAGGCGTTTCGCGCCTGGTGCTCTGTCCTGTACGACTCTCAACTTTCATTCACGAGTCCACTTTACGAAGTGCTCATGGTACCACGGAATTAAAATAATTTATTTATTTTAATTCCTTGCATGGTACGGAAGCTATATCTTTTCGAGAATGATAGACCGGAACTACATCGAAATCAGACCGGTGAGAAAACTATTACGATGTGTTGGTGGTAGGGCCCCTTGTTCGGTTACAAACTGCCTAGATTTTTATCTTCCTTAAAAGTTTGAATTTCAAAATATCATTAAAAATATCTTATTGAATAAGAGTAATAGTAATTCAGGTGTGTAATGATTTAAAAAAAAGTAGAAAACTTCTTTTTTATTAATTGATCATATCATAAGTATTCAACATTTAATCGATGTAACTATTTGGTTTGAAATTGTTTCTTTTCTCTTTAACATTTTCATATATATTTTTCAATATACATCTAGATATTTAAGTTCATCCTTTAATAATCTTAAATAGTATTTAGTTTCAGACATTTCAAAGCATTTTGATTGTTTTAACAAATGCGACATACAATTAAACCAAATAGATCTGCACGATCAATCATTGTTTTGCAAACTACAGAATTTTTAAATTTCCTATATTATTTACTTCTCAAATAAGAAATTTCTACAGTATTTCCTTACCACTCCCACAGCAGTGTCCCTACAAGTGCCGCAGCAATATGGTATCATTGCTTTCCAATGATGCCCAGGACACAGAAGACTGCAAATCATTGAGCTAGATTTTACAGAGAACTTTGCTTATTCCTTCTTTGACATATTTATTCGTTCGTTATTCTTTTGTATACACATTACTTACAAAATCAATAATTATATTTTTTAAGTAATTAATATATTTTAAAATTAATAGAGGGTGAATTCAACAAACTCTCTTCACTGCTATAGATATTTTATCCCTTCCTGAAAGTGCTCTTCATTGCTATAGATATTTCATCCCTTCCTAAAAGTGCTCTTCACTGCTATAGATATTTCATCCCTTCCTAAAAGTGCTCTTCACTGCTATAGATATTTTATCCAGAATAATAGTGAGTTGCAAATTGTAACATCAGATAACAAATGCAAAGAAGGTCGGAGGATTGATAATTGCAAAGGCCTTGTGTTAATCCTTATTTCGGGGCATAGCACAACGTCATACAATTGAATTATATCAATTATCATTAAATTAAGTATGTTTTATTTTTTATTTAAAAATTCTGCACGTTCTTGTTACTCTATTGCTTTCATTCATACTATCAGCTACACCACTTCAACAACGCTCGAATTACTTTACATCATGAAAGTGAAGAAAGTATGAGTGGCAGATATGTAGCAATACAACATCGAAACAATGCCGTCAAATACAAAGTGACAACTATAGGCGCCGACTACGGGGGGGGGGGGGGGCAGCGGGGCACGAGCCCCCGCTGAACTTTTCCAGAGGGTGGGGGGTGCCCCTTCTGGGAAATTTCAAGATTTTTTCAAACTTCATATTTTACTAAATGCAAGAAAATGAAATTTCTTAAGCATAACAATTGAAAGGAAATCCTATTGAAATAAATAAAAAAATATAAATTGAAAGAAAATGTCACATTTCAGTTCAGTCTTGTTCACATCTTCCTTACCACAGCGCCGTAAATTATCTCGCACACAAACAATAAAGCTCCTCCAGGAAACATGTTTACGGTAATGACAAAAACAACTGGTGACCAGAACTTTTCCTACTGACCACTTAATTCAAATAGAAACAGAATATTTACAGCCATAGGATTGGCATTTACAAAAAATAGCTGTCTCCCTCCAGTAATAACTATAAATGATAACCACGAAGTAGAGATGACTTATTTGGTTTACCTAAAGAGATCATATCTGTAATTTCTCCTCGATACCAGTGCCGTCTTTACAGGTGACATTCATTCCGTTTGAAGCTGCAAGCCCCGCGGGTAGCTTTATTGCTCACTAGTCGCTTTTGGCCACCAGCCTGTTTGCTACCCTTCATTCTCTGGCTCGAGGCGCCCGCCACGAGTGCATCAAGGGCCGCCACGAGGGCACAAGGCAATCATATCCTCGGCCGAGCAGATTTACAACTTACATAACCACATAATTATTACATATTTACAACAGTTATTTTTCTTAAAAGATGCCTGGCTAGGGCGGTTACAAGAGCCTACGATGCATCCGCAACACTCTTTGCGGGCCAAAAATAAATAAAATTATATTGGCCTAAATTGCCAAACAAAAACCTCAGTAAAACTGTACGGGAATTGTTTAACATAGGCAGAAAAAAGGCTAAAAAAATTAACAAACATTCAAAATTTTAGCAATATTTAAAACAATCCAAAAACAAAAAGCCCTAGCCTACACCTAAGAAGGAAAAAACCCCTAAAGAAACAAAGTGACCCCCAGCAACAACACAACTAAACTAACTCCCCATACAACCCGCACAAAAAACAACTCATAAATCCACCAACAAGTGCGAACACCACAAAACGATTCGCCAAACACCAAACGAAGATCCAAATACAAAATTTCCCATCCGGCCTACGCTCCCCGACAGAAGCAGGCCCCAAGGCTAAGCCAGAACTAGCAACCAAAAAAGCTACCCTTGAAAATTCTAACCGTGGGGAATTCTGACCGTGGCAAACTCGCTGACGCGAAATACCAAAATGGTGTAAGGTAACTGTTTGGACGGCCAAGAAGTGCCACCCAATTTAGACTGGAACCCAGTGGGGAAGGCATCCACAGGGACTGTACCCTCCTTCCCCTACCACCAACCTCTCGGAAGGACTTACGGTCCCACATGTTTAACGTGATCGTAGTCCGCGTGAACACGGCAGCAGTTTTGGCAGTGGCGGGATTCGAACCCGGGCATACCGAGTGAAATTCCCGCACGCTAACCACTGGGCGACCCCTCCGCGACAATCTCCATAACTTTCTTTTTATTCACCTGATTTAGACCGGAACCCAGTGGGGGAGGCATCCACAGGGACCTTCCCCTCCTTCCCCTACCACCAACCTCTCGGAAGGACTTACGGACCCATATGTTTAACGTGATCGTACTCCGCGTCAGTGGCGGGAATTGAACCCGAGCCTACCGAGTGCAATTCTCGCGCGCTAACTTCCAGCGCGCTAATTTAAATTTTATAATGACCATATGCTAATCTCTTAATTCCATCATCCTCGTTCCATCGTTCCATCATTTAAAATATCCATAAAATTAAAATATCCATTTAAAATATCTATAAATTAAAATATCCATTTAAAATATCCATAAATTAAAATATCCATTTTAAAAATCCATATCGTTCCACCAATTCATAAATATAATAGTATAGTTGTCAAAAAAGGACAAATGGATGAAGTGGTTCGATTCTGGGATGTCAACACAAATAAAGTATCTACCCGTTACCTCAACAGTGTATTTTTAGAACGTGCAACTGCTTCAGATGTGCTTCAAAAGTTTTTACAATGCATTGAACCATTATCCCTTCACAACATACTCCAAGTATCAATGGATGGTTCGAATGTAAATTTGAGTTTTTTGAAGAAATTTAGTGAGCGATTGGAGGACAAAAATACCAATAAGAAATTGTTAGATATCGGGACATGTGGTTCACATGTTGTGCATGGATCATTTTGAAATGGGTTCAAGCTGCAAATTGGGGCTTAAAGACTTTATTGCGTCACTTGCATTTTCTTTTTAAAAATTATCCTGCTTGACGTTCAAACTATACCTCAATAACTGGAAACAACGTTCTGTTCGACAAGGTGGGTGGAAAATGTGAATTGTTTAGATAGAGCAATGGAGGTTCTTGATAATGTGGAAAAATATTTGCATGAGGAAAAATCTTTAGACACAAAATCTGCCATGACTGTTAGACTAGCCACCAAAGACTCGCTGATAAAATGTAAATTAGCTTTTTTTTTAAATCAATTGCTGCAGGATGTGAATCTTTTTTGCGTTGTTTTCAGAGTTCAAAACCGTTAACATCTTTTTTGTACGACAACTTGCATGATATGGTGCAAAATTTAATGTGCCGTTTTGTGAATGGTGATATAATGACAAAAACAAATACAGCCAAAAAGCTTCTTAGCGTTAACTTGAATGTATCTGCAAACTTACTGGAAAAAAATAAAGTTGACATTGGATTCTTTGATCGAAAATTTTTACAAGAGTTACATGCAAGTGATGGAAAAATAACAGAGTTCAAGTATGATTGTCGGAAGATGCTAATTGCAATTGTGATTAAACTAAAAGAAAAAGTCCTTTAAAATACCCTATGGTCAAAGGCCTATCTTCTCTTGATTCGATAATTTTACTTCATAACTCAAAAATCTGGATATTAAGATTTAAACTTTTATTAGAGTGTCTCCACATGGTCAGCAGATTTTCAGATTCTGCTGCAGAAAAAGGATATTCTCAATATAAAAATCTCTCTGCAAGTACTAACACGAGATTCAAATCAAAATTTAATGAATATCAAAAAGACTTTAATGACAAAACAGGACTGTATTCTTTTTATTTTGACTAATTTGATTCGGAAAAAGATTTTACAGACCTATTTCGATGTTTTCAAAATATGCTTAATATTTTCACATGGAAAAGCTTCTGTAGAAAGTGGATTTTCTATTAATAAAAGCTTGCTTTTAGACAACATGGTTGGGATTACTATAATTGCTCACAGTTCGTGATGCAGTAACGGCAGCAGGGGGTATAGCTAATGTTGTAGTTGACAAACAGATGTTATCATTTTTTTAAGTCTTCACGACAAAGTATATAGTTCATTTGGAGGAAAAGCGAGTTGCAGAGTGTGATAAAAGTAAAAGGAAAAAAGAAAAAGTGGAAATACAAAAAGAAATAAAACACTTAGAAGATGCTAAAAGTGGAATTTGAAAAGATGTCGAATTAAAACAAGAATTGTTAGAAAAGGACATAATGAATTTAAAGAAACGTCAACGCATTGATTAAATTTATTATTATGAAAACGTTAAGTTACCGTACTGTTTTTCAGATGCATACTTCCTATATGTAATTTTTTTTTCATTTGTTTGATAATGAGTAAAAGAAATTGGATTTTTGTAATACTGTTCCTGGTTATTCCATTGTATTAAATGCATAAAATTTAATTTTATGCATTTAATATGATTAACTGAGTAATTATTACTCAGTTATTCATACCATTTTGATAACTACTAGTTCGTCGCGTTTGGTCAGGGAAATTACTTAGTTTTGGTCAGGGAAATTGAAAGATGGATTTGAGTGCTAGATGATTTGAGTGCTAACTGGATTTGAGTGCTAACTGGAGTGCCTGCTAAAGTTCGTGATGATTATTATATTTATTATTCGATCAATCGTTATCTGAGAATTCATATATTTTCTATGTGCATTAATTTATATATTTATTAAATTATCAACCACAGGTCTGAATTCAGCATTAACAAGTAAACTAGTAAAATTTAACAAATTGAATTGATTCTAGTATTTCTATGCTTACTGATATTTAAACCTTCTACAGAGTGTAAATTAACTAGTAACGTAAATTAACACCTAAATTTCTGATTTTAATTTTACTCTATCATTAGATTTGTGTAATCATATTAAATGACACATAAATCACATAACTCAGTTAATCATATTAAATGCATAAAATTTAATTTTATGCATTTAATATGATTAACTGAGTAATTATTACTCAGTTATTCATAACATTTTGATAACTACTAGGTCGTCGCGTTTGGTCAGGGAAATTACTTAGTTTTGGTCAGGGAAATTGAAAGATGGATTTGAGTGCTAGCTGGATTTGCCCTGTTAAAGTTCGTGATGATTATTATATTTATGATTCGATCGATCGTTATCTGAGAATTCATATATTTTCTATGTGCATTAATTTATATATTTATTAAATTATCAACCACAGGTCTGAATTCAGCATTAACAAGTAAACTAGTAAAATTTAACAAATTGAATTGATTCTAGTATTTCTATGCTTACTGATATTTAAACCTTCTACAGAGTGTAAATTAACTAGTAACGTAAATTAACACCTAAATTTCTGATTTTAATTTTATTCTATCATTAGATTTGTGTATGCATGGATATATAATGGTCGGTAGCTAAATATGAACCTGTGGTTAATAGTTTTCACATGTCATTAAAAAAACAATTATATGTTTAAACAAATTCGGCTGTAATGAAAACAATCTGTCATGCTGTTCACCCTGTTACAGCACTAATTTGCCTGGTTATGCATTTAACATTAAAAAATATATTAAATAAACAACTAATAAATAAATGCTACACTTTAACGTCATGATTCAAGTTGGCAGTTATTTTGATTCTTATAACCACTAATTCTTAAAAGCGACAGCTACTGTATTGCATATCTAAAGAAAATTTCTAAGATATGCAATTTTTTCCTTAATTAATCAGCTTGACTGACAGTTTTTAGAAAATGTCTACTTCAGTTATCCACAGCTGATGAGCTCAAATGAGAGAGAAACCGGTCCTGTATATCTGTTAACAGTATTAGTAACTTGACTGGAATTTTACTCTTTTCTAGTTTCAGATGCTCTATTAATGTTGTTAACAGTTGTCTGCAGGAGCTCTTTTTGGGAGCAAAACCGGTCTTGCCGTACTGTATAGTATATATAGATGAATGTTTGTACAGATGTATCACATACAGGTGTGTCTTGTGAATCAGGCATTTAATTTTTACAATAGTATAACGATATGAAAAACAGCTTCTAATAAATTTAATTATTATATTGCAAAGGCCTTTGAAACACATTTAACCCTTTTGCGACGGTTGCCACGCCCGCGTGGCGGCTGCGAACTTGCATTCAAGGACGGACGCCACGCTCTCGTGGCGGAGAAAAGTTTACCCTAAACGGCTAGTGCCATGTACGCGTGTATTTACATGGAACGTTTTAATTTGTCTACTAGAAGGATGCCCGTGGAAACAACTTCAATGTATTTTGCAGATATTTGACCTTGGCATAGGGAGGATCCAATGAATTATTTCTCCATTTGGAGTGGTGAAACATGATTTTGTAATATAAACAGACAGAGCAATTCTCGCAGCATCAACAATTTTATAATTAAGTTTCGGGTTTTGTTTTGATTTCAGCTTTATGATTTCGTTGGTAAATCATAGGAATATAAGAGCGTATTTTTTGTTTGGGTTTTAGAGGCGGTGAAATTATTCGTTTATTTCGGATAAAAGAATGGGAGCGACTAACGAGTATTTTGTATTCAGATTTGTATGAAAAATATACATCAAATAGAAAATAAATATTTCTTTTATTCCTGAAAAAAGTAGATTTCTGTGTTGAATAGGTGATTTTTAGTGATTTTTTTTCGAGAGTTAGGCTTAGCGCAAAAAAATTGCCGTCTCCTGGGAACAGTTTGGAAGCGAAGCGCTCCGTCCTTTGGGCCGCGGCAGTTCCGGAATGCCGTCGTGAAAGGGTTATATCATCAAAGAAATTTGGATGATGTGGTATCCCCTTTCAAATGAAAGTCACTAAAGAGTTTTCCTCAGAAAGTCCACCAAAATATTTTCCCTATGGATATATATAGCTGACTACACATGCCCCACGCCTAATAAAATATTATCCTAGTTTTCTTTTAATGAAATCAGAAACTGATAAGATTTACCCCCCACCCAATTCCAAGCTGCTCAATAATTTTAGACTCAGTTATAGTATAATGACAAAACAAATGCAAATTGTTAACATCAATCATAAAAAATATTTAAAAAGTGATATACATTGCAAATTTCATTTATTATATAATTTGTAAATTTTAAATCAAATTTTATATACATTTAATAAAACTGTTGATTCTTTTATTACATATATAATTTGTTAAAATAATTATTTACAATATTATTAACTGGATATCAAATATTTTGGCATATATTCCAATGCAAAAATATCATTTTTTACAAGTTTAATCAATATTTTTAAAAATCCTAAAAATATCAAAAAATTATATTAAAAAATTGGCCTAAATATATCATGACAGAATCACTAAGTAAATCATAAGTGATTATCTTTTTTTACTTTCCTTATATACATAATGTATAAGGAAAGTATTGTGACGGGGTCGAAAATTCGAATTCGAGTTTTCGACGGGAGAGTACGTTTCAAGCATCCCTGATCACGAATCAAACATTTTTGAAGTGATGTCTGTGTGTGTGTGTGTGTGAAAGTACGTGTGTGTGTGCGTGTGTGTGTCAGTGAGACTGTGGAGACGATAACTGACGAACGAATGGACCGATTCGAACCAAATTTGGTACAAAAATCACAATCCGTAAATACTGGAAGCCTATTGTTTTTATACGCAATCGAATGTTCAGAACCACCCTAAATTTCCGAATGAAATTTTGAAAAAATCGTCAAAAAATCAAAACCACTAATAAAGTTACGTAAATAGACATTTCTTATGTAATTTTTCTTTAGAAAACGATTGACATAAATTTTAGAACGCTAACATGAACCGTTCTCGAGATATTGTACGTTTTTCAAAAAAATTATCTAAAAGTTATATAAAATAAAAAAAAAATATTTCCTATTGAGAAACATGTTCACTTTTCATATGTAATACCATGTGATAACTTGAGTGACATCATTCTCGTGGATCTAGCTCGTTCCATTCATGAAAAAAGATACTTTGAATAATACTTTTGTATTTGAACGCCAATAGTCATTTATCTGCTGTAAGAATAACTTATTTCTTAGTGCATAACGCTTGACGATATTTTGGCGACGAATTTGGAGGAATGTCGCCAACTTGGCGACTTTTTTGAAATGTTGCCAAATTAAAGAAAATCTCGCCAGATGGATAAAAATGACGCTAAATCAATGAAAATGACGACTAATTGTCGAAAATTCAATATCTTGGAAAGAATATTAGTATCTACTATAAGAAAAACCTATTTTTTTACTGTAAAAGTAGTAAATTCATTACATTATATAAGGAAAGTCATGTGTTGCCCACATCAGATTTTTTATGTTAGAGAGCTATTCTCTTTCAAATAAAAAAATATTGTCAAATCGATCCACAAAAATATCCCGCTTAATATTTTGAAAAAAAAATATATCTAATTCCAGTTTTTCTACTAAAAACATTCTGTATTTTACGTCTTTTTATCCGAAAGTTTGAAAAATCGCAAGTATCGTCCTCTAATGAAATGTATATTTAAAATATGGAAGCCATTCTGTCCAAATTGTAGAAAAAACGAAGTTCAATTTGAAAGTCGTTCTGTCTGAAAATTTGAAAAAAATCTGAAGTCTTGTCTTTCAACTGAAATATCTAAAGTGTGGAAGCCGTTCTGTCCCAATTGTGAAAAAAAAAATACAAAGTCCAACGAGACAAGTTCTGTCCAAATGTTTGAAAAAATTACAAGTTCCGTCTTCAACAGAAATTGGGAGACGTTCTGTCCGACAGTTTGAGAAAATTACAAGTCCCGTCTGCTACAGAAATATAAATTAGGGCCTTTCTGTCCAAATTGTGGGAAAAAAAACAAGGTCCACTTGTTCTGCCGAAAAGTCGTTCGGTCTCGAAAAATCCCTATATCTCCCATAAAGATTTTCAATAATTCCCTATCTTCAGTGGACAAAAAAAATTTAAAATTTTTAACATTAGGAGCCTTTCTGTCCGGAGTTGCTTGTAAACTTCACCAAAGGTGCATATCTGCGATCTTAAGGTGTCTAAAAACGATCAGTGAATGTTTGTCAAAGAGATCACTGATTTTTGATCATCTGAACAAGTGTTTGTCAAAGTGTGAGGTCAAACATTTTTCTTGTAGAGCAACGTTCTACTTTTCGTCAAACATTGAGGAGTCAGTATGATCATAGGCGCCGAGTTTTCTAAATCTCAGGGGGGGGGGGCACATTCCGATAAAGTCATATAAAAGATTCACAAGTCGACAAAGATATAACAACTTACAAGGCCGCCTTGAAGAAAGTAAGCATATGTCAGTTAGGTGACTAGAATTGGTTCGAGGTCATTTTAAGCCCCTTCTTCAGGCCCAAAGAACAGTATGCGCCCTTACACAACCGCCAAGAACGAACTGCCCAACGAACGGCAGTAGTGGTTGTTAAGAGCGCATGTTGTTATTTTGGTCTGAAAAAGGGGGATTATAATGCCATTGAAGCAACTGTAGTCACCTAACTGACATATACATGCTTTCCTCAAGGAAGTTTTGTAAGTTATTGTCTTACAAGCAGCAGTTTTGGAGTGAGATAACCGAGTGGTTATAAGTCACTGGATTGTACTCGGAGGACCCAAGTTCGATTTCCGGCTTTGCCTAAACTGTTCCCGTGTACGAGCACGTTAAATTTGTGGGTTTTAAAGTCCTTCCGAGCGGTTGGTAGCAAAGGAGAGAGGGTCGGTCCCTGTGAATGTCGCCCCCACTGGGTTCCTGTCTAAATTAGATAGCATTGTTTCAGCTGTCTAAACAGATATCTTACACTTTCGGGTAGGTCGGACTGGCTGGGTCGAAAGAAAGATATCAGCAGTTTTATTTATTGTAAGATAAATATTCTTAATCTTTTTAGGCCTGTTTATATTTATAAGCTAAGAGTTGATTATGAAAATCCATATAGTTACTGTACATCAATATTATAATATATAATAATTACAATGGATCTTAATATAAGTATTAACTAGTAGCTAAGCTGTTAATTAATCGAAAAATTTCTGAAAGCTAATACAAATTAACGCTTAATATCAAATCATAGCTACCTATCAGTTGATTTTGACACAATAAATTAAAACAATGAACTCAGCAATAATACAAAAGTATCTCCAAATACTATTGCCTATATTTAAATATTTTTAAATCAATTTAAATATATTGATCATCATTATAACCACGCATTCAGCTCAATTAAAAAATCTTTAAAACAAAGCAATTTATAAAAAAATCTCATAATATTTTATGCAAAATTGGAATGACTTGTTGGTTGACATTCCTTATCACAACTAAAACTTTAATATTTTTTTCAGGGGGGGGGGGTGGACTGAGTATACCTAGTGTGTGCATGTGTGGGGGGATTACCTCCCTCTGTCCCTTGCCTGACTACGGTGTTGTGACTAGCATCCGGTGCTCACCAGGAATAAAGCGACGCGCGGGGTTTGCAACTTCAAACGGAATGGATACTACCTGATACACTGATACATAGAATCCAGGCGTAATTACAGATAAGATCTCTTTAGGTTGACAAAATAAGTCATCTCCACTTCGTGATAATCATTTATAGTTATTACTGGAGGGAAACAGCTATTTTTTGGAAGTACCAATAACATGGTTGAAAATATTCCATTTCTCTCTGAATTAGGTGGTCAGTTGAAAAAGTTCAGGTAACTAGGTATTTTTGTCATAAGCGTAAACATACTTCCTGGAAGTAAAGATGAGCTTGGTTTGCGTGCGAGATAGTTTAGGGAGCTGTGGTAAGGAAGATGTGAACAAGACTGAACTGTGACTGAGATGCGACATTTACGTTGATAGGATTTTTTTCAATTATTTTTGTGTTTAAAAAACTTCATTTTTTGGTATTTAGTAAAATATGGAGTTAGAAAAACATCTTGAAATTTCCCAGAGGGGGGGGGACCCTTCTGGAAAACTTCAGTGGAGGCTCGTGCCCCTCCGTAGTCAGCGCCTATGAGTATGATTGACATTTGTATTGACCAATCGCGGGCGGCCGATTACCGTTTTGTGAATTGAATATAGTTATTTTCTATTGTGCCCATTTGTTTTTAATGTGTAATCTTTTTCTTTTAGTTTTTTTATTTAAATTTTTAGATTTATTCTTTTTATTAAAAATAAGTTAAACTCAAGATGAGACTGACCAAATTATAAAAGCTTATAGGGACAAGATTTTTTGTTAGTGTATCACAATAAAATTTATAGAACCGGTGCTTATCAGAAATAGCGGAAATTGTTGATTTGTCTTCTGAGGAGGCAAAAAATATAAAAAACACTATGATGACACAATTTAATTATAAAAATAAAAAATCACGGATTCGATGAAGAGTAGAAGCGGTAAGCTGGGCAAAAAGTTTACCAATTTATTTAACAAATATAATTTAATATATCATTTTATATTTAGTAATTAAAGCTTTTCTACTAGTACATACAAATGTTCTGTAGGAAATTCAGGCAAGTATGCATACAGATTTTTTGGTACCAGATTTTTTTTTGTACATGTCTTAATATTTTAATTAATAGACTAATAGACTTTTTGCTTTTCAACTTCTAAAAAATATCCATCTAAAAATATCTGATTCAAATTATTTGTACATGTTTACTGTCAAAAGTGTATTCCACACATACGTTAATTAAAATAAGTAATGCTTGTGCCCAATGCTGCAACTACAAATTTAGTACATAGAGCTAAAATAATTTTGGTGCCCTTTTTCAAGTGTATTTATTTTATGTATTATGAATAATAGTTTCTACTTTCAATTAATGTTTATTAAAATCCACTGTCACATTTAATTATATGAAAATAATTCAAATTATTAAATCTTTTAATTTTGATGTATGCATTTGAGTCCTGTTATTATTATTTATGTAACGATTTGGGACACTTCTGATTTCCTTTTAATTTCTTGATCTGAAAACGTAAATATGACAAACGATATTTACAGCGAAATTAAGAAACAAGTGCAATGGCGCCATCTACTCGAATGAGGGGTCTATCTAACTATCTCATTATCATAAAGTGTCTATCTAACTATCTAAGGGTCTATCAAACTATCTCATTATCATAAAGTGTCAACTATGTTTGACCGTGTGGACAAAATACACTTCAAACACAATTCTGAGAATCGACATTTTTGACAAACATCCACTGATCGTTTGTGGACACCTTTACTATAAAACTTTACACGATGCACAGACGACGCCAATTTTGTTTACCTGAAATCTCACAGTATTCGCCAAGCGATCCCAGAATCCCCTGTGCGAGCGGAGCGGTCCCTGTCTATAACGTTTCGTAGTGTTTGCGGCTGATGTTGCTTTTTAATCTGATTTAAGATTTTAAGAGAAATTCTATTTATAATAGGTTTTTTAGTAGATATCAGTAACAATGGTAAGTATTCAAGTAAAATATGGATGTATTCTATAATTTCTTTCATTCATTATATTAAATTTAAATGTTTTATTATGTATACTCAATGCACGGAAGTGAAGGGCCTTGTCAAATACGTCAAACTGATTATTTCATTTTTCATTGCTGTAACTCTGCGGCATTTTTGCTGTGAATGATATTACTGCATCTCTGTCATATGTGTCTTTTTAATAATAAATTCTCAGAATGTAATTAATACTCCGCTGCATTAAAATAAATGCTTATATTCATTGCAGTCTGCTACTCTCAGACCCTATCTCACTGCCGTGAGACACACCCTGAATGCAGCCATGTGTTTGGAAAACTTCTCCTCCCAAGTTGTTGAAAGACACAATAAACCTGAAGTTGAAGTAAGGTAAATAATTGCCCTAATTAGTTATCATTGGTATATGTGATTATGATGTCACAGGTATATTTTCTCCATTTTATTACACACCTTCTACCTATTTACATGTATACATCTGCATAATAGACTTTTTTCTGTTTGTTAAATTCCTATATTTATTAAATATTCTACTCAGTGTTTATTACTTTTTAAATGACTTGTTGATGCATAATACATAAAGAAGTGTTTAGGAATCTGACTACTACTCCCCCTCTATGTAACTTCTATTGCATATCCACATGCATGAATACAATAACTGATGGGTTAAAAGTAAGATATATTAAAGTATTGCATAGTTAAACTGCTGGGTGTGTTATGAAGCTTTCAAAACAGGAAGATATAGGATTGTGATAAAATAAAAGGATTCATAAACAAAAGCAACATAATAAAAGCAGTGGTGGCTCTTGAGTGACATGTAGATGGGGGTGCTCATCTATGTATTTATCCCTATATATGTGTTAGTAATATATATATATATATGTATATTAGGAACTAACCAGAGTAAGAGTTATGCTCAGGGATTTGCTACGTTAAAGATGCATATCTATGTGACATGTACAAATGGTGCAGAGACTATAGCCAACAGCCGAACTAAAATCGCTCAATTAGGAACTGAGATGTAAAATTGTGGGGGCTAATTAAACTAAAAGTTACACCCAGGGAGTTGACATAAAAGATGCATGTATATTATATCCATCAAATATGTATATCTAGCTGAGGTGTACGGATGGTGCAGCTACAACCATCAGCATCAGCATAAGCAAAATCACTCAATTTGGAGGTAAGATGGGAAATTTGGGGAGATGGGCTAGCTGAAGTAAAAGCTATACTCTGAGAGTTGTCACAACAAAGATGCATAACCAGGTAACATGTACAAATGGTGCAGAAACTATAGCCTCTAGCAAAACTAAATTCACTCAATTAGGAAAAATGTTCGCTTAAAATGTAAAATTATGGGACTAGTTAAATTAAAAGTTACGCCCTGGGAAATGACACAAAATATGTATATTCAGATGACACGTACAGAGGGTGCAGAGACTGTAACCATCATTGAAATCAAAATCGCTGAATTAGAAGCCGAGATAAGAAATTTGGGGACTACCTTAAGTAAAATTTACGCCCAGGGGGTATCTGTGCAATATAGTTGCCAGCCTGGTTCAAAATTTTGAGGAAGGACACAAATAAAAGGAACACTGAAAATTTAATATTAAAGTTTTTTAACAAATATTTAAAATTTCTTTAATTTTTAGGTATTTTTTAATGTTAATTAGCTGAAAAAGTAAGACAGCTGGGTAGGTCAAGTGACCTCTCAAACTAAATATCCCAAAACAACATATTTCTGTAAGCATCACTAAAAATAGCCTATTGATCACGGGTATGCCAAAAATTGGAAACTCGAGACATTTAAAGAATTAATTTGAAGTCAAACATATTGGAATTTGTCACCAGCAGATCAGCCAGAGCACAGAACTGCCAAATCAGAAATTACCCCCTTCCCACAGGATAGAACCACACTACATCAGAAATGACGAAATGCAAAACCACTTCAATAAGTTAAGACAGCTGGGTGGGTCAAGTGATCCCTCAAACTGAGTGTCCTAAACAACACATTTTATTCATGATGGCCAGAAATGCCTAAAATATCATAAACACCCACCCCTTCCCATCACCACACACACACGTAATCCACTCATTTATTCAAATGTTTATTTGAACTTCCAAATTTATAAAAGGACGAGAAAGAGGAATACACACATATTCTTGAATGTAGAAAATTGAAGCCAAATTAGCAAAACTGAGCCAATTTGAGAGGTCCCTCCTCATGTTTTACTACTCTTCTATTTCTCTTTGGCAAGAAGTGCTCACAAAACGTGGCACAATCAAGGGCTGATTCTGCAATGTCTTTTTTTCTTTTCACGTCAAATTTCCCATGCAAATATTGTTCCCATACAAATTGTTCGCTCAGGACAAGCCGGTGAAAAGGACGTGGCTTTAACAAATATCCCTGTATTGTTCCCTTATGTGTTGAAAATTTTATGCACTACAGCTTTCGTGAGTCTCCTCTGAAGAAAGCTGTAGTACTGCCATCTTGTGACATTTTCCATCACTTATTTTCAATAATTCTCAATTTAATCAAACCAAAAATTTAGATGTTTTCAATAGAAAGTGTAATAAATCTGTATAACTAAAAATATAATTTTGGGTGTTTACTCAATGGTGTCGTGCGTTCCTGTGACTTCCCTCAATAACTGCGCCTGAATAAAAGGATGTTAAGAACTTTCATTAAAGAGTAGTCTCGTGAAATTTAACAACTCTCACTATGATTCTTGTATACATCTCTTCTCAAGCAAGCACACATGAAAGTTTAATACTTATTGTATACTCTATATTACGTATTATATACTCTATATATCTATTATATGCTCATAAGTATGTCAACTTAATTGTCTGTTTTGCCACTGCATTTGTAAATCTTTCATCTGACTTGGATGAAACTGTGGCACTATAATGGTTCGTTTTCAGATTTCTTCTAACAACTTTCTCTGATATAATGGAAGAGGGTGGGAGCACTACAATTAGTAGATGACAAATAATTTTTGATAAAGCATTTTATCATTTATTGGTGCTGTAAAGATCTTAATTTCACAAAGTGAAGCAGAGAAAAATTCTCCCAAAGAAAAGTTTTTGCATACTTTATAACATCATAGCATTTCCAAGCAATCGTTCGACCGCCGAGTTGTGGATTCGAGTCCCACGTAGACATAGATGTTGTGTTGTTGGGCGCAGTGTGTTCCGCCCTCCTCTAGTGTACCTAGGGCAACGTCCTAGAATGGCTAAATGGTTCACGTTCTGGCCGATGTATAGGCGAATGATGAAAGTCAAGTGCCTGGCCATTTGATAAAAAAATTAAAAAATATATCATGTTCATAAACCATTTTGCCCATAAGATAGATTTTTTGTGTACAGTGTCTGTGTTAGTAATCATGCTTCTGTAAATTTCAATTTTTTTTAGGTAACCGGACAGAACATTGCACCAGAGAACAATGACAAATTTGCATTTTTATAAAGTCAAAACTATATTTAATATTATGAAAGGCTACTCTTTAGTTTAAAAATATATAGAACAGATTGTATTCTAAATAAAAAATATCTATTATGTTTTTAAAGCTCAGGAGTATAAAATTGAAAATTATCAGATATTGTTCATAAAAATTATATAATAAAGATTATAATGTTAGATTTTAAGCTATTAAAATTATGCTCATTCTAATCAGCATGAAAATGCTTGTGATTTAAGTTGTACTTTATGATTTGTTATATTTTTCTCATTTCACGCTTCTTTACATTATAGGAGTAATAAAGAGCTGCTTCTTACACCTGTAGTTATTAGCAGAAATGAAAAAGAAAAGGTTTTAATTGAAGGCTCAATAAATTCTCTTAGAATAAGCATAGCTGTGAAGCAGGCTGATGAAATTGAGAAAATATTGTGTCACAAATTCATGAGATTTATGATGATGAGGGCTGAGAGTTTTATTGTACTCCGCAGGAAACCTGTTGAAGTAAGAAATTTGCATGTTCTTATATATATGTTAGGAGGAAATGCTGTGTTTCCTAAAAATTTCTATAAGTACCTATTCAAAGTACCCCAAAATTTTTTGTAAAGTACCTAAAAACTGAAATTAACTAAAAAGTGTGCCTTCTGATCAGTCACCCTAAATTACAAATGTAAACCTACAAAAATGGAATACACAAAATAAGAGAGAACAAACACAGTTAAACTTGTAAAAGTATAATGTTTATTTAAAATTTAATTTCACTTTCAAAAGAACTTTTAAACATCTCATTAACCCCAAAATTTAAATATCATAAATAAACAATTGGCCAAAAGTACAGTGGTAGTGCAAATACACTCAAACCTATTTTTGTGCGGTGGATAGGGACCGCATAAAAAAAAATCGCACAAAACTTCACGAGTAGCTATAAAAAATAGTTTTCGCAACACAATTAAAAAGTATTTTTTTTATGCGGTGAATAGGGACAGCATAAAAAAAGTCTCACGTAGAAAATAACTCAAAACCTTACAAAATAACTAGGAATTGCTTTTTTAAACGAAATCAAGACACGAGGCTTGGCAGCTACTTGGAATCTCGCCAAACCTTTTGGAATCTGATTTAGAAAATACACATGTGAACATTTTTAAATATTTAATTTACATATGTACTTATTTTACACATACAAAACTTTTCAAAACATATAACCATTATCCTTTGTAGTCTAAAAATAAAATAAAAATCCTA
This sequence comes from Amaurobius ferox, assembly GCA_951213105.1. NCBI lineage: Eukaryota > Metazoa > Arthropoda > Arachnida > Araneae > Amaurobiidae > Amaurobius > Amaurobius ferox. Next base: position 138,204,611 of record OX578137.1, read on the forward strand.
AAAATTTATATCTAAATAGAAAAAATAATAAATTTACCTTCAATTTACGCTTTGAAATGAATCTTATCTTAATGGTCCAGGAATGTTAAAGCACTTTGAAGGACGTCAATTAATATTAGATTTAAAAATTAAAACACGCACAATATTCTTTTTTATTAAATCACTTTATTTAGCGGACTTGTCACTTGCGCAGATCAGAGACGAATAAAAAAAAGCAACTCTTTGCTCCCTTCAAGTAAACTTCTTCTACCTACTCGTTAAAACAAACAGAACAAAGCATGAGACTAGTTGCCAACTATCTCATTAGCAAAAAACCAACTTGCGACCTAACGACCTAACGAGACACTCAGTCCGTTTCAGGAAAACCTAAACTAACACGATGCAGATGTCCTACAATGTTTAAATTTGCGATCAATGCATTTTTGCTTTGCTATGCAAGAATTCCATCGCAATATGCTATTGCACATTTCATTTATTTACATGGAAATTCTTGTGCGTTCAACAATTAAATTATGCGATTATAGAATTCAATACATATGTAATGTAATTGGCTGATGCAATACTTATGTAATGTGATGAAATACATATCAAAAATCGAAAAAACTAAATGGCCGATCAAACCTACTAATTTATTTTTTATTGATAACTTCATCAATTATGTTCCAATTTGATTGAAATTTTCATATACAGCACAAAAAAAAATCGCGCATAAAAAATTGCACAAAAAAAGACCGCACAAAAACAGGTTTGAGTGTACATTAAAATATTAGAAATTAAAGATGACAAAATTTAATAATTTAAGTTATATTAGAATTATAGAACAATTTGCCAAACAAGAATTTGGAATAGAAAGGAGCATCATGTAGACAGAAAAATAAAATTAGGAATATTAAAATTTCAAGTTTGATATATTAGAATGTAAAGGTAATTAAATTAAATTTAACTAATTGACAAAATTTAATTTTAAAACAATTTAACCCTCAATAACTCAAAATAGTTAAAATAACCCTATTATAAGTTAAATAATAACCCAGGCTCAGGAGACCTAAAATATAGGTCAAGGGGTCAATATTTTTGCCATAAACGATTAACATTTAAATATTTGAAAATAAAACTATTAGAATTTAATGGGATAAAAATGTATTGCAAATGTATTTCAAGATGTTGCAAACGATCATAAGGCATACTGGATGTATAAGCGGAATCCAACAGATAAACACAAGGTGGAACAGCAAATGTCTAATCGCAAAGAATGAGGGAAATAATATACTCCAGTCCATCAAGCTAGACCTCTCACTTGTCAGCACACACCATAACATTGTCAAAAGAAAAGTCTTGAACAGGATTCTTTAACCAGGTAGATCAGCATAAATACAGGAATGAAATGATGTTTAGTTGAAAGCAGTGAAAGTGTTTTTCACTCATCTGAACTGAAGTAGCATGTAGTCTATTAATTACAGAAATGTTGAATCAATTCATCATTTAAAGAACGCACATTGACTGGGGAAAAATAATCGCTTAATTGGTGCAGATGTGCTTCTCGTCAAAACATTGATAAACATTATTAGATGATATGAAAGTCAGTAGTTTTAAACATCAATTCAGTCTCTGCAGATTAAAAAACCCACTGCCTCATGATAGCATCAAGACAAAACAGTTTCAGAAGCTCTTTAAAAGGATTCTTGAACTATGGAAATACGGTCACAGACAAAGCACTGGCACATTCATCATGAAGAAAACACATCACAAGATTGGAATATTATTGAAAATAAGAAGCACATTGATTCAGAAGTTTGCTGTATTTGCTCTAAGAAATAGAACAGACAATTTTTTCCATTGGGAACTGTACACCGTACTGCAAATAGTGACTTGATGAATTCACATTTTTAACTTTAATCAAGTGGATGAGATGCGAATAGCTCATTATAGTCTCATAGCCGTTACCAGACATTGTAAATATATTAGTGTTAAACGATAAAATAATTCATGATAGACTATTTTAATAACACTCTCAGCCAATCAGAAACTTTAATTTTTAAAGAAGAAAACAACCCATGTAAAAGGTGGATAAAAATAAAAATAAATGAAGTGTGATGTTTTAGAATATACAAATTGAACAAGATTTGAAAAATGGGCGATTTTGAAATATTTAAAATGCAAAAATAAAATCTAAATGATAAATTAATGAATTCTTAACCAAAAATAACAAATTTAGAATTAAATGAAAGAAATAAACGGAATTACAAATTAGCTAATTTAAATAAATTTATATATATATATATATATATATACATACACCCAACTCTTTTTTTCGCACTCTTTTTTTTACACTAATTTGAAGTTACATGGTTCGAAAACGTCTTCCGTTTTTGAAAAATGTATTTGATCTAATACGATTTCAAAGTCATTGTCTTATACTTATGTACGTGACCATGAGCGGTCTAGTATAAATTGCAGTCTTTGGTACTAATATATAAAAAAATTTCACGTTTTTACCTACAAATTGAAGATATCTATGAATTAATGATAGCTAAACCTCTAGATATGGATGATCTGATTGATTTAATAACAAATGATGGTAATAGTACTGAGGATCATAATAGCGATAATGAGGAAGAGGCTGAAATATGTCAACTAACTGCTAGTTTAATTGGCGAGGATCTAACATTTAGGAAATGTATGGTGAATAATTTTTTAAAAATTGATCCAAACATGGAATTTGCCCTAAAATTTGAACAAGATATGAAGAATTGTTTGGCTGAGTAACAACAGTTGTATAGAGAACTTAAAAAACCAAAAGTTCAAATGTCTATAACAGATTTTTTAATAAAAATGTCGACAGTGCAAGGCTTTTCAGAAAGTAGTTCGGCAGTTCAAAACAGTATTACCGGACGAAAGTCTCCATTAAAGAGCTTGACGGATGTGGATATCTCTAGTGATGATAATGATTTTGGTCCAGTTCGTCGTAAACAATTGAGCTTATTACCAAGTAGTAACGAATAATTATATAACTAAATATTATGTCTTTATTTTTAATTGAGTTTTCTATTCTTAATTTTGGATTAACAGATTCCTTTTTTTTTTTGCTTGCCCTGCTTATTTTTACCTATGAATTATGTATTTTAAGTTTTATTGCTGAATAAAATTGCATACGTATGTATATATCAGTCATATGCATATCAGAACTTTTACAGTTTTCAGCATTTTTTTTACGCTGATTTTAAACTAAATATAGTTCTTTATTTCATTACACGGCTTTTGGATAACATGGAATGTATCCCCAATTTTACTATAGGAAACTTATCTTTTTTTACACGTTTTTTTTTTTACATGAATTTCTGAGGAACATATATATCTACCATGTAAAAAATGAGTTGGGTGTGTATATACAGGGTGTCCAGTGCTATCCGTGCCCAATTGCTATTTCCTCAACCATTAATCACAGAGATATACTTCCAATTGGATGATATAATTGGAGATATACTTCCAATCAATTTCATAGGATGTTTAGGTTATGTGAAAATACAAAATTTTGTAGTCATCTAGCCGATTTATTACAATACTGTAGGGCTGAATCCTATTCAGATAAATTTAATTATCATTTTAGAAATTTAAAATTCAATTTATAAATTTGTTAATTATCACTTTAGAAATTTAAAATTCATTTTATGATTAATATATTAACCTTTTGTGCAAATAGTCTTTTTACATTAATATATTTTTATAAATATTCTTGTAGTTTTTTACTAATCATTGTGATAAGATTCAAATAGACGTTATTTTACAATATAATTATTTCTTTAATTCCTAGTTCTAATTTATTTATATAACATTAATCTCATAATTACCAATCTTCTTCAAGTGTGTTTCCAATGATACTCATCAGATGGTGATTTCTCAACTATTCTATTGCATTTTTTTGTGGTATTTCATTGTACTCTTTGGCATTATGTATGAAGTGGTTTGTATGTATGACTTTTTTGATTTCTGATTGCATCATTATTAATTAATATGTTATATTGGTCTATGTGACTGTCATCCTCTCCTTTCAATTTTTCTCTTATTATTTTTACAATGTGTCGAATCTTTTTATAATGTTTCAACCACATGTATTGCTTTATCATATGAAACACATTTAGTACTTCTATGGATGTAAGGATTCTTGGAAAGTAGCATCTATAGAAGTTCTATCCAATTCCATCTATCGAAATTTATATCTCTTCATTAGAATTTTGTTATTTTATTATTTTGGGCCTTCAGCATTTTTCATTTCTTTTGATGCAGATGCTTAGATTCTTTGTATCATACTTGTAGAAACTGATAATTTAATTCCAATTTTTTATTACTTATTTCATATTTTTAGTATAAAATTAAGATCCTGTTTAATTCTCTGGTATCTATGTTTTCCCTTTGGGAACAGCTTTGGTATAAAGAATTTGGCACATGGCATCAAGGAAGTCTGTGTTTGAAAAGTCCTAACGAACGCCATGTTAGGTTTTGTGTGTAACAAATATAAAAATAAATAATTAAAAATAAAAAATGCATAAAAATGTAATGCATAAATAAGTATAAAGAAAAGATGATACTTAGAATAAATACTTTAATGAAATTTCAAAAGAACGATACTTAGAAAAGATTACACTTTAACAAAATTTTAAAAAACAATACTTAGAAAAAAGATTGTACTTTAACGAAATTTAAAAAAAATGATACTTCAAAGAAAAGTTGCTCTTTAATGAAATTAAAAAAAAGTAGTACATAGAAAAAAGAACAAAATTAAAAAAAAAAGTCTAATGTAGCAATAGCTGTTTGTGTGACAAATGTTCCGTGGCCTTCGTCAACTGCACGGACGTAACATGAAAATCAAAATTTAATACAGTCGAGAAATTAAACTTTAAATTACCTGCTAAAACAAAACAGAAGCCATGCTTAAATTAAAATAAAAAAACAGTACCTGGTTTAGTGAAATCTAAAACTTTTCAAAGAAAAATATGTGTAAATACCCAGATTGCAAAAATAGCTGTTTCCACATTGCGGCTTTCAGAGAACAATCATTCCTATGTAAATTTTCTGCTTCTACATTAACATTATTTTATTTATTGACATGTGGTATCTTTCATTTTTGTGTGATATTCAAGTTTTTTTATGCATTTTTACATGCTAAGCAACAACACAACTAAAATATAATCACCGAAGATAACAGAAAGCTAAAAGGAGTGTCCAGAAAAATGTTACCTCAGGAGATGTCACTTCATGCCAAGGAATTACCACATTTGGCAATTTAACGCTCCAAAAAATATTGACAAATCCAAATTCTGTATATCGAAGCTGTACTTCCCTTTGTTAGATATTATATTTTCAATTCCTCTTTGTTGGAAATCATAACCTCTTAAATGATATTGAATTAGGGTATGCCATTTATTTCACGTATAATCTTTTAGCTTCCTTATCTCTATCTTTTTATTATTTGCAAAGTTGTTGAACAAAGGAATTAGTAACTTAAGTACTTGCATTACATATATGATTTATATCAATTCTTTCATCTTAATGTGCTGTACAAAATATATTCATCCCTCTTTACCTTATGTAATTCTTATTCCATTCCTTAACTTTTATATGTTTTATATGGAACAGGGAAAAAGGAGTATTTTATACCAATTTAGTGCCTGTTTTATGTATTATGTTTTCCATGTTTTTTTAAAATATTCAATGGCTTGTCGTATAGTATTTTTGATGTCACATTTACATTTCAGTCCATCTTCCTTTCACTATGCTATACAGAACATTTTCTATTAATGATCTGGCTCAGGTATATATAATACAAGTAAAATAAAAATTCTTTAATTATATATATATATATATATATATATATACACACTATATACAGTGTGTCCAGTGCTATCCATGCCCAATGGCTATTTCCTCAACCATTAGTCACAGAGATATATTTCCAATTGCAAAAATGTTTTAAATTTTAAAATCTATTATCTTAGAAGCAGTTTAAATCAATAAATATATTTCTGAAAGAAATAGGAAAAATATAAATTTTTATACGGTCTCCTGGTTCTACCAGTTATATTTAGGAAAATCATCCTCATACAATTTCATGCAAAATAAAAAAGAAAAATCATTCTTTTTCGACTAAAATTCACTGAGTTATGAAGCATTAAACTTTATGACTTAAGTCACTTTTCCGTGCATAAAAATGCTCCATTTCATGCAGCCTTTAAGGGACTGTATAAATATTTAAATTTCCTTATGTCATTTAACACAAGTTGTATTTTTTTTTTAATTTTATTGTCAGTAGAAGCTGTATTTTTTATATTTTTTTATGTGTTACCAATAATTATGACTTTAATATTGTTTAGTGTAATGTATATTGCTGCAAAAAATAATGAAATTGATGCGAAATATTTGCCTCTCCAATTATTTTGTGTATAACCCCCATTTCTCAGCACAAAAAGTGCTCCAACTTTAAGTGCTATGAGTTGGTAAATTTTGGTCATAAAAAGATGATTTTTTTTTTTTAATTTTACATGAAATTGTAAGCTGATAATTTTCCTAAATATAACTGGTAGAACCAGGGGACCGTATAAAAATTTATATTTCATATTTCTTTCAGAAATGCATTTATTGATTTAAACTTTTCTAAGATAATAGATTTTAAAATGTAAAACATTTTTGAAATTGGAAGTATATCTCTGTGACTAATGGTTGAGGAAATAGCCATTGGGCACCGATAGCACTGGACACCCTGTATATTTAAATTTTGTCAATGAGGGAAATGTTTCACACAAGTATTTGTTGTTAATAATGTATGTACATTATTTTATAGGGATATGATATATCTTTCCTCATAACAAATTTCCACACAGAACAGATGTATAAACGTAAATTAGTTGATTTTGTCATTCATTTCATGGAAGAAATAGACAAGGAAATAAGTGAAATGAAGTTAGCTTTAAATGCAAGAGCAAGAATTTGTGCTGAAGAATTTTTAAAACGGGTAAATTTTGTTTTATTTTAAATTATTTCTTAGTGATGTTTTGGTATGTTGCTTAAATGATTGTTTCTTTGTATTGTCTTTTCGATTAATTTATATTCAAAATATTTATATGTATTGTTAAAATATTATGTTTATTTTTAAAACAATTTCTGTCAAATAGGACTACATTAAACATAAAGGCAATGTTGAACAAAACTCTGAAAAATGTTAATTTTTAAATGAAAAATTATATATTTTTTGTGTTAGGTAGTTATGTTAGAAAAATGGTTATACATATAAAAAGATTAAGAATACCATGTATACATAAAGTTTAATATTGTTAGTGGACAACAATTTTCAGTAAAAATGTGTACCCCCTGAAATGGGATACATCATGCATATATTTTTGTGAAAAATTTAAAGTTTTCACAGCCAATGTGTTAATGAAATTTATTTTAAGGAAATACACTATTTTAAAAAAATTTGAAAATGTTGATACAAATTTTACATGAAGAAGGAACTACTTTGAACATCTTTGGTTATTTAGATATTTATCAGTTTTATAGCTGATTAAAAACCAGCTGACATGTTTTAGTTTGTTTTGTTTCTTTACATTTTTAATTTACTATTTGTCATTATTAATGGTTTATTTATGTTAATGTGTTTTATTGCAATGTAAAATTAATTATTAATAAAATAACTTAATTAAATGTATATTGTCTCCTGAAGAAATTACCGTTAAAAGTATGTGTTTGATGAAAAATTCTAATAAACATTGTTAAAATGTGTAAAAGAAAAGTAGATGCTAGACAATATAGAAATCACAGTGACACCCAATTAGAAAAAATCTGATGTGGGCAGCACAGGACTTTCTCTGCAGACATATCCATGTTCTCTTTATTTTAATTAAATTTAATTTACTTTTAATTCAATTTTCATTCTCATTTGGTAACTGGACTTATTTTGAAAGGTGGCTTAGCGATAATACGAAAAAACTAAAATACCTCGAGAATAGCTAGTCCTAGTGTAATGGGGTTGGTCTTATTCTTTTCTTCGTTAAAAATTACGTATAAAACAATCATTTAATAGGTATATTTGAGGATACATAGTTTTTTATTTTAGATTTTGAGGATTTTTGTGTGCCATTTTGCAAAAAAAGGCAGGTTATTTTTTCCCGAATCGTACCAAAATCTAATCAGCACCAGGCTAACCCACAAGCAACTTATCTACTGAATTTTGTGAATTTTGATCCATTAGTTTGTCAGCTAGAGTTGATACAGGCAATTTTTGCTGGCTATTTCACAAAAAGACGCAGGTTTTATCCCGAATCGAACTAAAAATTAATCAGCACCAGAGTCACGCCCAAATGACTTACCTACCAAATTTTATGAAATTCGGTCCATTAGTTTTTGAGTTAGAGTGGATACATACATTGCACAGATAGACAGGCAGACATATACACAGATGTCAGGCTAAAAATAGTTTTTTCGTATTTTGGAAGTCTCGAAATGTGTAGATCCGTCGAAAACTCGAGTTGCTTTTTTTGTCATGATTCCAATACTTTCCCTATACATTACCATGTATTACAAGGAAAGTAAAAAGCGAACTTTAGAAACAATTTAGTGAATAATTTCTCTTCCTCATACAATACAAAATTTTCTATTTCATTTGGCACAATACATAGTCATAATAAATCTTATGGCCAATATATGATTTAAAAAAAGAGCCAGCAATAACTTCATGGAAATCCAGGTACATTGATCCATGTATTTAATTTTAATAATTTTAATTTTGTATTAAGCATTGACCTAACTGTTATATATTTACGAACAAAAAGTAACAGTAGCTTATTTATTGCATTTTCAAAATATCTTTATCCAATCCTGTCTTCTTTAACTTTAATAATTTGTTTATATATTCATTATCATTTATATTAGTCATTAAAATTGTCCATTTTTCTTGTTTCAGTTTTAGTTTCATAGAATTAATTTTATGGGTTACTCCATTGTCATTTTATCAAGTTGGAATCTTTGGAAGGATCTGGGAGGACCAAGGAGCTGTAAAAATTTGATTTGGAATATTTAATTTGCTTTAGATATCAATATGTATATGTGCTCATTTATAATTTATGCAAAATGAAGTCAATTGCAACTAACATTAACACCTATCTTGGTGCTAAGATTTTGCTGAAAGAACATTAGATGTGCCAAAATTTGGCTTAGAATACTTTTTAAAAATCATAGTAAAAACTCACATTGATCCTTAATCCCAAACTAACAATGGTGGAATATAATGATCATGCTGAAAGATCAAAGTGTATATTGATTATATTTGCCTTTTAAGGTCATAGTGTGATCTCTTCAGATTTGTAATGATTTTATGAAATTTAATTATCTGTGTATATTACTTGCAAAAATAAAAATTTGTTATATAAGCTAAATGTTTTTTATTCTTGCTGTGTTATGAAGATTTTATCATATTTTTTTTTGTTTTTAACATGTATGTTACTATAATAGATTTGTTACCTTAAAACTGAGCTTGTCCAAAACCCAGACCACTCGGCTCTTGTTGTTGTTGAGACCCAGACCGTCCGACCTACCAGAAAGGTGTAAGGTAACTGTATGGACAGCCGGGAAGTGCCACCCAATTTAGACCGGAACCCAGTGGGGGAGGCATCCACAGGGACCGTACCCTCCTTCCCCTACCACCAACCTCTCGGAAGGACTTACGGACCCACATGTTTAACGTGATCGTACTCCGCATGAACACGGCGGCATTTGTGGCAGCGTGCAAATCTAGCGCGCAAACCACGGGGATACTGCACCCGAGATGGCCAACAGCACGCGGCGTTCCGAGGTGGTCACCCACCAAGTACTAACCGCGCCCGATGCTGCTTCACTTCGGTGATCTAGCGAGAACCGGTGTTTTCAGCACGGTACGGCCGTTGGCCCCACTCGGCTCTTGTGTAATAATGTTATACCTATTTTTACTTTTTTTGCAATCTACACTATTAAAGTGTATATCCATTTTCCAGTACTTTTCTCAGCTAATTCACTCTCATAAACATAATGGTTGATGTCTAATGAAAGCGCTATTACTGTGGATGACCATTAGCAATTTAAAAAAAATTATTATTGTTATATTTTTAAATATTTGCAAAATACTCAGTCTGTAAAAATCTTCCTGAAAGAATGATACCCTTTTACAACATATAGTGTAGATAAATTTCATTGCTGTAACATATCAAAATTAAATTGAGCTTGACAGCCATACAGGTGGGAATATATGGACAGATATACAGCAAGTTACTGAAGATTTGATTTAGAGAAAATATTTGTATTTCAATCAAATGTATTATTTATTATCAATTGAGTTGTAAACATTTTATACATAATTGATTATTGTGAAATGAATGGTACTCATTTTAGAATGTTGACATGAACCCTTCTCAAGGCATTGCATGATTTTTGAACAAATGTATTTAAAAATGTTATGTAATGGTTCTATTTGTCTGATTTGAGAATGCTTGGTGTCTATTGTTGGTTGAAATCTGCCCATTAAGCAGGTGGGTACCATATATGTACTGTCTGGCGAGTTGACAGTTGGGTCACGTGGTTTTGGATAAGTCCATTAGATAAATTCAATAATGGATAAAAACCTACTAAGAAGAACGGGCTATTGCAATTGGTGCTTTTAGTGTGAATTTTGACAGATAGAATGTCATATGTTTTTATATTGTATTTAGGGTCCAGTGATGTTGAGCAGTTTTAATCTAAATTCAATCAGCTGGAGTACATTTTGCTCTATTAATTAACATCATAATTGAGCTAATAAATGGAAAAAGTACCAGAGCCATAGTCAGGCAGGGGTCTGAGTCTGTGCATCCCCAAGAGAATTTAATCTTAGGATACAATGTACAATAGTTCACAATTTGTGCAGTACAAAAATTTATGCAGTGTGAAAAAACAGCTTTATATATATATGTGTGTGTGTTTTAATGTTGCCGTTCGGATTATAAACAATATATATTTTTTCATAATGATTAAATTTATTTATTCCAATGATCATACATGTTTCATTAAAATGGAAGAATTCAGTTTGTAATATTCTGCTGCATTGAGGCTATTAATGTTTGCCTGAGGTAATTCTTAACAAGCAGCATCCACTGCAGCATGCAATTGATTTGCGGTATATATCCATGATCGCCGGTGCACCTGACTTCCAATGAGGGCCTACACATGTTCAATGGGAGAGAGATTCGGTCAGAAAAGGATGTGAATTCTGTTCAGGCTGTTGAGAGTTCGATGTGCAGTGTGGCATTGGCTTGCTGGAACACCATGTGTTCCAGGGACGGCCTGCAGTGACCGAACCACAGCCATCACAACTTGTGTGACATATTAATCGGTCCACTGTCAGATTACCTGCAATGTGCACCAGAGTTTGTTCTCTGATCGAACATAATACCTCTCCAAACCATAATGCCCAGTGTGACACTTGGCGATATGGGCTGGCAAGTGGCATTCCCCGGGAAGCTGCCACACCCATCCATGGCTGTTATTCCTCCAAATGCAGAAGCGAGCCTCATCTATAAGCAATTCCCAATGCCATTCATTAGTCCAGTTGCAATGACCATGACACCAGGCTAGGCATGCATTCCTGTGTCGAGTGCTTAATGACACCCTAGTGGCTGGCCACTGTGCACACATCTATACTCTATGCAACCTGTTGCGAATGGTTTGGGTGCATGCAGGTGCAGCCGTTGATGGTGGCAGGCTGTTTTGGGTGTCATTTGCAGTTGGGAACGGGTCTCGGCAGGCCATTCAGTGAATCTGCCAGTCTGTTCGATCCATTCCCTGATGATCCGTATTCTCTGATGTTCCTGCATCCATCATATCATACATCGCTGGATGGTACTCAGGTCAGTGCAAAACCCATGTCACGCAGCTCCAGAATACGGTCTCATTCCCCAACCATTAACTACTTGTATATAACTACTTGTATACAGCTTGCTGACGTCTTCGAGGCATTGCTTCTTCACATTTTTGAAAGTTTGGCTGCTGCAAATAGTCGCTGATAGCATTTATAGGCAGGTTGTCTGCTGGTCTTTATCACCCAAAACTGAGTGTCACGTAACCCAATACATATGAAAACTTAATCATTTGCATATGACTCTCTCTTCTACCGGTACTGTGATGTGCATATGGCTATGTTCATTCCTTTATGGTGTTACAATTTCACTTTTGATGAGTGTCTATATGCATAGCATGCTTTGAAGTTTATATTAGTTTTGGTTTCTTTTTCAAATCAAAATAGTCTTTATCCAAATTAAAATCATAGATTTAATGATATGCTGAAGGGACCAACAGACACCCTAAATAATTTTTTTCTTAGATGAAAGAAGGATGCAGAAATACAAACAGTGATAATGGTAATAAATGTAAATTTATTAGACAGATAAAACAAGGCATTTATATTTTTATCTCTGGGTAACGTTTTGCGAAATATTTAGCAAGGTATCGCCAACTTGGTGGCTTTGTTGCGAAAATGTCAACAAATCAATGAAATTAATTGCTTTCTGAAATGGAATATTATTGTAATGATTTTTCAATAGCATTTGTCAAGTCCAACCATTCCACTTGGTCACAAATTGGAGACTTTTTAAAATGTCGCCATATTGGTAAAAATGCCGCCGAATTGATGAATATACCAAATCAATTAAATTAATTCTGTTTTGAAAGGAGATAGTATTGTAATGATGTTTCAGAAGCATTTAACTGGCAGTCCCACTTGGCAACAAATTTGACGAGTTTTTAATGTCGCCAATTTTATCAAAATATCGCCAAATCGATAAATATGTTGACGAATCCGTAAAAATGTCGACAAAATGATAAATATGACACACAATTGATAAAATGAGTTTTGAAAAGAGATAGTATTGGAATGATACTATTTCAGCAGTGTTTGCCTATCAGTCCAACCGTCCCATTTGGCGAAGTTTTAAAATGTCGCCGAATTAATTAAAATATCACCAAATTAACGACTATGTTTCCAAATAGATAAAAATGTTGCCAAATAAAATCGTGTTTTAAAAGGGGACAGTATTGTAATGATGTTTCGGCAGCGTTTGTCTGTCAGTCCCACTTGGCGACAATTTTGGCGAATTTTACTTCACCGAAAATAAAATTAACCCCTGCTTCCATTAAAATTAAGGTTAATATTTTTCATTATTATGCAGCATGATTTTGTCTTCAGTAGCAATGTTATTCTTAAAGCTTTTGTGCTACATAGTCCTTTCTAAGTGCAATTTCCCATTCCTAAACAGAACATGGCCCTTTGTACAGATCCATGTTGGCAGGGCCTACAGTAGATGGGAAACAGGGCCTAATTGCAGATAGGGGCCACCTGTTAAACATTTGAATATTGTTATGTTAAAAATAAATATTGAAGACGAGTGGTGATGTGAATCTGGATTATATAACATTAACATTTTTGTGATATTGTTGTTCAACCTAGACCATACAACCTACCAGAAGGTGTAAGGTATCTATTTTGATGGCCAGTTTCTATTGTATTGAATAATTTGGTGAGATTTTCTTGCATGCCACCGACATTCTCATTCATTTTTAAAACTTTTAAGTCATTATGACAAATTTGGAAGCCATATCACCATGGCCCCTGTGGCGCATGCACAAAGCAGACCCTGCATTTTGCACATATTTTTATTCTTTATTCCTAATATGCCTATTCTTAAATTTATGTAAAATTAATTTATCACTTCGTAACTGTATAATTCATAAAACATCAATGTATTATTCGTAAAGTTAATTTGTTATCACTTTTATGATGTTCGACACTGCATTCCCTTTCTCTTACCTCATAAAGTAATACGAGGAACATCAAATTGAGGAATTCGGTGTGGATAGAGAGTATTCTTCTCTTCTGTTGTGGTGAGTTTTCTAGGTTGGGCTGGAGAGGCTTGATAGGAATCCATATCCAAGCTCTCCATGTGGGACTCCTGGTAAAGGTGATTAGAGTAGAAACATTGAAAGTTCCAAGATCTAGGATGATATGTTTAAAATTGCACTGATGGCTCGTGTTTCTTGCGAGTCGTGTTTCTTTCCAAGGGGACGAAGCCCCTCCTGCAGAGAAATTTTAAGTAAACTTAATTTCTATTTTTTATGACGCAGTATTTAGATATATTTATATAGGGAAAATAGTAAACTTGTCTCCTAAAATTTAATTCACCTCCCTGACAAAATGTCCTGAAAGAAACTGCTGAGGACTGTGAATTTTCCAACATCGTCTGCATTGTACTTTGGGGACCCAGGGCTGATTTTAAAATTTTCTGCAATCTCTGCTAACTTTCGGGAGCTTGGTTATGCCATCTAAATACTTTAGGACTCTCAACATTCTTGGCATCCTTTTCCAATCACAATTTCATTATACATCTTTAACAAAACTACATGTGGTTAATAATGTGGCATTAGGGCCCTGAGCACCGGAAGTCCTTTGACAAGCTACTTTACCCATTGGTCCCAAGTGATCCTTGGCTTAGAGACCCTAAAATGACTGTGACCATAAGAAATTTAAAAAGTGTTAGTTGTAAGAGATGAAATAATAATATCAAGTTTAAATTATTTTTTAAATGAGCCTAGAATATGTAAATTACAAAACTGCTTCAACTCTTAGTTACGTCTATTGAAAACAAACTAATCAAAATAAATTTATATTGATCAGATAGATTTATTGCAGATAACAGAAAAATGTTTTTTAATTATTAGTCCTTTAAATTTATGTTGTTATTTTTACAAATTTAATATTTTCTAAGAAATCTGAAAATGTATAAAATAAGTTTTATTTTGTTCATTTATTAAATTTTGTCTAAGATATTGTTTCTCTATAGAATTTTATTCATTCAGATATGGCCTATACCTAGGACTTTATTTTCCATAGGAAATTTATGGCCTTATTTTCCATAGGAAAATTAGCACACATGCTGTTTCTGAAAGACCGAAAAAAGCATTTGTTAAATTTCACTACGTGCAAAATCACATTTGTTAGTTTTTGATGGTTATAAACTCACATTTGTTAAATTTCCACATGACAGACATTCATACAGGTACATGTCTATCCCAGTGTTTGTATTTATAAAAATGCTTCATGTGGGATACTCGTATTTAAAAAATGCATTAATTCACAGTTAATTAAAAAAAATATTTGTAACTGTCTTGAGTAGTAGACCCATTCAGCCGCTAGGTAGCTCTGGTGGTTCTGCTCTGCCACCGGCGGTGAACCCCAGGTGCTGCCATCGCTTAAAAAGCTTCTTTGAATCTAAGAAAAATTCTCCATGCTTGGTCTTTAGTTGTTCCCCTTTCAACTGCTAGGTGGCGCTGGTAGTTCTGCTCAGCTACCGGCGGTCAACCCTAAGTGTTGCCATTACTTAAAAAGTTTTTTGAATCTGAAAGAATTCCCATGTATCGCCTTTGGTAGTTTCCCTTTCAGCCGCTAGGTGGTGCTCTCCTCCGCCACTGGCGATAAACCTCTGGTGTTGACATCGCCTAAAAAGTTTTTATACACCTTTTCACCTCATTAAAAATTCATTATGTAAAAAAAAATCCTCACAATTCCCTCGTACAAGACCACCACACCGTTGCCACCCTCGAAATAAGTTTCTAAACAATGAAACCGCAAAAAAATTTTCCATTTCGCAAAAATAACTCCCGTCCAGGATTACGAAATTCCCTCCCGGAGGCTATTTTGCTCCGCCACTGACGGTGAACTTTCGTTCCCCCTCTACTATCATCATTTCTCAATTATAACCAAATTTTTGAATACAAGCTTTACTCCTAGTTCTGTAATTTTATAATCTATATATACTAATTGCCAAGTGTCCGTTTGTTTGTCACGCTTTTTTAGGCACTTCACGAATAGATAGACTTGCCGTTTGGTACACTGCTCGGTCGTTCGATAACCCCCTGGAAATATCGAATTTTTTGAAAACGTTCTCTAGAGGGGGTGCTCCACACCAAAACGTTCGAAAAGTGAAATGATTGTAAGGCATGTTTTGCGATAAGATAGGGGCTTCAAATTTGATATATGGTTAAACCGTTCGAAAGGAAGAAAGTGTGGAATTTTAGATTTTCAATATTTGCTACTCTAGGGGGTGGCGCGAACTGAAATGTTCGATTTGCGGAACAAATGAGAAACGTTTGTTTTAAAATTTGATAAAAGCTTGAAATTTAGTATATGGGCTAATCATTTAATGAAAGTACACAAAATAAAATAGTTTTTTTTTATAAATGTTCGTTTAAGGGGGTGCTCCAGAGAAAAACGTTCGAAAGGTGAAATGACGAGTAATCATGCTTCGAGATGCGATAGAGACTTCAAATTTGGTGTACGGGTAGATAGTTCGAAAGGAAGAGCATGTGCAATTTCAGTTTTCCTATACTTTCTACTTTAGGAGGTGCCGCAAACCCAAATGTTCGATTTTCCGAATAAATGAGAAATGTCTCTTTTAAAAATGTAATAGAGGCTTGATATTTGGTATATGGGAAAATCATCTGATAAAAAACAAAATATAATTTTTCAAAATTGTTTATTTTAGGGGGTGGCTACTCCACATAAAAATGTTCGAAAAGTAAAATGATAGTAAAAAAATGCTTTGCAATGGAATAGAAATTTCAAATTTGGTATATAGGTAGATAGTTCAAAAGAAAGAAAGTGTGCAATAGGAAATTTCCGATATTTGTAATTTTGAGGGGGTCCGCATATCAAAACGTTTGAAAAGTAAAATGATCGAAAAGCATGCTTTGCGATGAGATAGAGAATTCCAATTTAGCGTATGGTGATGTCGTTCGAAAGGAAGAAATTGGGCAATTTCAGATTTCCAAAATTTGCTATTTTAGGGGTGTCACACACCAAAATGTTCGATTTGCTTAATAAATGAGAAACGCCTAATTTAAAATTTGACAGAGTCTTTAAAGTTGGTATATAAGCTAATCATTTGATAAAAAACCCAAGACGAATAGAGTTTTTCATAAATGTTCATTTAAGAGGGTGCTCCACATGAAAACGTTCGAAAGATGAAACGATAAAATTGCATGCTTCAGTATGAGATAGAGACTTCAAATTTGGTGTGCGGGTAGATAGTTCGAAAGGAAGAATGCGAGCAAATTTAATTTTCTAATATTTTCTTCTTTACGGGGTTCCGCACATCAAAATTTTCGATTTTAAGAAAAAATGTAAAACGTGAATTGTTCAAAAATTTATGCTATTCAGGGGTTGCTTATTGTGAGACCGTTAATTTTCAACGGGTATTCGGCTAGAAAATTTATTAATTAATCATGCACTTGTAATTTCTTAATAAGCTTTCAATTTATACACTTAGTCAATTGAATATTTTTTATATTTAGAAAGTTTTGAGGAATGTCAGCGTGTCCTTCATTCACTCTATTTATCTATATATACTAATTGCCAAGTGTCTGTCTGTCCGCCCGTTTGTCTGTCTGTCTGTCCGTCCGTCAGTTTGTCTGTCACGCTTTTTTAAGGTACTTTCTGAATATACAGAGACTTGAAATTTGGTACACGGGTCGATCGTTCGATAAAACCACCTCGAAAAATCGAATTTTTCAAAAATGTTCTATAGAGGGGTTACCCCCACACCAGAACGTTCGAAGAGTGAAATAATAGAAAAGCATGCTTTGCGATGAGATAGAGACTTCAAATTTGGTGTATAAGTAAATCATTCGAAAGGAAGAAAGTGTGCAATTTCAGATTTCCAATATTTTCTTCTTAAGGGGGTGCCGCACACCAAAACGTTCGAAAAGTGAAATGATCGGAAAGCATGTTTTGCGATGAGGTAGGGACTTCAGATTTGGTGTACTGGTAAATCGTTCGAAAGGAAGAAATTGTGCAATTTCAGATTTCTAATATATTCTACTATAGGGGGTGCCGCGCACCAAAATGTTCGATTTGCCGAATAAATGAGTAACTCTTCTTTTAAATTTTGATAGAGGCTTGAAATTTGGTACATGGGCTAATCATTTAATGAAGACACACAAGACAAATAGAATTTCTCAGAGATGTTCGATTAAGGGAGTGCTCCAGAGAAAAGCGTTCGAAATGTGAAATGATAAAGAAATATGCTTCCGTATGAAATAGAGATTTCAAATTTGGTGAATGGGCAGATAACTTGGAAGGAAGAAAGTGTACAATTTCAGTTATCCTATATTTTCCACTTTAGGGGGTGCCGCACACTAAAATGCTCGATTTTCGGAATAAAGGAGAAATGCCGCTATTAAAACGTGATAGAGGCTTGATATACGATATATAGGCGAATCATTTGATAGGAAATTCCAGAAAAATGGAGTTTTTAAAAAAAATGTTCATTAAAGGGGGTAGGTACTCCACACAAAAGCATTCGAAAGATAAAATGATAAAAAAAAGCATGCTTTGCGATGAGATAGAGACTTCACATTTTGTTTACGAGTAGATTGTTCGAAAGGAAAAATATGTGCAACTTACATTTGCTATTGTAAGGAGTGCTGCACACTAAAATATTCGATTTGACGAACAAATGAATGAAAAACGCCTCCTTTACAAAGTGATAGTGGCTTGAAATTTGGTATATGGGCTAATCATCTGAATAAAAACTCCAAGATGAATACAGTTTTTCAAAAATGTTCATTTCAGTTGATGCTACACAGAAAAACGTTCGAAAGATGAAATGATAATAACAACATGCTTCGCGATAAGATAGAGACTTTAAATTTGGTGAGCAAGTAGATAGTTTGAAAGGTGTGCAATTTCAGATTTCCAATATTTACTACTTTAGAGAGTGCCGCACACGAAAACGTTCGATTTGCCGAATAAACGAGTAACGCCTCCTTTAAATTTTGATAGACGCTAGAAATTTGGTACATGGGCTAATCATTTAATGACAACACCCAAGATGAATAAAGTTTTTCAAAAATATTCATTTATGGGTGTACTCCACAGGAAAACTTTCGACAGGGGAAATGATAAAATAGCATTCTTCTAGATGAGATAGAGACTTTAAATTAGTGTACGGGTAGATAGTTCGAAAGGAAGAAATGGAAAATTTAAGTTTTCCAACATTTTCTTCTTAGCGGGGTTCTGCACACCAAAATATTCGATTTGTCGAATAAATGTGAAACGCGAATTATTCCAAAATGTACATTATTCAGAGGTTGTTTATTACGAGACCGTTGATTTTCAACGGGTATTCGGCTAGTCTTATATACTAATTGCCAAGTGTCCGTCTGTCTGTCACGCCTTTTTTAGGCACTTTTCAAATATATAGAGACTTGCAATTTGATACATGGGTCGATCGTTTGATAAAAACCCCTGAAAAATCGAATTTATTGAAAATGTTATATAGAGAGTTCGCCCCATACCAAAACGTTCGAAAAGTGACATGATAGAAAAGCATGCTTTGTGATGACACAGAGACTTTAAATTTGGTGTACGGGTAAATCGTTTGAAAGGAAGAAAGTGTGCAATTTCAGATTTCCAATACTTTCTACTATAGGGGGTGCTGAACAACAAAATGTTCGATTTGCCGAATAAATGAGAAACGCCTCCTTTAAATTTTGATAATGAAATTTGGTACTTGGACTAATCGTTTAATGAAAACACTAAAGACGAATATAGTTTCTCAGAAATGTTCGATTTGCTGCAGAGAAAATGTTCGAAATGTAATGAAAATGATAAAGAAACATGCTTCGGGATGAAGTAGAGATTTCAAATTTGGTGTACGGGTAGATAATTTGGAAGGAAGAAAGTGTACAGTTTCAGTTTTCCAATATTTTCTACTTAAGGGAGTGCCGTACACCAACATTTTCGATTTTTGGAATAAAGCAGAAACGCACCTATTAAAACGTGATAGAGGCGTGATATTTGGTATATGAGCGAATCATCTGATAGAAAACCCAAGAAGAATACAGTTTTCCAAAAATGTTCATTTAAGTGGGAGGATGCTCCACACAAAAACATTCGAAAGGTAAAATGATAAAAAAAAGCATGCTTCGCGATGAGATAATAATAGCATTAGATGATAAAGTGTATGTTTCAATTCAAATGAGATTCTAGTGATAGCAAGGCACCTGAAGATAACTTTGATATTTACTACAGGTTAACTAAAGGCACCACACTAATAAAAGATTAAATAAGAGATTTCGTGAGGAACAATAATGCAATAGTAAGGCAATAAATACCACGTGTAGCATACAATAATAGAAAAATGATAGGCAAATTAAGAGCATAATGATAAAATAATGGATAGAAAATTGATATTTAAAAGTATGTTAAGTCAACATTTATATACACGTTGAATGGGATATTAAAAGTTTTGCGATATTTGGTCAA
Organism: Amaurobius ferox; assembly: GCA_951213105.1. NCBI lineage: Eukaryota > Metazoa > Arthropoda > Arachnida > Araneae > Amaurobiidae > Amaurobius > Amaurobius ferox. Next base: position 138,224,982 of record OX578137.1, read on the forward strand.
GTAAAATCCTTTGTTGAGCACGTCCATCATGCGATAAGCCCAAAGGTATACCAATTCAGAAAGCTTCTCTCACATCACACGTCAAACGTCGTTTTATCGCCAGTTCTGGTACACTATTTTTGCAACTCCTGCAAAAGCGGAAAGAAAGACGATTGTTTTTAATCCGCGATATTCTTCATGAAGACAGATTAGATACATTTGTTTCCCATTATTTAAATCACGTTTTATGTACATTTTGGTTTTAAAGTAATACTATAAAAATACATGTATTTAAGACCTTTTTGTACTGCACACAGATTGTTTGCAATGAGTGTAAGAAATGTTCCACCCACATATACAATTTATTATTTGAATAAAACCTTTATATGCGAGATTTTGGAGTAAATATATGTGTAGGATCCGTATGTTGTCCAATACTTATATATAGTACAACAATCAGTGACGAAAATTGAAGATTATTTGAAAGGAAGGAATATTTGTCATTTTAAAAATGCAAAATTTGTGACATTTTAAGGAAATTTGCTTGACATTTACAGTTTGTTGGAACAATAAATGTTACTTTTCTGACATACCTAGAATAATTCATCGTTTTTCAAGGTGGACTTTTCAAGGTTTTCGGAACCCTTGGGATTCCGCGATGTGCTAGTTTCATGCAAATTGTCTTAAATTTAAAAACGTGTAAAATTTTGATGCATCATTTGGACAAATGGGGATATTTCTTATTTTGGGGTTCTACCATCAAATTAAATTTCAAAAGGGTTTCGTGACAAAATAAATTTGAAAAACACTGATATAATGTATAGGGAAAGTATTATGACGAGGTTGAAAACTCAAATTCTACTTAGTGTTTTCGACGGTAGAGCTTGTTTCAAACATTCCTGAAATCGAATTGAATGTTTTTAAAGTGATATCTGTGTGTGTGTGTGTGCCTGTATATTAATGTATGTAGTATGTGCATGTATATTAGTGTGTGTATGTGTATTAGTGTGTGTGTATGTATATTAGTGTGTGCGTCCTTGAGTCAGTGGATGCAATATCTAACGAACGGATGGAACGTTTAAAACAAAAAATAATCGATTATTACAATCTGTGAATACTGGAAGCCTATTGATTTTATAAGCAATCGAATATTTGGAAACTAGCTCCAAACTTTCGAATGAAATTTTGAAAAAAATCATAAAAAATCAGAACCTTTAATATTGTTACATGAAATATCATTTTTTATTTAATTTTTTATTAGAAAATGAATAACATAAACTTTTGGATAATAGCATGAACCGTAATATATTTCCATTCCATGTACAATATTATGTGACAACGGTGTTAGCATCATTCTGGTAGGTTTTATTCACGAGACACTATTTTACAATAGTTTTGTATTTTGACATCAAACAATTTGTCAAAACTTGTCTGTCTGTCTGTAATGCTTGTCGATAAATTAACAAAATATCGTCAACTTGACATTTTATTTAAAATGTTTCCAAATTGACAAAAATGACACTAAACTTAATAAAAATGATGTCAAATTGATGAATAGTCAATATCTTGGAAAATGAAGTTTAATTTATTTGATAATTCCTGTATCTATGGGGAAATTAATATTCTTGATTTAAGATATGTTGAGTTTCGCGGTTATAATCGTTTCAAATACAATATTTGCACAAAATAAAAGTTAATTCGGTAAGCTGTGAAGGATTCAAAGTCATTGATTGATAAAGTCTTTTTGACACTCCCACCCATTTTATTCGCCCTCGAGTGAGAAACAAAAATATTAAGCTCCGTTAGATTTTGTCCCGTTGTCGATACTATAAGCATGGGCGCTCATTTCACTTTTTAGAAGTTAAACGCAATGATATGTTGAAAACCCAGACCACACGACCAAACCGAAGGCTTATGGTAGCAAGATGTGTGGCCGACGCAATGATATGTACAATATCGACTACCTTGATCCCCACATTTGAGACCCTGAATGTCCAGGGGCGCGGAAGTGCCTCCTTTCCCTCCCCTATAGGCACTCATTAAAAAAATTCCCTGCTTATACTAGTAACCTCAGGACAGAACCTAACGGAGTTGAGTTTCGATTTCCCAAGGGGTGGAAAAATGGAGTCTTTCCAGACCCCACAAAATTACCGTGAAGTCTGAAGCTTTACACACTTATAGCCACCCCGGCCACTCAAATAGCTGCTGTAAGCCCTCTGGGTCAGTCGAGTGGTTTGGGTCTGCAACACTTATAGCCATCTCTCCCGGCCACTCAAACAGCTGCTGTAAGCCCTATAGGGCTAGTCAAATGGTCTGGTCTTCAACACTTATAGCCATGGGTGTCCATAGGGGCGTTCAAAGTCACAAATGTAGGTATCAAACTAGTCATTATTGTACTTCTCATCCATGAGTTTACCCTCTGGAAAATGTTCTATGGGCACCCATAGGGGAGCTCGAGGGGGCACTTTCGCTTCCTCGAACGTTCAAGGTCAGAAATGTAGGTATTAAGTTAATAGATATTTACCTCCCATCCTTGAGATTGGCTATCTCAGGAATAAGTTTTATGGGCGCCTTTGAATCCTACTCGTTCGAAACAAGGTCGACCTCTCCTGCAGTTACCACACTATATTTTGATCGTACTATAATTTGACACACACACAACCACACTCTTTCTCTCTCGCTTTCTGTGTCTCCTTCCCTCCCTTTCACCCGTATTCTAATCACGTTAATTACATGATGATGTACCTAATTCTAATTTTTTCAGAATGTAGCTACATATAGAATTTCGTGGCTGTACGTACTCTCTCTCATTTAAAATCTCTAATTACGAATAATGTTTTAATCCCATTTATTACAAAATATTCCACCTGTTTCCAATTTTCTATAGAATGCATCTACATATAAATTGCCATAGTGATACGTGCATTCGCACCCCACAGATACACACACACACACACTGATGGAAATATTTCCCAAATGTTCGAAATGTGTTCATGGTGTCTTTAAGTGTATTTTTTCGTCTAAATGTCGTGATTATCCGTGAACTTCCTCTATACAATAGCATTAGAAAATAATAAAATTATTCTTTAATTGAGACATTACTGAATTAATTTAATTCCAATCTAAGAGATAATGCATTTAAAAAGTGTCTATATTGCTTAATTGTAAGTTATATATCGGCGATAAGCCCATATTGCTTAATTGTAAGTTATATATCGGCTTCTTTATTCTAACCAGTATTGAATTAATTTAATTCCAATCTAAGAGACAATCCATTTAAAACGTGTCTCTATTGCTAAATTGTAAGTTATACATATATCCTATAAAAAGATAAACCAAATTGGGAGAGTCCTTTCTCTTGATGTGGCTGCTATAGTAACCTTGAGAGAGAGAGAGAGAGAGAGAGAGAGCGCTCCTTCGCGTATCACGCTGGCGATAAAACGAAGTTTGGCGTCTGATTTGAAAGAAGGCTTTCTGGCTTAGTATACTTTTGGGCCTTCCGCGTCCATCATCGAGTCGAACAGGCCAACAACGTGTCTTCAAAAACTGCCCGATCATTCTTTAAAGAGAGTTGAGTTGAGAGAATGCTTATCACGAAATCCTTCGATTAGCGAAAAAAAAAAAAAAAAAAAAAAGAATCGATTAGGAAGGTCAGTCATTAGCACTGGTTACCCTGCTTTCGAGAAGGCAGTGATTTTGAACACTTCCTATTTATGAACACTTCTGCTCAGGGGAAGAAAATAACACTATTGTCATTAGCAGATCTTTAACAGATCAATCATTCACTCCTGTCAACGATAGAGGAGAAGATTGTTTCTTTACATTTCGCCGGGTTTGGAAGGCACTGTCAGAAAGACGTTGTCCAGCCCATTGCAATGTTCAAAAGTAATTTTAAATGCCTGAATTTAAAAAAAATATTAATGATTGTGTACGATGATGTTAAATGCTAATCAATGTGATGATTTCATGAAAATAGCAATGTTAAAAAAAATTGTTGTAAATCAAAGAAAAATGAATTGTGTTAAAATAACATCGGAATAATATTGCTGTGTAATTTGTAAAAATAAAAGTTCTTATTGTTAAGGTATCAGCATTGTATATAAGTCTGTAACACTGCCAGGTGAATGTGCATATCCAAATAAGTCATAAATTAGTAAAATTTAAATTTTGCTTGATTTTAAAGCGACCTGATATAATGTTGATGAGTACATAACTTATATATATATAGTGTATAATCTGTGTTTACAAATTTTTGTGTTCATAAGACTTTGTTTGGACTTCAGTTCTATGAAAAACTGTCAGCATGGAAAACTGCCAATTACAGAGTTGTCAAAGACATGAACTTTAATCGAACTTTGTTGGTGGAAGTTTTTTGTTGTTGTTTCTTTGTCCGCGTGGAGATGTGTGAGACCAGAAATAGATCTCACACCAGATTTTGTGAGACAGTTTTATGTGCGTTATTTATTGTGTCTGAAACGTCAGACAATATCTTCAGTCTCAATGACGCCAGTCTTTGCGACACCCTAACCGAGAGGTCAGCTGAAACCATAAATTTAGGGGTGTCAAGACAAGTGGGTCGAATGACTCTAAGGATAAGGTGAGGTCAGAGTGGTGAAAGATGTTGACTAATGTGCAAAATGTTTGGGCTCAGTGCCCTTAGATCACCCAATCAGAGCCAAAGAGGCGTGTCAGACCTCAGGCAAAAGAGCCACAACCAAAGGAGTATAAAAAACGATGTAAAGACAGGAGACAGAGAATATCGAATAATAGAGATGAAGTAAGATAGAATATCACCAGACGTAGTTGGAGAGTTCGAGAAATCGAAGTGACAGAGTTGGAGTAGTACAAGAATGGCACTGCAGCCAGAGTACGGAGAATGTTAAATGTGCAGTGAGCTACTACCGTACGAGACGACATACCACACTGCGAGTTGGTATTGTACGGCGTACACTGATGGAACACGTACGACTGTACGAGCTGTGTATTAACGTCTAAAGACAATCAGAAGGCATGCGCTCCACTACTATTGTATGCAGGTCATTGAACCTTTTGATAACTATATTTTAACTGTCTCACACTCTCTCGCTCCGGCGGCACAATTAATGATAATCATTGTTACAATTGAGTTATTAGTTGATCCATGTTGTTAATAAATAGTTTTATTTTAAAGTTAAAATGGTGCAATCAATTTAGTAGTATGTTAATTAATATTATTTTACAGAATTCACGCTAAAGAAAAAATTGGAGGGTTATCAGCGGCACACGAAGCAATGTGTAATAATGTTGTATGATGCACGATTTTACGGCCATGTTTAGATAATTCAATTTAATATTATGCTTTGCATAATTTTCACATGATGGTTAAAGCGGTATTATTAAATAATCAATGCAACTAAAAATAAATAAACTTTAATGTTTTATTTTCAAAAGTGCGGTATTAATTGCAATTAACGCATTAATAATCGTATGAATAAACAATCACAATTGTAATAAAATAATAAGTCTAAAGGTATTGCTTTATACCAATATTTTACTGCTCCACAGTGGGGTGGGTCATGGGAAGACGTCTTAAAGGCCGTTCTGAGCGTAACCCCACCTCAAAAATTGTGGAAGGTATCACGTGGAAGGTAGCACAGGCCGTGAAATAGTGGAAGGTACCACGGGTGGTACGGAAGAGGAGGTAGCACGTTGGATGGCGGACAATGATGTCGTTGGGTCAGTTCTGGCCTGTCGCACAATCATTCGATCTTGCCTCGCATTCGTGCCCCTTGGCTTTCCAGAGCCTTCATCCCGCCGATGAGTTCCTTGCAGCAACTATTGCTGCCAGCACCTTTGCACAACAGTATCCGTTCGGTGCAGATGGCGGCCTATTGCTCGGTATGACCAGCTAGCTTCACGCATCCCGACTATACGATTACGCTCAAACTCATTTAATTGCTTATAAGGTCTTTGGAATGTCGTAACGGCATTATTGGTTGTGTCTCCACCGAACTGCAACGCCGACAACGAGCAAAGATAAACCGCCCCATTTTTAACCTGTTTTATAGGATGCTAGTTGCGCAGTAAAAACGCGCTCTATGACTGAAGTTAACACTCATTGAAATTGCAGAATTAATAATTTGCATACTTGTTATAAAGGAATTTGCATGCGAAATTTCGAGATGATTAGATTATTTTTTAGGGGTGCTTCGTTTTTTTTTTTGCAAAAGAGTGTATATATATATATATATATTTATATATATATATATATATATATTTATATATATATAATAATAGTAGATTGAAAATCCAATGAACGAAAAGTAAGAAGCTGCAACACGATAAACCTAACTTTCTAAAACACCCACAGAATAAAATATAAAACAGCAAATCATCAATCAAATGGAAAAATACAAAACACGAGTTATTAAGTTACAGAAAATCAACAAAATTCAAAGGTATGGAAACGAATATAAAAAAACTTAAAAAATCAAGCTATATCGCTATACACGTGGAAAAAGGGCTAAGCCTAAAAAAATGGAAATGTTCACTTCGTAAAATTCGTTCTCAAGTTCAAGTATTTTGACGAAACAGACATAAAATATGTATGTTTCTGAAGAAATAGATAGATTATATCTATAAACTATTTCTACTTGGACGACATACATAAAGAAGGAATAATAAAAAAAAAATGAATACCTGGAAAATGCACAGCATACGTACAAACTAGTCGAAACCGGGAACTCTGATTGAAGAGACCAGTGTTGCCATTCGCAAAGAAAAACTAAAAAGCGATCCACTGTTGCCATTCATAAGAATTGAAAAACAGTAAAGCGAAATGGTAAGAAAAGGTAATAATATACAAAAAGAACTACTAAAAAGAGCTCCTAATAGTAGTAATGCTGACATGGAAGAGGATGTAAAAATAAAAGTATTAAAAATACAAGAGAATGGAGATGCCTGGCTAATATAAGATACTATGAATAGAATTATAAGATACTATGAAAAGAATTATAAAAATCCAGCTATTCTAAATTTTTTAACAATGCCATTTACTAAATAAGAGGGATATTTATATAAATTGCTGGTAATTTTGAGATTATTAATATGCATAGCATGAAATTTTTTATCAGATAATCTATAAATTCTAAAAAGATGATTAAGAATAATATTTCTAAACAATTTAATCGAGTTACAGGAATTACATGGTAAGATTTTATTAATATTAAAATTATAATAGTCTTTTTTATCATATAAATTTGTAACAATTCTATTAGAAGGATCAATAAAAAGATTTATATCCAAAAAATTAACATTATTACTAATAGTAGCTTCATTAGGAATTAATTCCAAATTGTCTGGATAGAAATCTATATCTATGAGATAATTTTCTGTATGTACCAAGCAAATCAGATCATTAACATATCTGTAAAAAGTATAATTTATTGAAGTAAAAGACTTTTCATAATGATAAAGGTATAAATTAGCTAACATACTGCTACTGCAGCCACCCTATGGAACTTCTGAGACTTGTAAGTATAATTTATTTCCTTGAAAAATATAATTATTGAAAATAACAAAGTGAAGAAGTTTACGAAAATTTATAAAATTAATTTGATTTGAAAGAGTAGTAATATAAGCATTATATAGAGCTAAAATTACATCATATAGATCAGATATCTTTATATTATTAAAAAGATCTTTAAAATCAAAAGTTTGAAATCCTATTATTTATCTATGAGATGTTAATTTATTCTTTAATTCTTTACTATTATTTAGAATAAGGTAATTATTGCTAGTCTGGCATAAACTATTATTTATTAGATTTGGTAAGAATTTAGTAATAATTTACTCGCAGTAGTAGAGTAAGTATTATGGGGCCACTAGTTACTGTTCTAAATTTAACAGGATGTTTATGAAATTTTAGAATAAGCACTATATAAGGAAATTTAAGATATTTATATTTAATATTTAAATCACTGTACATATTGATAATTTTCAATTTAATACTATTGATGGAATGTAAATCATGTTTAAAAAGACTATTATTTTTTAAATAATCTAACAGAAATTGAATATAAAATTTTTTACAGATAATAGCATACTTATTAGAGGCTTTATCAACATAGGTGATAACAAAGAATCTTTGTAAATCATTAATGGAATGTTTTGTTTAATATTATCAATATTATATAACGATCTAGACAATTTAATATCTCTAATAGCATTTTTAATAGATTCTAATATAGTAAATTTCCACATATTAAATGCTTCTAATGGCAGAGGGTATTTACAAGCTAATTTATTTATATATTTATCTAGATTAATAGATTTTAAAACTTTAAAAGAATTATTACATATATGAGCTCAACGATCGAATGGGTATAGGTAATAGAGCGGGGTTTCGTTTTCAAATCATTAACCTCTATAGAAAAATAATGTAATTCTTTAGCCAATGGGGGAGGGTGTATATACAATATGTAATACAGGAAGTAGAAGTCTATGGAATTGTGTACTCTGATTATTTATTCAACTAAAATCCCTATCATAACCGATTTATCACAAAATGGTTGCGTAGTCAGTTTGCGCTATAGGTGTTGCCAAGATCTCGGAAGGTGGGGGGTGGGGGGGGAGGAGGTCGACGATCGGATGGATGGAGGTAATAAAGCGGGTTTTTGTTTTTCAATACGACCTCTATAGAAAAAAAAATAATTCTGTATCCAGTGAAATGTATTAAATATTTTAGTACACGAATAACGGAGTAATTCCATCCTCCTAGCATCAGAAGTGCGACTATCAACTAGTCGTGTCTGGTGCTTTTCTGATCCTACCATCGCGGAGACTTAAGTCCGTTAATATTACCGCAATACGTATTCATGGTTTGCAAATGCTTCCTGATTTTTCTGCTTATTTTAACTGCACTCTGTATTTGGTACAGTGGTCTGGATTAAATAGCTTTGAGGAAATCTTACGGGTTAAGCGAAATTTTTTTTTATATAGAATATATCAATAAAATATTAGTGATACTTAATAACGGTCCGCATAAATATTTCATTTTATATAATTAGCAATATCATGATCGGTAGGGCAATAACTGTTATCTATTTAGGGCTTAACAAATGACTGTTCATATGATTGCCATTAAAAAAAAAATGACCAATGACCCTTGAACCATAAATAAAATAGAATGAAAATTTAAACTTGACATTTCAGAATTGAGGTCGATACGAAATCCAAACCGAAAAGTAATTTCAATTTTTGAAATTCTCCCTAGTCACTGTTTTACTTGCTGAAATAGTCATTCGGGATGAAATCATTTAATTAATATTTTACACACTCCCCAATTTCATATTTATTGAAAATAAATAATATTTTTAATAACATTTTCAATTTTATAAAGAAAACGCCGAAAGAAAATAATGGGCGTGGCCAAATATACTATTGATACAGGTTGGGTCTTTTTACAATTTAATCTTATCGATCTATTCTAACTAATTCTTTTCATTACAATTCAACATAATTATCAGGATTTTCAATTTGTTTAATTTCTGATAGGATTGTATCGGTCCTAAAACATTTAAAACTCAATTGCTAGATGCTTTTCTGCCCAGAACGACAAGCTAAATCCAAAAGTGACCCCAAGTAGTTAAGGAGTATATTAGTTTAGAGTATAAAAGTAAAAAAGCTATTAGTTTAGAGTATAAAAGTAATTTCTGATATGACTGTATCGGCCTAAAATATTTAAAACTCATTTAAATTGCTATATGCTTTTCTGCTCTGAAGGATAAGATAAATCTAAAAGTGACCCTAAGTCGTTAAGGAGTATATTAGTTTGGAGTATAAAAGTAAAAAAGCTATTAGTTTAGATTACAGAAGTAATTTCTGATAGGATTGTATCGGCCCTAAAATATTTAAAGCTCATTTAAATTTCTACATGCTTTTCTCCTCATAAGGATAAGTTAAATCTAAAAGTGACCCTAAGTCGTTAAGGAGTATATTAGTTTAGAGTATAAAAGTAAAAAAGCTATTAGTTTTGAGTATAAAAGTAAAAAATCTATTAGTTTTGAGTATAAAAGTGAAAAAGCTATTTGTTTAAAGTATAAAAGTAATTTCTGATAGGACTGTATCGGCCCTAAAATATTTAAAACTCATTTAAATTGCTATATGCTTTTCTCCTCAGAAGGATAAGCTAAATCTAGAAGTAACCCTAAGTCGTTAAGGCGTATATTCGTTTAGAGTATAAAAGTAAAAAAGCTATTTTAAAAAATCTGATGTGGGCAGAACAGGACTTTCCCTGCAGATTTAAATTCATTTTCTATTTATTTCATTAATAATTCATTAAATTGAGTTTAATTGCACAAAATAACACTGAATTTGCACTTTAAATTCCCTTTTCGATTTCATTGTTAACTGGTTATATTTTTAAAGACGGAGTAACCAAAATGCGCAAAAATTAAAATATCTCGAGAACGGTTGTTTCTGGAGTAATTAGATTAGTCTTATTCCTTTCCTCGTATAAAACAAACGTATAAAACAAACAATTAATTGATACATTTGAGCATACCTATTCTTTTATATTAGATTTTGGAGATTTCTGCGCTGCTATTTCGTTAGGCAGGGTCTTCTTTTCTGAATGGTACCAAAATTTTATCATCACTAGGGTACCCCACAAATGACTTATTTACCAAATTTTGTCAAATTTAGTCAATTAGTTTTTTTAACTAGTGTGGATACATGAAATAATTTGCAAAAAAGGGCGGATTTTTTTTATCCCGAATCGTACAGAAATCTATTCAGCACCACTTTCTTTTTAGATTCTTAGTTTCTAAAATCATCACTTCGTTTTCAGATTCTCAGCTTCTACAATCTCTATGCGCATTTTCTTTTTTTCTTTTTTTATTACATATTTAATTCATTTTATTTATTGGAAGTTAAAACGGGTTGTTTTTTTAGTTCAAGGATTTCAGAACGACAAACTGAATGGGCATTCAGTAGATATTTTGTTTATCACATGTGTGTTTAGGAAGCATTTTGATACTTTTCCATTTCGGGAGGGGGGGGGGGGGGGTTGAACAACAACTCCCCCTAAATACGTCCTTGTTTGTTAGGTATAATATACACTTGTCAATTACGGATTCGGACTTGGCGTGATGGAATGCTGCCACATACCTAAAATAACATTTCAAGTGAAAAAGTCGACAAATGTGCCCAAATAGATGTTGCATATGATGTAGAGAATTTCAACGATAGGAAATCTTATCACTCTTATCACTACCTTTCTTGATTATTATTGCGCATCCTTAAAGAGTAGGGATTGGTCAAAGGGAGAACAAAATCTCAGTACAGTCAGAAAATCCGAATTTTTATGGGTACTTTGAACATTGTTCGATTCTAGCTATCACATTTTTTTAAATATTAGATAATAATGGAACATTTTGGCTTAAAAGAAGCTATACATATGCAAAGTATTAAAATAACAGCCGTTGCGTCAACACCCTTCGACAGACATTGCTGCTATTGCTATTTAGCCATTGCTATGTCAGTCTGAAAACAATTAATTCCTGTCACATTTCAATAGCTTTAGAAACGTGCAGATTTATGGAAAACTTCGAATTTATATCTCATTAAAATACTTATATATAAATTATATATTTCAAAGTAAAGTAAAGGTGTGATGAAAGTATATCATACTTCCAGTTTCTTTGATGAGATTTCAATCGCAGCTCTTTTTACAATAGAAAAATGGATAACTGAGCTAACAAAATAGCTTAGTACCGGATAAGAGTTATGATGCCTTCGGGCCATACATATTTTGGGGCTTCCTTTTTTTATGATATAAAGAAATAATTCAACAATTTAAATTAACAGATTCACAGACTTAAAAAAAAAAAAAAAAAAAAAAAAAAAAAAAAAAAAAAAAAAAAAAAAAACTAAAGAAGCATAACATTGTTAACAAAAAATTTAACAAATAAATAAGTAACACTAATTATTTTTAATGCATTTCGTGGTGTTTCTTTAAAAATAACAAAATTGTAAAAAGAAAAGTAATAATAGCATAATTGAATTTAAAGAGCCAATTACTTGAAAAAATATTGCTCTGCCTTCCGCAATAAAGTTCTTCTATTGTCTGGTCAAAATCATTTTTAGTAGTTCACTTTCAGTGGATATTAGAGGTTTAAACGGTTTTGTAATTCACATGTTCTTACCTCATTTGTTTTTTTATTAATTTGAATTTTGGTAGTATTTTACTTCTTGAAACTGACATCTTTTATTTGAATGTCTTGGGGGCCTCAGTCATTTTGGGGTCTTCAGGAGAAGGAACACATAGGCCCAATGGATAATGCGGCCCTAACAGAGTCGTCTTATCTAAGGGCTGCTGTGGTCTTGATTCCCATAATTAGCCATATTTAAATTTAAAAATAGATCTAATGAAATTATAATGTGAAAAATGACACCCTTGAATGTTGAGGCTCCATAACCATCAATTTGGCATTAAAATACCGGGACTCCGAAATTTCGTCTAGAGCTCTCCCTCCCTACGGTAAATTTTCTACGGACTGATTATGTTACCACTTAGTATGATACTGACCACCTGAATACATTAATATTGATGGGGTATAACGAAGTCACCACTGAAGGAGGCAACCACTATATAACCCTGGAAGACAGAAAAAGTAATAAGGCCACTCGGTGCCCATAAATTTAATGGAGCAAATATATTTAATGTAGCAAGTAGGGCCCCATAAGTTTAATGGAGCCGTTGTTAGAGAATTCACTGCTCTTAATTATTAGATGAGCAATAAGTAGACATATACGAAAAAAGAATACACATTTTGTATTTTTATTGGTGCCCAATCATTTGCTGGTACCTTAACCACGTGCTTAGTATGCCTATTGGGTAATCCAGTGCTGAACGTAACCTCTCAAATCGTGGATATACTCCCAGAATAAAAAAATGTGATCGAATTGATGGATAACTGACTCTTTTATTTAAAAGTACCAATAAACATGAACGAGAACACTTTATAGATAATAGCACTATATCTACCTTGCGAGATCACAAAGAAACTATCAGGTTCAATAAAACAGCAACCAAATGCCCTAACTAACTCACAAAATAGCAGAATATGTTCTTAAAACACTAACGTATCTTACAATTCAATTTGGCCCTTATTGCGTCAACTCAGCCTAACTAAACGATGATTTATAATCCATATAGATGATCCAGATTGATGATCCATAGAAATACTGTTGGAGCGTAAGTGGTCGTAAAATAGAAAGTTTCAGAGAGCAGAAAATTCCAGTAGTTTCTAAAAGTCACCATGTTGGCGATATCTCGCCAAATCTGTATCCAAGGTTACAAAATGTATCAAGGTCCAGGTAACCCTACCTTCACATAGCGATGATTATCTGTAAAAGTGTTTTTTCCTTGTGGGGAAGCAAAGCATCGTGCAACATTCTGCATATTCGTAACCCTGTCCCTCCTTAAAACTGCACGTCCTGGGCAGTAAATTAATTTAATACTTCATAATCACAGATTACAACTAGAAGGTTGGGTTGCTGTACTGGGAGCACGATCTTTAGTTTAATACACTTATTGTATTTATAGAATATTTCATGATGAATAGATTTTATGATTGAAACAGCTAATTTGAATGACATTTAGATGATGGAAAGTAATTCCACCCCCACCTCCACCCCCACACAGACACATATTAGAAGCTAAGGGGGGGGGGCAAAAATATTAAGAAACACTTTTCTATGCTGTTGAGTTGTACCCACCTTCATACGCGGCATGGGATTTTATATAATGATATCGCTACAATACAGCAATTTTAAATTCTATATTAAATACATTGAAACAAGAAATTATATTAATTTGGAAACTGTCGATTAGAAACGAAATCCATGTTAATAGCAATCACATGTAGAAGACCCAGACCGTCCGACTCGTCCAGAGGACTAAGAGCAACTATTTGGACGGCCGGCATAGCAATCACATGTAAAATTTCTCAGTATTGAAACATTAATATTTCTCAGTATTAAATATTGAGTGTTAATAAGTAGCACAATAAAGACTCATTAAGATATATTCCACGGATAAACTGAATTACTGTTTATTTTATTCTTAGTGTGTAATTTCGTTTTGATTATATTTGTATGCTAGTCAAATAACTGTGATATAGATGGCAGCACCACAACAAAGTTTAGTTGAATAAACGTAATATAGATGGCAACACCACAACAAATACACTGAGTCCCTTTAAAAAATTTCAATTTTTATTTTCTATGTACGCTAGTTGAATAAATTTGATACAGATAGTAGCACCACGACGAATATATTAGTACAGTGCCTAGAAGGAAGACACTGTAATATTAGAGTCTTTTTATACGACTAATATAAATACTAGAAAGTGCATCCGACGTTGCTCGCAGTAGCATCCCAAAGTTTTCTGAGGCCCCAAGCGAACTTTCATAAATGGTCTCATCTCAACAATAAATGTAGTAAAATTTCACACACTATAAAATTAATAATCCGAAAAAATCGATTATCCGACAATTGATTTATATTGTTTTCACAAGTCAAAAGATAAAAACGGATTTATTAAAAGACTAACATGTATTTTAGTCTTTTCATTTTAGATCTGGCTTAGCATTGTGGAGGACGAGTTTTGTAGGAGAGGCGGTCGTATGTTTACGTTTCGCTGAAAGTGATTTTTTCTTCTTGACGTGGAACGGATATTTCCTCGCTTCATTTGTACGGTTGGATATCCTTGCCTTGCTAAGTTTCTCAATTTCTGTTCTGTTACGTAAGCAGCGGTGAGTGCCTTTATTTTTTCGTTTCTTCGACTCGACCAGTTTAGCTGTGTCTGACTTTGTTTTTTCGTGCGCGGTTGGCGCTGAAGATGGCTGGCGTTTTGTCCGCCCCTCCTGGGTGGCGAGCAATGTACTTTCCCTTGGATAATTTTGAATTGCTTGATTACTGCAGTAATTGGGGTTCGACCCACTTTACGTTTTTCTTGCTACCGGCTTCCCCCTTCCATGCGGGCGACCCTTATGCACTTAAAAAGGATATCCTCAGCAATATAACTGCTCCTAAGGATGTATCACCCCCATATTAAACGTGAGCTGGAAACATAGTGCTGACAGCCTCCTCGAAATCAACAGCTATAGAAATCCTAAAAATTAAAGAAATTCAACAGGTCCCGATCCCTTTCTGGTAGGTCGGACGGTCTGGGTCTCAACAACAACAACAGGTCCCGATCACTGTCAAACTCAGCTATGATAACTTGCTATCGGACTATATCATCCACAACATTGACCTGGAATTATTCCTAGAAGAAATCTCTCAAGACTTAAAGGAAAAAAAAAATGACAATGAAACCATCCCGCTAAAGACGGTAAAATTTCGAACGCGAACTCAAAAACAACACATCCCATCAAAAGTTCATATTTGTATGCTCATACATCCCATCAGAGAATTTGAAGAAAAGCCTCGACAATGTCGTAAATGCTGTCTATTCGATCATGGACCCAATGGTTGCAGATCACAAATCACCTGCAAAAATTACGCAGGAACCCACGAAAGCAACAGCTGCCCTATTCCTTCCAGCATAAAATGCAGTAACTGTAAAAATGACCACACAGCTGACTCGGAAAACTGTGAAACTAGAATGAAAAAAAAAACAGCTATCCTGCGCCTCAAAAGAGAATCGAATACCGTACAGGAATGCAAGATATAAATTAAATTCCCCATATGCTGAAAAAATAAAGATTAACTCCAGACAAGCAGACATACTTATCTCCAATAACATGGCTTAAAAAAAATTCCAGTTGAAGATATTCCAAAAGTCATTACGGAAACTCTACAATCCATTATAGAAATAATGAACCAAATCATGCAAGCTCAAAACTGGTTGATCCAATGACTCATTAACCTAGAAATCATACACGTTGATTCCCTGGAAACCAAGTATGTGAACCCAAATCCACCAAATGTGGAAGCATCTGAATATGAAAAACTTGTAACAAATCACACTGACATCATGACCCCAATTACAAATGGCAACCAAACCCGCTGGTCTGGATATTTTACACTGGAATATTAGTGGCGCCAGAGTGCGCCGCCCAGACATCAACTACAACCACTACTTCCGCCAGGCGGATAGTATCATCCTACAAGAGATCTTTCTTAAGCCTCATCACATGTTTTCCCTGAGAGACAAATTCAATTTTCGATTCAACCGTTCTACCCAAACTAGAGGAGGCAGGTTGTTAATTGCCGTAAAAAAAAAGCCCTAAGCTCTCGTCTCATCAACCAGAAATATTTAACGCACATTGAATTCCAAGAAATAGAAATCAACACCCTAAGCCTAAATCTCCACATTCTCAACATCTACTGTTGAAACGGAATCTTAAGTCCAAACAGTCTCAAAGCAATTCAATTAGACCCCACCACCAAATAGCTCATCACTGGAGACTTCAATGCCACCCACACCAACTGGAACTATACCATTAATACTGGTGGAGAGCGCTTATTCGACTGGATCCACAACCATTCGCTATACATTCTCACTCATAAAGCAAGCACCCGTATCGGCTTTAACGGTAATATTTCTGCCATTGATCTTTCTTTATGTTCTCCTGACGTAGCGCTTAATACTACCTGGATGGTTCACCCAGACAAATTTGGAAGCGATCACTTCCCTATTAGAATTTAAATCAATCCTACTACTTCTCGCATGAACAATCGAATGACCACTTTTAACTGGAAAAATTTCCATAAGATTCAAGAGCACTCATCCGAACTACCCGACTTCAACAAATTTAATAGCATTCTTCACAAAGCCAGCATATTGAGTAAAACCTTCCGCGAATTAATTCCGTCAAGTGTTCCCTGGTGGAACGCAAAATGCTGTTTCCTGCTAGCAAAAATGAGACGACATCTCAATAGATCCAAAAAAGCACGGAACTGAACCCATTGGTAGACCTATAACACGTACAAAAATAAGCTAAAAACTTGGAGTTCTCAAACGGTATTACTGGTCTAAAACTTGGGAAAGAGCAGCAGCCAACAATAGCATTTATAAAATCCTCTGCCATCTCAGAAACTGTACAACCGCGTTCAACAGTAGCATCAGTCGCATTCTAGCCAATAACACCATTCTAACTGCAGCTCCTGATCAAGCAAATGCCTTCTTCCAGCGCTTCTGTTTGAATCAGAACCTGCCGAAACTGCCTCTCAGCTTCATGGAAACCACCATCACTGCTCTCAACAAAGAGCGAGCGAGTTTAAATTAGCGATCAGCCATAGCCGACATTCAACGCCTGGCCATGAAGGCATCTCTATCAACATGATCAAAAATTTCACCGTCGAAATCCAACAATCTCTCCTAGGTATCTTTAACATCAGTTTCAAGACCTGCTGCATTCCCTCGGATTGGACCCACTCCATTATCCTTCCCATTCTAAAACCCCACAAAAATCCTGAAGATATCACTGCCAACAGCCCGATTGCTCCACAGTGGCAAAAACTATCGAAAGAATGATTCTCCACTGGCTTCTAAACCATACCTATTATAAAAAGAATCATTTTCACAAGAATAACTGCGGTTTCCTCTCCCACAAGGGCTGCATCACTCTTCTAATAAAACTTCATCATGATATTCAACTGGCTAGAAGCAGAAAAAATTACTTCTGTTTTTCCCTAATGAACTTAAAGGCCACCTATAACTCAATATGGATTGACGGGCAATGAAATAAGCAGCTGACAAGGATATATAGGGACAAATGGCCCTTTGGATCTTCAACTTTCTCAGCCAACGCACTAGTCAAATCAGGTGGAGAAACGCGCTGTCTCAAACTTTTCCCAGCCTTCAAGGTCTGCCCCAAAGCTGCATCACTAGCCCTTTGCTGTTCATGCTCTATGTCAATGACCTTCCTTCGCATATACCAACCGATGTTCAGTGTTTTCAATTTGCGGATGACATTTTCCTTTATAGTGAACATAGAGACAGAAACTAAACCACCAGAACCTTACAAACTGCAATCAACATTGTAAAAATTCGGTGTAACCGCTAGAAATTAACAATAAACCCAGACAAAAGCCATATAATTAACTTCTTCAACAAAAAGAACCAGCCTTCTTTCAATATCACAATCAACAGTACCATCATCCCTAAAGTGAACCAGCTAAAAGTTTTGGGAATCATCTTTGACAATCACCTTACTTGGAAGCCCCATTTCGCTCATATGAAACAGAAAAGTGTCAAAGCCCTCAATGCGTACAAGTTCATTTCTTCAAGAAAATGGGGAGCATCAATTAACGTTTCGCCTCCTTAAGATTGGTAACTGCACCATTAGGAGCCAATTTGATTATACAACTATCCAATTTTTAGCACAGCGACTAACACTCATTACAAGAAAATCAACTCAATCTTCAACAGCATGCTCCTAATCGTCACTGGTATGCCCCGCTGCACCTCCTCCCTATTCTCCATGCTGAAACTAACGAGACTCTTCTTCAACACCACCACACCATCCTAAAAAAATTCTACGTAAAACTTTTTTATCTCGGAAAGTGGTCACCCTGCACGGCATTATTTGGGACCACACGCCTCAAATCTTCGGATCCTGAAGGCCAGGAATAGCCCCGCTCATCGCCAACATGAGCAACTGTTTTGAAGAATTAAGAATATACAAAACAGACATCATCTCCTGGACTCATTCGCCCTTCACCACAACTACAAGATCTCAACAAACGAATTTTCCTTCCAAAACCAATACCTGCCGGACGTCATGATCGCAGCGCTTTTTCAAAGCTTCGTAGACAATCATCCTAATTATATAAACATAGGTACAGATGGTTCCAAGACTGATAGTTCCAGTGTTATCGGTACTGTAATTCCCCAACTACACATCCAAAGAAGCTACGCCACATTCAACTACAACTCCATTTTCACCATTGAAGCTCTAGCAATATTAAAAGCCACTGAAGTTAGAATCAATCAGAATAAGAAGTACTTCATTTTTTCTTATAGCCGCAGTGTACTCACAAGCCTAAAAAACACCAATAAAGCATCCCCTACATTATTATGCAAATC
Source organism: Amaurobius ferox (assembly GCA_951213105.1). Taxonomy (NCBI): domain Eukaryota; kingdom Metazoa; phylum Arthropoda; class Arachnida; order Araneae; family Amaurobiidae; genus Amaurobius; species Amaurobius ferox. The sequence continues at coordinate 138,244,043 of OX578137.1, forward strand.
CATAAAACTTTCTCTATCAAGGCGATAGAAAACAATATCCACCTCATTTGGACTCCAGGGCACAAGGGTGTCTTCATAAATGTCCAAGCCGATCACGCTGCTCAACAGGCTCTTTCTGATAACACTATTCCGGAGTTTCCGGGGAAGATCTTATTGGCACGATTTACAAAAGTGCGATCAAGGACAGCGTGAGAGCGTGGCACAACTACTCTAAGTACCCCCAATTCCCACACATTTCTCCTAACTCGATTTGGTTCAAAAACTGTTCCCTCAACAGGACAAACGAAGTTCTGATACAAAACGTTCATGCCAATACCCTTTTTCTCAATCCAATCGTGCACAAGATCGAGATTTCTCAGTCCCCCAACTGTCTACGATGCAACATGTATGAATATCTAGAACATTTTTTATTCGACTGCCCCATATATTGTGATGCTCGCAATGTCTTCTTGAATATCCTCAACCACTATCATATTTAGCATTCCCTTCATGGACTTCTGCATGCTTTCTCTGACGATGTCTGCTTCTCGCTCACCTGCTTCTTTTCGCTGATCTGTCGTTTTTAACACTTTACAACAAAGTTGAAAAGTGTTTATGACTTTGTTCATTCTGTCTGTCTGTCTGTCTGTCCGTTAGCACGATAACTGCCGTAAAAATGAATCAAAATGAAATTTTAGTATGTTGTTCAGACGGTCTGTAGAACCTATGGGAATATAAATGAATAATATTACCCAATTGGTTTTGGATTGAACCCGGGTCGAAAAAATGAAATACATTGAGCCCTATGGGACATAATTTTTCAAACATTTTTTACGCGGATTTAAAATTCACAAATTGCTTCGAAAATTTTAGGTAATATTCAAATTGTTCCATAAAATATATAAAAAAAAATTCAGCGAAATATATTCAGTAATTTTTTAAATAAAAATTAAAATAATAATTACACCTCTTATATGAAACGATCACGTGACCGTGATATGAAACGATCACATGACCCACTTCAAAATGATATATGGCATCCATCTTGTTTCAAAATCGTGATTTTTTTAAGTTCTTTTTAATTCATATTGAGTGTTGTATCCGTCCTAAAACTACTTTATTTTTGCTTAAATTCTGTGCATCTACATACTGAAACAATGCAATGACAATATATTTGAGTTTAAATGCTCATCTAAATTTGATTATTTCTACAACTAAGACTATTTTTCACCTATGTAAAATGTAAACAGCAAAATATATAGAATGAGTTGTATTAGAATTTCTGTATTTTTTTAACACAAAATAATTTAGTCCATGGAGTCTGCATGGCTGATATGAATAAAATATTAATTGATTTCATAAAGAGAAGGACGATTTTTTTCGATGAAGTTTCAAGCATAGAGTTTAATTTTTTGTAGCTCCATGGTCTTAAACAAAATGTTTAAATAAAATAAATTATTATAGTATTGTGATGAATGAAATGAATGGGGGAAAGTTATGAATGAAATCCTGTTTTTATAGAGAGATCCAGGCGTGTTATTTTTTCCATGACGTCATTTGAATTAATTTCAGTTGTTTTCGATGAAGTTTTCAAATATAATAAATTATCGTAGTATTATGATAATTCTAAAACTATTACCGAGGAATGTATAACATTTTAGAGATGTTTAAACCAGGCAATTTATATTTCAATGCCGTCATTTGAATGAAGTTCATTTTTTTCGAAGAAGGTTTATGTTTTCAAATATAATAAATTAATGCAGTATTGTGATAAGTTTCAAAATATTACCGAGGAATGTATCGCATTTTAGACTTGTTTAAATAAAATTGCATTGAAGTTGGAAAGTGTTTCATAATCAATGCTTTAAGCATGATTGATCTTTCTTGTTTTACTCTCTGTGTTTCCTCTTCCTGTGCTCACGACTATCTTTCTTGAGGCTTAGTGCCGCGCCTTACCCCTTACTCCCGACTCTGTGGGAGTTCAAGTTCAAGAATTGTGGACCACTGGGGCAACAGTATTTTGGTGCCCTTTGTTTAGGAAGGATAATAAAATATTCCCGGTACTGAAGTTATCCTGTCTCAATGGAAAATTCAACTCTGATTATATAACAAATCGCACCACGTGAATTATAGCATCGTATCTGAATATGCTCAACTACAATCCGATGAAAAGCTTGGTATCGAAACGAATACACAAATGATTAAAGATAAAATGTAGAATTATGTAAAATATAAGAAAACGTTGGATTAGGTATAATGCACTTTAGTTTTTAATGCAAGACAAGTAAAAAAAAAAATAAAAAAAAATAAATAATGTACAAAATTTTGAGGCCCTTTGTAAACATGAGGTCCCGAAGGCCAAGTAGTTCAAGCGACTGCTAGGCTTTCGGGACGTTCCTGACTAGGATTTTCAATGTTAAGATCTGACGAAGGGTTTGTACCAAATTTTGTTCGGATCGCTTGATTCGTTCGTGCGGTATCGCCTTCACAGACTCACACATACACACACACACACACACACACACACACACACACAGACATCATATCAAAAACGTCTGATTCGTGTTCGGGGATGCTTGACACGTGCTCTCCCGTCGAAAACTCGAATTCAAATTTTCGACACCATCACAATATTTTCCTTATACAATATACTATGCATATAAGGAAAGTGATAAGCTCTTTTGCTACGTCTTTCGCATTTAGCGCGGGCGTAATACGATATAAATAAACTCTTCTCATATATCTCGTCTTAAATAAGCATTTTTGATACATGGAGAATGCTAAACTTGCTTAAATCAAAAGCAGATTTTCTAAAAAGAAAAAAAATCTTTGTCACGTCTTGAGTATACATAAGTCGAGAATACGTAAGTTCAGGGTATGTGTGAATGCAGCGTTGTAAACATATGAAGCGTAGTTGCTTAGCTGTGTGAAAGCTTTCGCCTCTAAGTTGGTGGGATTGCACGGTTTCCACTGCCCTCTTGTTCACAACATTGGACTTGCTTATAATCAGTGCTATTTGCTAAATTTTAGGAGAGAAGGAGTGAAATTTTCTGTACATATTTTACGCGAATTTCATTTCCGGCACGGATGAATCTAGGACGCGAAGTAAATAGCATAAAAGGCTATGAGGATATCCTGCCCCTACCCCTTTCAGAAAAATAACACGAATGACGCATATTAACTTCCTATGCACTATACTCTTCTCTTTGAAATAAAAAGTACAAACTTTTTAACGTTTGCAATATAATAATTTTTGTAATTTAACGTTTGTAATATAATAATTAGTTTTTTCGGTTTTCAATCAAAAGTGTGTAAAACTAATGAATTTCTCCTGTAGCAATATCTACGAAACTCAGAGAGCCTCTTATGCTTATTGATTAAAATAATTTTTCCAAATTTCATTTGAACCTTTCAATTGGTTCGAGGGGAAGAAAGACAGAGATAATTGAAGAAGACATGGTTGATTGGTGCAAAAATTATTCAAAAAGTAATGTTTTTCAAAACGTTTTGATCCCTTCATTATACTACATTATTATATGTACTGTATATTGTGAGGGAAGTAAAGCTGCACGGAGAGTTGGAAAAATATAAAAAATTCAAAAATACATTAGTCGCTGCAGAAGGATAATTTGAATATAAAGAGCACAAAACATTTTTTTTCTACAATGCATATTCGGATTTTCACAATTATATATGCAGGAAATGAAATAGTGTATAAATGAAATAGTAAAATTGTGAAAACTGAACGCGGACGTGGAAAAGCATTACGGGACAGTCTTGGCGTTAGGAAATATAAATATTATGGAGATGGTCGTCGTTAAAATTTTATAGGAGGTCACATCTGACTTTATATCCTTACAGTCAATATCTTATGGGTAGTTTTCCTCTTAAAGTGATTCCTGCAATTCCTCTAACCTTGAATGGTAACTTAAATAACATGTTTATCACATTTGACTCCGTTTCACATAAGTTTTGTTTATAAGAAATGCGTATCTTTCAAGACAGAATCCTTGTGTATTTGGGCATTTTTACTTTCCTTATATACATAATGTATAAGGAAAGTATTGTGACTGGGTCGAAAATTCGAATTAGAGTTTTCGACGAGAGAGCACGTTTCAAGCATCCCTGATCACGAATCAAACATTTTTGAAATGATGTCTGTGTGTGTGTGTGTCAGTGAGTCTGAGGAGACGATAACTGACGAACGAATAGACCGATTCGAAAGAAATTTGGTACAAAAATCACAATCTGTAAACACTGGAAGCTTATTGTTTTTATACGCAATCGAATGTTCAGAACCTCCCTAAATTTTCGAGTGTAATTTTGAAAAAATCGTCAAAAATCAAAACTGCTAATAAAGTTACGCAAATAGACATTTCTTATGTAATTTTTCATTAAAAAACGATTGACATAAATTTTAGAACGCTAACACGAACCGTTTTCGAGATATTGCTCATTTTTCAAAAAATTATCAAAAAGTTATATAAAATAAAAAATATATATTTCCTATTGAGAAACATGTTCACTTTTCATATGCAATACCATACGATAAATTTGGTGACATTATTCTCGTGGATCTAGCTCGGTCCATTAAATGAAAAAATATACTTTGAGTAATACTTTTGTATTTGAACGCCAATAGTCATTTATCTGCTGTAAGAATAACTTATTTCTCCGTCCATAACGCTTGGAGAGATTTTGGTGACGAATCTGGCGGAATGTCGCCATCTTGGCGACATTTTTAATTGTTGCCAGATTAACAAAAATCTTGCCAAATTGATAAAAATGACGCTAAATCAATGAAAATGACTACTGATTGAAGAAAATTCAATATCTTGGAAGTATCTACTTGGAAGTATATAAGTATCTACTATAAGAATAACATTTTTTTAACTGTAAAGGTAGTAAATTCATTGCATTATATAAGGAAAGTCATGTGTTGCCCACATCAGATTTTTTCCTTGTGTATTTGGGCACTTACAGCATGGCTCGTGGTAACAGCAAATTTTGCACTCGCGGACAATGAAAGTTGCTCACCAAGAAGGAAGCATAGAATGGACCTGAAATTTTATTGATGGAAGGATACAGATGAATGATATACATGATTACAAAAACAGCGCAGCAGAACACACACAGAGGGAGCTGAGATACACAGTTCGGTGATCCTCAGTAGCGCGTCGCACCACCTCGTGCTGCGATACAAGCAGCAATATGGTCCGGCATGGTGTCGAACAGACGCCTGATTTTGTCCTGCGGAAGACGAGTCCACACCTGTTGGACGTTGCTTTCCAAATCCCGAAGATTGCGACAACGAGGCAGGGGGCCTCATTGCCGCAATCACACATGGAGCCTTAGAATTGGGGTCATAGCACATTGGACCATAGAATTTCATTCGCGTACCGCTGGCTCGTCAATGTTCCAGGTACCACTACTAGAGCGTATCGGCTGTCGTAGGCTATAGCTCCCCAGCCCATGATGCCTGCAATGGTGCTGGTGTGGTGCTCAATAACGGTGTTGGGATTGTCTTGTTGTGCAAGAGACGCTGATCATTGGTTCCCAAAACGAAGCGGCACTCATCGCTAAACTCTACACATTACCAATATGTGACATTTCACGTTGCTCTGGCCCGGCATCACTGCAACCGGAGTCGCCGATGTCCCGTGCTAACGGCAGCACACGTAAGGGACGCTGAGATCGCAAATTCGATTCCTTCAATCATCTAGATATGATTCGTGGGCACCCAGGAGCTGCTACGTGTGCGTGTATTGCAGATCGGATCGTCGTGGACTGTATACGTGCCTGCTGCACGATCATTCGATCCTCTCTACTCGTGGTATGCACTCATGGTATTCGATCCTCTCTACTTGTGGTATCTTGCATCGATGGGGCGTCGACGACACGCCGGTTCAAAAGACCACTGGCTCATGCTTGCAGCGCCACTCTAGGGTGTACGGTCATGCACAATCACACCAGACAGGGATCATTTGCATACCAGCCCACCCTCTAGCTATTTACATCATGTCGCAGTTGTACTATGTCTTCTTCTTGATGCGCAACTTTCCTTGTCCGTGAGTGTATATTGGATTCATAATTGTCATTTATCGAAGAAATTAGACAATTTGGCAAAATGGTATCAATGATATTGAGAACGTTTAATATTCCCTCAACGGAATTTGTCAACCAAACGGAGAAAACACTCGTACAGGCTTTCCCATTTCTTGACGTTAGGGTTCCCAGAATACCGAAGGTCGAAGAAAGGGTGCCAGATTTGGCGATTTATAGCCAGTTTGGCGACATTTGACGACTTCCCGAAGGTTCGAGAAACACCCTGAGATAATTAATATTCTACGAGATATTAGAGATTTCCAGAAGTTTCTATGGAGAGTCCATAAAAGAAATGATCATTCCGTTGGAGAGCAATTAACGTAATACGGACTACATTGAACTGCAATTTTTGTCAATGTTTTGAGAATAGTAGGGGCTGTTTTATGAACTTACTTTCGTCAATGTTTTGTAAATTAGTATCAGTTATTTTGTGAAACTAGTGGAGCATTTAAATCTTGTTTTACTGTATATTGTTCCTGCTTAAGCTTTATACAATACTTACACTGTAAAAAATAAAGTACTTAAAAACGAAAACTTCAACGTACTCGTTTTCATTTGAGTACAATGGCACCATAAACGAGTAGGTGACATACCGAAATATAAGTAACCTCACTTGCTTGAAAATGAGTACTTCAATAAATAAACGTATTATTTCATTTTGATTTCATTAAAAATCGTGTAATAAATGTGCAATTATAATTCTGAAATTTTTTGTGCAAATATTTCGAAGAATAAAAGTTATAGCTTCGAAATTAAAGAACTATATCATAAGAATTACGATGGCGGATGTATATATTTCGTGTGCGGTGGTATGCGGTCGTGTGTTTTTTCTCTAATGTGGCGGTAGAATACGGCCACGAAATAAGCATTGCTTGTGTTATGCATATGCGCTGTTTGTCATCCTTCATTTATTTACAGTGTAAAAATATAATTGAAAAATAAAAATATAATCGAATCTCTCATATACTCAAAAATGAGTACATAGTATTTACAATTATGCTTAAAAGTGACTCTCCCATATACTCATAAATGAGTACATAGTATTTGCAATTATGCTTAAAATTGATTCTCCCATACTCATAAATGAGTACATAGTATTTGCAATTTAAACCTAAATATGCTTAAAATTTAATTCTTTGATATACTCAAAAATGAGTACATGCGTTTTTCCAAATTGAAACATGGTTACTCGGAGCTATTTTAAGCATGCAAAGTGCTCGAAAATGAGTACAATCTATTTTTTTTTAATACCCATTCTTAACAGTGTAGCGACACGCCGCTTCGAGTTGGCTTTTGGTGCAGGTAGCAGAAATGTCGAAAGCTAACCGCAACAAAGCTGTGCTTGTGAATATACGTGTTAGTTATCCAGAAATTTTGACTCATTATTATATCTTGAGTCTTCACCCACGATTCCAGAGGATCCTTCTTAACAATATCTCTCTATATTAAAAGAAAGTACCGCCGTCGACGCTGTTTGACAAATTAGGCGCTTGATGCATTAAGTTACAGTGGGAACGTGCCTTCAGTTATTTCAAGCTAAGTCACTGTCAATCTGATAAATTTCTTACAATGTAACTAAATGTTTTTTAAAGAAAACTAAATAAGTCAAGAAACCTATAGTAACTCCAACTTGCAAGAAACCTATAGTAACTCCAACTTGCAAGAAACCTACAGTAACTCCAACTTGTAAGAAACCTATAGTAACTCCAACTTGCAAGAAACCTATAGTAACTCCAACTTGCAAGAAACTTATAGAAACTCCAACTTGCAGAAACCTATAGTAACTCCAACTTGCAAGAAACCTATAGTAACTCCAACTTGCAAGAAACCTATAGTAACTCCAACTTGTAAGAAATTAATGTAACTAAACTTACAATGTAACTAAATGTTCCTTAAAGAGAACTTACAAAAGAGAACTTATACTTACAATGTAACTAAATGCTCTTTAAAGAGAACTTGTAAGAAATTAATGTAACTGGTCAGAAATTAATGTAACTAAACTTACAATGTAAAAACAACCAACTTGTAAGAAATTAAGGTAACTGAATTCACAATGTAACTAAATGTTCTTTAAATAGAACTTACAAAAGGGAACTTAAAACATACAATGTAACTAAATGTTCTTTAAAGAGAAATAAATAAGTCAAAAAACCTATAGTAAACTCCAACTTGTAAGAAATGAAATACATGTAAATTTAAATCTCTCAATAGAGTGAAGACCAGTCGTCACGGCTTCTATCGAGCAGAATGACTTGCAGAAAATGGCCGTCGAACACCCAAATAACTTTATTTTCGGCAAACAAATTTAAAGAACGAAAGTCTATAAAGACGCAGAGCTATATTGTGGTTAAACATCCATCTAATAAAGAATTCGTAACTTGGCTAACTTCTTATACAATAGTATGGGAAAGTAAAGATATCGCTCAAACTGCTGTAAAATTTAGCTGAAAATAAAATATGTTATTAGCTATGTAGCATATAACAAATATGTACAGGCACCAACTTGTTTCGGAGGACAAAGTCAAGAAAATGCGAAATAGCATTTTCCCAGTAAAAACAGAAAAATGGCACAATGTCTATTTCAGCTAATTTAATTTCTGAAACCAGTTGTTTCCGTTCTTTTTTGTTAGATGCTATTCAATTTCTTAGTCTTGTATATATTTACGTTATGCTTTTCTGTGTTTTGAGCAAATTTTTTGCATTCTTTAAGAGTCATTTCCCGCCTTCTGCAGGAGCTCTGAGTGTCATTTAAATCTAAGAAGGAGGATCTTTGGTTGATACCTTTGCATATGTGTTTGATGTTACGAATTGTTTAGATACAATTTCAGCATTTCCTGCTGTTCTTTCTCTGAAGTATATAGTTACTAGTATTTAAGCCTGTTAAAGTTGGATGGTTGGTTGATTAGGGTTGGTTGATTAGGGTTGGTTGATTAGGGTTTTGTGGCACAAAATCCTAAGAAGATATACTGCGCCAAACCCATGGTAATACAAACAACTAATTTACTAGTAAAAATAATAACAAGTGTATAATATAAAAAATTAAAATGTACACATAATAACATGACAATGGAATATACAAAACCAGATGACATATGGTGAAACATAGATGATACATAGGGAGAGGTAAAATATTACATATGATAAAAAATACTTATATTCAACAAAAATGAAAAAATACGCCTATTAAAGACAAAGAAACTAACACTTAAAAAAACTTAAGTTGATACTTTTTCCAAGTTTTTGTTTTGTTTTGCAATGGAGCTAAAAGTCGGAAATAGTCATATTAATCGAAAATTGAATCAGTTAGGTTCTGTCACATGGTCTATATCATAATTATGTAAAGTTTCAGTCTTCTAGGTTACCTGGGGGGTAGGATTCAGGAACGTCCGGAAAGACTAATCTATGTAATTTATATTGCTAAGTAATCTATATTCTATACTATACCCAGGAATACGAGTTTATTATAATTAACTTATAAATTATATTTTTATATTAACTTCAATTATTATTTTTATTATTATTAACTTGAATTATTATTATTATTAACTTAAATATTATTATTATCATTATTAAATTATTTGTTATTATTATTATTAACTTATATTATATTTTAATAATATAAATTATATAAATTGTATATAGATTCCATATAATTCAATATCATACTCTCCGTGAAATGAAATCTCTGCCAAATATTGAGAGGATTCTGGAAATATTCCGGTTTCGATGTTATTTGGATATCAGCCATCCATCGCGTCTAATTTACAGCGGTTAGACACAATGAATGACTGACACAGTTACTAGTATTCGTAAGTATATAATAATAAGGAATCTATAATACTAGTACTGCACATAATAATATAGAGTAATGTGAGTTTAGAATAGATAATAGAGTATAGAATATATCGCATAAGTTTAAAACAAATCGCAATAAGTATTAAATAATAAGGAATCTATACTATACTTATGAATACTAGTTTTCATAAGTTTTGTATAGATTCCTTAGTTATAGTTACTAGTATTTAAGCCCGCCGAAGACAGAGAAACTAACGCTTAAAAAGTTGAAACACTTTTCCAATTTTTATTTTCAATTTTTTTTTTGTGTTTAACAGTGTATGAAGCTAACGTCGGAAATAGTTATCTTAATTGGCGATTGAATCGGTTAGGTTCTGTCACGTGGTCTATATTATAAGTGTGTAAAGTTCAAGCCTTCTAGGTCAACTAGGGAGAGGGGAATCCGGCTCTGTTAGGTTTCTTGTGCGGTTGATACTATAAATGTGCAAATTCCAGACATCTAGATCACCGGGAGGGATTTTTGAAGGGTTCGGAGGAACTTTTTGTTTAACCCCCATTTACTTCGCTCCCAAGGGGAAATCGGAAATTCTTCTTCGTTATGTTTTATCCAGCAGACAATATTATAGGTGTATAAAAATTTAGCCGTTTAGAGCAAGCACTAAGGGCTTTTAAGGGTCCTGAAGGGATTTTTGCCCCTTTATTTTATCCCCCATCCGAGAGGGAAAATAAAAATTTAGACTCCGGTAGATTCTGTACTGTAGTTGTTACTATAAGGTACCATGAGCAGCATAAGGTACCATGAACAGCCGTAGCACTTTTTACAAGGGGGGGGGGGGGAGTGAAACACAATGATAAGAGATACAAGATTTACTAGCTTGGTGTCCATCTTTGTGACCTTAAACGCCCAGAGATGGGGAAAGGACCCACTTGCCCTCCCTATGGGCGGCCATGAAGCGTACAAAGATTCAGCTTTTCAAGTCACAGAGAGAGCTTATGGGAATTCTGGAAAGATTTGTCGAAAAGCTCACATATTTTCTAGCATATAGGGAAGAGAATCGAAAATTCGGCTTCGTCAGGTTATGTACTGTAATTGATACTATAAGGTACCATGGGCAAGTAATGTAGCACTTTTCACAGTGGGGAGGGGGGGGGAGGCAAACACAGTGATAAGACTTACAACATCCACTAGCTTGATGTCCACCTTTGTGACCTTAAACGTGCTTAAAGTGCTTTATAAGCTTATTTCCGTATTCTATGACAAGAATTGTTGGCAATTTTTATACCGAAATATACCTTTAGCTTTGCTTTATACCGAAATATACCTTTAGCTTTGCTTTATACCGAAATATACCTTTAGTGAGCACGCAAAGTATGCTGTATTTGCATACTCACTTTCCAAGCTGTCGAACACATGATAATCGCGAAAGCGACCCTTGGACCTTGTTATCTATAATAGAGACGGGATCCTGTACTATATTTATCAGCAACATAAACACTGGCTGAATTTGTATAATCTTCATCTTTCGTACAACTTTCATTTAGTTTATCTTGCCGATAGTAGAAATTAATATTCAATGTACCTGCCATTCATAGTTGTTGAACTTGTTTACTAAAATGTGTGAGGCTATTTCATAGCCCGGGTGGTTTAGTTGGTAGAGCACTTGTCTGAATTTTATGAGGTCAATTTCGATCCTGGGAAAACTTAATAAGGCATGAAGGCAGTGCGCGATTAAGATACTTGGGTACGTTAGACTGACAATAATTTGGGGCTCAATTTGTTTGTGATATAGGTTATTTAGCAATTTAGATTACAGATTTATAGGTTTATCTGAAAAAAGAAAAAGAAAACAAATTATTAAAATATTTTCGGATTTCTTTGACAATAATAACACTGGAAAAACCAAAAATATATTCAATCAAAGGAAGCCAATAATATATATATATATATATATTTTGTGTGTTTTATAATAACCTTAATAATAAATAGCTTGAGCGTTCTATCTGCCTTCTTATATATGTCAGTGTTTAGGTTTAATCCGAATTTATGTGCATAGATTTTCTCCAAAACGACTAAAACTACATTTTGCGCGCTATTTCTGATGCTATTTTTATTTTGTTTTAAACAAGTCGGACGTAATATATGCAAAAGCAATGCTCACAATATTGCAATATCTTTGAAATTTACAATGAATGAAACTGCTGTTTGTGAGAATGCGACTTTCCCTTACTTCTCTACTTCAAATTTGCCTATATCTCCGATTCCTCTAAGAAAAGACTAAAAAAATGTAATCTTTGAAACTGATACCTGGCTGAAGCCGAATTTCGTAGGAATGTAGTCTGTCGTATTTGTATAAAAATAATGCCAAGGTTGTTTTAAATGTTTCCCGATGCCTGCGCCTTTTGCATTGTAAAATTGTGCTAGACTAAATCTTAAATCTTGCGAACCGAAATTAAAGTGTATATTTAATAACTAAACTGCATGGTTAGTAATTGAAGCGTTTATTTCATAAAAATATAGAAAATAAACTCAATATTAAATACAAAATATTGAATATTCAATAACTGATGTAAAGATAGCTTAGTCACTTGTACATTTGTAAAAATTATTCCAAACAAATAAAAGATTCTGTTTGGCGCTCGAATTTTTTTCAATTAATTTTTCTCCATAGACTTAATAATATCTTACTTTTGACCGTAGAAATCTCAGTGCAAAGATCAAAATTAACATGAAAGATCAATCTTGTATAAAGCATAGATTATGAAACACTTTAAAACTGCGATGCAATTTTATTTAAACATCTCTAAAATGCGATACATTCAGAGGTAATATTTTTAAAATTATCACAATACTACAATAATTTATTATATTTGAAAACTTTATCGAAAACTAACGAATTTTATTCAAATAGCGTCATCGAAATAAAAATCGCCTGGCTCTCTATTTAAAAGCAGTGAATATGTCATTCATACACTTTTATTCCATTCCTTTCATTCATCACAATAATACAATAATTAATTTCATTTTGAAACTTAAAACCATGGCGGTAAAAGTACTTTAACTCTATGCTTAAAACTTCATCCAAAAACTCTGCTATAAAATCGTCTACTTCTTTATGTAAAATCAATGAATATTTCATTCATATTAGCTTTATTCCAGACTCCAGAACTAAATAATTTTGCGTTAAAAAGTTCAGCAATTCTTGTACAACTCATCTTACAGTTTGATGTGTTTACATTCTGCATACGTTAAAATTAGTCTTCGCTGTAGAAATAATCAAAGTTTGATGATAATTAAGCTCAAATATATTGTAATTGAGTTGTTTCAGAATAAAGATGGACAGAAATTAGGCAAAAATAAAGCAGTTTTAGGACGGATACAACACTAAATATAAATTAAAAAGAACATTAAAAATCACGATTTTCACACAAGATGCATGGCATTATTGATCGTTTAAACTCAAACATATTGTAATTGCGTTGTTTCAGAATATAGATGCATAGAAATTAAACAAAAATAAAGTGGTTTTAGGACGGATACAACACTAAATATAAATTAAAAAGAACTTTAAAAATCACGAATTTGACACAAGATGGATGCCCTATTTTATTTTGAAGTGAGTCACGTGATCTCTTCATATAATATGGGTGTAATTATTATTTTAATTTTTATTTAAAAAACTACCAAATATATTTCGCTGAAATTCATTTTTATATTTTTTATGGGATAATTTGAATATTTCCTAAAACTTTTGAAGCAATTTGTGAATTTTAAATTTGCTTAAAAAATGTTTGAAAAGTTAGGTCCCACAGGGTTCAATGTATTTCATTTTTTAAACTCGGGTTCAATCCAAAACTAATTGGGTGATATAATTCGTTTATATTCCCGCAGATCTCTTAGAACGTCTGAACAACATACTAAAATTTCATTTTGATAAAGTCATGTTTACGGTAGTTATCATGTGAACGGACAGACAGACAGACAGAGTGAGCAAACTCATAAACACTTTTCAACTATGCTGTAAAGTGTTAAAAATTAGGCTTCGTCATGAACTTGATTTTCAAGGTGTGTACAAAATTTTATCCGTATTGGTTTCTTTTTACAATGTTAACAAAATTTTCCTACACACGGAACTCGCTTCGCTTCAATAATTGCTCTCTAAACTACACAATCGAGTGAAATCAAATATCGTACAAAGGGTACAAGTTACTGTAGTACAAGTTAGTTTCACGTGAATACGAAATTATCATCGTAGTTTTTATCTTAATTTTATCCGTGTCCTCTGCTTTTGTGAGCCGAGCGAACGCCTGTGCGAATTTTGCATTTTATTGTAATATTTCCAAAATTATTACACTCAGTGATACCAAATTTGGTGGCCACTTGCATCAGTGAGGGTGGTTTTGTAAAGTGAAGAAATAATTAAAAATGTATGATATCTTAATTTATTTTCATCCTTACCGTAATTCAAGCTGCTATTTTCCAACATTGATTGAACAACCATCATTTTTCCGAAAATTATCTTGCTTTTTCAGGGGAAATAAGGCCATGAAAATGTTTAATTTCGAAGGATTTGAGTTCTAATCATGGAAATTACGGAAAATTTTCCTAGTATTATTTCTTCAAATAATGTACTTACACATAAAAATTCATAACAGTATGAAAATTCGTTCACGAGTTATCGTGTTTACACCTCAGACAAACACAGGCGGACGGATTTTAGCAAGCTTTCGGGAGGTTATAAAACATGCCAGAAGTCGACGACTTGAAAATACTTTGCCAAATTTATCCCCAAGTTGTCATAAAATTTGTCAGAAAATGCACCAGAAAATAGGTGATGTCTTAAGACGGTGACTTAAATTACCAAAATTAAACTTACTTATGAAATTCGGGGGAAAAATGTTCGAATGTTAAGATATATGCGGAACTTTTAGATAAATTATAGGATTGTGATAATCTTAAGTCTTTCGGATCCGATGATATAAATATCAGGTAACATAAAAAATGCAAATTTCGATGCATTAAAAAAAATAAACAAATAATAAAAAAATTGTGCCACGGATTCAGTTCAAACATTGTTGAGAACAACGTTCTTTGATCTTTCTGATGATGTTAAAGTGAAAACTCTGTGATAATATTTTCTGTCACTGAGGAACCGATTTGTGTGAAAATGTTAAAACATAAAATAAATAAAAAGAAAAATAAAGCCGAGGTGCAGCTTTCCAGGTCTTGAAGTACCTGATTACTAAGTACCAGTACCGAAATTATCTGCTGACGTATGATTCTTAAATTTCTCGTTACAGATCGCACACACACAAGCACACATATCTTCCTTTATTAAGTAGGATAACATTTTTTTCCAGAAAAATATTGTTTCGTTCTTTAGTGTCGCTTAATCTCGCTTAATTGTAGTTAAGCCACTGGCGTAAGCGCTTTCTAACAGAGTTCCTCTTGTTGAACATTTAAATTCTCCACTGATAGACGGCCATCGTCTGAAAAGTGTTTCAGTAGCGTTTAAGAGTTCAGTAGCGTTAAAGCGTACTTTTCTCGCCAAAATCTATAATTTTCAACAAGACTGTGGTTTTTCTATACTACTACTAATATACGGAAACAATTTAGAAGAAATTCTTTCATCATAAAATCTGGTTATCTTCCCTTAATGTTTCTTAGCTTTAAGTGTTGCTTAATCTTGCTCAATACTAATTAAGCCACTGGCTTAGGGACCTTTATAAAATAGTTCCTGTTGTGCATTTAAATCCTTAGCTGATATACGGACATCGTTTGAAAAGTGTTTCAGATGCGTTAACTTTTAAAACGTACTTTTCTCGTCAAAATCTCCAAGTTAGTGTCGCTTAATCTCGCTTAATTGTAGTTAAGCCACTGGCGTAAGCGCTTTCTAACAGAGTTCCTCTTGTTGAACATTTAAATTCTCCACTGATAGACGGCCATCGTCTGAAAAGTGTTTCAGTAGCGTTTAAGAGTTCAGTAGCGTTAAAGCGTACTTTTCTCGCCAAAATCTATAATTTTCAACAAGACTGTGGTTTTTCTATACTACTACTAATATACGGAAACAATTTAGAAGAAATTCTTTCATCATAAAATCTGGTTATCTTCCCTTAATGTTTCTTAGCTTTAAGTGTTGCTTAATCTTGCTCAATACTAATTAAGCCACTGGCTTAGGGACCTTTATAAAATAGTTCCTGTTGTGCATTTAAATCCTTAGCTGATATATGGACATCGTTTGAAAAGTGTTTCAGATGCGTTAACTTTTAAAACGTACTTTTCTCGTCAAAATCTCCAAGAAGTCTGTGATTTTTCTATACTGCTAGTATGAGAAAGGAATTATGAAGAAAGTCTTTCATCATAAAATCTGGTAATCTTCCCCTGGCAACAGATGTTATTACAGTCGCCGCACACAAGTTGACCGCTGCATCCCAAGGTGGCCGAACTTGCTATGAAGGTCTGCTGATAGGAGAGTCGGCGATAGAAGAACTACCCGATAATCGAGAAAATCTAGGATTAATCTCCATCAGCTAATCGGCTGCCTCCTTCAATTGTTTATCACATTAACAGATTTATCAACCGATATGTCGCCGATCCTTATCGTAATCTTCATCGGGACATTGGGAAACATCCAAGTTTCTGTTGATGCAGCTGATTGTAAGAATGTTCTTTAAAAACGTGCCAGATAACGAATAATAAATATTTTAAAAATACCGGATAATAAGCAGTTAAGAAACGTTATACATGTTTCTTCATTTGAGAATGTTCGAACTGATGAGCACTAAGTGGAATTTATAAATATATGCTCGAGGTCAATTGTTTTCTAACTTTTTACAGCTAAGGATAACGTTTTTTCAACTACATATAAGTTACGAATCGCGAGTTCATATGTAATATCGCAATGCCATAAACATTAGTTTATATTACATATCGTTTCTATCAATAGGAGTGATGTCACCAACTATAGAATTGTTATTGTTAGTATTTAAAGGGCCTATTTAGTAGGTATTAAAAGAGCTTATTTAGGGCATATTAAAAGAATTTTTTCGAGTGCATTAAAAAAACTTATTTAGACCGTATAACGCCTGTGCATAGGGCGAAAGGCATATGCTGGGCATAATACGTATTAGAGTGTAGCGTTCGATATGATCAGCGTCGAGATCAAGACATATTAAGCACCCGCGCAGTGGGCGAAGGTATAATTAGGTGCTTATTTTCGGCGTATTCCATCTGCTTAGCAGACGCTCAGCTAAGCGGACAACCGAGGATTACGCCTTTTAAGAAACTTAATCTATTAATTCAATTAATATCTGCTTTAAATCTAGTACCTGCCATAATGAAAGGGAATAGACTTTTCAGGGAGTAGACTTTTCAGGGAATAGTCTTTACAGGGAATAGACTCATTAGGGAATAAGTTAATTAAACACTGCTTTAAGTTAAAGAATTTGGAGGGATTTCGTAAAAGCAAGAAAGCATCCTGTAAAGACATATGTCCAGATGGCAATTAAATTAGTTGACTGGAAAATGATTAAAACAAAGCATTGACTAAAATCTACAATTATGTATGTTATTTGAATGAAAAGGCTCTTGAAGATACATTTCCTTCTTTGAAATGCGAAATTATTATTGTTATTATGCACAAGAGGATGATAGTTATCTGGCGAAGATAAACTGCGAAATAAACTAGAGGTCGATCTTTTTCTTTGCTGTATATTTATTCCTAAAATTAAGACTATTATGTATTATTAAAATCGTATATAAAAATGTGATGTGGGCAGCACATGACTTTCCTTATATAATGCAAAGAATTTACTTCTTTTACAGTAAAAAAATAATGTATAAGATCCATGGTACTGCGTTTTTATCGTTGAATTGTACATTTGGCAATTTTCCGAATGACAACGGTTAAAACTATTTCAAAGTACCCAATTAGCTTATATTTCGCGCAATTCTAAATAAACAAGTATCAATATTGATAGCATTTTCAATAAGCGATATAGTCCATATATTAAAATATTTTAATAATTAATTCATGAATAGGCGTCATTTTTATTAATTTAGCTTCATTTTTCCAATTGTGACGATATTTCGTCAATCTGGGGCGAAATATCGTCAAGTTGACGATATTTTTCTAGATTATTCGCTAAGTTCGCATTAATGCATCATCAAGTGTTACAAAAAACAGGGAAAAGAGTATTTCTAATATATTTGAAGATATGTCCGTCATATGACTGAAATGAGAATTTCCAAACTATTACTTCCTATTTGACGTCATTTTTGTCAATTTGGCAATATTTAAAATAGTCGCAAATTTGGCGACGTCCCGCTAAATTTTTCGCCAAACGTTATGGACAGACGGATGGAGAACTGATTTATTCTTATAGTCTACTCTTATGTTCTTTCCAAAATATTGAATTTTCATCAATTAGTCGTCATTTCATTGAATGAGTTCATCAATTTGGCGAAATTCTATCAATTGGGTGACATTTCGTCAATTTGACAACTTTTAAAAAATCAGCAAGTTGGAGATATTCCGACAAATTCGTCACCAAAATGCCAAAGAGTTCAGACGGAAAAATAGGTTATTCTTATAGTACATACTTATATTCCTTCCAAGATATTGAAGTTTCGTCAATTTATCGTCATTTTCGTTGATTTAGAGTCATTTTTATTTATTTGGCGACATTTTCGTTAATTTGGCAACATTTAAGAAGTAGCCAAGTTGGCGACATTCCTCCAAATTCGTCACCAAAATCTCGCCAAGCGTTATGGACGGAGAAATAAGTTATTCTTATAGCAGATAAATCGGTAATAATGATGCAGATAAGTTATTCTTATAGCAATAATTGGCGTTCAAATACAAATGTATTACTCAAAGTATCTTTTCTTATGAATGGAACGAGCTAAATCCACGATAATGATGTCACTAAATTTATCGCATGATATTACATATGAAAAGTGAACATGTTTCTCAACAGTTAATATATTTTTTTTAATTTATGGGATTTTTTTATAAATTTATTTGAAAAATGTGCAACATCTCGAGAACGGTTTTACGCTAGCTTTCTAACAGTCGGAATATCGTCTAACAGTCGGGGTCGGAACATTCGATTGCGTTTAAAATCAATAGACGGATTGTAATTTTTGTACCAAATTTCATTTAAATCGCCCCATTCGTTGGTAAGATATCGTTTCCACAGACTCACTGACACACACACACACACACACACACACACACATCGACATCACCTCAAAACTGTTCGAAAAATGTGCAGTTCCCCTCACGTCCAAGATATATCATAGCACCTCTCTGCCCTCTTCCAGAATATACGACACTGCCACTAATATTTAACTTTCTTTTATGTCTGAGTTAGTTTCACTAATAGTTATTTAATTATGAATTAAAAAAGTATTTTTAGGTATATTTGAATAATATTTTTACTTTCCTTATATACATAGTATAAAGAATAAGGAAAGTATTATGACGGGGTCGAAATTTGAATTCGAGTTTTCGACGGGAGAGTACGTTTCAAGCATCTCTGAACATGCATAAAATGTTTTTGAGGTGATGTGTGTGTGTGTATGTGTGTGTGTGTGTGTGTGTGTCAGTGAGTCTGTGGAGACGATATCTCACGAACGAAGTGAGCGATTTGAACAAAATTTTGTACAAAAATTACAATCCATGAACATTGGGAGTCTGTTGCTTTTAAACGCAATCGTATGTTCAGAAACCGTCTAAAGTTTGGAGTGAAATTTTGAAAAATTTATTAAAAAATCAAAATCTTTAATAAAGTTACGCAAATAGTCATATCTCATGTAATTTTTCATTAGAAAACGATTGACATGAACTTTAGAACGCTAGTATGGACCGTTCTCGAGATACTGCATATTTTCCAATTAAATTTATCAAAACTCACATAAAATAAAACAAGAAAGATCAATCATGCTTAAAGCATTGATTATGAAACACTTTCAAACTTCAATGCAATTTTATTTAAAAAAGTCGAAAATGCAATACATTCCTCGGTAATATTTTAAAACTTATCACAATACTGCATTGATTTATTATATTTGAAAACTTAAATCTTCATTGAAAAAAAATGAACTTCATTCAAATGACGGCATTGAAATATAAATTGTCTGGTTTAAATATCTCTAAAATGCAATACATTCCACGGTAATATTTTTAAAACTATCATAATAACTACGATAATTTATTATATTTGAAAACTTCATCGAAAATAACTGAAATAAATTCAAATGACGTCATAGAAAAAATAACACGCCTGGATCTCTCTATAAAAGCAGGATTTCATTCATAACTTTTTCCATTTCATTCATCACAATAGTATAATAATTTATTTTATTTAAAAATTAAGACCATGGAGCTACAATTCATAAACTTTATGCTTAAAACTTCATCGAAAAAAATCGTTCTTCTGTTTATAAAATCAATTAATATTTCATTCATATCAGCCATGCAGACTCCATGGACTGAATTATTTTGTGTTAAAGAAATACAGTAATTCTAATATATATATATATATATATATATACAACTCATTCTACATATTTTGCTGTTTACATTTTACATAGGTGAAAAATAGGCTTAGTTGTAGAAATAATCAAATTTGAATGAGAATTTAAACTCAAATATATTGTCATTGTGTTGTTTTAGTATGTAAATGCACAGAATTTAAGCAAAAATAAAGTAGTTTTAGGACGGATACAACACTCAATATGAATTAAAAAGAACTTTAAAAAATCACGATTTTGAAACAAGATGGATGACATATATCATTTTGAAGTGGGTCATGTGATCGTTTCATATCATGGTCACGTGATCGTTTCATATAAGATGTGTAATTATTATTTTAATTTTTATTTAAAAAACTACTGAATATACTTCGCTGAATTTTTTTTATATATTTTATGGAACAATTTGATTATTACCTAAAATTTTCGAAGCAATTTGTGAATTTTAAATCCGCTTAAAAAATGTTTGAAAAATTAGTTCCCATAGGGCTCAATGTATTTCATTTTTTCAACCCGGGTTCAATCCAAAACTAATTGGGTGATATTATTCATTTATATTCCCATAGGTCCTACAGACCGTCTGAACAACATACTAAAATTTCATTTTGATTAAGTCATTTTTACGGCAGTTATCGTGCTAACGGACAGACAGACAGACAGACAGACAGAATGAACAAAGTCATAAACACTTTTCAACTTTGTTGTAAAGTGTTAAAAAATATATTAACTATTGCGAAATATGTTCACTTTTCATATGTAATATCATGCGATAAAATTTGTGTGACATCATTCTCGTGGATCTAACTCGTTCGAATCATGAGAAAATATACTTTGGGTAATACTTTTGCATTTGGACGCCAATAGTCCTTTATCTGCTCTAAGAATAACTTATTTCTCCGTCCATAACGCATGGCGAGATTTCAGCGACGAATTTGGCGGAATGTCGCCAACATTGCGAATTTTTTAATTGTTGCCAAATTTACGTAAATGTCGCCAAATTGATAACAAGAAAGATCAATCATGCTTAAAGCATTGATTATGAAACACTTTCCAACTTCAATGCAATTTTATGTAAACATGTCTAAAATGTAATACATTCCTCGGTAATATTTTAAAACTTATCACAATACTACATTAATTTATTATATTTGAAACCTTAAACCTTCATCGAAAAAAATTAACTTCATTCAAATGACGGCATTAAAGTATAAATTGCCTGGTTTAAACATCTCTTAAATGTGATACATTCCTCGGTAATAAGTTTAGAATTATCATAATACTACGATAATTTATTATATTTGAAAACTTCATCGAAAACAACTGAAATCCATTCAAATGACGTCATAAAAAAATAACACGCCTGGCTCTCTCTATAAAAGCAACATTTCATTCATAAATAATTCCCCCATTCATGTCATTCATTACAATACTATAACAATTTATTTTATTTAAAAATTAAGACCATTGAGCTGCAAGTAAGTAAGCTCTATGCGTAAAACTTCATCGAAAAATATCGTCCTTCTCTTTCTAAAATCAATGAATTCATATCAGCTAAGCAGACTCCATGGACTAAATGATTTTGTGTTAAAGAATTACAGCGATTCTAATACAACTCATTTTACATATTTTGCTGTTTACATTTTACATAGGTGAAAAATAGGCTTAATAGTAGAAATAATCAAATTTGGAAGAGCATTTAAACTGAAATATATTGTCATTGCGTTGTTTCAGTATGTAGATGCACAGAATTTAGGCAAAAATAAAGTAATTTTAGGACGGATTCAACACTCAATATGAATTAAAAAGAACTTTAAAAATCACGATTTTGACACAAGATGGATGCCATATATCATTTTGAAGTGGGTCATGTGATCGTTTCATATCATGGACACGTGATCGCTTAATATAAGAGGTGTTATTATTATTTTAATTTTTATTTAAAAAACAACTGAATATATTTCGCTGAATTTTTTTTTATATATTTTATGGAACAATTTGAATATTGCCTAAAATTTTCGAAGCAATTTGTGAATTTTAAATCCGCTTAAAAAATGCTTGAAAAATTAGGTCCCATAGGGCTCAATGTATTCCATTTTTTCAACCCGGGTTCAATCCAAAACTAATTGGGTGATATTATTCATTTATATTCCCATAGGTCCTATAGACCGTCTGAACAACATACTAAAATTTCATTTTGATTAAGTCATTTTTACGGTAGTTATCGTGCTAACGGACAGACAGACAGACAGACTGAACAAAGTCATAAGCACTTTTCAACTTTGTTGTAAAGTGTTAAAAATGATGCTAAATCAATGAAAATGCCAACTAATTGCCGAAAATTCAATAACTTGCAAAGGATATAATAATCTACTTTAAGAATGATCTATTTTCCGTCCGTAATGTTTAGCAAAATTTTGGTGATGACTTTGTCGGAATATCTCCAACTTGCTGACTTTTTAAATGTTACCAAATTGACGAAAATGTCACATAATTGATAAGAATTCGCCAATTTAATGAAACTGACCCTAAATTAATGAAGTGACGACTAATTGATGAAAGTTCAATATTTTGGAAAGAACATAAGAGTAGAAATTTAGCGAGAATTAGCGGGAATTAGAAGAAAAAAATCTGATGTGGGCAGCACATGACTTTCCTTGCAGATTTATATACACATTTTTTTATTTTAATTAAATTTAATTCACCATTAATTCAATTTTCGTTCTCATTTGATAGCTGCACTCCATTTCAAAGGTGGCGTAGAGAAAAAACGAAAAAACGAAAATATCTGGAGAACGGCTAGTTCTAGTGTAATGGGGTTGGTCTTATTCTTTTCTTCGTTAAAAATTACGTATAAAACAAGCATTTAATGGATATATTTGAGCATACGTAGTTTTTTTACTTTAGATTATGTCAATTTTTGTAGGCCATTTTGCAAAAACAAGCCAGGTTATTTTTCTCCGAATCGTACCAAAATCTAATTAGCACCAGGGTGAACCACATGCGACTTATCTACCAAATTTTGTGAAATTCGGTCCATTAGAATTTCAGGTAGTGTGGATACAAGCCTCGGCGGGCCATTTAGCAAAAAAAAGGCGATTATTTTATCCCGAATCGTACCAAAAACTAATCAGCACCAGATTCGCTCACAAGTGACTAACCTACCAAATTTTATGAAATTCGGTTAATTAGTTTTTTAGTTAGAGTAGATACAAAATCTGCACAGACAGACAGACAGACACACAGATACACACACAGACGTCACGCTAAAAATAGTTTTTTCGTATTCAAGAGGTCTCGAAACGTGTAGATCCGTCGAAAACTCGAGTTGCGATTTCCAACATGATTCCAATACTTTCCCTATACATTACCATGTATTGCTGGGAAAGTAAAAAAGTAGGGGTGGATGGGAATGACAGCTTTTCATGGGCTTGAATGTGTTCTAGAGTTATCACAAGTTGCTAAATGTTATATTTTGGTAATGAATAACGCTTATCGTGCGTTGTTAGATATGGAGATTAGGGGTATTCTCCATTTTCTTTATTGCTTTCCTTATATGCATAATGTATAAGGAAAGTATTGTGACGGGGTCTAAAATTCGAATTCGAGTTTTCGACGGGAGAGCACGTTTAAGCATCCCTGATCACGAATCAAACATTTTTGAGGTGATGTCTGTGTGTGTTTGCGGAAGTATGTGTGTGTCAGTGAGTCTGTGGAGACGATGTCTCACGAACGAATGGAGCGATTCAAATAAAATTTGGTACAAAAATCACAATCCATGAATACTGGAAGCCTATTGTTTTATACGCAATCAAATGTTCAGAACCAGCCCCCCCCCTAAATTTTCGAGTGAAATTTTGTAAAAATCATCAAAAAATAAAAATTTTAATAAAGTTACAAGTTACGCAAACAGACATTTCCTATGTATTTTTTCCCCAGAAAACGATTGACATAAACTTTAGAACGTTAGAACGAACCGTTCTCGAGATATTGCATATTTTTCAAATAAATTTATAAAAATATCCTATAAATTAAAAAAAATATATCAACTGTTGAGAAACATGTTCACTTTTCATATGTAATATCATGCGATGAATTTGGTGACATCATTCTCGTGGATCTAGCTCGTTCCATTCATAAGAAAATATACTTTGAGTATATTTGTACTTGAACGCCAATAGTAATTTATCTACCATTAGAATAACCTATTTTTCCATCCATAACGCTTGGCGAGATTTTGGCGACGAATTTGGCGGAATATCGCCAAACTTGGTGACTTTTTTAAATGTTGCCAAATTAACGAAAATCTCGCCAAATGGATAAAAATGACACTAAATCGATGAAAACGACGACTAATTAACGAAAATTCAATATCTTGGAAAGAATATATCTACTATAAGAATAACCTATGTTTTTTGCTGTAAAAGTAGTATATTCATTGCATTATTTAAGGAAAGTCATGTGTTGCCCACATCAGATTTTTTATAGATTTGTTCATGAACTAAATTTTTAGATCGGATATTACTATTTTCAACCATGGAGTTAGAAAGAAGGAGATGAAACTTCTATGGATGAAACGCTTGAAAATGCCATAATGCTTTAAGAATTATATCTAGGTGTCTCTAGTGTTAGTAAAGTAGTAGCTTTTGTCAGATGACACAACAGAAAGGCGTATAGTATTTAGTATACGTATTTCTGGTTATTTTTAAATTAAGATTTCTCTAATTATGAGTATAATTAATCATTATTCTTTCATAATTGTAGAATAGAGTACAGAATATATGGAGATCAAAATAAATTATAAAGCAAAAAAGTAATTGAATATTGTTTCAGTTCTACTTTGCATTACGCTATTTTTACTTTCCCTGCAATACATGGTAAGGTATAGGGAAAGTATTGGATCATACTGGAAATCACAACTCCAGTTTTCGACGGATCTACATGTTTCGAGACCTCTAGAACACGAAAGAACTATTTTTAGCGTGACGTCTGTGTGTGTGTCTGTCTGTGAAATGTATGCATCCACTCTAACTCAAAAATTTATGGACCGAATTTCATAAAATTTGGTAGGTAAGTCACTTGGGTATGACCCTGGTGCTGATTAGTTTTTGGTACGATTCGTAAAAACAGAACCTGCCTTTTTTTGAGAAATGTTCCTTAAAAAGTTCATGTATGCAGTCTAGCTAAAGTACTAATTGGCCAAATTTCACAAAATTTGGTAGATAAGTCACTTGAACGATACTCTAGTGTTGATTAGATTTTGGTATTAATCGGAAAAGAACAACCTGCTTTTTTTTACGAAATGGCCCTCAAAAATCGCCAAAATCTATAAAAAAGTTACGAATGTTCAAATATATCAATTAAATGCTTGTTTTCTTCGTAATTTTTGATGAGGAAAAGAATAAGAACAACTCTATTACTCTAGGACTAACCGTTCTCGAGATATTTAAGATTTTTCGCATTTAGTTATGCCACTTTTAGAAAAATGTCCAATTACCAAATAAAAACTGAAATTGAATTAAAAATGCAAATTTAGTGTTATTTTGTACAATTAAACTCAATTTAATGAATTATTAAAGAAATAAAGAAAAAATGAATTTCAGTCTGCAGGGAAAGTCATGTGCTGCTCACATTAGATGTTTACTTTCCCTGCAATACATGGTAATGTATAAGGGAAATATTGGAATCATACCGAAAATCACAACTCGAGTTTTCGACGGATCTACATGTTGCGAGACCTCTAGAATACGAAAGAACTATTTTTAGCCTGACGTCTGTGTGTGTATCTGTGTGTGTGTCTGTCTGCGCTTCTGTGTGTGTGTCTGTCTGTGCGTCTGTGTGTGTGTCTGTGTGTGTGTCTGTGTGTGTGTCTGTCTGTCTGTGCAATGTATGTATCCACTCTAACTAAAAATTACTGGACTGAATTTCATAAAATTTGGTAGGTAAGTCACTTGGGTGAGACCCTGGTGCTGATTAGGTTTTGGTAGGATTCGTAAAAACAGAACCGGCCTTTTTTTGCGCAACGGCCCGTAAGAATTTCCTGTATCCACCCTAGCTAAAATACTAATTGACCAAATTTCACAAAATTTGGAAGATAAGTTACATGTGGGATACTCTGGTGCTGATTAGATTTTGGTATTATTCGGAAAAGAACAGCCTGCCTTGTTTTACGAAATGGCCCGCAAAAATTTCATTTATCCACCCTAGCTAAAATACTAATTGACCAAATTTTATAAAATTTGGTAGATATGTTACTTGTGGGATACTCTAGTGTTGATTAGACTTTGGCACGATTCGGAAAAGAAGAACCCGCCTTCTTTTACGAAATGGGCTGCAAATATTTCATGTATCCACCTTAGCTAAAATACTAATTGACCAAATTTCCGCAATTTGGTAGATAAGTTACTTGTGGGATTAGATTTGTGCTGATTAGATTTTGGTACAATTCGGAAAAGAACAACCTGCTTTTTTTTACGAAATGGCCCGCAAAAGAAAAAAAAAAAGAAGATTACGTATGCTCAAATGTATCAATTAAATTCTTATTTTATACGCAATCTCAAGATATTTGAGATTTCTTTCATTTTTGTTGCGCCAATGTCAAAAAAATGTCCAATTACCAAATCAAAACAAAAATTGAATTAAAAATGCAAATTTAGTGTTATTTGGTGCAATTAAACTCAATCTAACGAATTATTAAAGATATAAAGAAAATATGAATTTGAGTCTGCAGGGAAAGTCATGTAGTGCCCACATCAGATTTTTTTATTACTTTCCCTGCAATAATGGTAATATATAGGGAAAGTATCAGAATTGTGTCGAAAATCGCAACTCGCGTTTTCGACGGATTTACACGTTTCGAGACCTCTAGAACATGACAAAACTATTTTTAGCGTGACGTGTGCGTGTGTGTGTCTGTCTGTGCAATGCATGTATTCTCTCTAACTCAAAAACTCACTCTAACTCAATGCATGTATTCACTCTAACTCAAAAATTAATTGAGTGAATTGCATAAAATTTTATAGGTATATGATTTTGGTACAATTCGGGGTAAAAGAACCTTCGTTTTTTTTTTCGAAATGGCCTGCAAAAATTATCTGTATCCACTCTAGCTGAAAATTTAATTGATCACAACACAAAATTTGGTAGATAACTAACTTGTGGGTTACCCTGGTGCTGATTAGATTTTGGTATGATTAGGAAAATAAGAACCTGCTTTTATCTGCAAAATGGCCCGCAAAAATAATCAAAATCTAAAATAAAAGACCACGTTTGCTCAACTGCACCAATTAAACGTTCGTTTTATATGTAATTTTTTACGATGAAAAGAATAACATCAATCCCATTACTATAGAACCAGCCGTTCTCGAAATATTTTAGTTTTTTTGCCTTTTTGCTACTCCGGTTTCGAGAATAAGTCCAGTTATCAAATGAAATCGAAAGCTGAATTAAAACATAAACTCGGTGCAATTTTAATTAATTATTCGTGTTATATAGTGCAGTTAAACTCAATTTAATGAATTATTAATGAAATAAAGAAAAAATGAATTTGAGTTTGCAGAGGAAGTCATATGCTACTAACATCAGATTTTTTTTTACAAAATTGGCAGTTTAAATAAATATTTTTGTCTTTTCGAAACAGAAATGCATACAATATAGACATATTTATCTTATCCCAGCAACACCTGAATTATTATCTTGATCGATATTGGCGTTTTCCTAATACAAAGTTTTAACTTTTTACTTTTACCTTCATGTTTTCAATCTTAGTGCGGGTTAGAAAGTTATGTGACTTGTAACGTAATTTAAGGGAATTCCACACACGACTAGGGTGGTGTAGTTGGCAGCATGCTTGAATGTTAGCTAAACGCTCGGATTCTATTTCCAGTTCAAGCCGATTGTTTTCTTCAGCTTGAATCAAATCGAATACTTTACTATTGGCACACTAAATTAATTATAGTGTGAATCTGGGTGTCCGCTTTATTCTGTAGAGGGGGGCAGTAATATAATTTAGAGGAATTTCATGTATGGCTGGAGTGTTTTAGCATGCTTAAGTGCTCTCCAGGAGGCCCGTTCATTGTGGTTCCAGGGGGTGATTAATTGGTACTGGATATTAGACTTAATTTGCTTAAATTAAAGCTTAATTCAATTTAATTTAATTTTTTTAATTTAAATTTTACTTAATTTAATTTTTTTTTGCTTAATTTAATTGCAGCTTAAATTAAATCTAGTATTCCATAAATTTTTCAAGAAAAAAATTCAACCAAATGGTAATTCTTAAATCATTTGAATCGCGCTAAAACCTTACAGGAAAGACTGGGCTAATAGCAGCACTTATTTTGGAGATGCTAATAAGTGAGCTAGGCTGAAATATATAAAATTATAAACATTTGCTCCAGAAAAGGTCTAAGGAGAGGTAGAAAAATGTGATCTTTTAGGATTTTAATTTATATTTTGGATTGCAAAAAAAAAAAAAAAAAAAAAAAAAAAAAAAAATCTGCTGTGGACAATGACCACAAACTGTGATGAATTGTTTTGATATATTTAAAAAAACACTTTGTTTTCTTTTCGTTTATAGTCACATAACAGAATTGTGCCACAAAATTCGAATTCAGAGCTTTAATAAGCGACTTTGTTGTCCAAAAATAATTGGTTATATGCACGAGAAAAATTTAAATCAAAATATCATATTTGACTCATATCACGCAACATATAGTTAAAATTTGACGAATTATATGATTTTTGACATAAAATTAATAGGAAGCGTGTTTTTATTCTTGACTGGAACATGTTGAATTCAAGAGGATGAAATTAATGTCACATAATACTTGTACATTGAAAGTCAACTTATGTAATGGTATTTCTTCAATTTATGTAATAAAAGATAGTCAAAAATACATCGAGTCATCAGTAATATATCGGTAATAGCTCATGCACCATTCTAAAATTATTGTAATTATTTTTTTCACTATAAATTAAACATAAAATGACTGATTATTTAATATGACTGACTGTTTTGACACTTTTTTTTAAGATTTTTTCAAAAATATATTCGAAAAGTTCAGCTTTCCGAATGTTCGACCACGTTTATAATCAATTAAGTTCCAGTAATCTACAGATTGTGATAATAGTACCAGATTCCATCCGACTCACTCATTTAGTTCTTGAGATATTGTATCAACAGACTCTCACACACATATTGTCATACACACACATACATTCACACATACACACAGATAGCACTTCAAAAGCGTTCAATTTGAGATCAGAGATGCTAAAAAGGGTAAATCCGTTGAAATCTCGAATTCGAATTATCGATCCCATCACTTTATTTTCTCGATATATTTTACCATATGTATAGGGAAAGTAAAAATAAGTTTTTTATTAGCTCATCGTAAAAATAAGTTTCTCATTTGCTCATGGCAAAAATAAGTTTCTTATTCGCTCATCGTAAAAATAAGTTTCTTATTTGCTCATCGCAAAAATAAGTTTCTTATTCGCTCATCGTAAAAATAAGTTTCTTATTTGCTCATCGCAAAAATAAGTTTCTTATTCGCTCATCGTAAAAATAAGTTTCTCATTTGCTCATGGCAAAATAAGTTTCTTATTCACTCATCGTAAAAATAAGTTTCTTATTTGCTCATCGCAAAAATAAGTTTCTTATTCGCTCATCGTAAAAATATGTTTCTCATTTGCTCATGGTAAAATAAGTTTCTTATTCACTCATCGTAAAAATAAGTTTCTTATTTTCTCATCGCAAAAATAAGTTTCTTATTCGCTCATCGCAAAAATAAGTTTCTTATTCGCTCATCGTAAAAATAAGTTTCTTATTTGCTCATCGCAAAAATAAGTTTCTTATTAGCTCATCGTAAAAATAAGTTTCTCATTTGCTCATGGCAAAATAAGTTTCTTATTCACTCATCGTAAAAATAAGTTTCTTATTTGCTCATCGCAAAAATAAGTTTCTTATTCGCTTATTGCAAAAATAAGTTTCTTATTCTCTCATTGCAAAAATAAGTTTCTTATTCGCTCATGGCACCCCCTTTATCAGATTGTTGGAAGGCAATAAGGAAGCTCAATAAGAGTCTGATTTAGGCACGGACCACTGGGGCTATGAGCTCACTTTAGGGGGTCTTCAAAGTTTGCCATAATGATCTGAAACTTTAAAAGTTTTAAATAACTGAAACAATCGGTGACTGATAAAAAATACCTCAGCATAATTAATATTATATGATTTTGGATTCTCATACTACACTATTTTATTTACTATTTTATTTAAAGTTTTATATAAGTATATGTAATGTATATACATTTTTATATAAATAAATTGATGTAAATTTTAAGATGTTAAATAGGGGGCCTCCAAATCTAATAAGATTTTAGATCCCATCTTTCGCAAGTTAAGTCTTGGCTGTAATTACTCATTTACTAACTACAACGTTGATAAACTTACTAACCCGCCACTAACTGCTGACTAACTCGTTCATTTTTATTCCTTTATTACCATATAAATAATATTAGTCATGTTGAAATATACGAAGTTGTACAAATATATACTTCATACGTTCTGAGATTGAGGCAACAATTTTGCCATACTATTGCTATACTATACTATTGTACTATTTACCTACTCTAAAAATGTGTTTGAAGCATTTATTTCTGAGGACCTGCTATAGATGAAGATTAGATAATGACTGATAAGTATTCTGCATAAAATTCCAAATTAGGTAGAGGGTGCACTAGGTATTTTCAACTTGCAGTTTTATTTCCATTTTCGGTTCAAATATTTTATCTGATTTTTATTCTGAACATTTATTTCTCAAGATTGGCTACAGATAGATTTTAGATGATAAATGACACGAATTAAATATCAAATTTTAAAGCAGGTAGAATGGTCTTCTAAGTATCTTCATTTCCGGTTCAAAAAAAATTCTTGAAACATCTGTTTCTCAAAATTGGTTATAGCTAGAGCTCAGAAGATAACTCACATGGATTTGGCATTAAATTCTAGAGGGGATTGGCTGGATCCCTAAGGATTCTACTTCCAGTTCTGGACAGATGTCACTTTCGAATTAAAAATGTACATTTTATATATATATTTCCAACATTTATTTCTCATAATTGGCTATAGATACAGCTCAGATGACGACTGAAATAGATTCAGAAAATTCCTGAGGAGTTAGGAGGTTCACTAAGAATTTACACTTTCGTTTTTTTCACTCACTACTCAAAAAAGTTTCCCTGAGACATCTATTTCTCAGAATTAGCTCTAGGTAGAATTTATATGATGGCTGATATATATGTTTAGTATCAAATTTTAGAGACGGTAAGGATTTGCACTTCCGGTTCTGAAGATATCACTTCTCGTTTCCTCAAAATCCGCATGACTGAACTAAATGCGTGTAAAAAAAAGTGTAAATATGCTTAAAAATTCAATAAAAGTGAAATGAATATACTATTTGTCACCCTATGAAAGTTCCTTCATAAATTTATCATTCTTTATAAACTGCATACCCATCAAACACGTCATCGAAATAACTGTGCTAAAGAATATCAAAATGCTTTAAATACGATAAATATGCTTCAAAATGAAGTGTACTCATCATTTTACACCCCTATGGTGGTTCTTCTATAAATTTCTCGTTCTTTATAAACTGCGTACCCGTCAAACACGTTATCGAATTTTGTACAAAGACCCGTCAAACACGTTATCGAATTTTGTGCAAATACCCGTGAAACACGTTATCGAAATAAGCGTGCATAAGAGTATCAAAATGCTTTAAAGTTCTATTATAAATGAAGTGTACACACTATTTGCCACCCTAAAAACGTTTCTTCATAAATTTCTCGTTATTTAAATTGCATACCCGTCAAACACGTTATCGAAATAAGTGTGCAGAAGAGTATCAAAATGCTTTTAAAGTTCCATCAAAAACGAAGTGTACACATCATTTTCCACTCTATGAAGGTTTCTTCACAAATTTCTCGTTCCTTATGAATCTGCATACCCGTCAAACACGTTATCGAATTTTGTACAAAGATCCGTCAAACACGTTATCGAATTTTGTGCAAATACCCGTGAAACACGTTATCGAAATAAGCGTGCATAAGAGTATCAAAATGTTTTAAAGTTCTATTATAAATGAAGTGTACACACTATTTGCCACCCTAAAAACGTTTCTTCATAAATTTCTCGTTATTTAAATTGCATACCCGTCAAACACGTTATCGAAATAAGTGTGCAGAAGAGTATCAAAATGC
Source organism: Amaurobius ferox (assembly GCA_951213105.1). Taxonomy (NCBI): domain Eukaryota; kingdom Metazoa; phylum Arthropoda; class Arachnida; order Araneae; family Amaurobiidae; genus Amaurobius; species Amaurobius ferox. The sequence continues at coordinate 138,276,711 of OX578137.1, forward strand.
TTTTAAAGTTCCATCAAAAACGAAGTGTACACATCATTTTCCACTCTATGAATGTTTCTTCACAAATTTCTCGTTCCTTATGAATCTGCATACCCGTCAAACACGTTATCGAATTTTGTACAAAGATCCGTCAAACACGTTATCGAATTTTGTGCAAATACCCGTGAAACACGTTATCGAAATAAGCGTGCATAAGAGTACCAAAATGTTTTAAAGTTCTATTATAAATGAAGTGTACACACTATTTGCCACCCTAAAAACGTTTCTTCATAAATTTCTCGTTATTTAAATTGCATACCCGTCAAACACGTTATCGAAATAAATGTGCAGAAGAGTATCAAAATGCTTTTAAAATTCCATCAAAAACGAAGTGTACACATCATTTTCCACTCTATGAAGGTTTCTTCACAAATTTCTCGTTCCTTATGAATCTGCATACCCGTCAAACACGTTATCGAATTTTGTGCAAATACCCGTGAAACACGTTATCGAAATAAGCGTGCATAAGAGTATCAAAATGCTTTACAGTTCTATTATAAATGAAGTGTACACACTATTTGCCACCCTAAAAATGTTTCTTCATAAATTTCTCGTTATTTAAATTGCATACCCGTCAAACAAGTTATCGAAATAAGTGTGCAGAAGAGTATCAAAATGCTTTTAAAGTTCCATCAAAAACGAAGTGTACACATCATTTTCCACTCTATGAAGGTTTCTTCACAAATTTCTCGTTCCTTATGAGTCTGCATACCCGTCAAACACGTTATCGAATTATGTACAAAGATCCGTCAAACACGTTAGCGAATTTTGTGCAAATACCCGTGAAACACGTTATCGAAATAAGCGTGCATAAGAGTATCAAAATGCTTTACAGTTCTATTATAAATGAAGTGTACACACTATTTGCCACCCTAAAAATGTTTCTTCATAAATTTCTCGTTATTTGAATTGCATACCCGTCAAACACGTTATCGAAATAAGTGTGCAGAAGAGTATCAAAATGCTTTTAAAGTTCCATCAAAAACGAAGTGTACACATCATTTTCCATTCTATGAAGGTTCCTTCATAAATTTCTCATTCCTTATGAATCTGCATACCCGCCAAACACGCTATCGAATGTTTGACCCTTCAAAACCCTTTCACTACATTACTATGTACGTTGATAAATAAAATATACTTAAAACGTAATGCACTTTCATTTTCTAAGCAAATTCTGTCCAAGGAGTAATCATCCGTGTAATATTTTATCCTCCGATCGACCTTGATCTGGTTTATATAAGATAAAAGCAATAAAGTTAAGATCGGGGATATAAAAAAATGTAAAAATATCATAGAGAAAAAAAAAAGAACAGAAAGGACCTGGGAAAGTATGCGGGAAAAATTCGATAGGATATGCGGTGGTTGTGAAATGTAATCAAATTGATGATTGGGATTCTTCTCTGTTTGTTATTCCACTGTTCGGCGACAGATTTTCCTATCACGAGGTTTTTCATCAGCAGAAGTATGAATCCAGTATCCATGTTTGCCGAGAAGTATATCTTCAGTGAGATAACTTAAGATTCATCTCAGTTCAGAAACGATAAGCGAAGTTCTGCTTTTCTAGTCTTAGAGCTAAAAATAGTTCCTCATTAGATAATGGTTCAGTGATTCACGTTTTATTCCCTTAGTACATTAAAGAAGCTAGGAATGTTTTTACTGAAATTGTCTTCGTATTACACTTTTGATCAAATGGTTAATACCTACAGATTTTCTTCTAGGCATCAATTAATTATACTTTTTTTACTTTCCTTATATACATAATGTATAAGGAAAGTATTGTGACGGGGTCGAAAATTCGAATTCGAGTTTTCGACGGGAGAGCACGTTTCAAGCATCCCTGATCACGGATCAAACATTTTTGAGGTGATGTCTGTGTGTGTGTGTGTGTGTGTGAAAGTATGTGTGTGTGTGTCAGTGAGTCTGTAGAGACGATATCTCGCGAACAAATAGAGCGATTCGAATGAAATTTGGCACAAAAATCACAATCCGTGAATACTGGAAGCTTATTGTTTTTAAATGCAATCGAATGTTCAGAACCCCCCTAAATTTTCGAGTGAAATTTTGAAAAAATCATCAAAAAATCAAAACTTTTAATAAAGTTACGCAAATAGACATTTCTAATATAATTTTTCTGTAGAAAACGATTGACATAAACTTTAGAACGCTAGCATGCACCGTTCTCGAGATATAACACATTTTTGAAATAAATTTATCAAAAAGCCCCATAAATTAAAAAAAATATATGAACTTTTGAGAAATATGTTCATTTTTCATATGTAATATCATGCGATACATTTGGTGATATTATTGTCGTGGATCTAGCTCGTTCCATTCATGAGAAAAGATACTTTGAGTAATACTTTTTTATCTGAACACCAATGGTCATTTATCTGTTATAGGAATAACTTATTTCTCCGTCCATAACAATTGGCGAGATACTGGTGACGAATTTGGCGGAATGTTGCCAAATGAAGGAAAATCTCGCCAAATGGATAAAAATGGCGCTAAATCAATGAAAATGACGACTAATTGACGGAAATTCAGTATCTTGGAAAGAATATAAGTATCTACTATAAGAATAACCTATTGTTTTATTGTAAAAGTAGTAAATTTATAGCATTATATAAGGAAAGTCATGTGCTGCCCACATAAGATTTTTTTTAAATATGAAGAAAATAAGGGCAGTATTTTGAATTTTAATTCCAGGATTTGAAATCATTCATTTTGAATAGCAAAATTCTAAAAATACACTGGCTATGTTACTTAGAGAATGCTGACAGTTTTTCCTTTACAAGATATCTTTGCATTTTTCTATTGTATTGTATAGAGTATCATTAACTTGCAAATTTTCAAATTAATTTTGAGTGAGGTACAGCATTAGATTAAAACTAATTTTCTCATACATTCATATTTTATATTATTTAAATCTCTGCAGCATCAACACTAACAAAAGAAAAAAAATGTATATTTTTTATAATATTTCAATCGCAATTAATTTTTGAAAAATTTTTCTTAAAAAATCTTTTAAAATGTATTTTTTTGAAGTTGGTATGAGTTGCTAAGTTGATGAATTGGATACGGTTTTGCGTATGTTCGAATATAGACGTAGTTATGGATTTTACGTAAGATACCTTTCATAACGATATATGCATTCTGTCTTGGATTATCGTGTCCATACATACACACAAACATACTCAGATGGCCATCTTTCTGACTCTTCAAAATGGACCCAGGCTTTAAAGTGTGCTTTTTAAATGAAAATCTCCAATTCAATACATTTCGAGAAAAGAGTATACTTTGATATACTATGAAATACTTTCCAACTGAAATGCAATTTTATTTAAATATCTCTAAAATGCGATACATTAGGCGCTGATATTTTTTAAATTATCACAGCACCACAATAATTTATCATACTTGGAAACTTAAAACTTCTCCAAAAAAGGCAATGCTATACGCCATCTGCTTCTCTATGTGAAATCAATGAATATTTCATTTATATCACTTATATTCCAGACTCTTGAGTTAAATAGCGTTGAGTGAAAAAAATTCAGCAATTCTTAAATAATTCATCTCACAATCGCTTGATTTGTTTACATTCTGCATGCTATACAAATTAGGCTTCGTTGTAGAAATAATAAGTTAAGTTTAGCGATAATTTAAAATAAAAAATATTGCAGTTGTGTTGATACAGAATTTAGATACACAGATGATATGCAAAAATATAGCGGTTTTAAAGCGGATACAACACTAAATATAAATTTAAAAAATCTTCAAACATCATGATTTTTATACAGGTGAAAAAATGGATGCCATATTTTATTCTGAAATGAGTCACGTGTTCTTTTTATATAATATGGGTGCACTTATTATTTCAATTTTTATTTAAAAAAACTACGTAACATATTTTGAATTTTTTTTTTACAGATTTTACGTGATAATATGAATATTTCCTAAAAATTTCGAAGCAATTTGTGAATTTTAACTCCGCTTAAAAAATGTTTGAAAAATTAGGCCCCATAGGGTTCAATGTATTTTATTTTTTCAATGCGGGTTAAATACGAAATTAATTGAGTGACATTATTAATTTTCATTCCCATATGTCCCACCGACCGTCTCAACAACATACTAAAATTTATTTCATTTTGATAAAGTCATTTTTACGACATTTATTGTGAGAACAGGCAGAATGAACAAAGTCATAAACACTTTACAACTAAAAAGTGTTAAAAATACATTTAATTAAACGATACTGATATTACCACGTACAAGTGACGCACATGGTAATATGATACATTTACATCATTTTTATTTTCTCATACTATGTAATATACATAGAAAATGTAATATACGTACTATGTAATATACGTACTTGTACGTAATGTAATATACGTACTTGTACAGAGAAAGTACTGTTTTCACGAAAATTTTCGAATAAGAAATTTTGTTGCCAGTATATGTTTTAAGACCTCCTGAACACGTTTTGACTATTTTTGGAGTGATGTCCTGCTGTCTGTCTGCATGTCTGTAGTCGATTTCTTTGTGTATATGATAGAGGCCACAAATATCAATGGATTTTCACGAAACTTTATATCCGACTTTGTTATAAAAATATCTAGAACTAAATAGGATTTTTTTTTAATTCGAGAGAAAACTTCGCAATTTTATATTTTTTTTGACATCTAAGTATAGGACAAAATTTGGCTTTAATCATTCATAAAAGGAATTATTTATAGCTCAATGATCACGATACTTCATAATTTTAATCATTGTTATGAAAAACAGCCACAACATTTTTTTTTTGTTGTTCTTGACGTCATTCGACCTCTCGGGGGACAAGTAGTTATCCCATCGGGAGGTGGGGGGGGGGGGGGGGGGGAATACATTGTTATGTACGGTATCAATTGAATGGTTTTTTAAGTCCTTTAAAGTGAAGGGTAACACGCTATATTTGTAATCATTGGGACCCGTGATACAGATTTTTAAATTTTTTCTTGTAAAATTTGAAAAAAAAAAAAAAGAAGAAAAAAATGTTACTAAAAATGAATTCTGGTATGAGAAACTCGAATCGAACTTATACTTCAGTTAATTCATCTTGGGATTTCGAAAGGATTTAACTTGATAAATCGTATTAAATATTCCTCAAGATCGGACTGAAATGAACTAAATATAACACTTTTTTACTTTCTTTATATACATAATATGTTAGGAAAGTATTGTGACGGGGTCGAAAATTCGAATTCGAATTTTCGACGGGAGAGCACGTTCCAAGCATAGCTGATCACGAATCAAACATTTTTGAGGTGATGTCTGTGTGTGAAAGTATGTGCGTGTGTGTGTGTGTGAGTTTGTGGAGACGATATCTCACGACCGAATAGAGCGATTTGAATGAAATTTGGTACAAAAATCACAATCCGTGAATACTGGAAGCCTATTGTTTTTAGACGCAATCGAATGTTCAGAACCCCCTAAATTTTCAAGTAAAATTTTGAAAAAATCATCAAAAAATCAAAACCTTTCACATAGTTACGCAAATAGACATTTCTTATGTAATTTTTCCTTAGAAAACGATTGATATAAATTTTAGAACGCTAGCATGAACTGTTCTCGAGATATTGCATATTTTTCAAATAAATTTATCAAAAAATCCTATAAATAAAAAAAATATATGAACTATTGAGAAACATGTTTACTTTTCACATGTAATATCATGCGATAAATTTGGTGACATCATTTTCGTGGATCTAGCTCGTGCCATTCATAAGAAAAGATACTTTGAGTAATACTTTCGTATTTGAACGCCAATAGTCATTTATCTGCTATAATAATAACTTATTTCTCCTTCCATAACGCTTGGCGAGATTTTGGCGACGAATTTGGCGGAATATCGCCAACTTGGCGACTTTTGGAAATGTTGGCAAATTAAGGAAAATCTCTCCAAATGGTTAATAATGACGCTAAATCAATGAAAATGACGACTAATTGATGAAAATTCAATATCTTGAAAATAATATAAGTATCTACTATAAGAATAAGCTATTTTTTTGCTGTAAAAGTTGTAAATTTGTTGCATTATATAAGGAAAGTCATGTGCTGGCCACATCAGATTTTTTTTACTTTGTATTAAACATTTGTAAATTCCGGTTGATCCTAGCGTATTCTTTAAGGAATGGTTCTTGTTTGAGTTATTATTTGAAAAGATCCAACTTTAGGTTATTTAAAAGGAATCATTGCGATCGATAGAACATTTTGCGTTTTAAAATTGTCATGTCGCAATTCTGCGCCATGAGCCTTTTTGTATTTTCTGCAAGAGAAACAACCTTCTCTCCGTTCGTGCCTGTACAGTGTTTTTACTAACACTTGTTTCCATTGAAATTACATTAAAAAGCGCATTTCGTCGAAAAATCGTTGGATTGTCTGGACTTAGTGTCTGGCCGGGATGCGTGACGTTTGCTCGCTGTTGCCGAGGAGGAACGCGCCGTCCAATCAGGAAGAGGCGCATTTTTTGCGAAGGAGAACTTTGCGTGGGCTCAGAGGACCCATGCTCTCGCTGTTCGTGCTGGAACGCTTGGACTGAAAGGTCGCATCGGAAGTTTTGTCTAAATCAGACAAAGGCTTTTAGCCGAAATGGCTAACTGGCGGAGATGGGCATTTTGGTTCTAAAGGAAACCGCCCCTGTATTTCTGGAGATGATTGAAGAAGATCCTGGATACTCACATTAATTATTCTGTACATCTTTTCTAAAATTTGTTTTTTCCATTCCAGGAATCGTATCCGACACCGACTCCGGATTAGAAGGAGTTGAGTAACGGTTGTTCGAATCGAGGCATAATGGCCGGATGACGGAACTTAAAGATTTTGGATTCTCCCTGGGAAAATCTCCCTGTGAACATTTTTGAAATCCCGCCTCAAAACCGTGATTACCTGATGCGAATCTGTTGCTCCAAATTAAATAAAATTAAGAGATCAGGTAAATTTTCCTTTTACCGGAATAAATGATTCCGAGGCAGCACTGGCATAACGAGGACCAACCTCTAAATTAGATGGCTCATGTTAAATGCATTTTTGGTTAATTAAATTAGTATTGAAAACCATATGAATATTGAATTGAAATTAATGTGATATATAAATTTTGAACAGAGCAGATATTCTGATTGTTAATACATAAATAAAGCTCTGACTATAATTAGATAATTTGAAGGATAAATAGATATATATATATGCTGTTGAAATTCTTAAAATAAATATTGATTATTGATTTGAGTGACAATTGAGCCATGTTTTTATTGTGTTATGTTTACTTTACTCACTGTACTTCATTTAGGATTAATTCTCCTAAACTGGGAACTCCTTTAGATCTTGAACCTGGTGTTTTTGCTGTTAAATTTTGAGACTAGATATGTCTAATATATGTCTCTTTGGTTTTTTTGAAATTACGATCACGAAGTTGTGGGTGGTGGAGTCGGTAGGTGCTGTTTGTACTGACCCAGCTCCCACAAATTGGTGCCGTATCCCTTTCCCAGAGTATTACAGTGAGTGAGGTATAAATTTATGAAAGAGTGCAAATTTTTTTTATTGTGATTATATATATTGCAGTACTAATATGTCGAAGTAAGTTGAAAAATTCTTTTGTGGTGCAAAATATTTGAGTTAATGGGCATGAAAATTTTTGTTTATGTGTCATATAGTAAAAAAGTGCAAAAGCACAGAAGCCCATATGCACCTGATTATATGTGTATTTGAAAAATATTTGTTGCATATATATTCTCAAATTCATATGTCATACACACAAAGTTTTATGTGATAAAAGTAAATTTAAAAATTTCGAGAACACATACATTGACATAAAGTGCATACATTTATTTTGAAAAGTGAATACAAAAGTTCTGTGCACATGCAAAAGTGATTCGAAGTTCATGATAATGAACAAAAAGTGAAAAAGTTACACGTAGTGTTTTTCGGTGCTCTGCCTATACATAAATAAGTGATTTAAGCAAAAGTGAAATCAATTTTTCCACAATAAACTGTGCTTCGTGATAAATTTGAAATTTTCTGGTGAAAAACCTTGTGCTAAAATGCCTAAATCTAGAAATACGAGAACAAGCAGGAGTAAAGACTCCTCTGCTCATCCAAGTGTGTCCAACCACCGTATCCCTTCGGTGTCTCCACCACGACTTTCTCCAAATGCTGGCAGATCGGCTTCCGCTGTCAGAGACTCTAACAAAATGAAAATTGGAATTGGATCTCAGTTCCTTGGATCCATTCCAAATTTTGCTGGCAATGCAAATGAATCTTTTCACGAATTTTTGGAGAAATTTCTTCTTGTCGCTGAACATGCCGAATGGTCTAATAGAGATAAAATTTTCGTATTAAAATTGAAGTTATCTGGTAGGGCTGAAAGACTGATAAAATCCATCCCGAAACTAAACCAAAGCACGAATTTTTCAGAATTAGTGAATACACTCAGGGACAATTTTATGAAAAAAGAAAATATTGCCAAGAATGTCGCTTGCCTGGTCAATTGTAAACATATGACAAATGAAAGCGTACGTGATTATGCGAATCGAATAGAGGCCGAATCATATGTTGCCTTTCCGCAAGATGTTGTGTCTGATAATGAAGATTCCTTGAGAACTGCTATTTTGCTCAACTCTTTTAAAAAAGGGTTAAAAAGCCTTTTTAGAAAAGCCGTCTTGTCTGCTAATCCACAGTCATTTGAAGCTGCAAAAGAAATTGCCATTCTGGAAGAAGAAGTGCAGAATGAAGAGCTAGAAGAAATGACAGAGGACATAAATACAGTGAGAATTGAAAAAGACACTAAACAGGAAATTGAAGAGTTGAAGAATGAATTAAATTTAAAGAAGAAAGAATTTGAGAAATTAAGAAGAAAATTTAGTGAAAATTCAGAAAAAAGAAAGAAAAGACTGAATGAAATAAGAGAAGATCTGGAAAAGAGCAATTCCAGTTTTGAAGAATCTTTCCTGGATACGCCCTCTACAAGCAGATACAAGGAAAATGAATTGGAAGAAGAAGATTGGGAAGATATTCCAGTAAAGAAGAAACATAAACCATCAACATCTTTCAGAACTTCTACACCATCTAAAAGATCTGAAAGTAGAAACCGTTTCAGTCAAAGAAGAATTCCAGTTGCCTCACAGGAAGAAGAGTGGTACGTTAAAAGTCCATATCAAAATTATTCTCCAAGAAAGAACTCTCATATTTTTGGAAGACCTTTTCGTAACAGTTCATATAGAAATTCAAATTTTAGAAATTCCTTTGATAATTATAAATTTCAAAACTTCAATAATTTTGGATATAGAAGAAATAACAGATATTTTAATAATAGATTTGGTAATAGAAGGCAATTTAGAAGACAAAACTTTAGAACACAAAATTTTCAATCTCCACTAGTTAATAGACGAAATTCTGAAGTTAGTTTCATGACGGAAATCGAGAATCCTTGCCAAAACAATTTTCCTATTATTCAAGTTTTTGTTGAAGATGTCACACTAAATGCCTTAATCGACACTGGAAGTTCTATAAACATTATCTATAGTGATGCTTTACACAAAATCAATCCGAGAAAAGTACAATTAAAGCATACATCCACTATTCTGAGAGGAATTGGAAGTCAAAATATTTTGGTTGAGAGAAAAGCTTCTTTTCCCATTATTATTGGAAATGAAAGAGATATGATTGAATGCTGCATTTTAAATACACCTGCCCCAGGAAGGTACAACATGATTTTGGGAAATACATTTTTACATGAGAAACAAGTGACAATTACTTATAGACATAAACGTGTGAATTTTTTGTACTGTAGTATTCCTTTTACTGAATTTACCGAATCACAAAGTTTTACTGTGATTTCTGATGATGTACAATTTAAACCAGTCGAGAGTTATGCAATAAGCCATGATTTTGACAGAAGAAATTACAATTTTACACAGGATGTAGATTATAGATATAATAATGGATATTTATTTGAACAAAACAATTTTCACAATGAATTTAGAGACGTTGATTTTAGAAATTTTGATGCAAATGGAAATGAAAGGTCAAATTATGAATGTGAAAATGATTTACATGAAAGACAAATGAATGACAATGTACATACAGACAGATTTTTGACAAAAGACAATACCAGTAACAATGAAATATTTCAGACAGATTGTGATAAACATGATGAAGGAAGTTCACAACAAAATCAGGCAATAGGGATTGCCAAAGCTTTCAACAAATGTGTTTTGAAACCTTTTACTGAGTCATTTATTAAATTAAAAAGAAATTACAAAATTGAAAAAGACACGACAATTTTACTTGAACCTATCAATAATAAAGAATTTTCTGCAAACAAAATTTTCGTAGCCAGAAGTATCCACAAAATTCCTGAAAATGACTTTTTGTATGCAAAAGTTGCAAATCCATCTGAGAAAATTGTTTATATAAACAAAGGCATGAAATTGGGAACTTTCGAAAACATCCATGAATCTGATGTTGACATAAATAATAGAGTTGACATTGAAAACTGTATTGAAGAAAATGAAACATTTGATGCATGGGGAGGAGATTTTGATTTGAAACATATGAATATTGCACAAAAAAATTTGCTTTTGAAATTACTAAGTAAATATAAACATGTTTTTGCTAAAAATATGAAAGAATTGTCTGGATGTGACACTATTTTGCACGAAATTAATCTTGAATCTAACATACCTGTTAGGCAAAAGCCATACCGCATTCCACATAATTTACAGAAATAACTTTCACGCCAGGTAAACGAACTCCTTGATGCAAAAATCATTCAGCGCAGTACATCACCTTACAATACTCCAGTGCTTTTTGTTAAGAAACCTGATGGAAGTTACCGTTTGGTAGCGGATTTCCGAAAGTTAAATAAGATCACTATTGTTGAGAACTATCCGATTCCAAATATATCGGAATTAATCGATAACTTGTCTGGAGCCTTGTATTTTTCTACCCTGGATCTAACCAGTGGATTTTACCAATTGTGTTTACATCCTGATGATTACCCGAAGACTTCTTTTTCAACACCTGATGGCCAATTTGAATGGACCAGAACCCCATTTGGTCTTAAGAATGCGCCTGCATCCTTTCAGAGACTGATGTCTCTGGTGCTGGCTGGCATATCTGGAATTTACATAGATGATATTATCGTCGCTTCAAGAACATTCGAAGAACATTTGAAAAAACTAGAAGAGATTTTTGTAAGATTAAGTAAACATGGTCTGAAATTGAAACCAAGTAAATGCCATTTTTTCAGAAAAACAATTAAGTATCTTGGATTTTTGGTATCAAATGGAAAAGTACAACCTGATACTCATAATTTAGAAGTTGTAGAGAAATTCAAAATTCCTAAATCAATTAAGAATGTGAGACAATTTCTTGGACTCACCGGATTCTATAGAAAATTCATAAAAGACTATGCAGAACTGACTTTGCCATTAACAGAATTATTGAAAACTAAGAATAATGAAAGTAAAAAGAAATTTATTTGGACTAATGAAGCTCAAAAATCTTTTGAAATTTTAAAAGGAAAACTTCTATCAAAACCTATTTTGACCCTTCCAGATTTTAGAAAACCATTTATTTTACATACAGACGCATCAAATCACTCTTTAGGTAGCTATTTGTCTCAAGAAGATGAGAATAAAATTTTGCATCCAATATCTTACGCAAGCAGAAAGCTTAGCGAAGCAGAATGTAAATACAGTGTTGTCGAAAGAGAAGCATTAGCTGTTGTTTGGGCTACAAACTATTATAAACATTATTTAATTGGAAAACCTTTCACAATTTTTTGTGACCAAAAATCTTTGTCCTTCGTATTTAAATTAAAAGATCCTACATCTAGATTGGCAAGATGGATTGCATCTCTATCACAATTTGATTATCAAATAGTACATAAACCAGGAAAAGCAAATGTTGTTGCTGATTATATGTCAAGAAATGTAGATGAATGTACAAATACTATTGACAATATTCCACAAAGATTTGTGTCACAATATAAAGTTATAAATCAAAATGTTAATCAAAATTTTCCAAGTGTAAATCAAAGTTCTCAAAGTTCTAATAATGTAAACAATACTAATAGTAGCAATAGAAGAGAATCAGAAATCAATTTGAATCCAGCAAATACAAATGAAGAAAATGAAATTTGTGCTGTTAATAATAATGAAAGTGAAATGCAAAATGAAAATAACATACAAATTGGTCAATTGGAACAAACATTTACTTGTCCTACTTTGCTCATAAGAATTAAGAATGCTCAAAAATCTGACCCAAGGTGCAATAAAATTATAGATCTCTTAGATAAAAACATAAAACCTTACCCACAAACTTTGGTATTTTTTAGAAAAGATGATATCCTGTGGTGTACTCACAGATACCCTAAGCGTAGACATCAAGAACAAGAAAGAGTTGTTGTTCCGCAGGAACTTGTGTCTGAAATTTTATGGTTACATCATGACTGTCCCACTTATGCACATTGTGGATTTAGAAGAACTTTAGCTTCTGTAAGTAGAAAATATTTTTGGCAGGGAATGTATTCCCAAACACAAAATTATGTTGCATCATGCGAAATTTGTGTGGTAAATCGTGGTTTTAGAAATAACAAAGCACCCATACAAAGATTTTCGAAGTCCACATACCCATTTGAGCGTATCGCCATGGATTGTGTCGGACCATTACCTATATCAAGATCTGGAAATAAATTCATATTGGTCATAACTGACTATTTTACAAGATGGCCTGAAGCATATCCCTTAGCTTCAATTAAAACTGAAGACATTTTAAGTTGCTTAGAGCACTACATGGCTCAGCATGGTATACCCAAATTCATCGTCTCGGATCAAGGGACGAATTTTGTTTCTAGAACAGCAAGATGCTTTTATAAGAAATTAGGAATAATAAAGAATACTACTACTGCCTACATGCCATCTGTAGACGGTTGTGTTGAAAGATTAAATGGTACTTTGATCAGATCCTTGAAAAATATTGCATATAACGATAAAGATAATTGGGACAATCTGATACATTTTGCTTTATTAGCACATAGAAATGCCATACATGCTTCTACGGGTGAATCGCCTGCTTATTTACTCTATGGTAGAGATTTAACAGTTCCAAATACTTTGATCGCTGGATTTAAACCTCCGACATATGAATCAACATATGATTATGGAGAAGACATGAGATTCCGACTTAAAAGAACATATGATGTAGTAAAAAGTAACTTAGAAAAAGCTGAAAATTCACAAATTTTACAACAGCATAAGAAAGCAAAGATGCCCAATATTAAAGTTGGTGATTTAGTGTATCTTTACACTCCCTTTTTACTTCAAGGCCAGTCAAGAAAACTGAGCTCTTTTAACAGAGGTCCTTTTAAAGTGATAAAACAAACTTCTGCTGTTAACTTTTTGATCAGACATGTAATGAATCCCAAAAATGAACAACTGGTTCATGTGAACAGACTGACTCTTTTACCTCCAAGAAGAGAGGAATTGCAAAAATTTTCAAAACAAACTCATGAAAGTCAAAAATTGAACTCTAAGACAAATAAACTTACTCCTGTGATCACCGCTGAGAAAGACTCTGTGAAACTAAAATCTTGTTTAACAAGATCTGGAGATAAATCTCAAAACAAAAAAACTGTGAAACGAGTAAGATTTAATTTGCCAAATAAAAGGGTAAATGAAAATGCTGTTCAGGCTAGATCAAATTTTCGTGCAAATCAAAATCAACAATATGTTCAGAGAAATAATTCAAATAACTTTGATAATAGAGGAAATGGAAGAATCATTTACAACAATAACTTTAGAAATAGTTATATACCACACCAAAATCAGTATTACATGACAAACAGAAATACACGTACACCCTATAATCTTAGGAATAAAAGATTTTCACAATATTAAATTTTGGGTTGAGTTCACAATTTTACAGAAATTAAATTTTGCAAGAAAAGATTTCATTTTAAGTTAAAGTTTATACTTGTTTAAGTTTTATATTTCAATATTGTCTTTTAAAATAGAATTTATGAAAAAATTGTTGTGATTTTAAAAATTTATTGGAAATCTTGCATTTAAGTAAAAAGTAAATAAGAAAAAGTAATTGATTTGTGAACTATAATTTATGAATATTTATATTATAATTTAAATAATAAGTAAATTTGTTAATTGACTCTCCTTGGACTTTAAAATTTTTCGAGAGTCCTGTCTTGATTGACTTTGATTATATTGATGTGTTTTAATGTAAAAAAATGTTTGATCATTTGTTTAAGTTCATTAATGAAAATAATTAAAATGGTGTTGGTAATTGAATTGTTCCCTAAGTAAAAGGGAGGAGAATTTTGAATATTGAAAAAAAAAAAAAAATATATAAATAAATAATGGAAAGTAAATGATTATTAAAATAAAATTGAAATTAAAGGTGAAATTAATATAAAGTAAATATAAAGAATTTAAGTAATTGAAATAAATTAAGTAATTTGAAAGTGAAAATGAAAAGTTTGAATTTGAAAATTTTTGAAAATTTAATGAAATTTTTTTGAAGATCAAAAATAAATGATCTCTTTTGAAAAATGTTTTGAAACTTTGTTGCTGAGAGAGGTGAAATTTTTGGCTGATGTGTTGTTGAAATTCTGTTCTCTTGAAATTCCATTTCACATTATTGTTTTTTTTTGACCAGCAGTTTTCAAACATCTACACAAATTTCAGTTAGACATCATATTTTTATGCTGCAACCCCTTTTTCTGAAAGCTGGCTGGTGGACGCAAACATGGACATATTTACATCGGAGCACAGATGAAGAAGCAGCTTAGCAAATTAATTGTCCGAACTTTTGTGGCAGGACTGGAGTCCTGGACGACAACTTGCTCCGAGCCTACCTAGGAGGGTTGTGATTGGCCAGGTGGGAAACTGGTGAAGCTATGAGGATGATGATGATGAAGAAGATGATGATGATGTTGGGATCAGCGCAAGCTGCCCAAAAATTTTGATGATATCCGTGCTTCTGAGGCATGTCCTGGCGTCCTGTTTCTGCTGCAATCGCTTCCTGCACGCGAGTATTTTTTTTTCTTTTTTCTACACCCCTTTTTTTTAGTGTTGGCAACTCGTTAGTCCCCGCCGAGTTTGCTCTTTTGATGTGTTCCTGCTCTTTTACATAACTGACGTGAATTTCAGGAGAAAATTTTCTCCTTCTCTCTCTCTCAGTAGACAAATGTATATAAATGTAAATTTTTCTTTTGTGACATGAAGTAGTCACTTGTTGAGTTATTACAGAGTGTAAGTTGTTAAAAGTAAAGTAAATTGAAATTTTAAGATAAATTAAATAATGTAAATAAATGAATAATTTAAAGTAATTTATGAAAGTTGAGTCAGAATGAGAAAATTCTGAATTGTCTTGATGACAAAAATAAGTTGAATTAAAGTTGATATTGAATATGTTGAATAATTGTCGAAAAGTTGAAATGATGAAAAATTGGAAAGTAAATGTAAATTAAAGTTAATATGTTGAATTTGAAAGTAATTTAAAGTGAAAGTTAAGATTTTAATGAAAGTTTTGAAATTAAATATTGAAATTGAAAAATGGAAATATTGAAAGTGACTTTGTTCTCAAAAAGTGAGACAATTTTTTGAATGAGTGAAGAATCTCATTTCCTGAATATGACAAATTTAATTTAGAAATTAATTTTCAAAATATTTAACCTTTTGATGAAAATTAAGAATTTTTGTGTCACTTGTGTGTGTTGAAAGTGACAATTGTTTGAAATTGTTTGAATTTTGAATTGTTTATATTGTTAAGTTTGTAAATTCATATTATATCATATTTTATTTTCATATCACCTGATTGATCTCAATGTGGTTGATTGAGATAGTGTGTTGTCAGGCAAATTGCCTTGACAAATTTTCTTCTGATTTAGTGTAATTTTATGTAAATTTTTGTAAAGGTTCCTTTAAGATGTGGTGACGCCTTGTCATCCTTTCGGTTTTCTTTTGGTCTTTTCCTGTGGTGATGAATGGCTTGGCCGGTCATTCAGATCTGCAGTGCCGTTGTCTTGAGAAACGTTGGGGCCCACGTTTTCTCGCCCAAAATTTTGGTTTAAATTATTTTACACTTACAGGTTCCTAAAACTCCTTGTAAATTTTTGTGTTTTTGTGTTTTGAGTGAGAGAAAAATTTTCCTCACTGTGTTCTGAAAATTTTTGCCTCCCAGAA
Source organism: Amaurobius ferox (assembly GCA_951213105.1). NCBI lineage: Eukaryota > Metazoa > Arthropoda > Arachnida > Araneae > Amaurobiidae > Amaurobius > Amaurobius ferox. The sequence continues at coordinate 138,292,985 of OX578137.1, forward strand.
GGGGAGAGCTGTCATGTCGCAATTCTGCGCCATGAGCCTTTTTGTATTTTCTGCAAGAGAAACAACCTTCTCTCCGTTCGTGCCTGTACAGTGTTTTTACTAACACTTGTTTCCATTGAAATTACATTAAAAAGCGCATTTCGTCGAAAAATCGTTGGATTGTCTGGACTTAGTGTCTGGCCGGGATGCGTGACGTTTGCTCGCTGTTGCCGAGGAGGAGCGCGCCGTCCAATCAGGAAGAGGCGCATTTTTTGCGAAGGAGAACTTTGCGTGGGCTCAGAGGACCCATGCTCTCGCTCTTCGTGCTGGAACGCTTGGACTGAAAGGTCGCATCGGAAGTTTTGTCTAAATCAGACAAAGGCTTTTAGCCGAAATGGCTAACTGGCGGAGATGGGCATTTTGGTTCTAAAGGAAACCGCCCCTGTATTTCTGGAGATGATTGAAGAAGATCCTGGATACTCACATTAATTATTCTGTACATCTTTTCTAAAATTTGTTTTTTCCATTCCAGGAATCGTATCCGACACCGACTCCGGATTAGAAGGAGTTGAGTAACGGTTGTTCGAATCGAGGCATAATGGCCGGATGACGGAACTTAAAGATTTTGGATTCTCCCTGGGAAAATCTCCCTGTGAACATTTTTGAAATCCCGCCTCAAAACCGTGATTACCTGATGCGAATCTGTTGCTCCAAATTAAATAAAATTAAGAGATCAGGTAAATTTTCCTTTTACCGGAATAAATGATTCCGAGGCAGCACTGGCATAACGAGGACCAACCTCTAAATTAGATGGCTCATGTTAAATGCATTTTTGGTTAATTAAATTAGTATTGAAAACCATATGAATATTGAATTGAAATTAATGTGATATATAAATTTTGAACAGAGCAGATATTCTGATTGTTAATACATAAATAAAGCTCTGACTATAATTAGATAATTTGAAGGATAAATAGATATATATATATGCTGTTGAAATTCTTAAAATAAATATTGATTATTGATTTGAGTGACAATTGAGCCATGTTTTTATTGTGTTATGTTTACTTTACTCACTGTACTTCATTTAGGATTAATTCTCCTAAACTGGGAACTCCTTTAGATCTTGAACCTGGTGTTTTTGCTGTTAAATTTTGAGACTAGATATGTCTAATATATGTCTCTTTGGTTTTTTTGAAATTACGATCACGAAGTTGTGGGTGGTGGAGTCGGTAGGTGCTGTTTGTACTGACCCAGCTCCCACAAAATCAATCGAATACTATAATGAATGTAACTGTTGGTTGTGAAAACTCTTGGTTTGTGAACTTCTGGTTGTTGTTACATATGGTTTTATTGGAAATCAATTCATTACATAACTGGCATCTCACAATGATACAAAGGTAGACAACAATTAAATAAACTAACTAAACATAAAACAATATTGCAAATTAGACAAACACAAAACCCAATGAGAAGAGGTCGAAGAAGGGGTCGCGACTTCAATGACGGTTCATATAAGTTCCAGCCTACCAATACAATCTACCAACATCACCTTGCTTAGAATCTTTATATTTAAACCCGGATACACTGAAAGGTGACTTGAGTTCATAACATCTGCACTACAAATGGTGCATATATTCGTTGAGAGAATTCCTATCTTATTAAGGTGTTCGGCCAGGCAATCATGATCCGTTATCTGTCTTTTCTTGCCGAGTCCATGTATAGAAAAGTTCTTCATGTTATAACATCTTCAATTATTCTCAGTAATATTTACTTCCTGTATTATCATAACATCGACCACAGTTCTTTTGAGTTAATTAAATATTGAACTAGAAAAGTCACCAGCATTCCATTGAAGAATGTTTAGGGTAATTTTTTTTGTCCTTAAAAGGGAAGTTTTATGTTTGCTGAAAGATAACATAGTGATTAGCCGTTACTAATTTAGCACCACCCAGGAGGCATGTGTGACTTAAAGTCTGTCACGCACTCGTGCCAAGGGCGCCGTAGCCCAGTGGTTAGCGCGCGGGAATTGCACTCGGTAGGCCCGTATTAGATTCCCCCCGCTGCCAAAACTGCCGCCGTGTTCACGCGGAGTACGATCACGTTAAACATATGGATCCGTAAGTCCTTCCGAGAGGTTGGTGGTAGGGGAAGAAAGGTACGGTCCCTGTGGATGCCTCCCTCACTGGGTTCCGGTTTAAATTGGGTGGCATTTCCCGGCCGTCCAAACAGTTACCTTACACCTTTCTGGTAGGTCGGACGATCTGCGTCTCAACAACAACAACAACAACGCACTCGTGCCAGAGAATGCAAATTCTTCGAAGCAGAAGTATGGAAATTAAGTAATTGCAATCGTTTCAAAAGCACTAGTACCACCCTCTCTTTCATTGAGTAATAAAACAGTATGAACTAATCGAAATACAACTACTTTATAGGCAGTTATATTTATTTTCTTGACATATTTAACATCAAGGTCGTTCTTGACACAACGCCCTTGAAACAATTGTACTCATTCACTTTTCACATGTCTGCTTGCATCGAAGCGAAGTACAAGGAATTTGTGTACATACATTACGTGATACTTCGATGTCACGATAAGAGCCATATTTTATAGATGCATTTATAACCACGCAACGTGCTTCTTAGAGATCCAATGCGATCTCAAAAAGCACGTAAGATAAAATTTAATAAAATAAAAATAAAACATGTAAAATTGAAAAAAAAAATATTGGAAGGATTTAGGAATGTGCGAAAAAAAAACAGTTCGTACACACGTCGTTGCAAAACGTGATCCGTGATTTGATTGCCAGTCCAGTTTATCGTCCCAGCGTTCGGCGACAGATCATCCAATCGTGAGTCTTTCGTCAGAAGAATGACTCCGGCATCCATAATTGAGAGCAAGTTTGGGGCCAGATAACCGATATACATCCGAGATCAGGAGCAGTATACTTGCAGAGCGGATCTTTTTGTCTCTGTATTTTTAATAGGTCATCCACTGATAACAGATTGATGAATTAATATTTATTTGTATCGGTTTAACTGTCATATGAAGAAATGAAGTCCCATATATAGGGATACATAAGGGTTATCTAGTATATATATATATATATATATATATATATATATATATATATATATATATATATATATATATATATATATATATATATATATATATATATATATATATATATATATATATATATATATATATATATATATATATATATATATATATATATATATACAGGGTGAGTCAGAACTCTTGGGCCAAACTTTAAGGGGTGATAAATCACATCTAAACAAGCAATTTTTGTCATACAAAGCAGGGTCTTAACGCAAGAGGTGAACCGCTAGGTGGTAGCTCATGAAATAAGGAAATGATGACTCTTTCATGAAAAGAGGAAACACAAAAATGACAGAGTAGCACGAAGTACGTTTTACTGACAGAAATTGCAGAATGCATGGACAAAGTTACAGAAACTGCTCAAAAGTGCGACCACAAGCAGTAATGCAGGCTTCACACCTGCGACGTAGCGAGCGGCTCACGTTAGTAAAAACACCCGACATATCTTGGACAACGCCGGCAGCAACAGCATCCTAGTAACAAGGTCCTCGTCGGAGTCGATGGGGCTATCGTAGATGAGACTTTTCATGTGGCCCCATAAGAAAAAGTCGAGACAGGAGAGATCAGGCCATCATGCCGGCCAAGCTATGGGACCACCCCGACCAATCCATTACTCTGGGAATGTAGCGTCTAAGGTGTGCCGCACATCCACGCTGAAATGAAGTGACCAACCACATACATGCTTTAAAGTTGGCAGGAACATGTTGCAGTAATTGTGGCAATACCTCCTGTAAAAATAGGAGGTATGTCCAGCCGGCATGGTAGAAGATATGGGCCAATGAAATGATCATGGACGATTCCAGCCCAAACATTTACGGAGAAAATGAAACAAGAGGTTTTAGCTTTTTTGCTAAAGAAATTTTAAACTCAGCTTAAATCCTGGCTAGTTCTGACGCAGTCGTCACTGCGTTCAATGTCAGCGACGTCTAGCGGTTCACCTCTTGCGTTACGACCCCGCTTTGTATGACAAAAATTGCTTGTTTAGATATGATTTATCACCCCTTAAAGTTTGACCCAAGAGGTCTGACTCACCTTGTATATATATATATATATATATATATATATATATATATATATTCATGGTGTTGCATTTTCTGTGTGGTATAGGGTATATACACTACATGATCGAAAGTATCCGGATACGTTAGATGTCAGAATGTATTTCGAATTTCTAGACAAATACCTGGCGAAGTGTTCTGTAACTTTGGCGATGTAAAGAACATAATTGAACGCACACTTTCCAGTAAAGTTTCGGTGACTTGTGCATTTAGGAGACCACCATAATATTGAGAAAGGGGAAAAATATGTTTGATCATCCAGTATTATAAATAGCTGGAAATGATTTTTAACTTTCACAAAATAGTTAACTAGCTTTGTTCAATGTGTATAAGCATTTTCGTAAAACAAAAACGTATATTCATGAGGATATAAACTTAAAAAAGAAAAAACCAAATTTTGTTACATGTTTTTTGCTTACAATATCCATAGGTTTCAATAAAATTTCACGAAACTTACAGAACATTTGTCAACGTCTAAGAAAAGCATTATACTTCAATTGAAAATTAAAGCATTCAATATACGATGAAATATAAGCATTTGAAGAAACTATGTTTTTACTGCGCAGGCGCGAAACATGGCAATAGTTTTCTTTCACCATTTTGTAGTGAATACTGTAGGGCAACTTCTATAAAAATCAACTGGAATATCGTGAAAATTCACAAAGATATCGACGATATAGTGATCAGTTTTTCCTCGACTTTCTGAAAGTACTTGGATGATAAGGGGTTTTCTACAAATTGACATTTTAAATCGTAAATCATAGGATAGTTAAACTGGAGTAAATACAATGTACTAATATACTAAATACATATATCGGATCGAAATTATCCGGACAACTGTATGTTTTGCTTCTCTTCAGAAAAGTTACAAATTAGCATGAAGTGGGGCCACCTTTTGCAGCAATGACCACTGCCACTCTATCAAGGAGGGTATCCCCTAGTTTCTGGAATGTTACAGCAGGAATTTCACGCCATTCTTTTAAAAGAATACTAGTCAGTTCTGCCGCCTATGAGGGGCATTTTGCCTAGCTCGCAGTCGATGTTCCAATTCATCCCATAAGTGTTCTATGGAATTGATGTCTGGACTCTGAGCAGGCCAGTCCAATTCCTCAACATCCATGTCAGCAAACCAGCTCTGCACAGCCCGTGCTTTGTGGACAGGATCACGATCTTGTTGAAACAAGAATGGACTCCCTTTAAACTTTTGCCACAATGCAGGCATCATGGAATTGTCTAAAATGTCGAGATATCCTTCCGCCTTGAGAGTTCCCTTCACAGGAATAAGAGGGCCAGCCCGAACCATGAGAAACAGCCCCAAACCATTATGAGTCCACCACTGAACTTAACTTGAGGCACAGTGCAGTCATGTAAAAGGCATTCACCCGGCATTCTCCACACCCAGACTCTATCATCGGATTGCCAGAGAGTGTACCGTGAATCTTCTCTCCATAACACTTGACGCCATTGCTGAAGGCTCCATTTTTTGCATGCTTTGCACCACTGTAAGCAAAGCTTGGCATTAGCTGCGGTAATGCTTGGTTTATATGCAGCTGCTCGCCCATGAATATCAAGACTTCGCAGCTCCCGACGAACTGCTATTGTGCTGACGTTGCATCCAGAGGCTTCCTGAAATTCCGAACAAACTATTTCCGCCGACTGCATGCGGTTCGTTTTCACAACTCTCTTCAGCACTCTGCGGTAGCTTTCTATTAGACGAAATGGCCGACCAGGTCGTGCATGCGCAGTTGTAGCATGAGATAGAAATCTCACGAACGGATTTTCCACAGCGGTGAGAACCAATCACTTCACCACGTTCAAACTCATTTAGCTCGCGTTTTCCTCTCATTTTACATTTCTGGCTTTGAAATTAAATTTGTTAACTCGTCTGACTTCTCTTATACTTGCCTGAGAGCTAGGAATTTGACGTTACTGGCAGAATCCAGCATGTACAGGGGTGTTCGGAGACTTTTGATCATTATTTGCATGAAATTGGACAAGTTCATTTTCAGAACAGGGGTGTCCGATGTATTTGTAAAATGCCAATTTGTGGAAACCCCCTTATCATCCAGGTACTTTCAGACACAATATCTTCGATACAAACTGATCACAATATCGTCGATATCTTTGTGAATTTTCACGATATTCCAGTGTTTTTTTTTTTTAGAAGTTAACCTACAGTATTCACTACAAAATCATGAAAGAAAACTATTGCTATGCTTCGCGCTGCACAGTAAAAACTCTTATATCCCATCGTATATTCAATGATTTAATTTTCAATTGAAGTATAATGTTTTTCTTGTGGATATTGACAAATGTTCTGTAAGTTTCGTGAAATTTGATTGAAACCTATGGATATTGTAAGCAAAAAAATGTAACAATTTTTTTTTTGTTTTTAAGAAACGTTTATATCTTCATGAATATAGGTAGTTGTTTTACAAAAATGCTTATACACATTGAACAAAACTAGTTAACTATTTTGTGAAAGTTACAAATTATTTCTAGCTTTTCATGATAAAGGGTGATCAAACATATTTCCCCCTATTTCAATATCTTGGTGCTACCCTAAATGCACAAGCCATGATTTCGTAGACATTGGTCCCGAGATTCAAGGATCGAAGGTAGTTCAAGTTGAAGAAATTCGTACATTATTATTAGCGCTTTCGACTGATCCAAGTCGATTGTTTAGTGAAAGTGAATGTTTTTAGAATGTTCATCAGTACTTTTAAATAGCACATAGCCAAAACACTTTGAATTGTTTTTAAAAACAGTCTTAAAACACAAACGCCAATTACGTTCGAAGCCACGAAATTGGTATTTCGGTAGTGATTTCCAAATCGATATAAGGGTCAAGTTGTTTGAACTCTTCATCAGAAGTACTTGTCCGATAAGTATGAAAGGGAAACTCGATATACATAAATATTTATTCTTTGATTGCACAGGATGCGAAGATTTTGAGGCAAAAGAAAAGAACAATTCGTATATATATATATATATATATATATATATATATATATATATATATATATATATATATATATATTTATATATATAATGTATATACATATTTATATATATATATATATAATGTATATATATATATATTATATATATATGTATATATATATATATATATATATATATATATATATATATATATATATATATATATATATATATATATATATATATATATATATATATATAAATCTTATTTTTAGATATTTTTCTAATATATATATATATATATTGGGTTGGAGGGAAAGTTCTGTCGTATTTTAAAGAAAATATTTGAATTCATTTATAAAAATATGTGTTTAATATTAATCAATTATATATGCTCCGTTATTTGTTACAACCTGTTGCCATCTTTCAGGTAACCTGTGAATTCCTGTTTTGTAGAAGTTCTCATCCTTGGAGTTAAAATAGTCAGCAACTGCCTTAAAAACACTTTCAAAAGACGTGAATTTTTTTCCCGTTAGATAATTTTGCAGAGATCTGAACAGGTAATAATCAGATGGTGCAATGTCAGGTGAATACGGTGGGTGACTAAGGACTTCCCATCCTAACGCATTCAGTTTTTGTTGTGTCACCATTGCAGTATGCGGGCGAGCATTATCTGGACGCTTTTCTGGACGCTAATGCTGGCCTTTTTTCTTTGATAGCTGCATTCAATTTATCCAGCTGATTGCACTACAGATCCGCGTTGATGGTTTTCCCCTGTTTCAGCAACTCGTAGTACACTGGACCTTTCCTGTCCCACCACAAACAAAGCAGTACTTTTCGTTGATGGATACTTGGTTTTGGAACTGTTGCTGATGATGTTCCTGGTTTGCAGTAAGATTTTTTTCTCTTAATATTCTCGTAAAGAATCCACTTTTCATCTCCAGTAACCAGCCTGTCCAAAAACGGCTCCACATTGTGTCTAATCAGATGTGATGAACACATTCTTACACGATCAGATAAATTCTTTTCCGTTAATTCATGTGGAACCCAAAAACTTTGCTTTAACACAAACCCAAGAGATTTAATGTGATCTCCAACAGTTGTATGATGAATGCCAAACTCTTCTGCAATTTCTCGACTTGTTACAGATGTTCTTTTTATTTACAAGAAAAATCACCTGCCTATTTAAAATACGACATAAACTTTCCCTCCAACCCATATATATATTATATATATATATATATATATATATATTGATAAGCTGAATACTCAACTATTTTTTACTTCCGTTACATACATTGTATAAAATATAGGAAAAATATTTAGTGACGGGGTAGGAGACAACATTCGAATTTAAGTTTTCGGTTTTCGATGGGAGAGCACGCTTTAAGCATCCCTAAACTCGAGGTGATTCTGTGTGTTAGTGTGTATGTTAGTGTGTGTGTGTGTGTTACTGTTAGTGCGTTAGTGTGAATGTTTGTGTGTGATGTGAGTTAGTGTGTGTGTTAGTGAGTGCGTGCGTTAGTGTGCGTGCGTTAGTATGTGCGTGTGCATTAGTGTTAGTGTGTGTGTTAGTGTTAGAGTGTGTGTTAGTGTTAGTGTTAGTGTGTGTGTGTGTGTTAATGTATAGGTGTTAGTGTTAGTGTTAGTGTTAGTGTGTTTGTGTGTTAATGTGTTTGTGTGTTAATGTGTTTGTGTATGTGTTAGTGTTAGTGTGTTATTGTGTTTGTGTGTGTATGTGTGTTAGTGTTAGGATGTGTGTGTGTGTTAATGTTAGTGTGTGTCAGAGTGTGTGTGTGTGTTTGTGTGTGTGTGTGTGTGTATGTGTGTGTGTGTGTGTGTGTGTGTGTGTCTGTGTGTGTGTGTGCGTGTGTGTGTGTGTGTGTGTGTGTGTGTGTGTGTGACCGTCGGTATGTGGATGCAATATCTCACAAACGAATGAGTCTTTCGTAAAACGTTTGGTACAATTATTACAATTAGTTAATACTGGAGCCCAATTAATTTTAAACGTGAACGAGTATTTTGAAGATACCCTCATTTTCAAATGAATTTTTGAAAAAATAATTAAAAATAAAAATTTTCAATAATGTTAAATAAATAATTATTTGCAAGTTATTTTACATTAGAACACAAATCATAGATTCATTTTTTATTCGCAATAGTATGCGATATATCTATTACTTAAATATATCTATAATTTAGATGCTGCATTTTGATGTAGATTTTTCAAGTGAGTATAAATAAGACATTTTGTTTTGACCATTAATGTCACCATATGCGCGTAATGTAAACTTACGTCATGTTATTTTAAAGCCAATATCATTGTGGTATGACTTTATTTATTGATACGTACATTTGGCGACTTTACGTACGATAAGATGTCTGTCAGACTAAAGGGGTTCGCAATTTTCAATTAAATAATGAAAAGTTAAATACATTATTGACGCACGGAATGCATAATTTGAATTTGGTTTTTGAATTTTAAGAATCCATTAATTGGAGCTCAAACCATCATTTTTATATAATAACACTACATTAGTTCCTAATTATTAAAATCCTTATATGTATGGATTACATCGCTTAGTGTTCGATTTCAATTTTTATGATTGTCAAGTTAGACTTGTGCGACATATAAATTGAAATAGTGTCAGAATTTGTCATAAATAAAGTAAAAATGTTAATGTACAACTCAACGTCAAAACTTTTGTGCCGTGGATTTTGTACATCATTATTTCATCGTGATAGGTTTAAGATTGTTGCATTATGCAGAGATAGTCATGTGCTGCCCCTATTAGATTTTTAATTAATTATTGGTCTAAAAGACATGGTTTGATTTTGGTACTTACATTTTTTCATGGCTCACATACCTCATAGGTCACTATTTATTTAAAATTTTATGCTACTAATATTTAAAAGTGTAATTTGTGTCTGGTATAAAAATATATATGGTCTATGGTTACGCAGTTATATGTTGATACAATGAGCCAAAAATTGTGAATTTCTGCTGTGTCCAGAAATGCTTTAAAATATAATCTATATAAATAAAATTGAAAATATGTCTGTCTTTCTGTCTGTCTGTATGTTCGTCTCATCATCACGGGAGAACGGCTGAATCGAATTTCATGAAATCTTATGGGTAAAAGCCTTGGAATAGCCCCACTTAAAATTTTGTCAATGTTTCGAGTTTTTAGGACCAGGAGCTGTCTAGATAATAATTAAAAACGTACAGGTAAACCTTCCATAGGCATATCATTATGCAGACGGTGCTTCGTTCCGTAAGTTTATTTGAAGAAAATTATATTATGTCGTTTACCAACGGTTTTTAATCCAATGTGTTTATGCGGCAGACGATTTTTATAAAATCTATTTCGATTTAAATAATAAAGAAATGTATATAAATTAAATTTTATGGAAATTGCACTTTTGACTACTAGATTATATCAATTACGGCCTTCAGGTTTAAAAATTACTGGAATTATCTATATTTTCAATTTATTACGTCATTTGTTTTATTTTAGAAAAAACGGTTGAAACTCATATACTGTAGCACGGGTAAATCTTCCAATCTACGAGAATATATGTGGTTATCTCTTCCCATATAATTTTAGTGTTTTCATTTTGGCATATATTGATTTAATTTCATATTTTTTGTAAATTTATTTACAAACGGGACCAGGATGTTTTATTCTTCAGATGTGTATGTGAAGATAAATTTTGTAAAGCGAGAACAGTGATTCCTAAACTTCTTTTTATTAGCATTAATTTAAATATTTTAATATAATGTTTTAAATAAATAGTATAGGAATTTTCACATAATTGTGAAATTTATGTTTCTTTATTTTATATATTTCGTACGAAGAACGGTTATGCATTATGGATAATCTTCCACTAATACACGGGTATATTTTTTAATCTAAGAGAATGTAAGCAGTACGGGTATATGTTCCCATACAATTTTATCGTTTTCATTTTGATATTGGCATTTATTACGACATTCGGTTAGATTATGGGATTATTGATATTTTCAATTTATTACTTTATCTGTTTTATTTTGGCAAATATTTTTGAAATTCATATATTGTAGTACGAGTGGTCTTTAAGTAATACACAGGTATATTGTCTAATCTATGAGAATATAAGTAGTAGGGGTATATAATCTTAGCGCATTCATTTTGAATGATTATTTATAATCAATTACGGCCTTCAGGTTTAAAGATTATGAGGATTATTGATATTTTCAATTTATTGTTAACTGTTATGTTTTGGCAAACATTTGTGAAACTCATATATTGGGTAATCTTCCACTAATACACGGGTATGACTTCAAGGCCAACGGCCGTACCGTGCTGAAAACACCGGTTCTCGTTAGATCACCGAAGTCAAGCAGCATCGGGCGCGGTTAGTACTTGGAGGGTGACCATCTCGGAACACCGCGTGCTGTTGGCCATCTCGGGTGCGGTATCCCCGTGGTTTGCGCGCTAGATTTGCACGCTACCACAAATGCCGCCGTGTTCATGCGGAGTACGATCACGTTAAACATGTGGGTCCGTAAGTCCTTCCGAGAGGTTGGTGGTAGGGGAAGGAGGGTACGGTCCCTGTGGATGCCTCCCCCACTGGGTTCCAGTCTAAATTGGGTGGCACTTCCCGGCCGTCCATACAGTTACCTTACACCTTTCTGGTAGGTCGGACGGTCTGGGTCTCAACAACAACAACGGGTATGACTTCTACTATTCGAGAATATAAGTAGAATGGGTATATATCTTCCCATACAATTTTAGCGCTTTTGGTTTGGCATATATTGATTTAATTTAATATTTTTTGTAAATTTAATTACAAGTGGGATTAGGATATTTCATTCTTCAGATCTTCCTATGAAGATAATTTTGTATAGCAAGAACAGCGATTTTTAAACTTCTTTTTAGGAACGTTAATTTAAATACTTTAATAGAATACTTTGAATAACAATGTCATTTAGAATATTATAGGAATTTGCACATGATTGTGAATTTTAAGTTTTTTTTATAATATATATTAGGCACAGAGAACGAGAACACTGCTAGTAATTAATATAATTTTTTGAGGAATCAGATTTCATAGTTTCAATTTTTTGGCGCATTATACAAACGTAGGGTTCTAATCACTGGGGCATGGTGCTCAACTGCAGTTTTATGTTAAAGCCGTTTTTAACGTTCTATTTATGCTATGTTATTATATCATGCAAAATTTTGAAATTTTGTTTCGATAAACCGTTTAAAGCATATAGCGACAATTAGACTGAAAATGCATATTCACAAATTAGGGCAAGTACTATATTTAAAAATCTGATGTGGGCAGCACATGACTTTCCTTATATAATGAAATGAATTTACTACTTTTACAGTAAAATAAATAGGTTTTTCTTCTAGTAGATACTAATATCCTTTCCAAGATATTGAATATTCGACAATTAGTCGTCATTTTCATTGATTTATCGTCATTTTTATCCATTTGGCGAGATTTTCGTTAATTTGGCAACATTTCAAAAAGTCGCCAAGTTGGCGACATTCCGCCAATTTCGTCGCCAAAATCTCGCCAAGCGTTATGGACGAAGAAATAAGTTATATATATATATATATATATATATATATAACTTATTAGATATTGAATTTTCGACATATATTATATAGCTATTATTATATATTTATATATTATATAACTTATTAAATAATGAATTTTCCACAATTAGTCGTCATTTTCATTGATTTAGCGTCATTTTTATCCATTTGGCGAGATTTTCGTTAATTTGGCAACATTTCAAAAAGTCGCCAAGTTGGCGACATTCCACCAATTTCGTCGCCAAAATTTCGCCAAGCGTTATGGACGAAGAAATAAGTTATTCTTACAGCAGATAAATTGGCGTTCAAATGCAAAAGTATTACTCAAAGTATCTTTTTTCATGAATGGAACGAGCTAGATCCGCGAGAATGATGTCACCCAATTTATCGCATGATATTATATATGAAAAGTGAACATGTTTCTCAATAGGAAATTTTTTTTTTCTATTTTATATGACTTTTTGATAATTTTTTTGAAAAATGTGCAATATCTCGAAAACGGTTCATGTTAGCGTTCTAAAATTTATGTCAATCGTTTTCTAATGAAAAATTACATAAGAAATGTCTATTTACGTAAATTTATTATTGGTTTTGATTTTTTGACGATTTTTTCAAAATTTCATTCGAAAATTTAGGGGGGTTGTGAACATTCGATTGCGTATAAAAACAATAGGCTTCCAGTGTTTACAGATTGTGATTTTTGTACCAAATTTGGTTCGAATCGGTCCATTCGTTCGTCAGTTATCGTCTCCACAGACCCACTGACACACACACATACTTTCACACACACACACACACACACACACACACACACACACACACACACACACACACACACACACACAGACATACACACACACAGACATCACTTCAAAAATGTTTGATTCGTGATCAGGGATGCTTGAAACGTGCTCTCCCGTCGAAAACTCGAATTCGAATTTTCGACCCCGTCACAATACTTTCCTTATACATTATGTATATAAGGAAAGTAAAAATCCTGGTATGATATGAAAATTACGGCTAAAGATTCCGTTTTGTAATTTTATTCGGCGTTCTAAAATGGGTCAATATCAAAAGTTTTTTTTTAAGGCAATCTAGATATTGTGAAATTCTCAATTTTAACGCTTTCCAATATAGTTGGAAATGTTTATAAATTTGTTTATTATGTTTGTTTGTCTGCCTGTCTATCCTTTAGCACAATAACAGCCGTAAAAATGACTTTATCAACATGAAATTTTAGTATGTTATTGAGACAATCTGTGGGACATATGAAAATGAAAATGAATAGTATCACTCAATTAGTTTTGGATTTAATTCGGGTTGAAAAATGAAATACATTGAATTTAATTGGGCTTAATTTTTTAGACATTTTTTAAGCGAAGTTAAAATTAACAAATTGCTTTAAAAATTTTAGGGAGTAGGGGGGTGAGTTGTATAATAATTGCTGAATTTTTTTCACGTAAAATTAATTAGCTCTAGAGTCTGAAATATAAGTGGTATGAATGAAATTGTCATTGAATTTACCTAGAGAAGCAAATGATTTATATTTCGATGACGTCATTTGAATAAAGTTCATTTTGTGTAACTAGCATTATCTGTTTCAACGAAGTTTTAAGTTTATAAGTGTAATAAATTACTGTAGTACCGTGATAATTTAAAAAATATCAGGACTGAATCTATCACAGTTTAGAAATGTTTAAATTAAATTGCATTTCAGTTGGAAAGTATTTCTTAATCAATGCTTTATGCAGATTGATAGTTCTTGTTTATAATAACGTGGTTTTTATTTTTATTATTAGTAGCAATTTCTATCTTTGATTATTGCAGCATTGTGAAACAGTCTTTGATTATTTTACTGCTTATAGAACTAAATGATCTAATTTGTAAACTAAATATATTAGGATTCTAGACGATGTGTGAAAAACTCCTGTCTATACAAGAAATCGAACCACCATTTTTCCTTTTCAATTTTGAAGTAGGCCCTACAGTTTCCTTTTTTAGATATTTTAACGAAGCGCAACTTCTTTATATAAGGTAGTATCTTGTTCGCCGTAACTTTGTGAATGGAAACGGTTGCCGTAACTTCGTGAATGGAAACTGTTACCATAAATGTTAATCCTGGGAAATTTTCATTGTAAGGAAAAGTGAGACTCCTTTGTCGCCATTGTAATAAATTATATTGTTACCTGGTAATAATAAAGCACCCCCAAAAATTATTTAGAAATATTGTTACTGTCAGGTACCTCAATAATTATCTCTGAATTACAGCTGTAAGCAAAATAAACGGTTATTCATACTTTACTATTAGAAGCTTACCACCTTAGAGGCAATGAACACAATATTAATAGTAATACAGGATGAAGTCAACTTGGCAATTTAATATGATTCAAAGAAATCTTAGTCAACGTGGAACTAGTGTGCAATATTCTAACTTAGCATTCCCAAACTTCTTAGTCAAAACAGTCGTTTTCAAAATAGTCTATTTTGTTTTTGAAAAGTACAAATTCTGAAATTATTTGAAAATAGAAAATTATGAATAATGGTAATAAAAAAAAAACGAAAAATAATGAAAATAGAGAGGAATTTAAGGCTTATATAAGGATACTGATTGAGGATCTAAACAGTTTGAATAGTGCTGCTCTAACCTTATGCTTTGATGATAACGATATTTGGACTTCAGGGGTGGTCTTGGATAACGCAAGGCTCTATTGGAAATTGCATTTGTGGGGTCCTGGTATCTGAAATGAAAACATGTACATTGTTTATATTTTATACAGGATAATAAACTGTATGACTATAATTCAACAGTGATATTTATATAAAACCGTGTTGCGGTAAAAATGTTTTTGGTTATATTATTTTCATCATGCTAGAGAAACTAAGGAATATACAAATTATAGTATTTTAATGTTTATTTATGAAAATTACTTACAACGAAAATATACGAGAATATATGATTACGAGTATTTACAATAAGTTAAAAAAATATTGAATAAACATTTTTATTGTTTTCTTCCCAGCAAAGTTAAGAATAATAATTTCGAATTTTATATTTCTTGTTTACTTGCATTTTATCGCAGGCTGTTCAATCGGTTCTATAGCGTGGTTGATCTCAAATATGTTTTTATTAATTTAATTTTTAAGAGAATCCTTTCTCTTGAAGCTAATACATAAAGAGCATTTTGGCTCTGAAACTGGAATATTTATTTATTTTTTTATTCTTCATAAAATAAAAGTAAAGCAATTGTTTTCCACGTTTCCATTTCCAAAACCAGCACTCTGTTCCTGAAGCTAATTTATTGGTGCTGACCATTTGAATTGCTTTTACCATTTCAACATCCTTGTATTCTAAGATTCATTTTGCTAAAGATTCAACTTTGCATTTTACTATAATATCTTCTAACGTCTCTATTATTTTAAATAGTGCATCCTAAATATTACCAATCTATCTTTTTACGTCGTTCCCATTTTGAATGCGGCATTCACATCTGCTGTCATTTAAATAATGAGATAAAACCAATTTTATTGATTTTGTATTGTTTAATTTATTTAAATCCTTGCAACCCTTTTGATGCAGGGCTCTTTTTAGTGCGAGGCCTGAATGGGCCGAATTGGTATAAAGACTGGCCCTGTTGGACTTATACATAAGTAATCTTCATGGACTGAAATTTTAGAAAATTTTAGACTTTTATTCGGCCCGGCCTGACAGTAACTGAGGCCCATCTTCATCTAACCCAATCCTCATCTGACTATATTTTGAACGCTAAAGTCCAGGGGTGGGACAGCCCAGTGGTTGTATAGCGCGAGGGGATTGTACTCGAGCGACCCCAGTTCGATTCCCACCTCCGCCGAAACTGCCCTAGTGCTCACGCGGAGGACGGTCACGTTAAATATGCAGGTTCATAAGTCCTTCCGAGAGGTTGATGGACTTTGACTTCTCGAAATCTCCAACTACGTTTGCTGATATTCTATCTTACTTCATCTCAGCAATTCGATATATTTTCTTGTCTACTGAACTTTTATATATTTTTGATACTCCTTTGGTTGTGGCTCTTTTGCCCGATGTCTGACATGCCTCTTTGGCTTTGGGCGCGGTAGCTCAGTGGTTAGCGCGCGGGAGTTGCACTCGGTAGGCTTGGGTTCGATTCTCGCCACTGCCAAAACAGCAGCCGTGTTCACGCGGAGTACGATCACGTTAAACTTGTGGGTCCGTAAGTCCTTCCGAGAGGTTTGTGGTAGTGGAAGGAGTGTACGGTCCCTGTGGATTCCGCTACCACTGGGTTCCGGTCTAAATTGGATGGAAATTCTCGGCCGTCCAAAATGATATCTTACACATTCGGGTAGGTTGAACGGTCTAGGTCGAAGAAGAAGAAATCTAAAGTCCTATACGGACCCGGCTAGAAAATGTTTGAGTCTCTGATTGAGCCTCTAGCCGTAGTTTTTTAATTATTTATCATAAATCAGACCCATCTACGTTCTCAGAATTATGCAAAAAAGGTGTTTCTGAGTTCTTCTTGTCGCATAGCTGAAATGAAAAATAATTATATATATATTTCAGGTTAATATGCATTTATAAATTTTCAACACTTTGAAACTTGTCCAAAACGAACCTTCTCGTCCTTAACATTCTAAATTCAATCTGAACGTGGACCAGCCCATAACTGTGAAATGTGGATAGACAAGGTCGGCTCTGCGGTCCATGCTTAGACCCCAAAAACTACGCTCGAATTCGTGCGGACCTTATTCCACGTGTTTCGTGAAGACTAATTAAACTAGCTTTGCAGGAGCCACTTCATATACGTTGACAAATGAATATTTCTTAAAATGTCTTCCATTGACGCTGTCTGGGGATTTGTAGATTATGCGTTGGAGTGGTTAGTTAAATACTGCTGGCTAGAATGGTTAGTTAAGTTAGTAGAGTGGTTAATTAAGTTAGTAGAATGGTTAGTTAAGTTAGAGTAGCTAGTTATAGCTATATTATAAGTGAATGAAACAAAATAAAATTATACTGAAGTTTTATAGGGACAAATTAATTTCCAATGGCAGGGGCGACCTGGAAGGTTTAAGCCCATGTTCTGCCAGGAAAAGTTTTATAGTTTTATAGTTATCGCAAATGTTCTCAAAAGAATCTCTTTTATGAACTCTTCTAATCAGATTTATTTTGGACCATTTCCTGCTATGTTGAAACAGCGTGATTCCTCGGACCTTGAGATATCGGGAAAAGTTTGTTTTCCGGGTAGATCATGTGTCTCCCGATAGATTGTGGTCATTCTGTGCTTTTTGAGTTACGTTCAAAGAATATTAAAATCTAACTCTACTATCTAAAGTTTGGCAGAATGCGTCTTTGTCTGTAATATATCATTGTATACCGAAATACGTATTTGATTTTTTAAAAATAATTAGTAAAGCGCATAAATATTTTAAGATAAATTTTTATTACTTTCTTTATATACAATAATGTATAAGGAAAGTATTGTGACGGGGGTCGAAAATTCGAATTCGAGTTTTCGACAGGAGAGTACGTTTCAAGCATCCCTGATCAAGAATCGAACATTTTTGAAATGATGTCTGTCTGTGTGTGTGTGTGTATGTGAAAGTATGTGTGTGTGTGTGTGTCAGTGAGTCTGTGGAGACGATAACTGACGAACGAATGGACCGATTCGAATGAAATTTGGTACACAATGTGCAATCCGTAAACACTGCAAGCCTATTGTTTTTATGCGTAATCGAATGTTCAGAACCTCCCTAAATTTTCGAGGGAAATTTTGAAAAAATCGTCAAAAAATCAAAACCTCTAACAAAGTTACGTAAATTGACATTTATGTAATTTTTCATTAGAAAACGATTGACGTAAATTTTAGAACGCTAACATGAACCATTCTCGAGATATTGAACATTTTTCAAAAAAATTATCAAAAAATCATATAAAATAAAAAAAAATATTTCCTATTGAGAAACATGTTCACTTTTCGTATGTAATACCATGCGATAAATTGGGTGACATTATTCTAGTGGATCTAGCTCGTTCCATTCATGAAAAAAGATAGTTTGAGTAATACTTTTGTATTTGAACATCAATAGTCATTTATCTGCTGTAGGAATAACTTATTTCTCCGTCCATAACGCTTGGCGAGATTTTGGCGACGAATTTGGTGAAATGTCGCACTTTTTTAAATGTTGCTAAATTAACGAAAAACTCACCAAATGGATAAAAATAACGCTAAATCAATGAAAATGACAACTGATTGATGAAAATTCAATATCTTGGGAAGAATATAAATATCTACTATAAAAATAATCCATTTTTTTTTACTGTAAAAGTAGTAAATTTATTGAATTATATAAGGAAAGTCATGTGCTGCCCACATCAGATTTTTCATTCTTATATTCGGATTTCCATATAAATTCTTGATCTTATTTATTTATATTCCATGTTTTTTACGTTTATTTGTGCTATCAGAATAATAATAAAAAAAATCTGATGTGGGCAACACATGACTTTCCTTATATAATGCAATGAATTTACTACTTTTACAGTTAAAAAATGTTATTCTTATAGTAGATACTTATATTCTTTCCAAGATATTGAATTTTCTTCAATTAGTTGTAATTTTGATTGATTTAGCGTCATTTTTATCCATTTGGCGAGATTTTTGTTAATTTGGCAACAATTAAAAAAGTTGCCAAGTTGGCGACATCTCGCCAAATTCGTCGCCAAAATCTCGCCAAGCATTATGGTCGAAGAAATAAGTTATTCTTACAGCAGATAAATAACTATTGGCGTTCAAATACAAAAGTATTACTCAAAGTATCTTTTTTCATGACTGGAACGAGCTAGATCCACGAGAATGTTGTCACCCAATTTATCGCATGGTGTTACACATGAAAAGTAAACATGGTTCTCAATAGGAAATATTTTTTTTATTTTATGACTATATGATAATTTTTTTGAAAAATGTGCAATATCTCGAGAACGGTTCATGTTAGCGTTCTAAAATTTATGTCAATCGTTTTATAATGAAAAATTACATAAGAAATGTCTATTTGCGTAACTTTATTAGCGGTTTTGATTTTTTGACGAATTTTTTAAAAATTTCACTCAAAAATTTAGGGGGGTTCTGAACATTCGATTGCGTATAAAAACAATAGGCTTCCAGTGTTTACGGATTGTGATTTTTGTACCAAATTTCGTTCGAATCGGCCCATTCGTTCGTCAGTTATCGTCTCCACAGACTCACTGACACACACACACACACACATACTTTCACACACACACACACACACACACACACACACACACACACACACACACACACACACACATGCACACACACAGACATCACTTCAAAAATGCTTGATTCGTGATCAGGGATGCTTGAAACGTGCTCTCCCGTCGAAAACTCGAATTCGAATTTTCGACCCCGTCACAATACTTTCCTTATACATTATGTATATAAGGAAAGTAAAAATATATATATGTTAATCAGCTTTTATTAGAAATTTGTTTAAAATGTCCTTTATTGTTTAAAATGTTTTAAATATTTAAATAGAACTATCTCTCTCTTCATAAAAATAATCTGATGCTCCCAACACATAGCTGTCGTCAAAGATGTCCGTCTGTCTGTCAGTCTGTTTATCTGTATGTATGTGGGCAATATGTGTAGAAGATAACGGCCACAAATATTAATATATTTTCGCTTTATATTAAGCTTTGTTATCAAAAAATCTAGAACTAGATAGAATTTTTTTTAAAGAATTTTTTCACTCGAAATGTATTTAAAATTTTATACTTTTAACATGGCAGCATAGGACACAATTTGACCTATCATGAGGCAAAGGGTTTATCTATGGCTCAAACGTGACTTTATACCTTCAATCATTGTTGTGAAAAATAGCCAATATACAATTATTTTGTTCGTGACGTCCTTAGCCCTCTTTGGGGGGAAAGTTACCCCCCAAGGGAGGGGGTACATATCCAAATATGGTGTCAATCGAAATAATTTTTCAAGCCCTTTAAATTTAAAGGTAACACGCTACAATTGTAATCATTTCGAGCCGTGATACCGAGTTTTCAAACATTTTCTTTTGAAATAAAAAAAAGGTACTAAAAATAGATTCTTGTATGAGAAAGTTTCTTTAAGCGGCATTCTAATAAATCTGTAATGTATGTTATAATATTTTTAAACAAGAAAGATCAATCATGCTTAAAGCATTGATTAGGAAACACTTTCCAACTTCAATGGAATTTTATTTAAACATGTCTAAAATGCGATACATTCCTCGGTAATATTTTAGAATTATCATAATACTACGATAATTTATTATATTTGAAAACTTCAACGAAAACAACTGAAAATCAGTCAAACGACGTCATAGAAAAATTATCACGCCTGGCTCTCTCTATAAAAGCAACATTTCATTCATAAATAATTTCCCATTCATGTCATTCATCACAATACTATAATCATTTATTTTATTTAAAAATTAAGACCATGGAGCTACAAGTTATTAAACTCCATGCGTAAAACTTCATCGAAAAAACCGTCCTTCTCTTTGTAAAATCAATGAATATTTCATTCATATCAGCTATGCAGACTCCATGGGCTAAATAATTTTGTGTTAAAGAAATACGGCACTTCTAATACAACTCATTCTACATATTTTGCTGTTTACATTTTACATAGGTGAAAAATAGGCTTCGATGTAGAAATAATCAAATTTGGATGAGCATTTAAACTCAAATATATTGTAATTGCATTGTTTCAGTATGTAGATGCACAGAATTTAAGCAAACATAAAGTGGTTTTAGGACGGATACAACACTCAATATGAATTAAAAGGAACTTTAAAAATCACGATTTTGAGACAAGATGGATGCCATATATCATTTTGAAGTGGGTCACGCGATCTTTTCATATCATGGTCACGTGATCGCTTTATATAAGAGATGTTATTAGTTTTTTAATTTTTATTTAAAAACTACTGAATATATTTCGCTGATTTTTTTTTATATATTTTATGGAACAATTTGAATATTACCTAAACTTTTCGAAGCAATTTGTGAATTTTAAATGCGCTTAAAAAATGTTTGAAAAATTAGGTCTTATAGGGCTCAATGTATTTCATTTTTTCAACCCGGGTTCAATCCAAAAACTAATTGGGTGATATTATTCATTTATATTCCCATAGGTCCTACAGACCGTCTGAACAACATACTACAATCTCATTTTGATTAAGTCATTTTTACGGCAGTTATCGTGCTAACGGACAGACAGACAGACAGGCACAGACAGACAGACAGAACAAAGTCATAAACACTTTTCAACTTTGCTGTAAAGTGTTAAAAATGAAGAAATTTTGTTTTCGTATTTCAAAACCAATCAATAGGCCTCTAATCAATAGGTCTCTTTTAAATCAATAGGCCTCTTCATCTGACATCTATCGATTTAAATATCAGTACCAAATGTCATTCTATAGGATTCACTTTGACGAGAAGAACGAGGAATTTCGTCCCAGTAGCTCAATGGTTAGAACATCGAAGTTACGCGGTTCGAGCTCCGCTGGGACAGTCAAACCTCTAGAATTCGATATGATCAAATTATATTTATTCAAGCGATCAAATTCTCGAATTTTCGTGAAAATCAACGGAAGTATAAAAACATGCTCAATATTTCTCAAAGGTCAAAGAAGTATTGGACAAAAATTTTTAATACCAACAAACTTTGTTATTTCTGCGTGACATAAAACTTTCTTCTCGATTCCCTGGAGATCAATGTACTTCCTTAAATAATTTTATTATATTTTTTTTTCCTCGAAATATGTTTGCAATCAAAGATTGCAATCACATTAGTATTTAAATAAGCCTTTTCAAATGATGTGCATTCTTCAGTCAAAGAATATAGTTACAAATAATCAAGTATGTAATTCTTTAATTTGAATTTTTGCAAATTTACAACTTTATGGTACGAATTCAACAAAGAGCTCGGTAAAAGTAACTTTTAGGACCCCTGCTGCTTATCTATCTGCAACTCCACTACGGATAGCTGACAGAATTGTTCATTACTATCATTATTATTTTCGTTGCGTTTAAAAAATAATATAATGTGAAGAATCTGAGTAAACAAGTTGCAATTGTAATGTTACAAACCATGATCTTTAATGAATCACAATCGATAAACAATTCAGTAAAGGGCTTAATGAATAAAAATCCGAAGAATTGCTTTAAAAGTCAAGAAAAACTTATAAAAATTAGAAAATAAATCAAATCTAAATGACCTTAACTAGAGCTAATAAAAGATAACCTAAATAGAATTCAAAGTCTAAATAGAACCGTGCGTAACTATACATTTTTAATACTTTACAACATAGTTGAAAAGTGTTTATGACGTTTTTCATTCTGTCTGTCCGTTAACATGATAACTGCCGTAAAAGTGACTTTATTAAAATAAAATTTTAGTATGTTGTTCAGACGGTCTGTGGGACGGTTTATGGGAATATAAATGAATAATATCACTCAATTAGTTTTGGGCTGAACCCGAAATACATTGAACCCTATGGGACCTAATTTTTCAAACATTTTTTAAGCAAATTTAAAATTCACAAACAGCTTCGAAAGTTTTAGTAAATATTCAAATTATCCTATACAATATATAAAAAAAATTTCAGCAGAAAATATTTAGTAGTTTTTTAAATAAAAATTAAAATAATAATTACACCCTTTATATGAATAGATCACGTAACCATTATCCTATAAAAAATAAGAAAAAAAATTAAGCAAAATATGTTGGGTAGTTTTTTAAATAAAAATTAAAATAATAATTATACCAATATTATATGAAGAGATCACGTGACCTACTTCGAAATAAAATATGGCGTCCATCTTGCGTCAAAATCGTAATTTTTGAAGTTCTTTTTAATTCATATTTAGTGTTGTATCCGTCCTAAAACCGCTTTATTTTTGCTTAAATTCTGTTGATCTATGTACTGAAACAACGCAATTACAATATATTTGAGTTTAAATGATCATCAAACTTTGATTATTTCTGAAACGAAGCCTAATTTTCACTTATAGAGAATGTAAACACATAAAGATGTTGGATGAGTTGCAAAGAATTGTTGAATTTCTTTAATACAAAATTACTTAGCTTTTTGAGTCTGAAATATAGCTGATAAGAATGAAACATTTATTGATTTTACATAGGGATTAGACGATTTTATAGCAGACTTTTTCGATGAAGTTTTAAGCATAGAGTTAAATTACGTTTACCTCCATGGTTTTAAGTTTTTAAATAAAATAAATTACTGTAGTATTGTGATGAATGAAAGGAATGGAATAAAAGTAAATGAAATATTTACAGCTTTTACATAGAGAGCCAAGCGATGTATATTTCAATGACGTCATTTGAATAAAATTCATTTTTGTCGATGAAGTTTTAAGTTTTCAAATATAATAAATTAATATAGCATTATTATAATTTAAAAAATATTACCCCTGAATGTATCGCATTTTAAAGATGTTTAAATAAATTTGCATTACAGTTCGAAATTGTTTCATAATCAATGCTTTATGTATGATCTTTCTTGTTAATTTTTAATCTATTTCAGGTCTAAGTTACGTATTTTAACTCTTTTGTAGAATATATTCTCATAACTATGAAAAAATTGCACGAAATATAAATATTTTTCCTATGATTGTTGCGTACTGATTAGCAATTTCCTAATTATTAAACGCAAAACATTCCTTTTTATTATAGAACAGTTAAATCTAGATAAAATCTATTTATGGAAATTGGATAATGTCGCCAAGTAATTGTTTTTGTAAACACGTGTGGACTAAGTTATTTTTACGCATTTCCTGCTCTGTTTCAAAACGTAGGCCACCTTGAACCTCGTATCGGAAGAAAACACATGATTTTCTAATACGCCAATTTTCTGATGATTTCGTACATTTTGGTCACGCGCAGCATGCAGCACTAAGATTCCTATCACCTCCTTCGACGTATGTCGTCATCTACTTTAGTTGCCATTTGAAGCGGGCGGCGACAAACACAATGACGTTTTCGCGAACAACACACGATCTTAAATGTTGGCCAATGGACTACTCTGTTTTTCAGGTCATAGGTCTTCCGATATAGGGTCTCACAAATGCCATAAAAGCTGCTTGCCCCCGAAATGTAGTTTCATTCGATTGCTATTCGGCTAATCGCGCTTTGATTTTGATAAGATAGCTGTTCCTTTAAAAGTCTTGCAGATTCAAGTTTAACTTTTTCGGTTTCTTCCGATTAGATACCTAGTTCATCTTGAGATTCTGCTAGTTTGTTTCGCTCAGTTAAATCTCAGCTATTTAAAGCAGTTATTGAAGGTATTTTAGGTTTAATCAATCGCATTAAGCAAACAGTCTGATTTAAGCAAGTTAGTCTATCTCAGAGATATTGGTTTAAAATTGCTTCAGGTTGACTTTTCAGAATTGATTACAGTTTATCAATTTACTTAAAATAAGTTAGAAAAAGTGCAGTGTAATTTTTTAAGTCTGTATAGATCCAAGGTGGTTTTCCGCTACACTCTAGCGTTCGAATTTGCCACAGAAGCGATATTTATGCAGTACAAATTTGTATTTGAAACTCTGAACTTTTTAAGCACCCGTTCTGAATCAATATATCCCGTAATCGCATTTGAATCTTTAAAATTTCCTTATCCGAGGAAACAGTTATTGAATCTAATTTCTTAAAAATAAAAATTGAGTATTTTTCGTAACGAAAGATTGTAAACACTTGAATTTTCTTTATTCTTCAAAAGGACCATGAAGGTTTCTGTTAGAGTTCGTGGTGAATGGTTCGCGGTTCCTTGTAAAAATGGGCCGACCACAATCCGCTGGGTCGCTGAGGAAGCACTCCGACGGTATCAGAAGCTGAAGCCACCTGCATCTCACGTTTCCGGAAGACAAGAAATAATTTATCAGATCCGCAAGACGAAGGGGGGAGCCATTTTGGATCCAGACGATGAGATCAGAGTTGTGCTAGATGACAACGACTTTGTTTCTGTTGGTGAGTAGTCTTCTTTTGCTGTTTAATGTTACCATTTCTTGGGATGCATGAAAGTTTCAAGCATTTTGTCGAAACTCCTGCGAACAAGAACATCTCTTGATCGGTTTTTCTGCCACCCAGGGAACAGTTTCATTCACTTTCATACGTAAAATTACATATAACATTTTATGCATATATTTTTCTGGTTTTCATAACTTGAACACAAAAAAAAAAAAAAAAATAAATGGTTAATTCTAGACACATGAAATTGGTTTTATTAGTTTTTAGAAATAAAATACGAATGAATTAAATAATCGTTTATTTCATCGTTAAGAGTATTCAATTATTATTAAGAGTACTCAATTATCGTTAAGAGTACTCAATTAATCGGTAAGGATATTATATTAATCAAATGAAAGAAATAGCTGCTTTGAGATTATTTTTAGGGAGAAGTGGAGGGGAGAAAGAAAGACATTATTAATTTTCAAACAGACCCTAAGATACAATCAAATAAAATTTTTGTTTTCAAGGATCAAAGGGAGGATACACATAAAAGCATCAAGCATCTTTATAACATGATCCCAAAAGATCAATAAGGAGGTAAAAGTACAGTGCGGCCTCTGACACTCTTAAATAAAATTGTTCTTAGGGATCAGTAAGATTATGTGCCCATGGAATCATCTGGTATCCGTAAAAGTTGGCTTCCAAGAATGAATAAAGGGATGTTTATAGAAGCTATCCCCTGGCACCTTTAAATAAATTGATCCCAAAGGATCAATACGTGTACATGCACAGGGTATCTCCAGTTATCTGTTGATGAAGCCCAGGATCAATAAGGGTATGTATACGTGAACTAAATATCCTCTGACGTACTTATTAAATACACGCTAGCATCCCCAAATTAATTGGTTTCTAAGGATTAGTAGGTATAACTGCGAATGCAGTCCTCTGGAACTTTTTAATGAAGTTGTAACAGAAGATCAGTTAGGGTGTGGGCACAGGGAATTCTGTAGAACTTTTTACAAACTGCTAGTATACAAGTACAACTATATTAAAATATTTGCAATTAAGATGTTTAAGAAAGTGATAAAATGAAAATATCATAAGCAATAAGTTATGTTTCTTCTTGCATTTTTAATGAATAATTATTTCATAAATGTGGTACATTCCATTATAATTGAAATATAAGTAACTACGACCTATGTCATAATGAATATCACCACAGACAAGAAGTTTTTAGCTAAAAATCTTCATATTTAATAAATGGAAAATATGTCATGAGATCGGCTCAATATATGATGGATATTATATTTTGACACACTAAATATAAACGCTACACTAAATATAAATGCAACACTAAATATGAATTTAAAAGAATTTTAAAAATCACGATTTTGACACTGAGAAAAAAGATGGATACCATATATTATTTTGAAGTGGGTCACGTGATTGCTTCATACAATATAGGTGTAATTACTATTTTAATTTTATTTAAAAAACTATCAAACATATTTTGTTCAAATTTTTTTTATATAATTTATGGGATAACGTGACTATTTCCTAAAATTTATCAACTTGCGAGTTTTAACTTTTTATTTAAGAATCCCGATTTTGATACAACATGGATGCCATATTTTAGGTCACGTGAACTCTTCATATGATACGGGTGTAATAATTATTTATACGGGTGTAATAATTATTTTATGAACACGTAGTTCACGTGAACTCTTCATATGATACGGATGTAATAATTATTTTAATTTTTATTTAAAAAACTACCGAATATATTTTGCTGAAATTCATTCTTTTTATATTTTTTATAGGATAATTTGAATATTTACTAAAATTTTTGAAGCAATTTGTGAATTTTAAATTCGTTAAACTGTGTTTGAAAAATTAGGTCCTATAGGGTTTAGTGTATATCACTTTTTCAACTCAGGGTCAATCCAAAACTAATTGGGCGATATTATTCATTTACATTCCCATATGTCCCACAGATCGTCTGAACAACATACTAAAATTTCATTTTGATAAAGTCATTCCTACGGTAGTTATCGCGCGAATGGCCAAAGTCATAAACACTTTTCAACTATGTTGGAAAGTGCTAATTAAATACCCGATTAATATTTTAAATAATGAAATCCAATACATATTTATTTATTTTTGAATTACAGAAGAAGTCTATTACACAATAAAATAAGTGGGCCAACGGCCGTACCGTGCTGAAAACACCGGTTCTCGTTAGATCACCGAAGTCAAGCAGCATCGGGCGCGGTTAGTACTTGGTGGGTGACCACCTCGGAACACCGCGTGCTGTTGGCCATCTCGGGTGCGGTATCCCCGTGGTTTGCGCGCTAGATTTGCACGCTACCACAAATGCCGCCGTGTTCATGCGGAGTACGATCACGTTAAACATGTGGGTCCGTAAGTCCTTCCGAGAGGTTGGTGGTAGGGGAAGGAGGGTACGGTCCCTGTGGATGCCTCCCCCACTGGGTTCCGGTCTAAATTGGGTGGCACTTCCCGGCCGTCCATACAGTTACCTTACACCTTTCTGGTAGGTCGGACGGTCTGGGTCTCAACAACACAATAAAATAAGTAAATGGGCAGTTTTGATAGATTTTTATCATTTACAAAAGAGAAGAGTTCGAAAAATTTATAATTGATGTGATAGTTGGATTTTTTACTTAAAATGCGTGAATTTTAAAAGTATACAGTGAATGCCTAAATTTACATTTTCTGCAATTTTTCTTTTAAAAACATAAAATTTGTAAATATTAAAAGAAAAAAAAATGACGAAGACCGTTACCAAAGTTGTGTTGCAAATGAGTTGCTTACTAGAGTTGTAGCGATTTGCATTGAGTTCGTTATGTGATCGTTTATGAATATGGCACACAGTTATATCATCTGACTTAAATTATTGCTTAATCTATATAATTATACTCATTTCTGACTGGTGGTAAATGCAAAAGCAATTCTCAAAGCAAAAGTATTTTTTAGGTTGCAGAATCACTTTCTGGTCAAAAAATAGATCGAATGGGACAGCGGCAATTTATTATTAACAAGATATTTTTCTACATAGGTCAGCATTTCCCCGTGTTGGGGAAAATGCTAACCTATGGAAAAAATGCTAACTTTGCTGTGGAAAATACTAACCCTATGCAAAATAGTCCTTAAACTCGTTCAGTTCTTATAATTTTTTCTTGCTGTATTTTGTAGAGAATAAATGCTAAGTATAAGGAAGTTTATGTTTTCCCCAAATTAATTAAATAATTAAAAGTACTTCTAATAATTTTATAAGATAAACGCGTTACTATTCGATAAATGAAAAAAAATATATCTTCTATTTTTTCTCATTCTTTTCCTTTCTTTTGTAGTTTTGGAGACCGATAAAGCGAGCCCTGTGACAGGCCCAGCTGAAATCCATTATGTACCAGAACAAGTGTATCCTTTTTCTTCAAATTATTTTAGCAAGATTAATTAAATGCGCAAATAAAATTAACTGAATTGCGGTTCAACTCGACTTTCATATACCAGAATCTATTTTTAGTAGCTTTTATTTCCCAAATTTTACAAGAAAATCTTTGAAAAATTGGTATTATGGGTCCAAATTATTATAATTATAGGGCGTTATCTTTCATTTTAAAAGGCTTGAAAAAATATTTCGATCGATACCATACTTGACAATGTACCCCTTGGGGGGGATAACTTAATGCATTTGAGGTGAATGTATTAATTTTTTTACAGGGGATTTCCTTGATAACTAAAATTGAAAAATGGTGTTATACGTGGATGAAAAAACAGCGGAATTCCCAATTAATTTCTACCGTAAAAGTTTAACAGAAAAATTCATGCTATAGGGAGACTGCTTAATTTAATTGAGTTGTATTATAGAGAAACCGCGTTATAAGACTACCGTGTTGTATGGAAATCGCGTTTTATGAGTACCGCGTTATGAGAGAGCTGTCGCAATTTTTGCTCCGCGTTATATGGGAACCGCATTATGAGAGTAACGGGTTATAGGGGGGTTGACTGTATATTACAAATCTTCCTTTAAGTTAAAAGAAACTAAACTGTACAAAAAATGTAATCAAGAAAGTATTCACCTAGATATTCTTTCATTTTTGAACCTGGCTTCATGGCTTTTTGCTACTTCTCAGCAAAGGCTAGGTGATACAATGACCAGAGAAAGGAAAAAAGTTTTATGAAGCAAATATTTGAGAATTTTTTTTATAAGAGTTTTTAAATATTTACTTCCAACTAAAATGTCAATTCATAGTTATATTTTAACTTTTTTTCACTGAAAATCGTGCACCATAGTCCAAAGATCGTAAAGGGGTGGGCAGAGGAGTAAAAATCTGATGTGGGCAGCACATGACTTTCCCTGCAGACGTTTATATTCACGTTCTCTTTATTTAATTAAATTTATTTCACTTTTAATTCAATTTTCGTTCTCATTCGGTAACCGGACTTATTATCAAAGGTGGCGTAGAGAAAATACGAAAAACTAAAATATCTAGAGAACGGCTAGTCCTAGTGTAATGGGGTTGATCTTATTCTTTTCGTCGTTAAAAATTAAGTATTAAACGAGCATTTAATGGATATATTTGAGTATATCTAGTTCTTTAGTTTAGATTTTGACGATTTTTGCGGGCCATTTTGCAAAAAAAGTCAGGTTATTTTTTTTCGAATCGTACCAAAATCTAATCAGGACCAGGGTAACCCACAAGTGACTCATCTACCAAATTTTGTGAAATTCGGTCCATTAGTTTTTTAGTTACAGTGGATACAAACTTTTGCGGGCCATTTCGCAAAAAAAGATGGGTTCTTTTATCCCGAATCGTACCCAAAACTAATCAGCACCAGAGTCGCCCACAAGTGACTTACCTACCAAATTTTATGAAATTCGGTCCATTACTGTTTTAGTTAGAGTGGATACAAAATCTGCACAGACAGACAGACACACAGACACACAGACAGACACACAGACACACACACAGACGTCACGCTAAAAATAGTTTTTTCGCATTCTAGAGGTCTCGAAACGTATAGATCCGTCGAAAACTCGAGTTGTGATTTTCGGCATGATTCCAATACTTTCCCTATACATTACCATGTATTGCAGGGAAAGTAATATATTGTTTATATTCAACGCCCCCCTATAATATATGTCTATATCTTTACTGGCGCTATGAACTTAACTCTTGCTTCTAGACCTGGGAAATTCCGAATTCCAACTGAAGTAAGTATATTTTCTTTATTACTCGTACATTTTTACACAAATTAAGACATTTAGTTCTTTTTAACGTTTTAAGGTTCTAAATATATATGTCTTTCTCTTTTGATTTAGTATCATGTCTTGGATGGATACAACTTATGCCCGGGAGATCTTTTGAAACTTGGAAAGGGAATGTTTAAAATAAAGGTAAGTAGGTAGATGGCTTTTTAATATCGAAAGAAAAATTGATTGTACAATGTATGAAATGGAAAAACAATGTATATCATTTGTGGTTCAAATGTTTTGAACGCCGCAATCCAACTGTGTGTGGTATGAATGGATACTATATTTCATGTTCCTGTAAGCTTGTCTTACAGAATAAATTGATACAGAAAAGAATTATGAAAAATTTGACACATGGTGTTATGACAATGGTAAAGTGGTTTGAGGAAATTTATTACTTTCCTTATATACATAATGTATAAGGAAAGTATTGTGACGGGGTCGAAAATTCGATTTCGAGTCTTCGCATCCCTGATCACGAATCAAACATTTTTGAGGTAATGTCTGTGTGTGTGTGTGCGAGTGTGTGTGTCTGTGTGTGTGAAAGTATGTCTGTGTCAGTGAGACTGTGGAGACGATATCTCACGAACAAATAGAGCGATTCGAATGAAATTTGATACAAAAATCACAATCCGTGAATACTGGAAGCTTATTGTTTTTAAACGTAATCAAATGTTCAGAACCCTCCTAAATTTTTGAGTGAAATTTTGAAAAAAATCATCAAAAAATCAAAACTTTTAATATAGTTACGCAAATAGACATTTCTTATGTAAATTTTCCTTAGAAAACGATTAACATAAACTTTAGAACGCTAGCATGAACCGTTCTTGAGATATTGCACATTTTTAAAATAAATGTATCAAAATGTCCCATAAATTAAAAAATATATATTAACTGTTGAGAAACATGTTCACTTTTCATATGTAATATCATGCGATAAATTTGGTGACATCATTCTGGTGGATCTAGTTCGTTCCATTCACTGAAAAGATACTTTGAGTAATAATTTTGTATTTGAACACCAATAGTTATTTATCTGCTATAAGAATAACTTATTTCTCCATCCATAACGCTTGGCGAGATTTTGGCGCCGAATTTGGCGGAATGTCGCCAACTTGGCGACTTTTTTAAATGTTATGCCAAATTAACGAAAATATCGCCAAAAGGATAGAAATGACACTAAATCAATGAAAATGACGACTCATTGACGAAAATTCAGTATCTTGGAAAGAATATAAATATCTACTATAAGAAAAACCAATTTTTTTATTGTAAAAGTAGTAAATTCATTGCATTATATAAGTAAAGTCAAGTGTTGCCCACATCAGATTTTTTTATGACCGGAATGGAGTAGAGAGTAGCATAACTGAACGTAATCCAGGAGGTTCTGGCTCTATTCCTAGTTCCTCAACTAGTGATATTTTATGATGAAAATAGACCTAATTGTACATACTACATAAAATTGTACATGCTATATGAAATTTTATTGAATTTGCTATAGATCTTAAAATATAAGGAAAAATATGATTTTATTTTGAACTTGAAAAAATTGGATTCTTGCAATGCAAACTTAAATTTTGAGGAAAAATCTTATATTTAAAATTTAAAAATGCTACTGCAATTAAAGATCCATATCTATCTATACGGAAACGTAAAAAAATCTAATGTCATGAACAAATATGATTTTTATTACGGACTTTATATCTTATTTAGACAAATTAGACAAATATCTAATATTTGCAGTTTTATTAACGGATTTGAATATTTTATTTTCGCGAAGTTTTATCCCCTCTAACGAGTATTGGCTTTTTTGCTATCATAAAACTATTTCAGTCTAGTTCTTTTCTTCATAATCTTTCTTAATTATTTTGTCTAAATTGTTTGATTTTATTTGTTTAGCTCAGCATGGATTCCCAAGCGAGGATTGCTCGCTCTAGGGAACTCCTGGAGACCATTCTAAAGGAGAACAAGGTAGCTTATGGTGTCAATACGGGATTTGGAAAGTTCGCAAACATTGTCATCAGTGACGACAAGATAATGTAAGTATGTTATTTCACACAGTAACATATCAAATTAATCTATCAATTATTACTTTCTTTGCCATACATAGTATATGTACAGGAAAAGTGAAATCGGATCAAAAATTGGGGTCGTTTTCAATTAGTTTATTATGAATATGAATTATTATTTTGAATATGAATCAGCTATTTTTAGCTTGATGTCTATGAGCTTGTCTCTGAAATTCATATATCCAATCTAGTTCAAAAGATTTGTGCTCTGTTTTCATAAAATTTTTCATTTAGATGAAGTCATACGTTACTCTCATGTTAATTGGATTTTAGTACAAATACAAAAATGACATATCTTATATTTTAAATATAAATTGAAAATAAATTGGAAAATGTGAAATAAAAAATTGAATATAGCTGACTTATTTTTCGAAAACCAATGGTTCCTTTTGTGCAAATTTTGATGACAAAGCGAAAGTAGTCACCCCCACATAAACCTTTCTCAAGCCATTTTTGTTTATAGACATTTTATCGATTGTGTTTTTAAATGCGTCAAATGCCCAAATGAATAAGAAGATTTCTTTTAATCTGCAAACTGGATGTAATGTCTTATAGGTATTTTTTCATGTGTTATCTTTTATGAAAAAACTAAACACAAAGTAAAATAAAAAGTTAAGTCATTAGAAAGAAGTTTTGTGTTATCCACATCCAATTTTGCATATTTCAACAACTGTAAATTTAAATAAGAGAAATATATTCAACCAAGCACTCCCAAACCATTTCCACTGTATGATGTAGACATTTAATTTTTCAATTCCTAATGGTTTTGCTTACATAGCCTTATATTGAATAATTCGATAATTAGTGATGCTAAATAATTAGAATCAATTTAGAGAATTTGATAATGATCCGAAATAATTGAAATCCAAACGATTTTAAGCACGAGTCTCAGATTGACCGGCACACTGTTAAAAATGGGTATTAAAAAAAATGTAGAATGTACTCATTTTCGAGAACTTTGCATACTTATAATAGTTCTGCATACTTATAATAGTTCCGAGTAACCATGTTTTAATTTTGAAAAACGCATGTACTCATTTTTGAGTATATCAAAGAATTAAATTTTAAGCATATTTAGGTTCAAATTGTAAATACTATGTACTCATTTATGAGTATGGGAGAATCAATTTTAAGCATAATTGTAAATACTATGCACTCATTTATGAGTATATGGGAGAATCACTTTTAAGCATGGTTGTAAATACTATGTACTCATTTTTGAGTATATGAGAGATTCAATTATATTTTTATTTTTCAATTATATTTTTAAACTGTAAATAAATGACGGATGACAAACAGCTCATATGCATAAGACAAGCAATGCCTATTGCGTGTCCGTATTCCACCGCTACATTAGAGAAAACACACACGACCGCATAGCACTGCACACGAAATATATACATCCGCCAACGTAATTCTTATGATATAGTTCTTTAATTTCGAGGTTATAATTTTTATCCTTCGAAATATTTGCTCAAACATTTAGAACAACAGAATTATAATTGCACATTTATAACACGATGTTTAATGAAATCAAAATGAAATAATACGTTTATTTATTGAAGTACTCATTTTCAAGCAAGTGAGGTTACTTATATTTCAGTATGTCACCTACTCGTTTATGGTGCCATTGTACTCAAATGAAAAAGAGTATGGTGAAGTTTTCGTTTTTAAGTACTTTATTTTTTACACTGTATGACAAACTAGACATGGAAGCTTCTTGGTTACAGATAAATAGGATAAATGACTAAAATTACTTTAACACCTTATATTTTTTGTAAGAATAAAGGACTTCTAACCTTCACTTCACATAATAATTTTCGATCGTAAAATCAAATTTTGTATCGGAATCCGTGGTATTCCGTGCTATAAAAAAAGAGCACCAGATATATTTTAGTTCTAATATTTTATGATAAGCACTTTTAAAAGATTGGAAATATTCACACGCACACAGAATGAATATATTTATAAATATCAGAGCCGAGATCCCAAATGCTTCGTCTAATATTTAACTTACATTTTAATCCAGATTAAAATTAATGCATATACTTAGTTAATGATAGCTATTGTACACAAAGAAACTGCATGTATTAGTACATTTATTGTGTTCACTTATTAACTTATTACTTTCCTTATATACATAATGTATAAGGAAAGTATTGTGACGGGGTCGAAAATTCGAATTCGAGTTTTCGACGGGAGAGCACGTTTTAAGCATCCCTGATCACGAAACAAACATTTTTGAAGTGATGTCTGTGTGTGTGTGTGCGTCAGTGAGTCTGTGGAGACGATAACTGACGAACGAATGGACAGATAACTGACGATCCGAATGTGGAGACGATAACTGTGGAGACGATAACTGACGATCCGAATGGAACGATTTCGAACCAAATTTGGTACAAAAATCACAATCCGTAAACACTGGAAGCTTATTGTTTTTATACGCAATCGAATGTTCGGAACCCCCCTAAATTTTCGAGTGAAATTTTGAAAAAATCGTCAAAAAATCAAAACCGCTAAAAAAGTTACGCAAATAGACATTTCTTATGTAATTTTTCATTAGCAAACGATTGACATAAATTTTAGAACGCTAACATGAACCGTTCTCGATATATTGCACATTTTTAAAAAAAAATATCAAAATGTTATATAAAACAAAAAAAAATATATTTCCTATTGATAAACATGTTCACTTTTCATATGTAATACCATGCGATAAATTGGGTGACATTATTCTCGTGGATCTAGCTCGTTCCATTCATGAAAAAAGATACTTTGAGTAATACTTTTGTATTTGAACGCCAATCGTCACTATCTGCTGTAAGAATAACTTATTTCTCCGTCCATAACGTTTGGCGAGATTTTGGCGACGAATTTGGCGGAATGTCGCCAACTTGGCGACATTTTTAATTGTTGCCAAATTAACAAAAATATCGCTAAATTGATAAAGATGACGCTAAATCAATGAAAATGACGACTAATTGACGAAAATTCAATATCTTGGAAAGAATATAAGTATCTATTATAAGAATAACATTTTTTTTAACTGTAAATGTAGTAAATTTATTGCATTATATAAGGAAAGTCATGTGTTGCCCACATCAGATTTTATTTTAACATGTGTTCGAAAACTTATATACAATGGCAAACTCTTATAACCAACATATACAATGGCAAACTCTTATAACCAACATTTAGCAAGATTCTGGATTTAACGAGGAATTTATAAACTTCTAGTAGGTACACTGCTAATTTAAATTTGATTACCCTGCGTTTAACCAGCAAAATGCCTAGTTCTACGTATTCAAAAAGCATACCAGATTACAGAACTGATAATAAAATATCCAAAATGATTTTAAAATCTGATCAATAGGAAAATATTTTGACTACTTTATTGAATGGATGTGGCGGTAGAAAAATGGATATGGTGAGAGAAAATGGGATCTATATTCCTAAGGAAAGGAATATACTTATACATCAAGAAAAAAAATAAGATAAAATTTCTTAAAATACGGTACTTGAACTAATGCAGTGATCCGAAATTTCATCTTGGGAGTATGTCAACGGACTTTTAGACTGTTCGGAAGTATACACTGGCGTCCATTGCATTGTTTAACATTGCTTTTATAGGCTTCTAGAAGGCATGGTCTTCCAATTCACAAAATATGCCTTTACTCAGCATTACTCACATTATGAATTGTTTTTGCGTTCTCAACAGATCTAGCGAGTGCCAGGACATAGCCAATAAATCAATGAATCCCTTGGTGCTTGTTATAGCCGACTGCTAATGCATTTAGATAAAAAATAAGTAGATTATTTGCTCCATTTCTCTCATACATATACATTTGCATCCTTATTTCTATTGAAAATTAAGTGCAACTTTCCACTATTATACTTATATATCACAGTTTGACTTTATTTTTCTCTTTTTAGAGAACTGCAAGAAAATCTTATTCGATCTCACTCTGCAGGTAAGTCTTTATTCATTCTCACATAAATGAAATAGATTCTGAAATTTTTAATATAATTACGTGTTCCGATAATTATTTTCTAAACAATCGAGAATTTAGAAATTGGTGCGTTTGTCAATTTTCTATACAAAGAGAAATATTGTTGTTATGAACATTTTCGTATTCGAGATTTTGACGGGAATATGTGTTTTAAAGCATCCTAAGTACGCTTCGAAAACTGTTGGGAGGATTTGTTATGAATACTATTTTAAATGTGTTCATATTTATTGGAGATGTGCATATTGTAAATCAAAAATAAATGCACATATCTTCATAACATTTGCTAGTTTGATTGACCTATTATTAAAAAAAATAAACATAGATATAAGTTTTTGTAATTTTCAGGGTTTGTTCGAAATTTGAGGCTATATTTCTATGGAAATACAATAAATAGATAAGACTTCATTGGCAATCAAATCATTTAATTGTTCCAATATGATCATATGCAGCTCTTTTATTAACTTGAATGAGCCGTTGCTAACTTGAGAAATATATTTTTAAAGCGATTTAAAAGCAAATTATTTGTGAATGATATCTCTTATAAAGACGCAATTTTTATTATTCTGATAGAGAATTATTTTCCTTCTAACAATTCGATAGTAATACATTTAGCAATTTTATAGTAAAATTGAACTTGAAAGTCATTCCATTTAACTGCAGGTAATATTATACAGCGAAGCTTATATATTTGACAAACGAATTACTAATTAGAAATATTACAATTTTGAGAAGATCTATAGATCTATAGATCTATGCCATCTATGGAAATTGCTGAAATATATGTTATGAATTGCTGCCAAGTGGTTCCAAAGACAGCGGCTCAACATTTTATTCATCCTCTTTACATTCCAAATTGTGCAAACACAATAGCATGTGCCGTACTTTATTTTTGTTCCTGATGTACATTTAAAAATATATTAGCTAATAATTTGAAGTACAGTATTTTTTTAACGCTTTGAGGCCAAAGTCTTGTCAACAATTCAAGTGCGTTTCATTTTACTCGCCAAACTTGAACATTGTGTGCATTTTCTGAATGCATATAATAGTAATTTGTAAATTAAGACTTGTTAAAAATAAGAATCCTGGCAATCTCTTTTAGTTAAGCAACTGAGTGAATGATTTAAATTCCTATTTTGTTCGTATTTAATTAATTTAAAATTATTTATATAACATCATATAAGAATTCGGGCTTTATCAAGACATTCGACTGGATTAATCTTATTTGTGTTCCAAAACTCGTGGTTCAAGATCGCACACAAATAAAATTAATTAAGTCGAATGTCTGATCATTATATGGTGGCAAACGTGATTCAACCGATTAATCGGAACAAGCGTCACAGAAAAAAAAATTGAAATCTATACTCTGCTCCAGCCAAACCTTGTAGCACCGAATACTGATACCATTCTTTTATAGTGCGTTTAAACCAACGAAAATTACCATACATTTATAGTGGATATCAGTCATTCACTATAAAAGTATATTATTTTTAGTTGAAGAAGATTTCAGCAATCGAAGATCTTGAAAATTATATTTCTCAATAAAAAGTATAAAAGTATTATTTTCTTCCTCTCATTTTAAATTGAAAAATACGATTTTACGTAGAATATAGAATTTTATTTTACAACCGCTCATAAAATTGAATTTTGGCGACAATTACCACATGCGTCCGATTTGTCGCCAAATCAGGACCTTAGCATGTGCTTCTTCAAGACAGACAGACGGAAACATGATAAGAGAGATGTGGAGAAAGTGATCATTTTGGTAGCCTTATTTGCCAACTGAGTGATTTGGTTCTCCTACAATCATCTGCACATCAAGGAAAAGTTGTAATAAAGTGCAGTAGCTGCAACTAATGAAATTGCAAAGTAAAACCTATAGATAGCGAAACGTCATTGCATGATAATTATACGACTATTTTGCTAGTGCAACCCTATATGATAAATAGAAGATATTTCATTTTTACTCTATCTGAATATTGTGAAATATTACTATATGAAGTTGAGCGATGTTTTATTCCAGATATTTTCTAACTTCATTTTTTTTTAAATAATAGTTTTTCCAAAGGAAAATATGCCACAACTTCTACACGAGAATTGTTATTCTGCATATTTTATTGTACTTTTGCATTAAATTCTCATTATTTTCCTCTCATAGGTGTGGGGCAACCATTGACGCCTGAAAAGACTCGCATGCTTATGGCTTTAAGAATCAATGTACTTGCAAAAGGATTCAGCGGGATATCTCTGGAAACACTCAAGCATGTCATCGATGCATTTAATGGTGAGTATAATAGCATGTACTGCGAAAAATGTAAACTTTTCAGACCGTATTTATATACCTAATTCAAATCAGGACAAATTCTATTTATATCTAGGAGCCAGACCAAAAGTTTTAGTGGACATTTTTATAAGTTTTCATATTATTAGATAGTGACAACAACATCATTTCCATATTCTAAATTTGTTTCATTTTTAAGTACAATCAAGAAACACCATTAATTGTGCACGGTTCGATCTGCATCATTTAATAAGTGAACTGAAACATACAGAAAATATAGCTTGTTGCTTAAAGTTAAACTTGAACTTTTGTGCAGTATGTTTCAGATCAGACGCAGACACCTCTGATACCATTTAAGGTTTGTACTAAAACTTAAATGCATTTATTATTCTAAAATGTTTTGGCTAAAAAGCTTCAATGTTTACAAAAGAAAAATTGAAAGTATTTAGTGCCGTTCTATTCCGAATTTTAGTTGTAATGAAGAGTTATGTTCTGCAAAATTGGTTACCTCAATTTTGAATTGTTACAGTTATTTTAAATTTCAGCCTCCTGTTTGCCCTGGGTACCAGAGAAAGGCACAGTTGGAGCCAGTGGAGATTTGGCACCCCTTGCACACTTGGCCCTTGGAATGATCGGAGAAGGAAAAATGTGGAGCCCTGAATCTGGATGGGCAGATGCAAAATACGTATGTACTGGAACACCCTTGGCGAATATTTCGCCAAAATTTTCAATGAGGTTTCTTATTTAATTTGATTGCTGTTTAAATAATCTGACAGGTCTAATACTTATTAACAGTTTTAGATTTCTCAACCCTGTTCGGGTGTTAAATGCATAGGTATCAATTAAGGTATCAATTTAAAACTCTAAAAGTGTCACAACTCAAACGCGATCCTGAAAATAACAAGTTATTGATTCCTAACAGCCAAGGATGCACAGACAGATTACAAGATGCTGAAATATAGTTTATTTTCTGAATATACAAACTTCTCGTTGGTCATAAATAACTAAATTTAGGTAGGACTTTTACCATGGAAAATTTATCTAAAATACACATAAATGAACACTGGACGTTAGTCCCCCAATACCCATTCCAAAATTTTTTGTCTACCTTATCCACGTGTAACCCACAATAATTCTGAATATTACTTTTATATAGAAGGCATATCTTCAATAGATCTAGGTTCCTTATGTGGTAAAGTAAAATTCACATAAATACAATACTAACACTTACCAATAGTGTCCCCCAATTGACACAGTAATTGTATACGTGAAATCTAAAAGATTGAGTGCATTGCGAGGATACAGAAAACCAGTCGATTTTGTGGCCACTAACACTTTTATTATACACATAAATTATGAACATACACTAATAATACACAGACATTATACATTTAAAACGTACCTAACTTGACCTCGGGGTGTACTGAGTCATTACGATAATTGTTAATTAATGTTATCATTAATTTAAATCTCAAGCTGATATAGGAAAGGGAATTTTCCCAAGCTCAAACTTATTGCTACCCTTATAGGTAGATTGAAATGCATATATTAGCATTACAATTGTAGTTCAAAAATAATACCTCCACACTGACGGATGACTTGTTAATCCAAAGACCACCTCCAAGAGTTCATATGGTTAGGGGGCCTGGGATAGGCGAGGAAACACAGTTGACAAGGGCCTACTGTTACAGGAGACTTTACGGAGATTAGGAGTAGGCTAGGGCGATGACCGCTATGCGCTCCACCATCCAAATGCCGGTTGGCGTTTGGTATAAGATCTCACCAAAAAGTACTTGCATGCATCACGATCCTGGCTACTCGTTGGCGATTTAGAATGTCACGAAGGTCCAGGTTGCCTGCTGCATAGGGGCCCGCGTGGCGACAAGAAAATGGACTTCCGCTGCTGCCCGATGAGGGTTATCAAAGCCTTCTGGATCCACTACTAACTTACCTTTAAATTGTTCAAGTGTCAAAACATTTTAAAATCTTCACATCTTGGAAATATGATGAAATACTGACATTGAATATCATATTCATGCATCATCACGTTTGTCAAATATGCTACTTAACAGCAAAAAATAATTTTCATATTATTATCACGTATCATCAAATTGCTGATACGTGATTTGGTGAGATCTTATACCAACCGCCGGTTGGCGGTTGGTATAAGATCTCACCAAAAAGTACTTGCATGCATCACGATCCTGGCTACTCGTTGGCGATTTAGAATGTCACGAAGGTTCAGGTTGCCTGCTGCATAGGGGCCCGCGTGGCGACAAGTAAAAGGACTTCCGCTGCTGCCCGATGAGGGTTATCAAAGGCTTCTGGATCCATTACTAACTTACCTACCTTTAAATTGTTCAAGTATCAAAACATTTTAAAATCTTCAAATCTTGGAAATATGATGAAATACTGACATTGCATATCATGTTCATGCATCATCACGTTTGTCAAATATGCTACTTAACAGCAAAAAATAATTTTCATATTATTATCACGTATCATCAAATTGCTTTTCTTTACCTTGCAACTTACTAACCTATATGCTAACGTCCGCAGAGATTATTTTACAAACTATTTTTTAAAATATTTTTGCAGGTCTTGGAAAGCCACAATTTGAAGCCCGTCCAGCTCGGTGCAAAGGAGGTAAATAAACAATTTATTGCGATGAGGAATAACTGTTAAATTTTTATCCTGTGTTATTTTTAAATAATCTTAATTTAGGTAAACTTTGTACGTTTTAGGGGATCGCCCTGCTGAATGGAACGCAACTTATAACCTCTATTGGAGCTGAAGGTAAGTGGAAAAAATGCAAGTTAATCATAATTACAGTTGAACCCTTTCTCCAGAGGCAAAACTGCAATACATCTAGTGTTAATTATCCACAGTATATGCGGTAGCGCAAAAAGTAAATTAGTTTAAAATAGCATTAATAAGTGTTAATTTAGCAGTACTAATACTAAAAGTAAATAAAATATGTATACATCATAATTTCAACAAAACGCTTAATGTTTTCTTGCTTGTAGGTAAAAGTATGACGAATCTCACAGTGCTGAACATGTTTCAATTGCGAAGCTGTCCTGTATAATCAATGATAATCCTGTTGATGAGCTTGTCAAATTGTCTGAAAATATAATAAAATGTATTAATTACACCTCACAGTTAAATTTCTGATTCATTTATATCAAAATTACGCTCTTAGAGATAATAA
Organism: Amaurobius ferox; assembly: GCA_951213105.1. Lineage (NCBI taxonomy): Eukaryota > Metazoa > Arthropoda > Arachnida > Araneae > Amaurobiidae > Amaurobius > Amaurobius ferox. Next base: position 138,335,554 of record OX578137.1, read on the forward strand.
TTTTTTGTGTATTTTGCCTCTCAGCACCAAATAAATTTGCTTGAAAATCTGATGTGGGCAACAGATGATTTTCATTAGATTTACTTTCTCAAATTCTTTTACACACACACATACCTGAAAAAGATACTTTTAGTATAGCGTAAAAATTAGTATCGATAATTTAGTATCGATAAAATGGATACTTATTTGAATTTAAATCGTATTCACAGTTTAAAATAATTTCGTTTTCCAATTTACGACTTCACACAGTTTCGAATGAAGCCATATCGCTCAAATTCCAAGAAAGCAGGAATATCTTAAGAACGTTTATTACTAGCACTGCACTAGTATTTAAATCTGTCAAAGTCAGATAAACTAACACTCTAAAAATTAAGCTAAAACTTTTTTAATGAGTTCTATTTTGTTTAGTAATGTATGATTTGATCTTCCTTACTAGATCTTTTGTTCACCTATCTCCTCTGAACATGAAAACACACAGATGTCATATTAAAAATATTCGATTCACATTCTGTAATGATCAAAATATGTATCCATAAACATAGCGATATTAAATTTTAAGCATCGTACAATAATTTTATTTCACATGGCATATACATTAAAAAAAAAAACAAATACGATGTAGTATACTACAGTAAAACCTTGTTTATATCTTATAAATTTTGGATTATTGAAGCAAATTGTATAAAGATTTAACCAGCGTGTTTTTTTTTCTTATGTGACATATTATACAACTGAACCACAAAGTAATTCTATCTTTAAAATTCATCACACAGGATCTAGTAATTCATATTTTCAGCAATTAACATTAGTTGCAGTCTTAGTTTTTTTAAATAACTTATTTTATAAGATTGATTTAAAATCTAGCAACTTATTAGAACTATTTACTTTCAGCTTTACAAAGAGCGGAAAACATTGCAAAACAATCCGATGTTGTGGCTGCTTTAACAATTGAAGTCCTAAAAGGAACCACAAGAGCTTTTGATGGAGGTAAGCCCTCTTTTATGAAATGTATTTTCAAAATAAATTGCTCTGAACAATATTTGGATAATTCAAAATGAATAATTAATGCAGATAAAACACTACAATGAAATATGCTCTCAATTTTGTTGTTAATACAATATATTTAACCTTTTGCTTAAGGGTGGGACAGCGTCTATCCTAAACGAAGAACCACTCAAAAAGACAGGTATTTGCCATACCCTATCCCAAACAGTTCGATCCCCTTTTGCATTTTGTAGGTAGTGGCGTCCATATCAAATTCTGCCAGCGTTTGGAGAAATCGCCGGCAGAAACATTGCATCTATTGCAGCAGGTGCAATGTTTCTGCCGGCTATTTCTCCAAACGCTGGCAGAATTTGATATGGATGCCACTGCTTGCAAAGGGGGATGGAACTGTTTGGAATAGGGTATGGCAAATACCTGTCTTTTTCAGAGGTTCTTAGTTTGGGATAGACGCTGTCCCACCCGTAAGCAAAGGGTTAACGAACATTTAACACTCTTCGCATCAATTACAGATAGATAATTTTAGCAGTTATGGCTATATTGGCAAGAAATTATCTCTTTAAAAGTTTTTCAAGATAATATGATACCGTATGTGTTTGATAAAAGAAAATAATCCAATTCTTTAAAAAATTGGATCTTAAGACAAACAAGTTTTGAAGAAAATTCTTAAATTAGTAATTGAAGCACAATCTTTGGAAGGAAAACAACGAGCTCTATTTTTGTTTCCGTGGAATAAAAATAAAACAAGACGGAATTGCCATTATTGCTGTACATTACAGTCCCAAGTTTACAATACAATAAATGTTTACTGATTCGACAAACACGAGACTATGGAGCTCTGAAAAATTAAAGAGAAAATTTTCAAACGTAGCCGGAAGTATCAGAAAGATTAAGAAACCACTGTAAAAGAATGCTATATGATCGTTGTTTGCCCAACTTCCTTTATAAAAGGACTCTTTGCGATAACCGTCAACAAATGTTAAAATTTTCAATTATAAACATGATGATAACTTATTGGCCTCTAGAACTAGTTGGTGCTGTCGTGATTATTTATTTAAACCATCACTAAATATACCTTTCTATAATTTAATTACAGATATAATGAAAGTCCGTCCTCACAGGGGACAATCCCAAGTAGCTAAAAGACTGAGATCTCTTCTTCACTCAGATACTCATCCTTCAGAGATGGCAGGTAAGAAATATTAATTTTATTACGTTTATTGCTATTTGGCGTCGTTGGTGTTTTTCCCATTGAACATGATATCAATGAGCACTAACTAGCTTTATGAAATTGATTTTAATCAATCTAATGTGTCAAGTTTCATATAAAGGGGTGGGACAGAACAGGTGGTTAGCAAGTGGGGATTCAATTCGGACAAACCCGAGTTCAATTCCCGATTCTACCCAAACTGTCCCCGTGTTCACGTGGAGTACGGACACGTTAAATAGGTGGGTCCTTCCGAGAGGTAAGTGGAAGGAGAAGGGGTACGAACCATCGAGGTAGTATTATATGGAGAGAGATTAAGGGTTGCAATCATCGTCAAAGATAAAGGCAGGTGTTGTACGGACGAATTTCCCGAGAACGCGTTTTCTCCCCACTGTGACCCTATACATTTCAATGGCAATTTCACACCGAGAGCGTACTCCAGAAATATAAAGGGTAAAATAATGGTTATGTACTGTTGTAATTACGGCTGCAAGTAAAAGCATGTACAAGGAGGGCGTTACTCTTTTCATGGATAACATTTGTTTTCATTATATATCTTACAAATAGAGTTAAAAAGTAATTGTGCTAGATTTTAGCGTGGTGCATTTCATTTGGCTATTCATTTCATTGCTTTTAATGCTGTATAATTAGAAGTTTTGCTTTATTTTTGGTGTTTGTGATATTGCAAAAGACTTCTAATGTCATTCTAACACTTTAAAAAAACTTTTGGAGTACTTTGCTGATAGTTATAGAGTTATTTTCGGTATCCTTGTATGTTTTCCCTTCGAGGTACAACTTGGCGACGGTTGCCGACTCGCAAGATTGGGTGGCTTGGGAAGAAAAATTGGAGTTTTAATGAGAGTAAAGACGTGTCGTATGATAAAATTTTACGTTCATAAAATATAATAATAGTTTACATTCTTTGAAAATGTCAACTAGATTTTACATCATAACTTTTCGGTGCATTTTATATAAAGATATATGAGCATGATCTCATTTCCAGTTCAGAGTAAATCGTACTTAATAAGTATTACTAGTTAGCATGGACGCCCACAGGGGATGACAAGGGGGCACTTCAAAATCACAAAGGTGGACATCAAACTAGTCGATGTTATTAATCTTATCCTTGAATCCCTCCGGATAAATTCTATAGGTGCCGATGTTGGTTAGAATTAATTTCATATAAACATCTCGATTAAAAAGATATATTTTCCCCCTTTCACAAATTAAAAATCAAAGGATGTATCACCAAACTCCCAGTGTTTTCAAGAAGTATTTTGGTATTACACTCTTGTTTAGTTTGGCGAGGTAGGTTTAGTTTGGCGAGGTAGGGAATTGCACTCGGTAGGCCTGGGTTCGATTTCCTCCGCTGCTAAAACTGCCCCCGTGTTCACGCGGAGTACGAATACGTTAAACATGTGGGTCAGTAGGTCCTACCGAGAGGTTGGTGGTAGGGGTAGGAGGGTACGGTCCCTGTGGATGCTTCCCCACTGGGTTCCGGTCTAAATTGAGTGTCTCTTCCCGGCCGTCCAAACAGTTACCGTACACCTTTCTGGTAGGTCAGACGGTCTGGGTCTCAACAACAACAACTCTTGTTTAGTTCTCGAGAAAGAAATATGCCTTGTCCAAAGAAGTATTTGAATCACCAACTTCTTGATCATGCATTAGCAATCTATTAAATGAGCAATCTTAACTCTAAAAGAACCTCACATTCTCCTCATCATAATTTAAGTAATAGGCTTCTTGATCTAGAAACAGCTCTACCAATATAAATATTTTTACTTATATCATACATTTTTACTTACATACTTTACATTACAAATGCAGAAGCATTTAATAAAACATTAACTCTATTTAAAAGTCATTAAAACTTAATTCTGCACATAGCTTTAATTATAATTTTGGTCCTAATGCTTCAGTTGCTTTTAAAATTTTTAGAAATAATTTTGGATAGATTGATTTGCAATTTTTCCTATAAGTTTTTAATATTTAATATGTAGAACATTTAATATTTTTATGCCACATTGAGTTAGCCCACTGTAATTGTGCTTACGGGATCTATGGTGTGTGGGTCTATTTAATTCTGGATGCAAATTTCACAATATGTATTTAAAGTATTTTTCAAACGAATTATTAGCAACCAAATCTCTGAAACTATTATAATTAAATGCAATTTTTGTATTTTGTGCCCTAATATTTTATAATCCTATTTATTTCCTATATATACTTTATAGAAAAATATTTTAAAACAATTTCCAAATTCTATATTGATTAAATATGCAAAAACCTTCCGAACACGTTTTGACAATTTAAGAATCGTGGCTATTTCAAAAGAACCCCTATTTATGAATTTAGACATAATTTTGTATTTTATTCTGAAATGTCATTTTATAAACAAAAAATATATAAATAAAGTCTAATATTTCATTATTGCAAATATTACATTGTTTTTATATTTGACAGTACGCATACAATATATTAAAATAAATTAGATGTAAAAATGACTCAGTCGTATTACGCCTCAAAGCATATATGGATACTGCTGACACAACTTTCAAAGATAAAAATGGAGAATTCTACATTTTACGCAAGCATGCATACAATTTTTCCATATACTTTTTAATTATTTTTAAGTATATTATGCATATTGTTCAATTTGTATACTTGTAATCTATTTCATATCATATTTTATTTGCAATTGCTTTGTAGTTCAATTTGTTTTACGAAATTGACTTTATTAACAAAATTATTCTTTAGTAAAAAATGTTTTGGTAATAAAATATTCTAATCCTATTTCGTATTTTTCTTCATACATATTCTTTAAAATCCTGTAACGTATAACACGTATAACAACTTCCCGTTCCCCCTCATCCTCTATAAGTTAAAAAAGAAAACAGAAGGTACACGACACAGTTTAGGCGATAAATCGCCAAATCATGAATGGCATTCTCCTCCTCAACCACTAGCACCTGCTCTATGTTTGACCATGTTTCTAACATGGAGCAGATTGGACTGCGCTCTCTCCATATATACTAACTCGTTGGTACGAATCCTGTGAAAGCTGCTCCCAATGGATTCCAGTATAAATTGGGAGGCACTTCACGGCCGTCCAAACTGATACCTTACACCTTCGGGTAGGTTGGACGCTCTGGGTCGAAGAATAAGCATTTTCATATAAAAAGTCAATTTGTATAATAATATTTAAGATAAAATGCTATAATAATCTTTGATAAATTTATTCAAAATCATTGCAATATCTACAGAACAGTTAGTGCCAGCATTCTAAAATAAATGACATCTTTCTCAATGAAAATTTATAAGATGAATACATTATAGCTGTCATTTTTATTATTTTTTGTTTTTTTATGAAATGTTCGAAAATTGGATTTCTAACCACAGGTTTGATCGTGTTTGAAATCAATTGAGCTCCAATATTCATAGAATATGATGATCATATATCATAGGCAATTCGATTTATTTCCATTCATTGTTGAGATATCGTATTCACAGACTCAAACACTCCAATATGCATTCATACATAGATCACATAGATACATACATCACATCATTACCTCAGAAACGATTCATTATTGTTCAGGGATGCTTCAAAATCGAAAGTTCTTATGCCATATACTGCGTATATAAGTATCCTGTAAATTTCGAAAAAATATGTATACGAGCACTTGTTATATGTCGCCTGTTAAATAAAAATATCTGTCCAAAATTTAATTCTCAATTTTTTACAAAACATAAAGAGAAACGAAATCAATTTTGGGACATCTAATGAAGTTGAATTTCTGTGCAAAAGAGGTATTGCCTGAAATGTTTGCTTATGTATTCATTGTTACTTGGTTTGAATACTCTATAGTGTAGAGTATTCAAACTGTGGAGCTCTTTTCAAATACAGAAGGAAAGATGATCGTATCAGCAACTTTATAGCTAAAACGAACTCAGGTTTCCCGGAATCGGTGGCTAGATTCTACGTTGAGACAAGATAGTTACAGTACTATCAGAAAGAGAGCTAAGATATTTACACTTAAATGTCTGAAATCACAATGGAAATAAAATATTATTTTATTTTAAAATGGCCTTACAAGGATAATTCTCTTCACATACATATTTTCCCCTTTTAAATGAGCAATGCAGAGAAGCAAATATATATATATATATATATATATATATATGTACGTTATATAGACTTTGTTGTGTGACTTACTGGAATTTCGAGTCAGATGCTCGTTGAAAATTGTTATCGCTGAAGGTAAAAGATTATAACTCCTTTAGAGAATGAATATTTTGTATAACATCATACTGATTCTTTAAATTTATGTGAAATGGTTGTAAGAAATGAATTCCACAACAGGGCTACAAAACTTTATGAATACATATATCCGCTATTTAAAAAAATATATCTGAATAAAGCGATTATTGTTACGAAAAGAATAATTATGTAACATTTTTTTAAATTGAAGTGAATCAACAAATAGATTCATAATGGGAACATAAAAATGCAAGACATTGTATTTGTAGTATTCTAAAATTTAAAGATCAAAAGCTAGATAGATTCGCTCGCAAAGTAATTCCTAAAATAAAGTACTTCGTAAAGTAATTCCAAAAGTAAAGTAATTCGTAAAGTAATTCCTAAAGTAATGCAGTTTTGTCCTATAATTGTGTATAAAATTAATTGGAATGCACAGTAAACCGGCCACAGTATGTACACCATAAATAGGTTCCTTGAGATAATACAAATCGTGCATATGTATATACTAGAATAGAACCCTGACGCGTCCGTTTTAAAAGAAATAAGTTATTTTGAATTTTATCTAAGTCTTTGGAAGAAAAAATAACTGCGATCTTAAAATTACTAAGGAAGAAAAATTGAATTACTCTTTCTTTGTTTAACTGACGTTCCTTCTCTTTTCTATCCTCTTCATTTTTCATTGACTAACGTTTGTGAAATAAAATTTGCTTTGAATGTCAAAAATTGTAATTTTTTTTGTGCAATCTTTTCAAATATAAATTTAAATCTGCTGACACCACTCAAAGAAAAAAATAAGAAAAAAAAGAACAAAAACGAACCGCATTCAAGCAGAAATTTAATTAGCTAAGAAGAGAGCTCTGGTTTTTAATGTGAACACTGAATTCAAGCAGCAGTGAACGTGGAAAGTCAATGGGTGATCGGAAAAATTTAGTGTTCACGTGGACGGTTATGAAGATTCTGATGGCCTTTGTTAGTATCTAAATGTTTATCCGTGGTTGAAAACTTTTGGCAACATTTTGTAGCAGCGTTACCCAGAAATAGATAGATAAACAGATAGATAAATCAAGGTGTTTATATTATCGATTTTTCATTCTGTTCATTTATCCTTTCTTAAAATATTCATTTTAAAGTTTGTTCTATCGTTCTCTTCATCACGTTTAATATAATTCGTGTTTACATACAAGTGATTGCCTATTAAAAAATCTGATGTGGGCAACACATGACTTTCCTTATATAATGCAATGAATTTACTACTTTTACAGCTAAAATAACGTTATTCTTATAGTAGGTACTTATATTCTTTCCATGATATTGAATTTTCTTCAATGAGTCGTCATTTTCATTGATTTAGCGTCATTTTTATCAATTTGGCGAGATTTTTGTTAATTTGGCAACAATTAAAAATGTCGCCAAGTTGGCGACATTTCTCCAAATTCGTCGCCAAAATCTCGCCAAGCGTTATGGACGGAGAAATAAGTTATTCTTACAGCAGATAAATGACTATTGGCGTTCAAATAGAAAAGTATTACTCAAAGTATCTTTTTTCATGAATGGAACGAGCTAGATCCAAGAGAATGATGTCACCAAATATATCGCATGGTATTACATATGAAAAGTGAACATGTTTCTTAATAGGAAATATTTTTATTTTTTATTTTATATAACTTTTTGATAATTTTTTTGAAAAATGTGCAATATCTCGAGAACGGTTTATGTTAGCGTTCTCAAATTTATGCCTATCGTTTTCAAATGAAACATTACATAAGAAATGTCTATTTGTGTAACGTTATTAACGGTTTTGATTTTTTGACGATTTTTTCAGAATTTCATTCGAAAATTTAGGGGGGTTCTGAACATTCCATTGCGTATAAAAACAATAAGCTTCCAGTGTTTACGGAGTGTGACTTTTGTACCAAATTTTGTTCGAATCGGTCCATTCGTTCGTCAGTTATCGTCTCCATAGTCTCACTGACACACACACACACACACACTCACACACACATACTTTCACACACATACACATACTTTAACACACACACACACACACACACACAGAGACATCACTTCAAAAATGTTTGATTCGTGATCAGGGATGCTTGAAACGTGCTCTCCCGTCACAATACTTTCCTTATACATTATGTATATAAGGAAAGTAAAAATAAAGTTAACGAATTCGGCTACTCACTGTGTTTTAATAGCATTATCTTTATTGATTCTTTGTTGAACTACACGTCTAATTGTCCTGTAATATGTTTCTGTAATGTTTTCGGATATTTTCCTTTGTTTCTAATTCTTACAATATTACTTTCAGAGAGTCATCGGTTCTGTAAACGTGTCCAAGACGCTTATACACTCCGCTGCTGTCCCCAGGTACATGGCATCGTACATGATACTATAGAATTTGTTCGAGAAGTTATAACCACAGAAATGAACAGTGCTACCGACAATCCCGTATCCTTTGTGAATTTTTTAAATTTAGCTTATAAAATTTTTATTTACTAATTCAGAACGTAAAATACGCATAATTGCCCTTCGAGCATGAAATGGTCTTCAACAGAGATATTATGATACACATAGGCGGCACCAGCTTTTTTCAATTGTGGGTGCTATGCATTGGGAGTGCTCATGCGAAGCTTGTATAGTTTAAAAATAACAAATAATTTACTTATGGAACTTATATTTTGTCCACCAATTTCTGCATGATATAGCCATAGTCTAAATTCGTAAAAAATACTAAATAAAAATGAATTTGAAAACTATAATACCGTTAGAACAGACGCCAGTGGAATATTGACAGTGTTTTGTCAAACTCGCTACGAAACTAACCATCTCTGTATCCTTCCGCGATATGACGAGTTCACGATAGTCAGATTCCTTTATTGAAACCTTGCGCATGTGCAGTCATTTGGAACTGGAGCCAGCCAGAAACCTTAAAAATATCTGATCTCGGACTTAAAAATCCGTAAAAAAATAAATAAAAATAACAACTTAAAAAAAAGATAGATAGAGAGAGAAACTGAAAATTGTTGGGAAAAGGGGCAGTTGTTAAGTAAAAAGTTGTGTTTGCGCAATTTGTAATGGGGGTGCTGAAGTACCCCTAGCACCTCCCTCCCCGTAGGGCCGACAATGATGATACAGCATGGTCGCATTAACGATATATACATAGCCTAAATACGAACTAAATTTTCATATTATAATAATCCAAAGGGCAAAAAAAAAAAAAAAAAAAAAAAAAAAAAAAAAAAAAAAAAAAAGAAGAAAGAAATCAGAATTGAAGATGTATAAAGCATAAGATAAAGCGAAATATGAACATACAAAAGAAATATACCAAAAAAGCAGAGATAGCAATATTTTAAGTCGTTAGGTACGTGAACGGTGGTTTTACCTTTAAAATTTTACCCTAATTTTTGTAATAAATTATATTTACAAAAGCATGTGTATCACAAAGGTTGTAATATTAGCATAATTCTAAACCTATGTCTTTTATTATAAACATATATTTCACCTGTTGAATATTTGATTTATATATATATAGATGATTCCATTTGTATGGCTACTTCAACCACAAATAATATTCACATAAAATTTATCCGAGTTACAATTTTTCCAAATGAACCAAATATTAATAATAGTATTGATTTTTTTAAATATAAGTTTCAGCTCTTTTAAAGGATAAAGACTTTATAACAAAATTATTTATTTGATCACATTAAGAGAAGATCATAATCACATTAAAAGTGCGAGCGCTTGCGGACGTCAAACGTCCATCAAAGGCAATTGCCAACAAAAGAAGATACATTGACTTTTATAACCAGTGATAAACCACAAAAAAAATTGCATATAAATTACCAGATTATACAAGGAAAAATATTGGAGTGAAAAACATTTAATTATAAAATTAATACATCACAAGTAAAAGATAAAAAGTAAAATATAACAAGAAAGATTAATCATGAATAAAGCATTGATTATGAAACATTTTTTAACTTCAATGCAATTTTATTTAAACATCTCGAAAATGCGATACATCATCTGTAATATTTTTAAAAGTATCACAATACTACATTCATTTATTGTATTTGAAAACTTAAAACTTCATCGAAAAACACGAACTTCATTCAAATGACGGCATTGAAATATAAAATGCCAGGTTTAAAATCTCTAAAATGCGATACATTTCTCGGTAATATTTTTAAAATTATCATAATACTACAATAATTTATTATATTTGAAAATTTCATCGAAAAAAATGAACTTTATTCACATAACGTCATCGAAATATAAATCGACTGGCTCTCTCTATAAAAGCAGCATTTCACTCATAACCATTTTTCCATTCCTTTCATTCATCACAATACTACAATAATTTATTTTCTTTAAAAACTTAAAACCATGGAGGTACAAGTAATTTATCTCTATTCTTAAAACTTCATCGAAAAAATCGTCTTTTTCTCTGTGTAAAATCAATGAATGCTTCATTCATATCAGCTATATTGCAGGCTCCATGAGCTAAATAATGTTGAGTTAAAGAAATGCAGCAATTTTTATACAACTCATTCTACATCTTTTGGTATTTACACTCTCCATAAGTGAAAATTAGGCTTCGTTGTAGAGATAATCAAAGTTTGATGATCATTTAAACTCAAATATATTGTAATTGCATTGTTTCAGTATGTAGATTCCAGAATTTAAGCAAAGACAACGCGGTTTTAGGACGGATACAACACTCAATATGAATTAAAAAGAACTTTGAGAATCATGATTTTGACACAATATGGATGCTATATTTTATTTTGAAGTGGGACACGTGATCTCTTCATATAATGGTCACGTGATCTATTCATATAAAGGGTGTAATTATTATTTTAATTTTTATTTAAAAAACTGCTAAATATATTTTGCTGAAATTTTTTTTACATATTGTATGGGATAATTTGAATATTTCCTAAAAATTTTCGAAGCAATTTGTGAATTTTAAATCTGCTTAAAAATTTTTGAAAAATTAGGTCCCGTAGGATTCAATGTATTTCACTTTTTCAACCCTGTTTCAATCCAAAACTAATAAGGTGATATTATTTATTTATATTCCCATGGGTCCTACAGACCGCCGACTTTTATATATCGCATTTTAGAGATGTTTATCTAAAATTTATAAGAATGTTTATAAAATGGCATTGAAGTTGGAAAGGGTTTCATAATCAATGCTTTATGCTTGATTGATCTTTCTTGTTTAATATATATTTACCATTTACCTCAATATCTTCTTTAATTCGAGCTCTAGCTTGTTTTTGTAGAAAGGGACGAAATCATCTCTGGTGGGAACTTCCACGGAGAATACCCCGCCAAGGTAACTAATTGTTCTAGCAAGTGTACTACTTATTGCCATATTATCTGATAAAGACCTGTTGCAACTGAAATGTGTTTTGTTTTCATGCCAGGTCTTGGACTACCTCGCTATCGCTGTCCATGAACTAGCGAGCATGAGCGAAAGGCGGACGGAGAGATTAGTGAATTCAAGTAAGTAAAAATAATAAAACAAAAATAAAATCAATTGTAAAATTGACAGAATAGAGGACCGATAAGAGGCAAACGTTTCCAAAGTTAAGCTCGTGCTCCCATGGCTACTGTATCCAACATAAACCCATTTCAAGGAACCGTTTCAAGCTTATTATACACTGGTATGTATGGAATAGCTGATACCTGCAATAACAGTAAGGAAACTTGCTATGTGCCACAATTTTGTGAACCGCTATGGAAACATATGAATTCAAGTTCTTTTTCCAAGTTCTTATTCCAAGTTCCTGTGTGTCATTGCAATATTGGCTCTTCCTATATAAACATATAATTTATATACCTGTATGTGTTTAAAAAGTCCTTAAAGTAGAACTTTTGGACTTTTTTTTATGTTGATTTTTGATGGGAAACATTTCAGAGTGCAAGGTATGGAGTGAATCCGGAAAGAAATGTGGCAGGTATGAAATGGTAATATATAACGGAAGTGACATCATTACGAATACCTATCAGAAAACCTTTGGCATGATTTAAAGGTTCGGAATGCTTCACTTTGGTGACAAATTCGTCGAATTTGACAACGAATTTAACTAAATATCTCCAACTGGGAGACTTTTCGAAATTTCACGAAATTTGTAGATTAACCAAGAACTTTATAAGTTGTGTGCTTTTTTCAAAAATTTTCCCAAAGGGTATGTAAGGTTGTCTTATCAGTTGTTTTATTTGCATGATACGAATAAAAGTATCTGCTAAACTCGATATAGAACCTAATATGTAGTTTTCTTTCTAATTATATATGCTCTTTGAGCTGTAGTATAAAACAATTATGGTAGAAAAGTGTAAAAATTGTAAATTTTATGTATAAAAATGTGTAAATTTGAGATTTGCGACATGTGTGCATCGACAGTTGTGCGACATGTGTGCTGCGACATGTGTGCATCCGCGTGTATGCACTTATAGTTTGCGCGGATCTCGCGTTTGCCCGGGGGGAGCGTGACTGTAAACGTTAAATCTAATAGTTTAATCATCGATAACTTTGTCGTTTATTGTCCGATTTGGATGAAATAAATTACATAGTATTAATTTATCGAAACTGTGTAATTTTTCTAAAAAACTTTAAAATGAAAAATTAAAAGTACAATATTGTAATTTTTTATTAGATAACTTGTACTATCGTCACACATAACATTCATCAACTTTTTCCCATTCGAAATATGCATAAAGTGTGACATTTCATATCAATCTATAACGAGTAACGGAGTTACTCAATATGTTTTCATTCGATTTTCATATTTTATATTTATTAATTACTATTAGATATACTACTAGCCGTTGCTCTTGGTTTAAAATATGTGCAAATTCGAAACGCATTCATATTGCTTTAAACAAAAATACATTAAACCACTGAATTTTATTTTCTTGTAAAAAATACACAGTATAAGAATATTTATTACAAAATTATCTGTGCATGCAAATCTTAATCAAACATATTGGTCTCATTTGTAAACCAATGTTAAATGAACGTAAACAATGTGATCTGAATGTAAAATGATTGCTGTTGAATGTCATATAAAGTTTGGTAAATACGAGTATATGATGAAATAAAGAAGCTGAAATGCTAGCAGAATTTATTCCCATACCATATTTTACTCCAATGCAACATTCATTTAACACTCTCGGAAATATAAAACTTTAGCAATCATTTTCCAAACAATTACCCTAATCCATGGACATAACTGATATAACAATATGAAATATATAATACCGTTAATTTATAAAATGTATTTTTGTATCAATTTATGTATTATTTAAACTAACAGATATACTATAAAAACAATTACAAAATTAATACTACTTATAAAATTAAAAAAATGTTAGAATGTTAAGATATAGGCGAAACTTCTATCCAAATTATAGATTTGTGTTAATGCTAGTTATAATATTGTATGTATATGTACCATATCTTTGGGAAACAGCGCAATTTTTATATTTCCAATAAATAAGCATCCGCTACTTTAATAGATAGAGATAACGGCACTCAAATTCCTAATCGTTTGGTTTGAACTAAAATTATTCTCGCGGCAAAAATAAATGAAATACTTAAAATTTGCAAAAAATGCCCTTTAATCCCGAAAATCATTGCTATCTCAACTGTTATATCTAATTCCAGTCAACTTTAAGCACAATACCCATAATAATAATATAATACGAATAAAAAAAATAGGATGTAATATTTTGACTTCGCAAATTTAGACAAGAAAAAGCAATCCTGCATAAAACATTGATTATGAAACACTTTTCAACTGAAATGTAATTTTATTTAAACGTCTCTAAAATGCGATACATTCAGCACTCATATTTTTTTAACACTTTACAACAAAGTTGAAAAGTGTTTATGACTTTGATCATTCTGTCTGTCTGTCTGTCCGTTAGCACGATAACTGCCGACAAAATTACTTAATCAAAATTAAAATTAGTATGTTGTTCAGACGCTCTGTAGGACCTATGGGAATATAAATGAATAACATCACCCAATTAGTTTTAGATTGAACACGGGTTGAAAAAATGAAATACATTGAACCTTATGGGACCTAATTTTTCAAACATTTTTTAAGCGGATTTAAAATTCACAAATTGCTTCGAAAATTTTAGGTAATATACAAATTATTCCATAAAATATATAAAAAAAATTTCAGCAAAATATATTCATTAGTTTTTTAAATAAAAATTAAAATAATAATTACACCTCTTATATGAAGCGATCACGTGACCATGATATGAAAAGATCACGTGACCCACTTGAAAATGAAATATGGCATCCATCTTGTCTCAAAATCGTGAGTTTTAAAAGTTTTTTTAAATTCATATTGAGTGTTGTATCCGTCCTAAAACCGCTTTATTTTTGCTTAAATTCTGTGCATCTACATACTGAAACAACGCAATTATAATATATTTGAGTTTAAATGATCATCCAAATTTGATTATTTCTACAACGAAGCCTATTTTTCACTTATGTAAAATGTAAACAGCAAAATATGTAGGATGAGTTGTATTAGAATTGCAGTATTTCTTTAACGCAAAAGTATTTAGCTCATGGAGTCTGCATAGCTGATATGAATGAAATATTCATTGATTTTACAGAGAGAAGGATGATTTTTTTCGATGACGTTTTAAGCATAGAGTTTAATTACTTGTAGCTCCATGGTCTTAAGATTTTAAATAAAATAAATTATTTTAGTTCTGTGATGAATAAAATGAATGGGAAAATGTTGTGAATGAAATGCTGCTTTTATAGAGAGAGCCAGGCGTGTTATTTTTTCTATGACGTCATTTGAATGAATTTCAGTTGCTTTCGATAAAGTTTTCAAATATAATAAATTATTGTAGTATGATAATTTTAAAAATATTACCGAGCAATGTATCGCATTTTAGAGATGTTTAAACCAGGCAATTTATATTTCAATGCCGTCATTCGAATGAAGTTCATTTTTTTCGATGAAGGTTTAGTTTTCAAATATAATAAATTCAAATATAATAAATTAATGTCGTATTGTGATAAATTTTAAAATATTACCGAGGAATGTATTGCATTTTAGAGATGTTTAAATAATATTGCATTGAAGTTGGAAAGTGTTTCATAATGAATGCTTTAAACATGATTGATCTTTCTTGTTTAAATTACCACAGTATTACAATAATTTATTATACTTGGAAACTTAAAACTTCATCAAAAAATGCAATGTTGTAAATCGTCTGCGTCTCTATGTAAAATCAATGAAAATTTCAGAATTTCATTCATATCACTTATATTCCCGACTCCAGAGCTAAATAATCTTAGGTGATAAAATTTAGCAATTTTTATACAACTTATCTTGCAATTGCTTGATTTGTTTCATTCTGCATGCTATAGATATTAAGCTTCTTTGTAGGACTTATCAGAGTTTAGTGATCATTTTAAATAAAAAATATTGTAATTGCTTTCTCACAGAATTTAAATACACAGATAATATGCAAAAATAAAGTGGTTTTATGACGTATGCAACACTAAATATAAATTTAAACGATCTTTAAACATCACAATTTTTACACAGGGGAAAAAAAGGATGCCCTACTTTATTTTGGAATGAGTCACGTGATCTATTCATATAATATGGATGTAATTATTGTTTCAATTCTTATTTAAAAAACTACCTAATATATTTTGCTGAAATTTTCTTTATACATTTTACGTGATAATTTGAATATTTCGCATAATTTTTGAAGCAAGTTGTGAATTTCAACTGCGTTTAAAAAATGTTTAAAAAATTAGGTCCCATAGGGTTCAATGTACTTTATTTTTTCAACCCAGGTGTCATTTTTATGGCAGGTATCGTGGGAACGGACAGACAGACAAACAGACATATAGAATGACCAAAGCTATAAATACTTTTCAATTATGTCGGAAAGTGTTAAAAAAGGGGGGGATTCCTTTAAGGAAGTTGAAAAGATGATGGTTTATGATCTATGTTGTTAGATTTATCTATAGTCCATTTGTTCATTAATTCTCACAATATTTTCTTCTGATAGCTCTGAGTGGTTTACCAGCCTTTTTAGTGAAAGACGGAGGGTTAAACTCTGGATTTATGATGGCGCATTGTACGGCCGCTGCTTTAGGTAAGAATCAGGTTAATTCACTATTATCATTATTTATTTCTATGTAATAAAATAGTAGTGAAGGACAAAATAGAAACACATTCATCTAAAAGAAGTAATGAAATAGCATTGAAGGATAAAATAGAAACATATTCATCTAAAAGAATTAATGAAATATCAGTGAAGAATAAAATAGAAATATATTCATCTAAAAGAAAATAAGAGAATCATCTTTTAGAATGGAAATTAAACTGAAAATTTATACAAAAGCATAATTTTTGTTGGTATACGCCAGCCGTTCTCAACTTGTGGGGTGCGAAATATCTGAAGTGGGGGCATGAAAAGAATGTGTTTACTTGGAAAACACCACCTATTATATTGTTTTTTATGGCTGCTTTATCAGGGTGTTTAGAAGGAGGGGGCAGCCGAAATCTATATGGAAAAGGGGATGGGGCGACAAATACAAAAAGGTTGAGATGCACTGGTATACGCTGTTAGCTTTTTTTCTAAGTTGCAACATTTAAAGTCTTAATATCAGAACTTATCAGCGTGTGTATAAATGTATCTATATGCCCCTTTCAAATGATTTTCTTTGTGTATACGTGCCCACAAATATGATTCAGATATCAAAAATACCGTACGGATCAAGAGAACATCGAGGGTTTTCCAAAACTTTCCTAATATATTAATCGCGAGCAATTTATTGAACTCCTCCCCTCCCCCTCCAACCCTAAATTTCTCCATTTCCATTGTCATCTGCTGAACAAACTGGGAAAGAAGGAGCTCATACGAGTAAATACATTGCTTAATTTGGTTTGTATGCATATGTACTTCGGTCTAACACATTCGATTCTAAACAAGATGGGGTGCAGGGTATAGTACAGAGAAATATAATTGTAGCTATATAAATATTAGGGTGCGAGCGTGACAATTATTAAATAGTTATATGTTTGCATGCAATATCATGCGGTAAATCTGTAAGCATCATTCAGGTGAATTTATCACGTTCTGTTTGAGAAAAAGGACACGTTTTGTAACAGTTTTGCCTTTTAGCACCAACAAATTTATCACATTTCATTTCGTTGAAGTAGTATCAATGGCATTTTGATGTTGATTTTGCATATACGCATAAAGAAATAGGTCATTTGATTTTGGCCCTTAAAGTAACCCAAATGCGCACAGTCAATAATGAACAGGTTTACAACGTAAAAAGCAGCTCAAACCAAGGCAAATAAACATGCGTACTTTTTGGAAGTTTACTGGATTTCCGTCATCAGTGCAAAATGTTTGAGACATAAACTCCCAAATAAGCGCAATGAAATGTCGACCAAACTGAAATGGCTAAACGACATCATAGTATAGTGGCGCCATCATTAACATTATGGTATTGGTTTTGAATGTAAATATAAATGCGCAGAAATATGTGATACTGGCTGTATCTATGCAGAGCATCAGCGCTCCCGTGTCTTTTAATGCTCATTATCTATTGGTAACTTACTACTCAATCTCTGGAGTGCGTCTCTTCATTCAACTTTTTTAAGCAATAATATTCCATAGTATTTAGTTCTGTTTGTCTCATAATTATTATCAGAATGACGGTATAATACCTGCACTTACAATATCCCCAGAAGTAAGTGGAATAATTATTATACGATCCTCTAAGGAAACATAAACCATATACTTATTTAAATTACATTAACTTTAGATCAAATATATACAATTTGCAGTGCAAAAAACACTACAGTAATTATGAGAAAATCTTTCTCATAAAATACTCGCAATAAAATAACTAACTATTTTGAAGTTTATATATTTTTCATCATTGAACGAAATCTTGAAAAAAAGAACAATCAATAATTATTGAGGTATAACTTTTGATGAATTTTTTGAACAATGGAGATAAAGTTTCCCTTCACATTTTAATTTCCATTCACACTCGCAGCCATTCCGTAATAATTATGTTCTTTTTCCGCGTTATATACTTATGCGAAATATTTATATATAGATTTCCTAAATTTATGAGAAATAACTTTATTGAAGTGTGTACTTTACTACTCACATCAGAATGTTTCTTAAAAGAAGGGTAATTATAAATTAGAAATTAATAATTACTCTTAAAAATATTTATCCTATACCCCTTTATAAAAGTTATAAAGGGATCCCTTACCCCTTTATAAAATATTTTATCCTATTTAATTTGACATTTTTATTTTAATCTGTTACGATTCAGTTGCACGAATATTAGAAGAGAATTTACATACTTCATATAATAAATAAATACTAGAAGAATTCCTGTTCTACATCAGCAGTGTCATAAAAATAGCAACACATTTTATCGATGCAAAAATAACAATTGATAGATAGATACACAAAGCTAAGTACATAACAAGTCAAATATAAATAGAAACTTCAAAACGACATAATCATAATTTAACAAGAAGGATCAATCATGATTAAAGCATTGATGATGAAACATTTTCCAACTTCAATGCAATTTTATTTAAACATCTCTAAAATGCAATACATTCCTCGGTAATATTTTAAAACTTATCACAATACTACATTAATTTATTATATTTAAAACTTAAACCTTCATCGAAAAAAATGAACTTCATTCGAATGACGGCATTGAAATATAAATTGCCTGGTTTAAACATATCTAAAATGCGACACATTCCTCGGTAAAAATATTAAAATATAATTTAAAATTATCATAATACTACAATAATTTATTATATTTGAAAACTTCATCGAAAACAACTGAAATTCATTGAAATGACGTCATAGAAAAAATAACACGCCTGGCTCTCCATAAAAGCAGTATTTCATTCATAAACATTTCCCATTCATTTCATTCATCACAATACTATAATAATTTATTTTATTTAAAAATTAAAACCATGGAGCTACAATTCATAAACTTTATGATTAAAACTTCATCGAAAAAAATCGTCCTTCTGTTTATAAAATCAATTAATATTTCATTCATATCAGCCATGCAGACTCCATGGACTGAATTATTTTGCGTTAAAGAAATACAGCAATTCTTAAACAACTCATTCTACATATATTGCTGTTTACATTTTACATAAGTGAAAAATAGGCTTCATTGTGGAAATAATCAAATTTAGATGATCATTTAAACTCAAATATATTGTAGTTGCGTTGTTTCAGTATGTAGATGCACAGAATTTAAGCAAAAATAAAGGGGTTTTGGGACGGATACAACACTCTGAATTAAAAAGAACTTTAAAAATCACGATTTTGAGACAAGATGGATGCCATATTTCTTTTTCAAGTGGGTCACGTGATCTTTTCATATCATGGTCACGTGATCGCTTCATATAAGAGGTGTAATTATTATTTTAATTTTTATTTAAAAGACTACTGAATATATTTTGCTAAATTTTTTTTTATATATTTTATGGAATAATTTGAATATTACCTAAAATTTTCGAAGTAATTTGTGAATTTTAAATCGGCTTAAAAATGTTTGAAAAATTAGGTCCCATAGGGTTCAATGTATTTCATTTTTTCAACCCGGGTTTAATCCAAAACTAATTGGGTGATATTATTCATTTTTATTCCCATAGGTCCTACAGACCGTCTGAACAACATACTAAAATTTCATTAAGTCATTTTTACGGCAACGGACAAACAGATAGACAGACAAACAGACAGACAGACAGAATGAACAAAGTCATAAACACTTTTCAACTTTGTTGTAAAGTGTTAAAAAGTAGAAAACGAATATCTCTAGAGTAAGTTATAATTTGTTGCAGCTGTTCTCTTGAAGAAATCGACCTATTCAATGTCAGTAAACAGGCTGAGATTTTTGAAGGGGTGAGAAACATTGGTTATGGAGCCACGTTACAAAAATTAATAACGTTTCTTTAAATAACATGCTTGTAATTCTAATTTGAACAATTTCTCAATTCAAACGTTCAACACGTTTTAATCGTTTTCATTGCTTGCCAGTGTCCGAGAACAAGGTGTTGTGCCATCCAGCTTCAGTGGATTCATTGCCCACCAGCGCAGGAACAGAGGATCACGTTTCCATGGGAGGATTTGCGGCAAGAAAAGCTTTGATTGTTGTTGAAAATGTGGAACGAGTGATTGCTATTGAACTTTTAGCGGCTTGTCAGGCAATTGAGTTCCTGAGGCCACTTAAGACTACTGCACCATTGGAGGCAGTCTACAATGTCGTCCGATCTGTTGTAAAGTAAGTTAACATCGATGTCCTATTAAATTTATTTTAATATTAATATTTTGAGTTTATTAAAGTTAATTCAATATTAAAGTTTTGAGTTTTCTTCAGCAAAGATCATACAAAAATGCACACCGATCTATGATCTTGAATTCTTTGAAGATTTTCATGAAAAATTCCAGTAATATAGTTAATGACTTATCCAGTACTACTTTCTTGTCCGCCGTCTGGCCGTGTACCTTTTAAATAGCCCCCATTTCTTCGTTTTATTTTTTTGTGAATTTTATGTGTTATGTTAACCTATTTTTGGTCTTGTTTATTCTTATTATTGGTCTTGTTTATTCTTATTTGGTCTTGTTTATTCTTATTCTTGTTTGGTTTTATTTATTCTTGTTCGGATTTGATTCGTCTTGTCGGGATATTTCTATTGTGTCTTGACGCACGCCAATCTTCTGGGTTATTTCTCATTACGAATTCTTTGAACTGTTCTTCATGCTGTTATCTGATTGGCTCTCTCTTAATCCATGCCTTGGATATAATAATCCGATCTGTTTCTTCCTTTGAAACCCATTCCTATTTTGAACTTCGGGTTTGTTGGTTCTCTTGTACCGACGAAGGGGTCCAACGTATCATCAAAATAGCTGCATGCTGTATTATCTTTTTATTTGTGATATTATACGTTGATCAAGTTTTCCTCATCTTTCGCACAAAGTGTATTTTATTGATTTATGTAATAATTCTCTTAAATTGCTGTCTGAATAATCTGAAAATTTCAATTCTTTGTAAGTAACAGTGTAAGTCAAATATTTAAAGATATAAGCCGGTCTCTGAGAAGAATAATAGATTCTTTATCAGTATAAAAGAGAGAATGAGAGGGAGCAGTCACTCCAGCATACAGCAAAGGGGAGGTGTAAAATGCCTGTTAACAGAAAAACGCTCAAAACGTTATGGGAACATAGCAGTTGTCCATCCGAAAACAATAACAATATAAACCAAAAAGCCAAATTAATGGAAATTAAGTGAAGGAATTAAGTCAATGGAAATTCTCTTGTGCTGTTTTTTTTAATCCTTTGTTGTTTATTTTACTGTATTTTCTACTTCCTTGATTTTTTCTTGATTACAGAATTAAAATAAATGTAGAAATCCACGAAAAATTAGTTTATCAAAATAATGGTAGTCTACATGGGTTTATTTTTAATGGGCTTCAACAAGAAATTTTTTTATGATAGCAATCTGGATGAAACGAATTTAAAATTATATTTTTTGTAAAGATATGTGTAATTTGGTATAGTGCAGTACAGGAAACAAAACATATAAGCTGCATTTAAACTACATTATTTTTCCTTACTCCAAATTTATGCAACTATCTATATTAATTTAATTTTGCTTACGTATGTATGAAACATTTTCAGACCTTTGGATAAAGATCGCTTCATGGCTCCAGACATGGACGCTGCAACTGAACTCCTTAAAGACGAAAAGGTGTGGTTTGCAGCCAAGCCCCACATGGACAGATATTTCATGGAGCAAGGTGTAGAAACGAGGCCCTCATCTCCGACCACGAGCAGCTCTTTGAGACATCTGCCCCCGAGTAATAAGCGCAAAGTCTCCGGACATACCAATGGATCGAACAATCATGAATTTACATGTGATGGACATGTTATCAACGCATACGAGAGTGACGATGAAGTGTCAAAGAAAGTGCCTATTAAATTGCCAAGAAATGCGTATGTCGTTGAGAAATAGGTTATGCCCTGTTTGGTGAAATATGCTTCGACATGTTCTTACATTTTTAGAACAAGAGTTTTCTTAAACTCTTTTGGTGAATGTGGAGTGCTATGAATTTATAAATAGCTTAAGACTAATTTTACTATTGTCAGTGTCAACCTCAGAAAGGCCATCGTGGTTCTTGATATTTTTTGAATTAATATGGGCTAGTTCAATATGAATGTTGACTTAAACCCAAATGCTGTTCGAGTTTTAGTTCAGGATGTAAAACTGGTGTTTGATAAGTGTGTATAATTTTGAAGATGTGTATTTTTGTATATTTTTGTAGATTTAGTTGAGTTCGGTGGAAAGTATACAAAAACGAAAGATATTTTGTCGTGTAAAAGAACATTAACACATTTTTTTAACCTATTATCAGACAGTGTTTAAGAAAGATAAAGTTTCAGAGTTATTAGATGATATAAATTCGCAAAATAAATTCAGAAATCGCAAAAAGGGTTTAAGGATTTATATATTTAAGAAATTAAACTTGAAACGATGTTTAAACGTTCATTTTGGGCTGAAGTATGGCTGTGAATAGGAAACACAATAAGCGCTGTTAGAGGTTTATATTCCGAGAATTTGTCTCCGCAACTAGCTGGAAATATCTTTAAACAAAACTCTGTTCTGTATTAAGATTAACAAATGAGTTTAGAAAGTATGACAGACAAATTGAATGAGGTTTTTGATTTTCGTTATCCCATACTTCGCTCTAGAATGATAAAACTTGCATCAAAATATTTCCTAGACCTTATTGCCGAAAAAAATGCATCAAAATCCATTGTGGTTTAGAAGATATTTAAGAAGCATTTAATTTATGCTGTTAATTTCAATATTTTTGCTCTGGATTAGAAAATTGTAAATTACGTAATCAAGAGCTGCTAAATATATTTGTTTAAGATATTTTCTGCTTTTAATATGTAACTTTTAAATAACATCCAATTTCTGTTTTCAACACTTTATTTTGAACGATGGAAAGACAAAAAGTTTATGGTATACGGAATTTTTGCAGAAGTGGTAGATATTAGTGGTAGATATTAAATACGAGTATTTTAACATTGACACATACTGGACAATGAGCAAGTTTCTATAGCATATCATACTTTTCATTATATCAGATTTCATTATCACTTGTTTTGATTATGCCTTTGATTAACCATAATTTTTGAAGTTTTTTTTTGTTTAGAATAGGTTTTTAGAATAAGTTCTCATTGAATAAAAAATTTGATCAGTTGTGCGGCAGCAAAGACATCTGATAACAGATGCTTGGAAACCTGTAGCCGAATTATAAGAACAGACCAGGAGCTAGCTTTTGCTCAGTGATTATAATGTCGGTCTACAATGCATCAGGGCCCTGGAGCTAGCTTTTGCTCAGTGATTATAATGTCGGTCTTGTAACCAAAGGGTCCCTGGTTCGGGGGCCGGCGACGCACAATCGCCACAGTTGTATAATCTTGCTTTTTAACCTGATATTTAATTTCAATTTAAGTGACCTGTCTAGAAGTTGAACTGGCCATGATATGTGATTCAGATGATGCGCCAAACTTTAGTGATATATATAATGTATTTTTTCTTTTTACTTATATTTATTTATGTTTTCTCTGTACTATTTTTAAATAGAAAATATTTTAAATAAATACATTATACTTCACAGGTTTATTTTTTCTTTGTTTAGACTTTGCTGATAATGAGATTATTTATTTGTTTAAAGTTATATATATATATATATATATATATATATATATTATAGTATATACAAAAACAAAGAGGGGGGAGAAGACAAAAGGGAAGGGGGAAAAAGTTGGAAAAGAAAGTAGAGTGCTTACAGGAACTACAGCAAAAAGGACGGGGGAGATCGTGAGCCCCGTTCCCGGTTAAAGCGCTTTTATTCCCCGGAAACACTCCCGATGCAACTGTCTTCCCGAAGCATCCCTCCGTCCGATGAAATCAATGAAACATCCTGAAGTAAAAAGACCATGACGCACAAAAGGGCTTAAGATATGAAAATGAACCAAACCTGACCCTGCACTAGAATGCACAATTACTACGAGAAACGACTTGTAAAGATACTTCACCAATATACAATCATCATGCAATACGGTTGATGTCTTTCTCAGAGACCAAGCGTACATAGTGCCTTAGATATCGAAACGGATAGTGGCATTTTGCTGCTTCCAGGAGTAATTTATTAATGCAGTGTTGCCTTTCCTCTTTTTCTGTATTAAGACGTCTATATCGATTCAAATGATTAATGATTACATTTCTGAAAATACAGCTACTTAAATTGGATTTCCAATCAATTATAAAATTAACATCGAAATCATAATTGTCCCGTTTGTCATAAAGTTTAAAATATATTCTGTCATTTTCTTTATAGTAAATGCTAATATCTAGGAAATTAACAGTTCCTTTACTAGTATATGGAGTTTCTGTATGTTCCAGGCATTTAGGATAAAACCCAAAATCAGTATAGTCATGTTGATCTGTTTGTCCAATTATCACATCGTCAAAAAAGCGGTAGAATGGCATTTCATTAACCAAATAAGTACCTTGTTCGTACTTGTTCAAGTAAATATCCGCAGGAATGGAGGAGCATCCCCCATCCATGGGGATACCCTGTATTTGGCGATAATAACCCGTTCCGTTATGCAGAATATTTTCAAATAAGACAATATTTATCAACTTTTTATATTGGTTGATTGATATGGTAGAGTGCAGATTGTAATGTTCATGAAGTTCTATCAAAATGTCGAATAAATCATTCAAGTTTACGTGATTAAAAAGGTCTTTAAAATCGAAGCATATAAAAATAATTTTCTCTTGTATTCTACTTAATTTGTCAATCAATTTATAGGAATGCGTCACCCTGTCTTAAAATAGCGTTAAATGGTATAACGTTATAGTGAATACTACTTTTCACAATAACTACTTTTAACAATAAAAACTATAACGTTATACCAATTAACGCTATTTTAAAACAGAGTGACGCATTAATGCCCATACGCAATATTTCCATTAAGATTGCTTACATATATCTAAAGACCAACGGAAGAAAGTATTTCAATTATAATGATATCGGCAGAAAATTAGACGATTACTCAAACTTGAAATGTAGCTGTGCAGAGGAAATCAATACTAATAGAGATATTGATGCCACGCACTGGCACGTAATAACCGGAAAATTGGATATGATTGATAATAATGATGTCAAGCTACTGTTGAAACAAGGAACCAAACTTCGTAATCAAATGTATAATAGAAGTGCTTTTTACTTTCCCTGCAATACATGATAATGTATAGGGAAAGTATTGGAATCACGTCAAAATCGCAACTCGAATTTTCGACGAATCTACACGTTTCGAGACCTCTAGAATACGAAAAGACTATTTTTAGCGTAACGTCTGTGTGTGTGTCTGTGTGTCTGTCTGTCTGTGCAGATTTTGTATCAACTCTTAACTAAAAACTAATCAACCGAATTTCATGAAATTTCGTAGGTAAGTCACTTGGGGACGAATCTAGTGCTGATTTGTTTTGGGTACGATTCAGGACAAAAGAACCCGCCTTTTTAGTGAAATGGCCCGCAAAATCTTGTATCCACTCTAGCTGAAAATCTAATGGACCGAATTTCACAAAACTTGGTAGATAAGTCGCTTGTAGGTCACCCTGGTGCTGATACGATTTTGGTACGATTCGAAAAAAATAACCTGCATTTTTTTGCAAAATGGCCCGCAAAATCGACAAAATCTAAAATAAAAAACTACGTATGCTGAAATATATCCTTTAAATGCTTGTTTTATACGTAATTTTTAACGAAGAAAAGAATAAGATCAACCCCACTACACTAGGACTAGCCGTTCTCGAGATATTTTGGGTTTTTTGTTTTTTCTCTACGCCACCTTTGAAAACGAGTCCAGTTACTAAACGAGAACGAAAATTGAATTAATAGTGAATTAAATTTAATTAAAATAAAGCGAATGTGTATATAAGTCTGCAGCGAAAGCCATGTGCTGTCCACATCAGATTTTTACTTTCCCTGCAATACATGGTAATGTATAGGGAAAGTATTGGAATCATGTCGAAAATCGCAAATCGAGTTTTCGACGGATCCACAAGTTTCGAGACCTCTAGAATACGAAAAAACCATTTTTAGCGTGACGTCTGTGTGTGTGTCTGTGTGTCTGTCTATCTGTTTGTCTGTCTGTGTGTCTGTCTCTCTGTGCAGATATTTTATCCACTCTAACTGATAAACTAATGAACCGAATTTCACAAAATTTGGTAGGTAAGTCACTTGTTGGCAAGTCTGGTGCTGATTAGTTTTGGGTACGATTCGGGATAAAAGAAACCGCCTATTTTTGCGAAATAGCCCGCAAAATCTTGTTTCCACTCTAACTGAAAAACTAATGAACTGAATTTTACAAAATTCGGCAGATAAGTCACTTGTGGGCCACCCTGGTGCTGATTGGATTTTAGTGCGATTCGAAGAAAAATAACCTGCCTTTTTTTGCAAACTGACCCCCAAAAGTCGTCAAAATCAAAACTAAACTACGTATGCTCAAATATATATATTAAATACTTGTTTAATACGTAATTTTTAGCGAAGAAAATAATAAGACCAACCCCATTACACTAGGACTAGCCGATCTCGATATATTTTAGTTTTTTGTATTTTCTCTACACCACCTTTGAAACTAAGTCCGTTTAGCGAATGAGAACAAAAATTGAATTGAAAGAGAAATAAATTTAATTAAAATAAAGAGAACGTGGACATAAGTCTGCAGGGAAAGTCATGTGCTGCCCACATCAGATTTTTTATTTGACAATTTTATATACAAAACAGACAATTTTATATACAAAATGGCGGTGAAATACAGTCATCCAATTCAGACATTCAACGAATGGAGAAACAAAGTAATAAAAGGATTCCAAATGCACTATCATCCAGATTCACACCACAAATTATCAAACAACAAAGTACGAACAATAGAGACTCTGAAGGAGAAATTTGCAATATCTTACATGGATAAAGTGCCATCGAATTACGTATTTGTTTGTAAAAAATACTATGTAGATACTTTACGAAAATGTTATGAAAATGAAAGTAAGTATAAAGCAATCAATACCACAGGGAAAACCGTGGAAAACCGTATAAAAGCACTGTATAAAAGAATTGGACATGACATAAAAAAAGTAAAATTTCCATATCTTGTACTAATTCCAAAAATGCACAAAACCCCCATCAAATTCAGACCAGTGACAATCGGATGTGGATCTTACCTTACAGTAGCCAATACCAAGTTGCTTGCTATTCTGACTCCATTATTAAAGGAAATTAAAATAGAAGGGACCTGTATGGTGTCAAATTCTTATGAATTACTTGACAAATTAAGTAGAATACAAGAGAAAATGATTTTTAGATGCTTCGATTTTAAAGACCTTTTTAATCACGTAAACTTGAATGATTTATGATCGACATTTTGATGGAACTTCATGAACATTACAATCTGCACTCTACCATATCAATTAACCAATATAAAAAGTTGATAAATATTGTCTTATTTGAAAATATTCTGCATAACGGAATGGGTTATTATCGCCAAATACAGGGTATCCTCATGAGTGGGGGATGCTCCTCCATTCTTGCGGATATTTACTTGAACAAGTACGAACAAGGTACGTATTTGGTTAATGAAAAGCCATTCTACCGCTTTGTTGACGATGTGATAATTGGACAAACAGATCAACATGACCATATTGATTTTGAGTTTTACCCTAAATGCCTGGTACTTATAGAAACTCCATATAAGTAAAGGAACTGTTAATTTCCTGGATATTAGCATTTACTATAATGAAAATGACAGAATATGTTTTAGACTTTATGACAAGCGGGACAATTATGATTTCGATATTAATTTTATAATTGATTGGAAATCCAATTTAAGTAGCGGTATTTTCAGAAATGTAATCATTCATCATTTGAATCGATATAGACGTCTTAATACAGAAAAAGAGGAAAGGCAACACTGCATTAATAAATTACTCCTGGAAGCAGCAGAATGCCACTATCGGTTTCGATATCTAAGGCACTATGTACGCTTGGTCTCTGAGAAAGACATCAACCGTATTGCATCATGCAATACGGTTGATGTCTTTATTTATTATATTACGGTTGATGTCTAATATACAATCATCATGATTGTATATTGGTGAAGTATTTTTACAAGTCGTTTCTCGTGGTAATTGTGCATTCTGGTGCAGGGTTAGGTTTGGTTTATTTTCATATCTTAAGCCCTTTTGTGCTTCATGGTCTTTTTACTTCAGGATGTTTCATTGATTTCATCGGACGGAGGGATACTTCGGGAAGACCGTGGCACCTGGAGTGTTTCCGGGGAATAAAAGCGCTTTAACCGGGAACGGGGGGTCACAACCCCCCGGCCTTTTTGCTGTCGTTCCTGTAAACACTATCCTTTCTTTTTCAACTCCCCCCCTCCCTTTTGTCTTCTCCCCCCATCTTTGTTTTTGTACCTACTATAATATATCTGCTTAAGATGAAAGAGCGGCATTGCGCCTTAGTATTATGCAGTGTCATATTTATATATTTTATGTACCGAATTATGGATTTTTCTTATATATATATATATATATATATATATATATATATATATATATATATATATATATATATATATATATATATATATATATATATATATATATATATATATATATATATATATATATACATATATATATATATATATACACATACCAGGGGACAATGTCCTCTGCTCGCTTTGGACCCTGCCCTCTATTCGCCCCTTCGGGAGGCTTCGCCTCCTACTCGCTGCGCTCGCAGAGCTCGCTTCATATTTATCTTACCCAAAAATTCTACTTTCAAAAATCTCTTTTCTATCCCTGCCTACTTTCCGTAGGGGGGTAAAGCAGAGATTTTTCTTAACCCAGGGAATCCAAAAACTGAATTCCTTGATCATGATCTCGTGTCGCAGGCTATTTCATGCCAAACTAAAATTTAAATCGATAAACGGTTTATTTTTTCGTGTTACCCTATTATTTCTCTATAAATGTACCAAATTTCATATTTTTGTATGCTATAGTTTTTACGGTACGAAACAGAGAAATCGCTAGACGTGCTGATACGAAAAAAAAAGTTCACTTCAGAAGTGCATAAAACGTAAAATATCTCAAAAACTACAGCGACATTAAAAAAGGGGCCTCGTCCAGCAAAAGATTACCCATGTAGGTACTTGTTTGCAAAAAGTCGTGGTGTTGTTATTGTTAATCTATCCAGGCCGCGAATTTGCAGCTCAAATATTTTGTCTTTGACATTAAATATTTCTTAAACTACAATATATATATATATATATATATATATATATATATATATATATATATATATATATATATATATATATATATATATATATATACATATATATATATATATATATATATATATATATATATATATAAAACGGTTTATTTCAGCGTATTCCCCAAAGCTCTTTCTACAAGTGTTCCAAATTTCATATTTTTATATGCAATGGTTTTTGCGGTACGAAGCAAAGAATCTCGAGTAACTTGAAATTTGTCAAACAGCGGTGGCGGTGGCTTATATATATATATATATATATATATATATACTTCAAAATCAAACTTCGCAAATTTATCAGCATATTGTTGCCCACATAAATTCTATGTACCACTTGTTTAAAAGTAGTAAAAGAAATAAAACATAATAAAGAATGATGTTTCCACCTAGATATGCATTCCCTAAAGAGTATTTGCTTGATTTAAACTCCAAACAGATTTTTATACACTCTGAATAGATGCAAATTGATAATGTTTTAATATTTTTACTTCATATCTTTGAGTATTTTTCCGGAAATAAAAGCCAATTTTGGTACGCACTTATGCTCCTTTTGTTCTATATCAAAATTTTGAAATGTAATTTCTCAACTCCTTTTGTGGTTCGAATTCGTTAACTTATGTCACAAGTATGATATATAAACAAAGTTTATTATAGAAAAATATCGAAACAGATGTATTATGAATGTGAATATTCTCTTGATTTCATATTTCTCATATTCAAATTTCACACTGTTAGGATATCCTCGCATTATAATCAGTAAAAGATTATAAAATAAACAAGCGTGTGGATCCACCCCATTTTATCTTACCAAAATCCATGCTTAAGTGACTTTTTACTTTCAAATTTTACAAGAAAATCTTTAAAAAGTCGGTATTGTTGCTCTAAATGATTACAATTATAGCGTGTTACCAATCACTTTAAGGGGTTTGAAAGTAACTTTCGATTGAAACTATAGTTAACAATGTACCTGCGGGCTGTGACATGCTCCGTGAGGAGGACTAATGACGTCAGGAACATAAAAATTTTATCTCGGCTATTTTTAGAATGATTGAAACTATTAAAACTAGTGATCATTGAGTCTTAAATAACTTCTTTTATTCATGGTTATTTCAAATTTTGTTCTATGCTGACATGTTAAAAAATCTGATGTGGGCAGCAGACTTTCCTTGCAGACTTATTTATATCCACGTTCTCTTTATTTTAATTAAATTTAATTCACTTTTAATTCAATTTTCGTTCTCAATTGGTAACTGGATTTATTTTCTAAATTGGCGTAGATAAAATATTAAAAAACTAAAATATCTCGAGAACGACTAGTTCTACTGTAATGAGCTTGGTCTTATTCTTTTCTTCGCTAAAAATTACGTATAAAACAAGCATTTAATGGATATATTTGAGCATACGTAGTTTTTTATTTTAGATTTTGACGATTTTTGCGAGTCATTTTGCAAAAAAAGGCAGGTTATTTTTTTCCTAATCATACCAAAATGGAATCAGCATCAGGGTAACCCACAAGAGACAGTACTACTGTATTTTGCAAAATTCGGTCCATTAGTTTTTCAGCTAGAGTGGATACTGGCTTTTGCAAGCCATTTCGCAAAAAAGGCGGGTTCTTTTAGCCCGAATCGTATCCAAAACTAATCAGCACCAGATTCGCCCACAAGTGACTTACTTACCAAATTTTAAGAAATTCGGTCAATTAGTTTTTTAGTTAGAGTGGATACAAAATATGCACAGACACACAGACAGACACACAGACACAGACGTCACGCTAAAAATAGTTTTTTCGCATTCTAGAGGTCTCGAAACGCGTAGATCCATCGAAAACTCGAGTTGCGATTTTCGGCATGATTCCAATACTTTCCCTGTACATTACCATGTATTGTAAGGAAAGTAAAAAGTGTAAAGTTTTATCTTTTTCGTTTGCTAGTTAGTCTTAAAACACTTCATAAAATTTATTTTAAAGTTTCTTTTACAAAATGGCAATGCCACTCGAACACACCACTGGATCGCCCCTACATTTCTCACACCCTTAGATATATTACAGAAATATTTTGTAAGCTGTTGCCACTGTTATGAACAGGCCTCACCCGGTCATCTCTTGTACTGTTTAGGGTTATCTGAGGTAGATCTTTTAAAGAGTCCCTTATTGGTCTATGATTTCTTGAGGATACATGGACTTATGGACTTGGTCTAACCCCTGGGTAGACCAGGTGGGATTAGTAACAGTAACAACAACACCTATGTTATGAGAGGAGAAACAGTATTGTGAAAATTCTAGTTTGTGACTCGTGGGGTTGTGGAGATAGAATAATTATGCTACTGGATCATACACTGATTATACCTACCTATCTCACCCTCTTGAATATAGAAAAGAGAAACCCACTTTCTTATTGGTTATTATGATATGACATATGAAGAACCTTACTGTAAACATTCGTGTTGTTTATAGTTCAAGGAATTGGGAGATTCATTGAAGAAGCAGTGATTTTTTTGCATTTTAGTTGGTTAAATGTATGGTAAATTTCGGCGTCGTTTAAATGTTCCCTCATCTGAAGGCTGCACATCTAGACTTTTTTAAATATTTTGATTTTTTTAGAGTACATTCCAGTCGAAAAATAAAATACAAAATTTGCACAAAAGCAAAATTTATTTTAATTCTAAAATTATGCAATATGTGAGGAGCACAAACAGTTTAATATATTCAGTTGCACACATATCTGTAATTAGTTTAAGTGCTTTTTCATATTTTGCAGTTCTTCTGATAGCACATGTGAGAATGTGAATATTTTATTCACTTCGTTTAATCAAACATAGACAGTCTTGTACCACATAATTAAATGCTCTCCATGGTTCAAAACCAGTTTATCTGGACCTAAAATCAAATAATAAAACAGTTATAAACATTAAATATTCACATTTATATCTATTCAAGAAGATTTTAATAAGTTATTTTTTTATATCTTAATAATGACATTTGGGTCGAGAAAACCTTTTTCAAGATCTTCAAGAACTATGGTTTCTTTCCTAGTATTTAAACAGGTCCCCAGGTAGTGCGAGTATAGTCCTATTTTAAATTCCTGTATGTTGAATGCCAAATTCTAAAATAATTGTTCTTTTATTTGCGTTTTCTGATTAGCTGCTAAAGTAACTGTCTTTTGTAGGACATTAAAGAACCTTGTTCTGCAGTTGATAATCTAATGAAACGTGGATCTAGATTCAAGCGTAATACCAAGTTATGCTGCTACCATTTCTATTTATTTATTTTTAACTGTTCTGATTTAAAATTTTTTTAGCAAAGAACTAATGTTAGGATTTAATATATTCAACTTCGATTGGTGTACTTTGCATTAGTTATCAAGCACACAACAATGGTGACCTACAAGTTTTGACTTTTATGTATTGAGTACTGTTGGAAGTTGGATTCAGTTATCTTACGTACTCTACTAAATATTTTTTCAATTTAACTGAGATTGTTGTGCCGTATATGGATTAGCTAAAGTCCTTATTACATGACAGTAATTTGGGATAACAAACCGTTCGAAAAACAGCTCAGACAGCAAATCCAGCCACAACATTTTAAGTTTGAACAGAAAATGTTTTTGTTGAGGGAACAGTGTTGGGCTGTGCGAAAATCGACCAATCAGAAGTGCGTATATCCGAAACGTCACAGGTCACGTACTTTAGAGTTAGAGTTATTTTATTTCTAACTTTAGTGGCGACCAAGATGGCCGATAGACTGTTTTGGAATGCAGAAATGGAAGCTAATCTAATTGAACTTATTTAATCCAAACGGAACCTTTGGGATGTTAAGAGCACTCTTTACAGTAAGATCCCCTATTACACGACAGTAATTTGGGACAACAAACCGTTCGCAAAACAGCTATGGGACGTTTGTGACGTCACTCCATGCAACACAGAATAAAAGAGACGTCACTCCAAGCAGCAAATGGGGAAGCTTTCCCCATTTGCTGTCGTGTTCCCAAATTACTGTCGTGTAATAGGGGCTTTACAGAGACTTTTTGGAAGGATGCCGTAAAACATCAGTTTTACCAGTCGAATAACGAACTACCTGTTCAGTTGTAATTTTGGTTTTAAGACGATTGTTAGCCAAAGTTTCATGGTATGATTATTTTTAGGTTTGATTTTGATTGCGTTAATCTGTTGCCAAGAAGCCCCCCGTTGAATTGATATTTTTTTAAAGATGTCGACTGATTCATACAGATTATTCTTAATATCTATAAGCATATCTTCAGATTACTCTTAATATCTATAAGCATAATCTATAAGAATAATACAGATTATTCTTAATATCTATAAGCAGTTCTTAATATCTATAAGCATATCGAAATCATTATAAAAATATATACTCATAATAGGGCGTACAATGTCAGTAATGACAAAAGATTAAATAAATGTTTTTTTAAATACAGGATCCAGAGAGAGTCAGCAACTAAACTGCTTTCATTTTTAGCACTTTACAACAAAGTTGAAAAGTGTTTCTTACTTTGTTCATTCTGTCTGTCTGTCCATTAGCACGATAACTGCCGTAAAAATGACTTAATCAAAATGAAATTTTAGTATGTTGTTCAGACGGTCTGTAGGACCTTTGGAAAAATAAGTGAATAATATCACCCAATTAGTTTGGATTGAACCCGGGTTGAAAAAATGAAATACATTGAACCCTATGGGATCTAATTTTTCAAACATTTTTTAAACGGATTTAAAACTCATAAATGGCTTCGAAAAATGTAGATAATATTCAAATTATTCCAAATAATATATATAAAAAATTTCAGCAAGATATATTCAGTAGTTTTTTAAATAAAAATTAAAATAATAATTACTCCTCTTATATGAAGCGATCACGTGACCATGATATGAAAAGATCACTTGACCCACTTCAAATTAAAATATGGCATCCATCTTGTCTCAAAATCGTGATTTTAAAAGTTATTTTTAATTCATATTGGGTGTTGTATTCGTCCTAAAACCGCTTTATTTTTGCCTGAATTTTGTGCATCTACATACTGAAACAACGCAATGACAATATATTTGAGTTTAAATGATGATCCAACTTTGATTATTTCTACAACGAAACCTATTTTTCACTTATGTAAAATATAAACAGCAAAATGTGTAGGATGAGTTATACAATTCATCATACAGCATTGCTGTATTTTTTTAACGCAAAAGTATTTAGCTCATGGAGTCTGCAAAGCTGATATGAATGAAATATTAATTGATTTTGCAGAGAGAAGGACGATTTTTTTCCATGAAGTTTTAAGCATAGAGTTTAATTACTTGTAGCTCCATGGTCTTAAGTTTTTAAACAAAATAAATTATTTTAGTACTGTTATGAAAAAAATTAATGAGATGCTGCTTTTATAGAGAGAGCCAGGCGTGTTATTCTTTCTATGACGTTATTTGAATGAATGTAAGTAGTTTTCGATGAAGTTTTCAAATATAATAAATTATTGTAGTATCATGATGATTTTAGAAATATTACCGAGGAAT
Organism: Amaurobius ferox; assembly: GCA_951213105.1. NCBI lineage: Eukaryota > Metazoa > Arthropoda > Arachnida > Araneae > Amaurobiidae > Amaurobius > Amaurobius ferox. The sequence continues at coordinate 138,371,045 of OX578137.1, forward strand.
GTATCGCATTTTAGAGTTGTTTAAACCAGGCAATTTATATTTCAATGACGTCATTTGAATGGAATTCATTTTTTTCGATGAAGGTTTAAGTTTTCAAATATAATAAATTAATATAGTATTGTGATAAGTTTTAAAATATTACTTAGGAATGTATTGCATTTTAGAGATGTTTAAATAAAATTGCATTGAAGTTGGAAAGTGTTTCATAATCAATGTTTTAAGCATGATTGATCCTTCTTGTTGAAGTAATAACATCTACAGAGACAGGTGTAACATATTTCGTGCAGAGCAAAATCCTAAAAAAAAAAAAAAAACGTTTTTTATAGGGTACGTAGATCATAGAGCCAAAACAATAATAAAAACTTGTCTTACGCAACATCTTTTTTTAACACTTTACAACAAAGTTGAAAAGTGTTTATGACTTTGTTCATTCTGTCTGTCTTTCCGTTAGCACGATAAATGCCGTAAAAATGACTATCAAAATGAAATTTTAGTATGTTATTCAGACGGTCTGTGGGACCAACGGGAATATAAATGAAGAATATAACCCAATTGGTTTTGGATTGAACCTGGGTTGAAAAAATGAAATACATTGAACCCTACTGGACCTGATTTTTCAAACATTTTTTATGCGAATTTCAAATTCACAAATTGCTTCGAAAATTTTATGAAATATTCAAATTATATAAAAAAAAATCAGCAAAATATATTTAGTAGTTTTTAAATAAAAATTGAAATAATAATTACACCCTTTCTATGGAGAGACCACGTGACCGTTGTATGAAGAGATCTCATGATCCACTTTAAAATAAAATATGGCATCCATCTTGTGTCAAAATCCTGATTTTTAAAGTTCTTTTTGATTCAAATTTAGTGTTGCATCCGTCCTAAACCCGCTTTATTTTTCCTTAAATTCTTTGCATCTACATATTGAAACAACGCAATTACAATATAGTTGAGATTAAAGGATCATCCAACTTTGATTATTTCTACAACGAAGCCTACTCATCACTTATGGAAAATGTAAATACCAAAAGATGTAGAATGATTTGTATAAGAATTGCTTCATTTCTTTAAGGCAAAACTATTTAACTCATGGAGTCTGCAATATAGCTGATATGAATGAAACATTAATTGAATTTACGTAGAGAAGCAAACGTTTGTTCGATGAAGTTTCAAGCATAGAGTTAAATTACTTGTACATCCATGGTTTTAAATTTATTAATATAATAAATTATTATAATATTGTGATGAATGAAATGAATGGAAATTTTTTTTATGAAAGAAATGCTGCTTTTATAGAAAGAGCCAGGCGTGTTATATTTTGATGACGTCATTTGAATAAATTTCATTTGTTTTCGATGAAGTTTCCAAATATAAAAAAATTTGTAGTATTATGATAATTTTAAAAATATTAGCGAGGAATGTATCGCATTTTAGAGATGTTTAAACCGGGCAATTTATATTTCAATGCCGTTATTTGAATGAAATCCATTTTTTTTCGATGAAGTTTTATGTTTTCAAGTATAATAAATTAATATAGTATTGTGGCAATTTTAAAAATATTACCGAGGAATGAATGTATCGCATTTTAGAGAAGTTTAAATAAAATTGTATTGAAGTTGGAAAGTGCTTCATAATCAATGGTTTATGCATGATTGATCTTTCTTGTTTATATTTAGTGTTGTATTCATCCTAAAACCGCTTTTTTTTTGCTTAATTTTTCTGCATTAATTTTCTAAAACAACGCAATTACAATATATTTGAGTTTAAATGATCATTAAACTTTGATTATTTCTACAACGAAGCCTAATTCTCACTTATGGAGATTGTAAGCACATTAAGCTGTAAGATGAGTTGTATAAGAATAGCTGAATTTCTTTAACGCAAAATTATTTAGCCCTAGAGTCTTCAATATAGTTGACGTGAAACAGTCTTCGATTTTACAGAGAGAACAGGCGATTTTATAGCAGACATTTTGATGCAGTTCCAGGCACATAGTTAAATTACTTTTACCTCCATGGTTTTATGTTTTTAAGTAAAATAAATTATTGCAGTTTTGTGATGAATGAAAGGAATAGAATAAAATTTATGAATGAAATTTTTACTGATTTTTCATAGAGAGCCAGGCGATTTATACTTCAATGACATCATTTGAAGAAAGCTTATTTATTTCGATATAACAAATTCTTGTAGTATTGTGATTATTTTAAAAATATTACCGCTGAATGTATCGCATTTTAGAGATGTTTAAATATTAATCGCATTGCAGTTGGAAAGTGTTTCATAATCAAAGCTTTATGCATGATTGATCTTTCTTGTTACTCCTAATTTCATGTTTGAATTGGACTTTTTTGAAAGTTTTTCAATTGTTTCTTAGATAAACTCCTTTATTAAGGATTGCCCTTTCTTCTCTTCTGTTTGTAAATTTGAGGCTTAATTTTTCGGATTTCGTTTGCTTCTTACTTTTATTTTATTTCGGCAATTTTCATCCTTTTCTTTAATTTTTCTTTTTTCGAAGTATTTGTTGACGATGATTCTTTGTGCTTTAAACACTATTTATTGTTTTACTAATTTTTGCTGTTTTTATCTTTTATTTTTGCTGCTGATTTAATCGACTGGATTTTCGAAATTGGTTATTTGATTTTCTATTTTAACGGGATGTCCATAGTTTTTCTCACTAAAAAAGTGTTTTGAATCGTTTGTTGGACGTCCACTTTCATCTTTGCTATTTTAGCGTTCATTGCTTGTTACTACTTTTTCCATATACCTTGGTATTTTACCTATTTCTTCTTTTCTAGCCGCAGGGCACTTCCCCCCCCCCTTTCCCTGCTTCAGTCACTGATCTAACTCTCACGGATGAAGTTTGCGTTTTTAGTGTGTCCTGAAGAAGGAGACTATTTCTTGCCTTCGAAACTGGTTACTGTACTTTTATGTTGTATGCTACTTTTAATACAGATATTTTAATTTATCGCTGTTTAGTTACTTTCTCAAGCAAATAATCATGTGAGATAGAAATGTTTCTTAGACATACATTGACTTACAAAATGATACAGGAAGTGACATTAAATGTTGTATTGTTATTAAGAAGCTGTAAAAAATTAGGAATTTAAAGAACAGTAAAACATGATAATTAAGATTTTTTAATTTATCAATTTAGTAAATATAAATTTTCGAAATAGTTGCAATTTCGTATCAATATCAGTATCAAAAACTGATGTAAGTCGGAATGCCGGTTTTTTGTATTCCCAGATTCCGGCATTGGACGTCTCAGTATGACCATGAGCAGTCCGATTTGATTTGAATGAATTTTCTGGCAAGAAAGTCTTAACCAATATAAAATCCCTAACTCATGTCTTGGAACTTGATTCTTAAAGTGACACAACTAAGAACTTCTGAGATAATTCAAAGTAGCCTCAACGGCCAAAGCAAATGCAACAGATACATAGGATTTAAATCCACGTTCTTAATTGAGAGAAACTAAGTCATACAGCGACTGGCTGTAGGAGCAAAGAGGTCTGTATACAAGAAACAGACATACTATTGCACAAGACCGTTCAGTTGATTGACATTAAAACACAGAAATTACAGGGCGATATATGTAAACTTTGGTATTACTCATAGTTAAACAATACTGACTGATAAATCTCACCGACTTTCATCAGATGATGTCGGTAGGCCTCAGCATAATCTACAGTTATACCATCCTATAATAACATCAGCTGTATTCCTTTTGTTTACTCAACACTCATCGCTAAACTGTGGTTCACACGTCTAGCCCGTGGATTCAATGCTTCACTCCGGGAATAATGGCGACTCACACGAATACAAATACTTATTCACCACGAAACAAAACTTGTTCTACTATCAGGATCGCAGAAACTTGTCATCCAGCTCTGGATTGGTCTACATAACCGAACCAGTAAGAAGTTGCTAATGCAAAATAAATCCTAATTTAGATCATGATTTAAATGGGGAAAAATTATAACCAAAAGTATATATAGACCTTATATCTGTTGAGAATAAATCTATTGTTTAATCATTTAATGAAGATATGTTACTTTGGAGCTATATTCTCATTTGATTCGACAGCTAGGTGTTTCATATTGAAAAGTACATTCTAAGAAAAAAAAATCGTCGCACAAAAAAAAAGAATTATCCAAATGAGACAAAATTTGGTACGTGTAATGTGGATGTATAGAAAAAGAAATGATTAGAATTTCAGAACAATTGTATGATTTATTGCATTGAAATATCTACACAAAGTGGGCACACCAATATGGCGTTGGTCCACTTCTGGCCTTCATACAATCCGAATGTGGAATTGATGCACAAAGTTGCCGGATGGTGTTTTGAGGGGTGTCGTTCCAAATGGCCTCCAATATGACGAGCTAAATCATCTACATACTGGGATGGTCGCAGGCTACGCCTCATCTCAGCCCAAATGGGCTCAATAGGCGAAAGATCTGGGGATCTGTCTGGCCAAGTAAGCGTGTCGTAAGCACGCAGACAATCAATAGAGTGGCGTGCCGTGTGTGGCCTGGTATTATCTTGCAGAAAAGTTAGCCCGGGGTGTCGCGAAAGGAATGGCAGAACAACGGTCGTAGAATGTCGGCAGCGTACCACTGCGCTGTGATGGTGCCACGGAGGAATATCAAAGGGGTCCGGCTATCAAAAAATGGCACCCCCAGACCATAGCTTCCTGTTGTCGGATCGTGTGGCGTGTGACAGTAAGAGCAGGATCCTGTCGATATCCGGCTTGTCTCCAAACACGTCTGCGCTGGTCGTTGGGACTCATTTCGAAACGGGGTCTGAAGACAATCGTCGTCGATCAGAACAATTCCACGTTGATCGGGTCCGACACCATTGCAATCGCTGTTGACGATGCATACTGGTCAGTGGTAGGCGGCGTAATAGGTGCCGCGAGTATAGATTCCACTACCATAGTCGTCTATTAATGGTCCGGGTGGTCACTTCCGTGTTTGTCACACGTTGGATGGTTGATAACGACGAATATCGTGCTGTCATAGCTTTTCTGACAATCGCCCTATCTTCCCGTTCTGTCGTCGCTCTAGGCACTCCGTTGAAATCTGCCATTCTGGACCCATTCCTGCCAACACCGACTAATTTCTGCATAGCTTCTAGCCAAATGCCTAGCGATTCGTTGGTGTGCCTATCTAGCCTCATGCAGTCCGACCGCACGCACTCTTTCAAACTCCTTCATATGTTCGTAATGGCCGCTAATTCCCCGGCGAGGCATTGTTACAATCAAGTTACGTAAACGCAATCGAAATCCACTGCACGTTTTGTTCCTGAAAGCGTGGTTTGCTCCTTATATATACCACCATGGTGCTCAGTTTCAATGTGCTGTAGTTCCGATTATTCATTCATTGAGTGAGAATTTTTGATCATTTGCAAATTCGGTCGAAAGTGTTTGCCATCATTTTTTTGTCTGAGAGTGTACATATACAATGTAATGGGACATTTCTTACCCCAGGGCCACCTTGAAATATTGTTTCAAATGATTGTGGCGTTTTTTCAATATAAAGTTTTAACTCTTTCTTTTACCTCCATGGGGTAGATAAGAACAATGTGAATACATCAATTTTTTATCTGTATCAATAAGCCTATTTTCAGCGAGATAAAGTTGTTCATTTGTAGAAAAATCATAACTTGTACTCGGATTTATTTTTATTTAAATTAATGATAAGTAAAATAAAGATTTTTGAAATTCACTAAAATTTGAGCTAAAACATTTTAAAATTTAATTTTCTCTGAAGTAAACGAAGAAGAATTCACCTCAACATCAAACAAAATTCTTAGAACCTTGGTAGCGTCACATACAGAGGAGCCCATGAAGATCGTGTAACTTATAGAAATTTAACAGCGTTACTTATGAAAGTCTAGTTGAACCTCACTGAAAATTTATGTATATCATTTGTTGCAAAATCTCATTGTTGACATATGAGTAAAGTAAAACAGAAATTAAAAATTAATTCATTACCAGATTTTTATTTAAACTTGTTGACAATGATATAAAACAAAGGAAATATTATTATATTTTGGGATCATGAATCGTGCGTAGTCAATGCTGACTGGATTCGAGTTGGTCAAAATTAACAACAGAAATAATCTGAGTCGGTTTGATTCGTTGGTGATGTCGATGGAGGTAAATTTAGTCCATCTGAATTAATTGGTTTCGATTGAGCCAATGAAATTCACTTGAGATGGCTGGCGGCAATTTGTTAAATTGAAATCCATTAAATAACTGCCAGTCATACCACATTGGTTTCAACTTAGACGACTCTAAATAACTTATTCCAATATAATCAATTACTACCGAAAGGTCTTACCCAGCTGTCTTCATCTGAAAATGACTAATCGGTAAGGTAATTGACTAATTGGTAGCAATGAGTTAATTGCAGTCGTTTAAGATGAAGACAACTGGATAAGAGCTATCGGTGGTAATTGATTATATTGGAATCAATAAGTTAGTTAGAGTCGTCTAAGTTGAAACCAACGTGGTATGATTGGCAGTTAGTTGATGGATTTCAATGCAGTAAATTGAAGTCGTATACATGGAGTTGTGGAAGGCAATAGTTTAATAGGAGTCAACAGATTCGATGGCGAAAATTTGAAATCATTCGTCGTCAACTGGATCATAATCGACACAAATTAATTCCATTGAATATCTTTGATTGAATCAGATTCAGAAAGTCGAAGATTATTAGCGCTTGAGGAAGGAACCCGGGTCCAACACAGAATCGAATGCATTCAGAATTGGAGGATAGAGCGCCCTGGTATTTGTCGTGCCGTCGATAAGGTGAGTAAACGGAGGAAGAGGTGAGGTATTGAAAGTGAAGGGGCGGTACAAATACGTGTGTCAAATGTTGGAGCGCTCGTGGTTGGACACTGAATGCATATCTAGAGGAAAGCGTTTGGGCTCTTATAATTTTTTCTATATTAACCAGTATTAACCAGTAAAACACTTTGGTTGCTTATATCTCGGAACCTATTAGATAAAAATATTAACAATTTATATTTTTCTCAAAAATATAGTACCATTTTAGAATATACAAAAATAATATTTATGTTAATTTTTTGAACAAATTTTTTTTTCGAAAAATACAAAAAAAAAAGCTTTTGAGCCAACGGCCCTACCGTGATGAAAACACCTGTTCTCGTTAGATCACCGAAGTCAAGCAGCATCGGGCGCGGTTAGAACTTGGGTGGGTGACCACCTGGGAACACCGCGTGCTGTTGGCAAATTTCGGTCGCGGCAGCCCGGTGGTTTGCGCGCTGGATTTGCACGCTGCCATAACTGCCGCCGTGTTCGTGCGTAGTACGATCACATTAAACATGTGGGTCCGTAAGTCCTTCCGAGAGGTTGGTGGTAGGAGAAGGAGGGTACGGTCCCTATAGATGCCTCCCCCACTGGGTTTCGGTCTAAATTGGTAGGCACATCCCGGCCGTCCAAACAGTTACCTTAAACAGTTCTGGTAGGTCGGACGGTCAGGGTCTCAACAACAACAAAAAAAGCTTTTGTCTGAGCGAGTTTTCACTACAATGACTTCTAATTTATAAAAGGTAGATACAAACAATAATCAATTGATATGTTTGGAAACAATATTCAGGAACAGATTTTAGATCCATAATTTGTTTTACAAAGCTCTTATAGTTTTTGAGCAATTATGCTGTCAAATTGTAGACCATAGTAACATTTCTATTTTTAAAGTTTATAATGCTTTTTAAGTTAAACTATTATAACTATTTTTAAGTTATAACTATTTTTAAAGTTTATAAAGTTTATAGAGCGCCCTGGTATTTGTCGAGCTATCGATAAGGTGAGTAAACGGAGGAAGAGGTGAGGTATTGAAAGTGAAGGGACGGTACAAATACGTGTGTCAAATGTTGGAGAGCTCGTGGTTGGAGACACTGAATGCATATCTAGAGGAAAGCGTTCGGGCTCTTATAATTTTGTCTACTTTAACCAGTATTTTCTAAGAAGTTTTGAAGTGAATAACATCTATGGTTGGGGTATCCGTCCAAATTTGTGGCATACGAAAAATGTAAAACACTTTGGTTGCTTATATCTCCGAACCTAATAGATAAAAATATTAACAATTTATATTTTTCTCAAAAATATAGTACCATTTAAGAATATACAAAAATAATATTAATATGTTAATTTTTTGAACAATTTTTTTTTCGAAAAATACCAAAGAAGCTACTGTCTGAGCGAGTTTTCACTATGATTTCTAATTTATAAAAGGTAGATACAAACAGTAAGCAACTGATATGTTTGGAAACAATATTCAAGAACAGATTTTAGTTCCATAATTTGTTTTACTAAGCTCTTATAGTTTTTGAGCAATTGTGTTCTCAAATTGTAGACCATAGTAACATTTCTATTTTTAAAGTTTATAATGCTTTATCCCAAAAACTACAAAAAATGCTAGCTTTAAACAGCAAGAAGTAATTTATAGCACTTTGAAAATCCTACAAAGATATAATATTATATTTCGAATAGTTTTCGAAATACAGTGGTATACTATAAAATGTACCAAGCGTAATCAAACTTTTATAGACTTGGTGAGAAGTATCTATCTTACTTTATTTACCAAAAGCATGTTTTATTGGTTGTAAACGAAAAAAAAACAAGTAATAAACTTTCTAAATTTTATTGGGGTTTTATTTTACAAACGTTATTCACTAAACATCTTTTCGACTCCATCCAACACAAGCTACCACTTGATGGAGCCGACATAGCTGAAATTTTTACTTTTCCCACTTACATAATATAACTGCAGGAAAGTGCCGTGACAGGGTCAAAATTTGAATTCGACTTTTTGACAAAACAGCACGTTTCAAGCATCACTGAACTCGATCCGAAAGTATTTAAGGTGTTGTCCCAGTCTCTGAATATATGTCAGCGTGTGTGTATGTTTATTAATGTCATTATTGGTGTATGTGTCCGTGAGTCGGACAAAAAGATATTTTATGAACGAAATTAGAAATTTGAGAAAAAAATGGTACGGTTATTATAATCAGTGAAAACTGGAATCCTAATGAAACCAGAGAGAATAATTGTAAGACCCCCCCCCCACAATTCGAATTTTTTTTTTTTTTTATGAGAAAATCATTAGACTGTCATATTGTTAATCATTTTGCAAGCAATTCATCATTAGGAAAATATATGGCACCCTCTTTAAAACGTTAGCATGAACAGTTCATGAGATATAACACGTTTATATAACTTTTTAAAACGTTACATGACATCAAAATTCCAGGCAATTATCCTTTAATAGCATTAGCGATAGATTTCAAATTATCCCATAAAAATATGAAAAAAAAATTCAGAAAATATATTCAGTAGTTATTTAAATAAAAATTAAAATAATAATTATACCCATATTATATGAAGAGATCACGTGACCCATTTAAAAAATATATGGTATCCATCTTGTGTCAAAATCGTGATTTTTAAAGTTCTTTTTAATTTATATTTAATGATGTAACAATCCTAAAATCGCTTTATTTTTTGCTTAAATTCTGGGCATCTACATTCTGAAACAACGCAATTACAATATATTTGAGTTTAAATAATCATCAAACTTTGATTATTTCTACAACGATGCCTAATTTTCACTTATGGAGAATGTGAACTAATAAAGATGTAGGATGCGTTGAATAAGAATTGCTGAATTTTTTAAAAATTATTTAGCTCGGGAGTCTGCAATGTAGCTGATATGAATGAAACATTCATTGATTTTATATAGAGAAGCAGACGATTTTTTCGATGAAGTTTTAAGCATAGAGTTAAATTACTTGTACCTCCATGGTTTTAAGTTTTTAAATAAAGTAAATTATTGTAGCATTGTGATGAATGAAAGGAATGGAATAAAAGTGTATGAATAAAATAGTTACAGATTTTACATAGAGAGCCTGAAGATTTATATTTCAATGATGTCATTTGAATAAAGTTAATTTTTTTCGTTGATGTTTTAAGTTTTTAAATATAATAAATTTATGTAGTATTGTGATAATTTTAAAAATATTACCGCTGAATGTATCGCATTTTAGAGATGTTTAAATAAAATTGCATTGCCATTGGAAAGTGTTTCCTAATAAATGCTTTATGCATGATTGATCTTTCTTGTTAATGTTATCTTCAAGCAAACGATTATATTACGAGAAATATTTTATTACTGTTTTGATATATAGTTACATTTTTACTTTCCTTATATATGTACATAGTATAATGTATGTGACAGTGTCGAAATTTGAATTCACGTTTCAAGCATCCCTGAACACGAATTAGATGCTTTTGAGGGGATGTTTCTGTGTGTGTTAGTAAGTCTATGGAGACGATATCTCACTAACGAATGGAGCGATTCGAACAAAATTGTTTACAAAAATTGCAATCCGTGAATACTAGAAGCCTATTATTTTTAAACGCAATCGAATGTTCAGAATCCTCCTACATTTTTGAGTGAAATTTCGAAAAAATCATCAAAAAATCAAAACCTTTATTAAAGTTAAGTATATAGCCATGTCTTATGCATTTTGTCATTAGAAAACGATTGACACAAACTTTACAACGCTAGCATGAACCGTTCTCGAGTTTTTTTATATTTTAAGATTAAATTTATAAAAAAATCACATAAAATAAAAAATATTAACTGTTGTAATATATGTTCACTTTTCAAATGTAATATCATGCGATAAATTAGTGACATCATTCCCGTGGATCTGGCTCGTTCCATTCATGAGAAAATATAGTTTGTGTAATACTTTTTATTTGGACACCAATAGTCATTTAACTGTTATAAGAATAACTTATTTCTCCGTCTATAACGCTTGACGAGATATTGGAACGCTTGACGAGATATCGAATTTGACGGAATACCGCCAACTTGGAAATTTTTTTAAATGTTACCAAATTAACGAAAATGTCGCCAAATTGATAAAAATACCGCTAAATCAATCAAAATTACGGCTAATTGATGACAGTTTAATACTTTGGAAAATACATAAATGCAGATTTAAAGAATAACCCATTTCCCCTTAACATTTTGGGAGAAATGACAAAGTGACAAAAATGACAAAGTGACAAAAATGTCGCTAAATTGATGAAAATGACGCCAAATGGAAAGTAATGTTTCGCAAATTCTGCTTTCCGTCATATGACGGGCATACTTTCTAGTATATAATAAATGCTCTTCTATCCGATTGTCTGTAACACTTGGTGCAGCATTTGGCGAACTTGGTGAATAATTTAGCAAAGTATCGCAAACTTGGCGATATTTCGCCCCAAATTGACAAAAATGTCGTCAAAATTGCAAAATTGACGCTAAATTAATGAAAATGAAGCCTAATTGAGGAATTAGTTATTAAAATGTTTTAATATATGGACAATATCGCTTATTGAGGATGTATGAATATTGATAATTGTTTATTTAGATTTGCGCGAAACATAAGTTAATTGAGTACTTTGAAATAGTTTACTTTGAAATAGTTCTTTGAAATAGTACTTTGAATTAATAGTTCTTTAAAATAGCTTGAAATAGTACTTTGAAATAGTTTGAAATAGTTTGAAATAGTTTGGACTGTTGTAATCCGGAAAATTGCCAAATGTACAATTCCACGATGAAACACAGTACCGTGGATCTTATACATTATTTTTTTTACTGTAAAAGGAGTAAATTCATTGCATTATATAAGGAAAGTCATTTGATGCCCATATCACCATATCAGATTTTATACTTTCCAACGTAGTTGTAACATGTCTATAACTTTATCCATTCTGTCTGTCTGCCCGTCCGCACGATAACTTCCGTAAAAATGACTTTATCAAAATAAAATTTTGAGACGGATATATGGGAATGAAAATAAATAATATCACACAATTAGTTTCGTATTTAACCTGAGTTAAAAACATGAAATACATTGAACTCTATGAAACATGAATTTTCAAACATTTTTTTAAACGGAATAAAAATTGCTTAGAAAATTTTAGGAAATATTCTAATTATCACCTAAAATGTGTAAAAAAATTTCAACAAAATGTGCTAAGTAGATTTTTAAATAAAAATTGAAATAACAATTACACCCATATTATATGTAGAGATCACATGACTCATTTCAAAATAAAATATGACATCCATTTTATTTCCCCTGTGTAAAATTCGTGATGTTTAAAGCCCGTTTAAATCTCTTTTTACTAGGGACTGTTTGCAGCTCCATTTCTTCACTTATCGGTCATTTTTAGAACTAAAAATTTTTGCGGCATTTCTCCATTTTCTGAAATGCTACACGAATTTCGAGTTCTTATGATCCCTGTTTTAAACACTTTACAACAAAGTTGAAAAGTGTTTATGACATTGTTCATTCTGTCTGTCTGTCTGTCTGTCTGTCCGTTAGCACGATAACTGCAGTAAAAATGACTTAATCAAAATGAAATTTTAGTATGTTGTTCAGATGGTCTGTGGGACATATGGAAATATAAATGAATAATATTACCCAATTAGTTTTGGATTGAACCCGGGTTGAAAATATGAAATACATTGAACATTATGGGACCTAATTTTTCAAACATCTTTTAAGCGGATTTAAAATTCACAAATTGCTTCGAAAATTTTAGGTAATATTCAATTTATCCCATAAAATATATAAAAAAAATTTCAGTAAAATATATTCAGTAGTTATTGAAATAAAAATTAAAAAAATAATTAGACCTCTTATATGAAGCAATCACGTGACCATTTAATGAAGATATCACGTGACTCACTTCAAAATGAAATATGGCATCCATCTTGTCTCAAAATCGTGATTTTTAAAGTTCACCTTAATTCATATTGAGTGTTGTATCCGTCCTAAAACCGCTTTATTTTTGCTTAAACTCTGTGCATCTGCATACTGAAACAACGCAATTACAATTAATTTGAGTTTAAATGATTATCCATATTTGATTATTTCTACAACGAAGCCTATTTTTCACTTATGCAAAATGTAAACAGCAAAATATGTAGAATGAGTTGTTTAAGAATTGCTGCATTTCTTTAACGCAAAATTATTTAGCTCATGGAGTCTGCATAGCTGATATGAATGAAATACTCATTGATTTTACAGAGAGAAGAAGGACGATTTTTTTGATGAAGTTTTAAGTATAGAGTTTAATTACTTGTAACCCCATGGTCTTAAGTTTTTAAATAAAATAAATTATTATAGTATTGTGATGAATGAATTGAATGGGGAAATGTTATGAATGAAATGCTGCTTTTATAGAGAGAGCCAGGCCTGTTATATTTCGATTAATCATTTGAATAAATTTCAGTTGTTTTTGATGAAGTTTTCAAATATAATAAATTATTGTAGTATTATGATAATGTTAAAAATATTACCGAGGAGCCAGACGATTTATATTTCAGTTCCGTCATTTGAATGAAGTTCATTTTTTTCGATGAAATTTTAAGTTTTCAAATATAATAAATTAATGTAGTATTGTGATAATTTTTTAAATATTACCGAGGAATGTATTGCATTTTAGAGATGTTTAAATGAAATTGCATTGAAGTTGGAAAGTGTTTCATAATCAATGATTTATGCATGATTGATCTTTCTTGCTTATATTAAAATAATAATTACACCTTTTTATATGAAGCGATCACGTGACCACTATATGAAGAGCTCACTTGACCCACTTCAAATTAAAATATGGCATCCATCTTGTATCGAAATCGTTATTTTTAAAGTTTTTTTAATTCATATTTATTGTTTTATCCGTTCTAAAACCGCTTTATTTTTGCTTAAATTCTGTGCATCCACATACTGAAACAACGCAATTACAATATATTTGAGTTTAAATGATCATCCAACTTTGATTATTTCTAAAACGAAGCCTACATTTCACTTATGGAAAATGTGAACAGCAAAATATATAGAATGAGTTGCATAAGAATTGCTGCATTTCTTTAACACAAAATTATTTAGCTCATGGAGTCTGCAATATAGCTGATATGAATGAAATATTCATTGATTTTACAGAGAGAAGGACGATTTTTTCGATGACGTTTTAGGCATAGAGTTTAATTACTTGTATCTCCATGGTCTTAAGTTTTTAAATGAAATAAATTATTATAGTATTGTGATGAATGAAGTGAATGGAAAAATGTTTATGAATGAAATGCTGTTTTTATAGAGAGAGAAAAATGATCATAACAGCATTTCCCTTGGCTCATTAAACTTCATCTTTTAAAGTATAAAATTTTTCATTAGGTATATATTACATAAAAATGTAGCAGACATTTTATACAAATTGACATTACAGGATATCAACTTTTATTGAGAACTGTTACAAAGTATCTCACCTCTTCTCCATCTCCCGAAAAATACTTGGAAGTTGACCTGACTAATCGATTGGTTAACAAGAAGCATCAGGCTTACTCATAATGTTTGTACCAATAATGGTAATAGGACATAATAGGGCATATCAACTATAGTTAGCCAAGCAAGCGATCTTGCAAATCGAACTGTGTCGATTGGATATGTGGAATGCGAGATTTTCAAGGCATAACGTTATTTTTTGCTATCAACTATACACGCTGTATTTATCCCTTGCGTGTATGCTATGCAGACATGAATACAAAGCATTTTAAACAAAATACAGTTTCTTGACTACTCAATACTTACTTTTGGTATTGTGTCGTAGTTCTTCATCGTTTTTAAAGTTCTCTGTGTGTAAAAGCCAGAACTGCAAATCTTCGACGTCATTTCGAATGCCAGCTACCTCATAAACATACAGGTAATTCTCCATTTGGTTGTATAAAAACCTGAGAATAAAATAACAAGAAAGATCAATCATGCATACAGCATTGATTATGAAGCACTTTCTAACTTCAATGCAATTTTATTTAAACATCTCTAAAATGCGATACGTTCCTCGGTAATATTTAAAAAATTATCACAATACTACATTAATTTATTATATTTGAAAACTTAAAACTTCATCGAAAAAAATGAACTTCATTCAAATGACGGAATTGAAATATAAATTGCCTGGTTTAAACATCTCTAAAATACGATACATACAGAGGTAATGTTTTTAAAATTATCATAATACTGCAATAATTTACTATATTTGAAAACTTCATCGAAAATAACTGAAATTTATTCAAATGACGTCATCGAAATATAACACGCCTTGCTCTCTCTATAAAAGCAGCATTTCATTCGCGAACACTTTTCCATTAATTTCATTCATCACAATACTATAATAATTTATTTTATTTAAATACTTAAGACTATGGAGGTACACGTAATTAAACTCTATGCTTAAAACTTCATCGAAAAAATCATCGTCCTTCTCTCTGTAAAATCAATGAATATTTCATTCATATCAGCTGTATTGCAGACTCAATGAGCTAAATAATTTTGTGCTAAAGAAATGCAGCAATTCTTATACAACTCATTCTAGATTATTTGCTGTTTACATTTTCCATAAGGGAAAATTAGGCTTCGTTGTAGAAATAATCAAATTTGGATGATCGTTTAAACTCAAATATATTGTAATTGCGTTGTTTCAGTATGTAGACGCACAGAATTTAAGCAAAAATAAAGCGGTTTTAGAACGGATACAGCACTAAATATGAATTAAAAAGTACTTTAAAAATCACGATTTTGACTCAAGATGGATGCCATATTTTATTTTGAAGTGGATCACGTGATCGCTTCATATAAAAGGTGTAATTATTATTTTAATTTTTATTTAAAAAACTACTGAATATATTTTGCTAAAATTTTTTATATATATTTTATGGGATAATTTGAATATTTCCTAAAACTTTCGAAGCAATTTGTAAATTTTATATTCGCTTAAAAAATGTTTGAAAAATTAGGTCCCATAGGGTTCAATGTATTGCATTTTTTCAACCCGGGTTTAATCCAAAACTAATTGGGTGGTATTATTCATTTATATTTCCGTAGGTCCCATAGACCATCTGAATAACATACTAAAATTTCATTTTGATAAAGTCATTTTTACGGCAGTTATCGTGCTAACGGACAGACAGACAGATAGACAGTCAGAATGAACAAAGTCATAAGCACTTTTCGACTTTGATGTAAAGTGTTAATTAAAAGTATGTGACATTTTTTTAAGCAATCCTCTAATTATTTGTAAGTATCATATTCTTAGAGAACAAACAGATAATGGCATAACTAATTCACCCCTCCCCTCCTCGGCCGTCCAATTTGCTGCTCATGTCCTAGGACGAGTCGGGCGGTGTGGGCTTTCGACCCCTCCTCTCCTGCTCAATGTACTTTGAGCCGAATCTGGGTTGTTTTAATTAAAATTTACTTTTAAAGGGTCGAATGTGAGTTTAAATGTGAGTTGCAGTTCAAATAGTTGTTTTAAACAGAGTACCGTGGTTGACGATATTGTATATTAAATACTTTTACTGTATATTAAATTTGTATATGAAATACGTTGATTGTATATTAAATTTCTATTTTAAATACTTTACATATTAACATTTCCTGACATATTAATACTTTACTTAGCGACTGACATATTATTATTTTACATAGTAATACTTTACTTATTAATACTTTACTTAAAGACTTACATATTATTACTTTGCTTATTAATACTTTACTTATTAAATTTGTATATTAAATTCGTATATTAAATATTTTACTTAAATTTATATACTATATACATTGTATATTAAATACTTTAATGCCATCCTTGATCTGTATATTATTTTTGTAAGCATTTTTACGGGGCGTGAAATATTTTAGCTATTCTACAATACAAAAATGCAAACCCCATATCAAATTAAAGAGCAAAGCCTTATGCTTACACAATATATTCGTGTTTTTAATCGTACCATAGGCTTTTTCTTAAAATTTTGCAATATTTTGCTCCTAAAAGGCAGCATTTTGATGGAATTTAAACCAAAAATAATATCTGCAAGAGTTGATATACGATGACATATACGTTGATGTACGTTGATATACGATGGCAAATGTTGATACTCCGTATGACATAAATTTAAAAACAATATTTAAAAATAGTCAATTGTAGTCGAACATGGTTCATAGTTAAAACAAATCGAACCATCGCTACTAATGAGGTATCAATTCTAAGATAAAAGTATTTTGAATGAAGTAGAAAGTATAATTTATTGCCTTCTACAGGAAAATGTAGTTCGTATATTGACACAGTGGCTGTGTACTGACATTGGAAAGTCAAAACAATCCCCAAATTTGTATCTCATTATTACCTTATTTATGCCTTTGTATTACATGCCAAATTGTCTGGATTTATTATTTCCAACATTATTTCCAAAATGTCTGGAGTTTTGTTTCATGTTTCGTAATTCTTTTTTGTTACCAGGGGCAGCCCATTATCATTAGAAAATGATGCATGTAGTACTAATTTGATTTAAACAAGTTGATGAAAACCGAGATAATTTATTCTCCAAAAAGCCAGAATGCAGCCACTGCCTATATCTATGGAAGCTAGATCTGGTAAGATTTGAAAGGCATGGACTTAAAAACTGCAAGTGCAAGTCGGGAGATGCTTAATTGAAAACTTGTTTGCCTAAATTGGACAAAATTGGATTTAACTCACAATTCTTAACATTTTAGATTCGGATGTTTATGAATGGGATTTGAATTTCACTGTACTCATCTGAAAGTTCATAAGTGTCAGTTTCAACTTATTTTTTGTTAATTTTAAATTATTTAATAACTGAAAAAAACAGATTAGTATAATAAAAATTGTAACGAATAGTGATAGTTTTTGAAAAATATGGAGAGAAATAAAATGCAGTATGTTTTATGATGTTTAGTAATCAGTTTGTATTAAAAAATATGTTATTGCTTTTTATACTGTAAATGAATGTTGTAGTTATCAGCAGAAAGCAAAATAAAATTTGTGTATACTGTTTTGAGCACAGGAGTATTTATTGCCAAATGCTTTACATTTCAATTCCCATATCATCTTCAGGACATAACCGTCTATTTATGGCTTTCGATTTTATTGTAGTCATCTCCATGAAGGTTTGTTCCAACAATATGAAGGTGATAGAAATAGGTATTTGTTGTTTCCCTTAATGTCAAAATATTCTTTTATTACTCCAAGTCTAAACGAAGTTGCTGATACTGTTAGTTTCTAACACAGTTCTGCAACTGACAGCATCAGCTCTGTCTGGAACTGACAGTACAGATGGTTCAAAAGACAAGTACAATACCGAGCCACTCATTCCCCCCCCCCTTTTCCTTTCGTTCCCCTGATATTACGGGGATTCCAGAGATACCAGAAAAATGTTCTATATCTGAAAAAAAAATGCCTTTTCCTCTTCCCCTCAAAATATTGCTGTACTCCTAGAGAAATTTGTAGCACCCTTATTTGCAGCGGTTCAGAATTGCTTGTTTAACGTTAGGTTGTCACTGGAGGTAACGAGCGCTAAAGCGAAATCTACTAGCCAATGTGGGAACAACGCACGCAAGACAATTCTCTTATAGTTGGAAAAAAATATTTTCCCGCGCGCTCTCTCTTCCTATTGACTGGCTGATCTTGCGCACGTCGCCTTTGTTAAAAACAAGGCGTAATTACTTTCTTATGCCTCATTTTGACTCAATAGGGTATAGGTGTAAGAACAAAAACAGAGAAGGTAGCAAGTGAGTCGCATTTTATAACCAAATCATTGTTCGATATTTATCTGTTAATATGCATACCAAAATCGTCTATAGTGAAATATTTACGCGTGTGTAGATATATAGACAAAACAAAAAGTTACGGCTATACTACAAACGTAAAAAATCTGATGTGGGCAGCACATGACTTTCCCTGCAGACTTATATATATCCACGTTCTTTTTATTTTAATTAAATTGAATTCACTTTTAATTCAATTTTCGTGTTCATTTGGTAACTGAACTTATTGTCAAAGGTGGCGTAGAAAAATACGAAAATCCTAAAATATCTCGAGAACGGCTAGTCCTAGTGTAATGGGATTGGTCTTATTCCTTTCTTCGTTAAAAATTACGTATAAAACAAGCATTTAATGGATATATTTAAGCATACGTAGTTTTTATTTTAGATTTTGACGCGTTTTGCGGGCCATATCGCATAAAAAGGCAGGTTATTTTTTTTCCGAATCGTACCAAAATCTAATCAGCACCAGAATAACTCACAAACGACTTATTTACCGAATTTTGTGAAATTCGGTCCATTAGTTTTTCAGCTAGAGTGGATACAAGCAAATTTTGCGGGCCATTTCGTAAGAAAAGGCAGGTTTTTTTATCCTGAATCGTACCCAAAACTAATCAGCACCAGATTCACTCATAAGTGACTTTTCTACCAAATTTTATGAAATTCGGTCAATTAGTTTTTCAGCTAGAGTGGATACAGGCAAATTTTGCGGGCCATTTCGTAAGAAAAGACAGGTTCTTTTATCCCGAATCATACCCAAAACTAATCAGCACCAGATTCGCCCACAAGTCACTTGTCTACCAAATTTTATGAAATTCGGTCGGTCAGTTTTTTAGTTAAAGTGGATACAAAATCTGCACAGACAGACAGACGGACAGACACACAGACAGATAGACAGACACACAGACAGACAGACACACAGACACATACACAGACATCATGCTAAAAATAGTTTTTTTGAATTCTAGAGGTCTCGAAACGTGTTAATCCGTCGAAAACTCGAGTTGCGATTTTCGGCATGATTTCAATACTTTCCTTATACATTACCATGTATTGCAGGGAAGGTAAAAATGCAGCAGAATATTATCAAGAAGTGGCACATAATATAAAATTGATCTTATTTCAAGATGCTTAAATACCTTTTGACTCCATTTATTAGCGAACTGGGAATATGATGGACAAACTATGACGAACGAAGACTAAGAAACATACTTCGGAAATTGAACTAATTATAAAATTAATTTAGGTAAAGATTAATATAATCACTATAATATTTCAGCTTATTTTATTATACAAAGGAATTTTAATTGATTATTGTGTACGTTTGTATTTATATTTGTACCTTGCATACACAAACGGGAGTCATTTAAAATATGAAATAAAAAGAAGCTTGCCAGAATTTATTTTGTTTCATCCTTGCGTATCTAATTATTGCATGAGATTTCGCTTTCAGGTACGTACTACATGGTTGATTTTATGGAATGGCAGAAATTCTCTTTCTCTAGAGCAGTGTTCTTCAACCTTTGTCATCCTGTAGGACCCTTTTTAGAGATATTTTTTTCATGGAACCCTTCGTTCAGTAGCACACCTAGATTTGGTTTTAGGAGAGATGTGTCATATTACGTATTACATGTTATGAACAAGGTGCATCCTTGCCTTTGTTATAAAACTTTATATAAGATATAAATTTGCATTAATTCAAACAAGAAGATAAATGTTCTATATAAAGTATTTGTATTATACATACATATGTCAAACATTCGAATTGTAGTATCGACTCGCGGAACCCCTAAAGCGTTTGAGTGGAACCCTAGGGTTCCGCGGAACACAGGTTGAAGAACACTGCTCTAGAGCATCAGACAGACCGAATTCGCTGGAGTAAGAGTTGACATCTTCGCCACCATTATTCTTCACAACCATTGAACCGTTTTCACAGCTCTTCCGCAAGGAGTAGATGATTAGGTATGCAGAGATTTACCTAAACAGATTGACTCTCGCTGATATGAAAATTGGCATCACATATGCAAAAATTTGAATATATATAGACGCAATTCTGGAAGACGCTAAAACTCGATCAACTGAGCATACCATCCTAAAACGGTCCTTCGAGGTAGGGTTGCATTAAGGACTTATCTAAAGGACAGTATTAGGCCATCAAAATCGCGGCCCGTACTACCCCACGAGGGAAACAGCCAGTACCAATACGAGTTCCGATTAGTTGGAGATCAAATGGCACAAACTTATATATAAGAACCGCAGATGGTTGGTCGTTGATTAACATAAGTGAGCACCTACTATAGCACTTAACGCAGATATCTTGATTGATATGATTCCTTCTGGTTGTCTTACTTATATTTATGGTCCGCCATCTGCGCCACCCTCATGACGTCAAAGGCTGAGCTATTTATGGGAACTCGCAGGTAAATGGTGTGGACCACGTCTCTCAGGTCTCCAATATACAGAGAGTACTGGATTTCAGTCTTTTCGCCTGGATTATTTGCCATGTCTGCAATTTCATCATCTATTCAACAACAAATATAATTTAACTTCTTTGGCACAAATGAAGTAAGTAAAAAAGATTTAGAATAAAATCATTTATTTAATATGCAACTAAATGTGCTATTTAAGGATTTATATATAACATAACAGAAATTTCAAAGAGCTGGATTCGAACCAGGGGTTTCTTACCCAAGGCTCAAAATAACTCTCCCAATTAATCTCTAGCAAGGGACGTGAGGATCACGTCCCTTGGAGAACTAAGATGCAACATTCTTTGGTCAGCTGTACGATAAAGCTCACAATCCAACACTTTACATACCTTTTAACTTTTAAACCAATTATTTTAGCAGTTACTGGCTTATTATTTTAATACCCATTTTAACAAACTTAAATATCATTTTGAAATTGATTCCTATAGCAGAAACATAGTTGCGATTTTGTAATGATAGTGATGTTTTTAAATGACAATTTTGAGTATTAAATGATGTCTGAATCCTGTGATTTCATACAATATTTGGTTTCCTACATTTTAATTTATCTCACTTTTTAATTTTAATAATGTATACATTGTATTTTATTTCTAAGCTTCCACGGCGCGATTTGGAGGGTTTTAACTTGCTTTTATCTACAATGTTAAACATCAGGAGTATCTATCTGTATATTACCGAGCCGATGGAACGGTACATTTAAAAGAGACAGAATATCATTATCTAATTAAAATTAAAAATAAAAATACTGAATTGTTTAAGAAAGAAAAACAACAAATTAAGGTCTAATTTACCTTTTGAAAGCAACTTCTGTTCTTCTGTTCAACTGAATGTGCTCATTTTGGGAAGACTGATTGCAGGACGACAATCTTGCTATCAAATGACTAACTGGTAAAGAAGCAATAAAGTGTTTCTCCTCACCAACTGTGGACCATGGTTTCATGATGATTGTTGCTCCTTAGCTCGAATTGATGCGCCGCCCGTACCCACCGAGTACAATCCTTAAATCAACGATTTTAGAATTTTTCTGGTAGAAGTATTTACTATAAGGGCGATGTGACGTATTATTCTAGCTTTGTCCTTGCTAAAATTATGCCTTCGTTCACGAACGCAATGACTAACAACATAAATTTATTCTCAAACCTATTACTTCATCGTAAAATGACTATAAAAACCAATTCTAATTTTAAAAAATTCACTTTGAGGTGTCTTTGGACCTCATCTAAACTGCTACTGTATTGGATTTCTTAGTTACAGGGTTGTTTAGATTGTCAACTACGCCGCCAATAGATACACAGTCAAAAGGACAAACAAAGGAGTAAACAAACAAACAGACAGACATAATTTCCATTGTGTTATATTTATGATGCATTACTTGTATAATATAATCTCATCTTTGTATCATAACGCTTTAGATGGGATCAGCATTCCACAAATATTTATTGATAATAAATGTATGTTTTAAGGAATGAAGGTTAAGAATTTATGATAATATTAGTACACTTACAGAATGAAAATAATGTCTCAGGTTTTATATTTTCCTTGGTCACTTCGTCCCCTTCCTTTTTTAATTCCTGTTTAATTAATTGCTTGTTTTAATTAATTGCCTGTAAATGTTTTCCCTCAAGGATAGACAATATATCGTGAAGACATTTTTGGTATTCGGAACAATACACTGTATATAAAACAAATATATAAGCTGCTAAAAAGGGCCATAATCCTACTTTCGTGTTTTCTTCTTGTTCCATTGCATTTAATGTTGGCCAGATCTACAAGCGTTTTGCTGTTGAAGATTGGAAGAATCAAGTAAACAGTAAGAAAATCGGTGGAAGTAGTCAGTTGCTTCTTCAGGTATTCCACTGTTGATCTCACATCCCACAAAGCATTTTCTTGATCAGCTGAAAGTAGTGCCTAGAATACATAGGCGGGAAAAGTTAGGCCTACAAAATGCCATCATGTCCTGTAGAATCCATTTTAAATATTAGAAAAAAAGATAAACATCTCAATATTTCTATGGATACAGCGCTATCTAGCCAGCCCAAGATAATTGATCCGATTCCTTTAGTAAACACAAAATCTTTTGAAATAGTCCTTAGGTAACTTAATACAAAAAGTTTAATGGGGTGCCAAGTATTTAAATATTTCCACGACCCTACGATTTATGTTAAGGGTTTCAATTTATGGAAAATGATGCAATTTTAGCTAAAAATTAAAACAAAAATAAATGGGTGTACCAATTTAAAGTTGCACTTAGATCTAAAATTCTAAAATGTAGAATATGCGGGGGGAGAGCATCTGCTTTAAATATATACTGCTGGCCATCCAAAATGCAACACCATGAAGGAAGCATCCAATAAGCATGAAATGTGCACCATACGTAGACCTCGATAGAAAATACAAATGGTTAGAATTTTAGCTCATATGCAAATCATGTGTGCCAGTAGCGCCATAACTCTTGCATTATGCATCGCCATACCGGTCCTTCACCTGGCGTTATGGTTTGGGGTGGCATTGGATTTTACTCCCGCATCCCCCCTAATACGCATTGCCGGTACACTCAACAGCCACCACTATATTTCTGAAGTTTTGGAGCCTGTTGTCGTACCCTACCTTCAAGGCTTGCCTGCGGCCAAGTTTCAACAGGACAATGCGAGACCACATGTGGAACATATCGTTCAGCATTTCTTCAGTGCCCACCAAGTTCCACTGCTCCCTTGACCCGCCCATTCTCCAGATCTGTCGCCCATTAAACACATCTGGTCGATGATTAGCAAACGACTGGCCCAGCAAACACCACCAGCTGCTACGACAGATGAAGTTTGGCAACGTGTGGAAGCAGTATGGACTGACATACCCCAAGAACACATCCAAAGTCTCTTTCTTTCAATGCCGAGGCGTGTAGCAGCAGTTCTTGTCAGCCATGGCGGCTGCAGAAAATACTGATTTCTTCGTGTTCCGCAAGTCGAACGGGGCTGTATTTCAATCAATTCATCCTTGTACTTTATGTTCTTTGTCCAATAAATTTGGCTTTGATATCTCTTGTCTTTCATGGTGTTGCATTTTGGATGACCAGCAGTGCAGAATGAAAGATAATCTCCTTAGTAGCCAAATGGATAGAGGATTATCTGGGAATAGGTGGTTCGATTCCCAGACGAGCATTGAGTTCCTTATAATGCTCCTGAAATTCAGTATCCATTTAAATGTATGTTTCGAGCAATAATTCATAAAATTATTTTACAGAAAGCAAAAATTGCTCATGCTGTTCTTTGAGACCTTATTGTATGTTACATTCAAAATTTAGAATTTTTTTTACCAAAATCATAAATTTACCATGTTCATAAATTTTTGATAAAGAAAATGTAGAAATCTGAGAAAATCTATTTCATTTAAAGGCTTGTGTTTCTGAAGTATATGAATAGCATATAGTAATAAATAATGATGAACAATCGTTAAAAATAATATCATATTAATGAAGATTTTTTACCTTTGATGGATAGTAATTCTAACTTTCAATTGGTGCTCATTCGAAAGCTGTGCATTATTCGATGGGATTCAAAGATAGTTCCGTATCGTTGCACTTTTTACAACTCTATTTTACGGCGAGTTAACTAAATTCTCCAAACGTCAGCTGACGATATTCGTTAGTCAACGAGATCGAATTCTCGATCTAATAGTATATCAGACAGTTATTCAGAGCGTAATTTCAATTCACTGAATGTAAAATTTTAATTATGTTCTACTATAAAACATTAATTTCAGAAACAGAGAATTTTTTTTCTATTATCTAGGATCATTTATTAAAAGAAAATTGTGTAATACCGAAAATATTATACAAAATCAGCTACCTGTGCAACCAAAGCTGTCCTATAAACATTGCCAAAGCTCCCATCAGGCTGTTGACTACTAATAAAATTTTGTATAGTTCTATTATAAATTTCAGTGGCATTTGCAATATCTTCAAAAACCACCGTCTTGCTTTTGACGCAGGTCAATGCCATGACTGCCATAGCTTGGACATCTAAAAGAAAATCAGAATTCAGAAAAGGTAGCAATAAGTTTGGAAGTCATAGGTTTTGATGAAATTTTAATAATAAATAAGCACTGGGAACATTTTTATGTACGAATCGTCGAGGCCGCGGCCTTGGGTCCCCCAAATATAACTAAGGTCTGAATACATAAAAATGTTTTTAATAATTGAGAATATCAGCAATATGCAACAAAATTCAGGATATTTCTAAAAAAGTTTTTACAGCGTTCCGTTTGAGGAAATTGCGGGGAAAATATCAACGAAAACAGGGACAACATATGGTAGGATCATTTTATTGGAAGAATCCACCAATTGTAACTCATAAATGTCTACAAACACTCTTTGTGTCACAATAAAGATATAACCACAGAGGGCCTGGCATTCATAGATGTCTACAAGCACGTTTTGTGTAAATTTCAAATTATCAATTTAGAAAATTAGCTAAACACTGACAAACAGCAACAAAACGGAGGATATCCCCTATGTCTATATTAAAATGTCATCACAAAGGATTATAGAAAGTCCCTTCTCGCCTGCAGAGGTCTGGAGCTGAACTGTATTTTGTGAATCTGCTAGCCAAAAACTGACCTTACTAAATACAAGTGCATATGAAGTCTTCTACAGGGACAGATCTCAGTGGCTATCGCCCCCTTTACAGCTTAAAATTATGTAGCTCTAGCTTGTATGATCCCTAATGATTAGTGGGATAATAAAATTCCCATTTACCAACAATATTGTTCTATTAGAAAATCCTGAATCGTGTGGACGGCTTTCCCACTCCGGGTTTTGTCTTTCGATATGTATATTTACAACATCGAAATTGTGTAGATGGGGTCAACCACGATCTGACAATTCATCGTAGTCTGAGCATGTGGAAAAGGAGTTGTTGATTCTGTGTATGGTTTTGTTGTCAAATGAAGATATCAAATTTTGTTTTTAATTACTTACGCTGAGTTTGAACGCCCGGCGGTGTCCATTCACCAACAAGGAATATAATTCTATTATAAATATAGTAATTGTTTAGTTATTTTTTCATATTGTGATTTTTACTAATTCTATGAGAGTAATATATACCCAAAGGTATAAGCCGATAGTTTTAATTAAGCAGATTTTCTGAAGGTATTTACATAGAACTCCTGAACAGTTTGAGATGGACACCACAATGATTAAATCACTTCTAGTTCAATTTTCGCTCCTTTTTTGTGACTTTGACCTACCATTATACTATGCAAATTGTAATGTTTAAAAATGTCTTTCACCATGGTCATAAAATGAGGGAGGTCTAAATTACAGATCTGCATGGGCTAGGACCTAACTCATGGGCTCGCGACCTACTCAGACCAAAGGCTGGACTGGGCTGAATTTAAAGAATAATAATTCAAGCCGGGCCACGTCTTATTAAATTCGGGTCGGACTAAGTCAAAATAAATAAATCGTCCCCTTCTCCTACGTTTCGTGTTGGATTCGCCCTTAGTTTTCTACGGATAATGAGAATTCGGAGACACAAACGGTAGATATATACCACTAGCTTTGAAATTCGGCATCACTGTGTTAGGAGCGATACTGACGAAGATCCACTCTATCTAGGTGCATCAGGAAGCTCTCTTAGAGTCTAAAAATTCTTGTGCAGGGAATATGTTTAAAAAATTACCTGATCCCTATTAAAAAGCTTCATGTTCCTATTCTTTAATTATTTTAATAAGTTGTTGAATTGCATAAAATTCCTGCTTAAAATTTCTGGTATCTCATATCTAACGCAAGCACCTGAAATCTTTTTTTTGGCCAGCACCTACAATTTTTACTTATCTGAAAAAATTCCTGTCGTCCCCAAACCTAGAATTACTATTGAAGAGATACAATTTTTACTGTAATTTTATGTTAAATACGTATTGCTATTATTATGTGTGTCAATAATACTACGCCGTAATATTTTTTAGCTGATTTAAACATATATTTTGTTTTAATGACATCTTAAAATGTTTAACAGGGGGAGGGGGGAGGACTCTCGCACACAACTAGCCACATCTTCCTTAAGTCAACAACTTGGCACCAATTGACTTTAAGAATAAGTGCATAGTATTAATTTATTCTCTAATATAATGTTTTCCAAATTTTTGACGCAGAACTGTAAGTTTTAATACGCACTAAGTATGCAGGACGAACTTGGGAATTGAATGTCACGAAAAGGTGCAACACGAAAAGGTGCAACCGCTCTCGCCTTTTCTACTGCTCGCTAATGATAACAGAGTGAGAAATGGTGTATATAGAGTTAAGCAGAGTGAAAAAACTCCACGTCCGAAGAAATATGAACCGTTGTAGCTACGTATTTTCCAGTACTAGAAAAGGAGGCAAATTTGGAAACTGAATGTCACAAAAACGTTCAACCCACGCTTTCCGTTACTATTAGCAAATGAAAAATGAGGTATAGATTATGTATATACCGTTAGATAAAGAAAAACACTGCGTCAAAAGAGATGCAGATAGCTATAGTCCGGTGCGCCTGAGCGAGCTTGAAACGTTGCCATATTTTATTTATTGCACAACCTAGATATAATTATGCGAAAATATATGCAGCATAATAAAGCGATCCTCTTGTTTATGTTTCTGCACCCAACACAAAATTTTGAAAGACCTTTACGTATTAACCCAACTTATGTCTGTTTAAAATAAAAATAAAAATAATAAAATGTACTAGCAGAAAAACCCTGACTTTAACAAGAGATATTTCAATGATATTTTCTCCTTTATTGTTCTTTTTATATTCATTCTAATTACATATTTTATAAAGATATCCATTGAAAATTTTTATGTCTACATTATAAAATTACTTTTCCTAAAACCCTTCTTGATGGAGGTGTCACCTCGGAAGTCGTAAATAAGATTACAACTATAGGAACACCGCGTATTCGAATGATTATAATATTAAATTAAATTTGAGATTGTGGTGCTGTCATCAGCGTAACTTTCTGGAAGGTTTCTCCAACAAAATTATTTATAAAGATTATTTTGTATGAAGGAAATCACAGGCGTTTAGAAGATTAAAGGGTGCATATGCGACGTTGTTGATACCATCTCAATAATATCCCTTTCCATATACATTATACTTTGTGCATAAAATAAACAATAAAACAAATTGGTCCATTACCTTTTATGAAGGGGTATTCAGAATTTCCATGTAGAAGATTCAGCAGACTCCGTACATGCGTCGCAGAAAATGTCCAGTTCGAATTGCACAGAGTTAAATAGGATCCAGGGCAAGGGAACTTCGACAAGGCAACTCTGTCACCAAGGATCTGTACCAAGTCATACCCATAAAAATGTCGAGGGTCGTGGCAGGTTGCGGATAGCGCACTCACGTACATACTCATGTCACTCACGCTGAGTGGGTCTGCGTAATTCCTGTAAAAATTTCAAATAAGAAACTATTGAGCATAATGATCGACTCGATTTCCAAATGCATTACTATTCTCTATTGCTTATAATCATGCAACAAGTCGCCAAATGAAAATAAAGACAGGAAATGAAAGTGCGGATAGAAAAAGAAAGTAAAAAGATAGAAAGAGAAAAGTAAACAATGAATTTGTATCTTGTGGTAGGAAATGTCATGCGCTGCATACATCATACATTAGTTTCTTTAGTTTAGTTCTAAAATAAGACTAACCTTAGCAAAGCCACTGCTGTCTGTAATTCCAGTTGCTTCGCCATAAGTTCTTCCGTCAGGTCATCTCCTCGAAAGTGGGCATCGCCCGCTAAATAGAGGGCTGTAACAGCCCTATGAGTATTTCTTCCCCATCCATAGGATAATCGTTCACTTTTCAGCCTTGTAATGGCATATTTTAGACTGTCCTTCACTCCTTCTATTGAGGTAATCATTGTTTCTATTTAAAAGGTAACAGTATTTATGCTAAGGAATAATAAAGTCTGTATTAAAACTGACAATAATATCTCAGATCATCTATGAAACAAAGGTATATATATATATACCAGTGGTAAAACAGAGATATGGTTTGTAGGGAGCCAGGAGGCCATTAGCATTGGACGAATAATTAAAATATAATCTCCTGCATTTAACAAAATATTGTAGCTCTTTACTTGAAAATTGGAATTATATGCATGCATCTGTAGTCTAAAGAAACAGTTTATCTGTGTCTTTCATTCATGTTATTCATTTTAATGGAGACCTGAATATGACAGCCCAGGGCAAAGTCCATAGAATAGCTTATATACAGTATACACATACCTGCCAGTGAATTAGAAACCCGGGAACATGTATTCAAATGCAGGTCAAAGGTGGATGTATGCAAATTGCATTGGTTATAAGAGGTACATATGATCGCAACCCTGCTATAAGAATGTTGTCGGTGTGTGCTCCCAGAGAAGCGGAACAAAATGGGGAAAATCACAGATTTGTCTTCGTTTGAAAAAAGTCTTGTTGTGGGGGCCAGTTTGACAGGACCCGCGATTTGCAGAATGGAATAACTCACTGGCTTCTCGGAAGATGAGATATCCAAAGTGTATAGCAGTCAGAAACATAACCCTCACCTATTATCTTAAAAGCGGAACTGTGAATCGAAAGCCATCAATAAAGCCTGTGATCGGCGGCATCACAGACGGCTGGAACGGTAGAAAAAGGTATATACTATGCAGCAACTGATGGAAAGTTTCAATGACGGCTCGTCACAACCGACCTCGACCCGAACAATGCGCAGAGAATTGCAGGAACCGGTGTAGCCAGTTGCATGCCGGTGCAAAAATCTCCCATTTCGTCGAAGAAACTGAAAATGTGTTTACAGTGGTGCCGCGAATGACGTCACTGGATATTCGATGATTGGAAGAAGGTTATGTGGTCGGACGTATGTTGTTATACTTTGTTTTGCACGGACGACAGGCAAAAAGTTTAGTGAGAGCCTCATAAACCCATCTTAACTTGTTCGCACAGTTCAAGGTTGTGGTGGGGGCATGTTTTACCGGGTTGGTGTTGGCTCCTTAGTGTTTTCGGAAGGTTGGGTGCCATTCATAAAGTACCATGCACCCGATCACATCCGCCCTGTATTGTTGCTTTTTTACACCACAAGCGACGGGTCTTTCATGGACGACAATGCTACCATCCACAGCGTAGGAACCGTACAACAGAGGTTCACGAAGCAGGACTTTAACTTCCACCACATACACTGGCCATAGTAAAGCCAAACACTATAGAGAACATTTGTGACATGTTAGAAATACACATCCGACAAAAATTTTCTCTGCCACCAACTGTACAGAAGCTTATTATCTGCGTGTCAAACGCCAGATATTTTCTTAACTTAAATGCACTCCAGCATCTTGTAGAATCCATGCCTAACCACATACGCACTGTCATCCGGGCTAAAAGCAATCCAATAAAATATTGAACTTGGGTATCGAATTCACTGACCGGTGTGAGTATAACGCAATAGCAGCAACATTATTACTATTAAGTCCATTAAAACCATTGAATATTGTAAAATGTATGAATTCACTCTAGCTCAAAAACTATCCGTCGAAATTTTATGAAATTTAGTAATAAACTCACTTATACGTTGCTTTGACGCTGATTAGATTTTGGCAATTTGGATAAATAAAACTATCCTCTTTTGCCCTCGTCAAAAACTGCGCTTATCAAAATCTGAATTAAAAGACTGAATATGTTCAAATGTAGTAACTTAATGGTTGTTTCATATGTTTTATTGTTCAGAAAAACCGTTCTAGAATTACAGTTTTTTTGAATTTTAAGGCGAAGTTTCAAAATGCGCTTAGTCACTAAATGAAAATGGTTTAAAAGTGCAGTTTTGATATTTTTTAAATAAACACCTATTTTTGGTGTAATAGAACTTCAATTAGAATAAATATATAAATAATGCTTTAAAGAATACAAGAAAAAAAATGAATATGAGTCTGTAATGACAGTCACGTGCAGTCCACATAGGATTTTTATTTAATTGGGCAGCAATTATTGACGTTGCTTTTCTCATTTCATTAGTTATTGCACAAGTTTATAGTCTGTGGTTAAATGCATATTGTCAGTACCACAACAAAAACACAAATGTTTCGGAAACAAAAATGTTTTAAAAGTGCAATTTTGAATCAAATAAGCACCTATTTTTGATGTAAAAAAACTTCAATTAAGATAATTATATATAAATAATGATTTGAAGAATATATGAAGATAAATGAATAGGAGTCTATGGTTAAAGTCATGTGCTGTCCACATAAGATTTTTTAATTTCGCAGGAATTAACGTTGCTTTCCTCACTTTATTAGTTATTGCGCAAGTTTACAGTCTGTTGTTAAATGTATATTGTGATTACCACATCCAACTTCATCCCCTCCATCTTCACAGTCCTCCACTCCGTCACAGACTTGGTTCTCACGTATGCAGAAATGTTCAGAGCACCGAAAGTGGCTCTTCTGGGTGCAAATTATGCTTTCTGGAAAAGTAAAGACCTTGTAAATACAGTTTGCTGGTAAATATTTTTATTTCAATTAGCAAAAATACACGGCATTGCCGAGGATAACACTGAAGTAAAATTAAAGAAGGTATAAATTATAAAATATTTTTTGTCACAAACCTGCTCCCATTTCAGCTTAACCACTAAAATCTATATACATCGGTTGAACCGCTCTCCAGTTTAAAGCGGTCATAACACACAAACAAAAATAGATGTTAATTCCCGTTACTCCGCACATCATTCTACGGTAATAAAATTTATAGCGGAATATTACCTGGTCTCAGCCTCATGGCCTGAAAAAAATATCAAAATCCATCGCGTAGTTCAGTAGATACATCAGTTAAAAGGTCTACTCAATTATTAGTTTGATATACATTTAAATATAGGGCTTAAAATGTTTGAGAATAAATTGCTACCCATGGTGAGTTTTTTACTAGATTTTTCATTTCACAACGTTGTGGAAATCAAGGATCGCCGGCTGATCAGGGAAAAACGATAAAAAGAAAATTAAAGAATATTCTCACTCCGTTCTTTGAAATAAAGATAAATGGGTTTTTGATAATGTATTAATCAGTCTTTTCATAGTGTAGTAAATGCAGTTGGTGTGATAATTGGACTTTCGATAATGTAATAATCGCAGTAAATACAATATTTGGGCTTTTGATAATGTAAAATTGCAGTTCATGCAATAATTGGGCTTTTGATTATGTAATAATAACCGTAAATATAGTGATAGGATTTTAATAATGCATAATCGCAGTTAATGCAATAATTGGGCATTTGAGAATCTAATAATCGCCATTAATATAACAATAGAAATTTGATAATGTAATAATCGCCATTAATCTTAAATAATAAAAGGCAATGTCTGTGTGTGTGTCTGTGTGTCTGTGTGTCTGTCTTATACACTATACGTTTCGCGACCGCGCGTCGGAGAGCTACGAAATTTGGCAATCGGAGACCTGGGGGGGAGGGAAGGGGACACGTGAAAACCGATTTTTAAAATTTTAATTTTTTTTTATTTATTTAATGTTTTATGCGATTTCGACCGTTTTTTGCCCTTTTTGCCCTTTTTTCTCCACGATCCAGACGTCGTAGAAAAAAACAAATCACACCATCGGAAAGAGCAGACAATTGCAAGTAAAAATATATCAATTTAAAATCTGAATTTCGATTTCTAATATTTTTTAAAGATTTTAAAACAAAAGTCACTTTTTGCTCAAGAAAACGATTTTTGGTTTTTAAATTCTCGCATAGTAAAAAGTACTCATAATTTCGACTAATAATTTACATTTTTAGAAAGGTCAAACATCTGGCATTCTTACAAGTCCAATCTGGTCAAGAAATAATTATAAATATTCACAGGATCGCGATTTTAATGACCTAAATATTTTCAATTTCTCGGCCAACCGCGTTTTCACCCGTTGAATTATTTCCCCGTTTCCATGGAGACCGACCGCCCTTCCGCTTTTAAATGAATGAAGATATGTGTTGTATACAGCGGGTGAAATGATTATATTTATATGATATTTTAATTTATGGATATTTTAAATAATTTAAATGATTGAATTATGGTGGATTGAATTGTGGTGATGTATTTGAAATTATTATATTTATGTATTTGTAAAACAATATGGATGATTGATGGAACGTTTTAATTTATGAATATTTTAAATGATGGAACGATGGATATTTTAAATTAATGGATAAATAATAATTATAAATAATAATGATAAATAATAATAATATGGATAAATAATAATAATAATAATATGTATAAATAATAATTTTAAATGATAGTACGCTGGAATGAGGATGATGAAATTAAGAGCTAAGCATATGGTCATTATAAAATTTAAATTAGCGCACGGGAATTGCACTCGGTAGGCACGGGTTCGATTCCCGCCACTGCCTAAACTGCCTCAGTGTTCAGGAGGAGTACGATCACATTAAACATGTAGGTCCGTAAGTCCTTCCGAGAGGTTGTTGGTAGGGGAAGGAGGGTACGGTCCCTGTGGATGCCTCCCCCACTGGGTCCCAGTCTAAATTGGGTGAATAAAAAGAAAGTTATGAAGATTGTCGCGAAGCCGCAGTAGCCCAGTGGTTAGAGCGCGGGAATTGCACTCGGTAGGTCCGGGTTCGATTCTCGCCACTGCCAAAACTGCTGCCGTGTTCACGGGGAGTACGATCACGTTAAACATGTGGGTCCGTAAGTCCTTCCGAGAGTTTTGTGGGTGGGGAAGGAGGGTACGGTCCCTGTGGATGCCTCCCCCACTGGCTTCCGGTCTAAACTGGGTGAATAAAAAGAAAGTTATGGAAATTGTCACGGAGAGCGTGGTAGCCCAGTGGTTAGCGTGCGGGAATTTCACTCGGTAGGCCCGGGTTCGATTCCCGCCACTGCCAAAACTGCTGCCGTGTTCACGCGGAGTACGATCACGTTAAACATATGGGTCCGTAAGTCCTCCCGAGTGGTTGGTGGTAGGGGAAGGAGGGTACGGTTCCTGTGGATACCTCTCCCACTGCGTTCCGGTCTAAATTGGGTGAATAAAAAGAAAGTTATGGAGAATGTCGCGGAGGGCGAAGAACCCCTGTGGTTAGCGCGCGGGATTTGCACTTGGTAGGCCCGGGTTCGATTCCCAAAATTGCCGCCATGTTCACGTCCGTATGTCCTTCCGATGACTTACGGACCAAAACAAATTTACATTGGAAAAAAAGAAAGTTAAGGAGATTGTCGCGGAGGGCGCTGTAGCCCAGTGGTTAGCGGTTCCCGCCACTGCCTAAACTGCCGCCGTGTTCAGGCGGAGTAAGATCACGGTAAACATGTGGGTCCGTAAGTCCTTCCGAGAGGTTGGTGGTAGGGAAGGAGGGTACGGTCCCTATGGATTCCTTCCCCACTGGGTTCCGGTCTAAATTGGGTAAATAAAAAGATAGTTATGGAGTTTGTTGCGGAGGCCATTGTAGCCAAGTGGTTACGCGCATGAATTGCACTCGGTAGGCCCGGGTTCGACTCTCGCCACTGCCGAAACTTCCGCCGTGTTCACGCGGAGTACGATCACGTTAAACATGTGGGACCGTAAGTAATTCCAAGAGGTTGGTGGTAGAGGAAGGAGGGTACGGTTCCTGTGGATGCCTCCCCCAATGAGTTCCGGTCTAAATTGGATGGAACTTCCTGGCCGTCCAAACAGTTACCTTACACCTTTCTGGTAGTTCGCGCCAGCGAGTTTGCAACGGTCAGAATTTGCCACGGTCAGAATTTTCAGGGGTGGCGAACAGGCTGGTCGCCAAAGGCGGCTAGTATAATAATAAAAATTTGATAATGTAACATGGACATATAAAAGTATTTGGATGATAAACCATATGTAGTTTAAAATATAACGAGAATATCTCAATGTTAAAATACACCCTCTACTACAGAATTCCTCTTTGAAATATCGTTCCAAACCTTTTAAATAAGCAGTTCCAAAAAAATTATGAGTCAGCACTCACGATCTTGAACAGTTTTCGATGTAAAATTGGCAGACCCATAAAAAACTTGCCATGGTGAACAATTATTATACGATTGAAAAATGCTTTGCACTTCCAGTAGAGCACACATTACTAGTATCCCTGGAATATGAGAACCGATATTATTCTGAAGAATTTTGTCGATTATTTAATAATGCTATTCATACAAAAATTACAGTATTTCAATTTTATCAAATTATGAGATTAAAAACTTAACTATTATTCATGATTGCCCATCATTTACCTTATATTTAGTGTTCTTAACAGCAATGCAAGAAATAATATCACTTGTTATATAATTTTGTTGAGAGAGTCGATTTATCTTTTCATCATTTATTGAATTTATAGTTATTTCCAGCGATTTTCTCAGATCATTCCGCTGCTTCATGTTTGAGAACAAACATATTTCTGAAAGTTCTATCTCTGTTTTCTTTAGTTCAGAATTTTAAAGCTTAAAATCGTTCTGTTTTCTAACGCGTAACCAACTGACGTCTGAAATATATGTTTTGCATTCAATGCTTTCGTTATAAAATTATTTATTTATTAAAAAAATCCCACTCTGCTCCGTTTTTATCTTATATGTTTCATTTCTTGAATATCTTTCTTGTTTCATATCTTGAGTATGCAATTACTGCCCTTTGATTTTCTTTCGCTGGTCGATATATATATATATATATTTATATATATATATATATATATATATATATATATATATATATATATATATATATATATATATATATATATATATATATATATATATATATACACATATATATACATACATATATATACATACATATATATTGATTCCTATTTGTTTACTCTGCACTTTTTCGAGTGTTTTTGATTTGACACATATACGGAAGTATGACTTCTGCATGGCATTGGTACCGTGAGTGTTGCCCGGGCATAAAAGCAGTCTTTTAAACGGGAAAGAGGGGTCGCCATCCCCCTCTACCATTTTATGCCTTGCATTTGGTCATTTCCCTCATTTTTTCATATGAATCTTGTATGTTACTTTAGGAGAGTGTGCTGCTTTGCGCCAACTTCTGGAGAATAATTGGATAACTGTGGAAATAATTTTAATTTTTTATGTTTACTATGCTTTATATATATATATATATATATATATATACATACATATATAACTAAGAAAAAGTAAAAATATGTAAAGGGGGGATACCAGATAAATTGCATATAAATGGCTGAGAGGGATGGCGACCTCTCATTCCCGTTTAAAGTACTTTTATGTCTAGACAACGCTCATGGGACAATACTTGCATCTGCTATTGGGACAATACTTGCATACTCCTGAATTCGATTTTAGCTTTTATCCCCAGGAACTAGAACTGATCAAGAACCTTATTACTAAAAAAGACGAAGTTAATTTCCTAGACATCACCATAAGATACAACAATATAAAAGGAATTCATACGGTATTGTACAATAAACGTGACAATTTTGGTATGAAGATTAACCAAATCATAGAATGGAATTCAAATTTGACTAAGAATATTTTCCGTAATATCATCATAGGACACCTCAGAAGAAATCTCCACAATAATACTTTCAAAACTGATTGCATCATAAGTAACAGAAGAATCATGCAAGAAGCATATAAAAAATATTACCCGTTAAATTTTCTTAAACATCATTATAATTCCTTCTTTAAAGAAGAAGAATGCTCATTTAGACAAGACATAGGTAATATGACATCATAACAGTATATAACGATGTACGCATGCGTTAAAATGTTTTCTTTAGGACGAGTTTTGTGCATTCTGGATTGTACGGTTGTCGGATTGACATAATAAATTTCTGCCTCTCGATATTCCCTTTCTGTCTTCGTTCTAGTGCCTTCGATTTTGCACATATATCGGGGACCTGTCATTATATTGCATTGGTTTCCGTGAGCTTTGTCTAGACATAAAAGTACTTTAAACGGGAATGAGAGGTCGCCATCCCTCTCAGTTATTTATATGCAATTTATCTGGCATCCCCCCCCTTACATATTTTTACTTTTTCTTAGTTATTTCCTGCTTCGTATTATAGAGCTGTAACGCGCCTTATCCTAGGCAGTATCCTGGTAAATTGATGTAGAATTGTATACATAATTTGAGATTTCGTTTTGAATACATACATACATATATATATATATATATATATATATATATATGTGTGTGTGTGTGTGTGTAATTTGCAGTGCGTAATTTGTGTGTGTAATTTGCAAAACTCTACAGTAATTATGACAAAATTACTCATAATTAAATAACTTACTATTTTGAAGTCATTATGTTTTTCATCCCTGAACAAAGCCTTAAGAAAATAATCAATAATTATTGAGACATAACTTCTGATGAAGTTTCTAAACCATGGAGATAGGGTGTCCTTTACCTTCGTCTTTCAAACAATGGAATTAAGATTAAATTCGCTGCCATTCGGTAAACGATAATTTGATTCTTTCCTCGCGCTACGCACCTATGCAAAATATGTGCGCATAGATTTTTTCTAGAAGTGCATCACTGAAGAGGGTCTAAACAGGATTTACCTATGGTGTAACCAAGTTTGAAAACGCTTGGTGTTCCACTCCTATCATTGAGTCTTGCGAGAGAGCTTCTAACGGTTACCTCGTTCAAAGCTGTGATTGTGTTCCAATTTCGGTGTTTTGAGCAAAACTTTTGAACTTCTCCCGTGACAGCAACAGATATTTCAACGTATACATCAGAACAAATCTAGGGAAGAATATATTGCTATTAATGTCGTCAACGTATCAATGTATAGTATTTCATCATTACTCTCATTACTATAGCATTAGAGCATGAGTATAATGGTACGAAATTAGGCAGGTACTACTATTTTTAACCTAAAAAAAAATTATATTTTTTAATTACAAAAAAATTTTATGAAAATTAACTAGAATGTGGCTGAACTTGATTTTTTCATACTAGAATCCATTTTAAGCAGTTTTCTTTTTTTTTTTTTCAAATTTTACAAGGAAAAATGTTGAAAAATCTGTGACGTTTCTTCAAATGATCATAATTATAACGTGAAAGCCCCAGGCCGTCCGACTCGTCCAGAGGACTTGGAGTATCTATTTGGACGACCGGGAAGGTATAATTATAACGTGTTATCCTTCATTTTAAAGGGCTAAAAAAAATCCTCGGAGGGTAACTTCCCCCCTAGGGTCTAATAACATTACGATCTGTGTCGTTGCTTCAAATGATCACAATTATAACGTGTTATCCTTCATTTCAAAGGGCAAAAAATATCTTCCACTTAAATTAGATTTGATAATGCACCCCCCTGGGAGGGTAACTCCCCCCCCCCTAGGTTCTAATAACTTTACGATCTGTGTCGTTGCTTCAAATGATCACAATTATAACGTGTTATCCTTCATTTTAAAGGGCTAAAAATATCTTCCATTTAAACTAGATTTGATAATGCACCCCCCTCGGAGGGTGACTTTCCCCCCTAGGGTCTAATAACGTTACGAACACAAAATTTGTATTGCGGTTATTTTTCAACAGAATTATTGAAATTGTCAAGTTTCGTGAAGAAAACATTGAAGACATTAAAAGCATTGCAGACATTGGTGTTCATGGACGACAATGTCTGCAAAGGGGGATCGAAATGCTTGGGATTGTGTATGTCAAATACCTGTCGTTTTGACAGGTTTTTCGTTAGGGATGGATGCTGTCCCACCAAGGTAAAA
Source organism: Amaurobius ferox (assembly GCA_951213105.1). Lineage (NCBI taxonomy): Eukaryota > Metazoa > Arthropoda > Arachnida > Araneae > Amaurobiidae > Amaurobius > Amaurobius ferox. The sequence continues at coordinate 138,409,967 of OX578137.1, forward strand.
GGTTAAACATCCCTAAAATGCTATACATTCAGCGGTGATACTTTTAAAATTAACACATTACTACAATCATTTATTTTACTTGAAAACTTAAAATATCCTCAATAAAGACATTGTTAAAAAATCGCCTGCTTCTCTATGTTAAAACAATTAATATTTCATTCATATCACTTATGTTCCAGACACCATAGCCAAATAATTTTGCGTTAAAATAAATCAGCAATTCTTACACAACTCATCTTAAAATCACTTGATCTGCTTACAATCTGCATAAGTTAAAATTAGGCTTCGTTGTAGAAATAATCAGAGTTTAATGATAATTTAAATTAAAAAAACATTGTAATTGCGTGCGCACAGAATTTAGATACACAGATAATATGCAAAAATAAAGCGGTTTTAGGATGGACGCAATACTAAATATAAATATTAGCGTTCCTTAAAAATCACGATTTTCACTAAGTGAAAAAAAAATGGTTGCCATATTTTATTTTGCAATGAGTCACGTGATCTCTTCATATAATATGGGTGTAATTATCATTCCAATTTTTATTTAACAAACTACTTAACATATTTCCATAAGAAATTTTTACATATTTCACATGATAATTCAAATGTTTTCTAAAATTTTCAAAAAAATTTGTGAATTTAAACTCCGCTTAAAAAATGTTTGAAAAATTAAATCCCATAGGGTTCAATGTATTTTCTTTTTCAACCCAGGTTCCGTCTAAAACTAATTGAGTGATATTATTCATTTATATTCCAATAGGTTCCACAGACCGTCTGAACAACATACTAAAATTTCATTTTGATAAAATCATTTTTACGGCAGGTATGGTGTTAACGGACAGACAGACGGAATAAGCAAAGCCATAAAACCTTTACAACTATATTGGAAAGTGTTAAAAATTGACACAGTAGAAACAAAATGCAAAATTCCCACATTTAGATGTTTGAAAATGCAAATAATGATTTAATATTCAAGGAATCCAAAATGAGACGCCACGCCAAACCGAGATTTTGTACAGGGTCATAATTACAGATGGAGACCAGATAAATATAAATAAATAAAAATTTAAAATGCAAGATATTACGTAGATTATTACATTATGGTAACAATTAGTTAAAAGAAAATTTTTATCGAAAATCGAGACAAAATTATGATTGATATTAGTTTGAGATAATGCAGTGGAAAGTGTTTTACTAACACTTTACAACATAGTTGAAAAGTTTTTATGACTATGTTCATTCTGTCTGTTTGTGCGTTCGCACGATAACTGCCGTAAAAATGACTTTATCAAAATGAAATTTTAGTATGTTGTTCAGACGGGCTGTGAAACCTATTGGAATACAATAGCACCCAATTAGTTTTGAAATGAATCTGGGTTCAAAAATGAAATACATTGAACCCAATGGGACCTAATTTTTCAAACCTATTTTAAGCAAATTTAAAATTCATAAATTGCTTCGAAAGTTTTAGGAAATATTCAAATTATCCCCCGAAAAATATGAAAAAAAAATTCAGCAAAATATATTCTTTAGTTTTTAAATAAAAATTAATATAATAATTACACTCATATTATATGAAGAGATTACGTAACCCACTTCAAAATAAAATATGGCATCCATCTTGTGTCAAAAACGTGATTTTAGAGTTCTTTTAAATTTATAGTTGGTGTTGTATCCGTCCTAAAACCGCTTTATTTTTGCTTAATTTCTGTGCATCTACATTCTGAAAAACGCAATTGTCGCATGGTAAACCCATGAGCCAATATTTTCGGGAATGCGACCTAGAGTCTTCTTATTTATTTTTGGGGGTCAGCCTTTTCGTTCGGCCATCTGCACTTGAAATAGAAAACCAGGATGTCGAAGTTTCTTTAGATCTCGTATTCGTACCGATAGATTTTAATGTGCGTCCTTTGCGGACGGGTCATAGGGTTTGCGGCCTGCTTTGAATTAGTGGCCGAAGGAATATCAGTTTCGCAAGTCGGCTCCCAATCATGTCCTCTGTAAAGAGAGATGCTGCTCAACTGCCAGTAATGTCGGTGAGTTCCACATTTAAGGGCCTGTGCCTGATTTGTATTTTTTATCTCTCTCTCCGGGTTAAGGAAATTTAAATATTTCATAGGGATTTTGTTACATTTAATTTTTAATTACCATCTTTCACATTTTAGCCTATGAGACTACATATACTTTTGTATTTGTTTAATTGCTTATCTAAAATTGGTATTCATCCCATTTGGAATATGGGAAGTTGTCTTTTAAATATTTTAAATCAAATTCTTGTAAATATTTATATAGTGTAAATAAATTAATGTTTGTTTATACTCACGGCCTTATTCTTTTTCGCGCTCTTACCGGGCGTGTCCTAAAAAGGAAGTTACCTTAGGACAGCAATTACAATATATTTGAGTTTAAAGGATCATCAAACTTTGATTATTTCTACAACGAAGCCTAATTTTCACTTATGGAGAATGTAAACACATGAAAATGTAGGATGAGTTGTATAAGAATTACTGAATTTCTTTAACATAAAATTATTTAGCTCTGGAGTTTGCAATATAGCTGATATGGATGAAACATTCATTGACTTTACATAGGGAACAGACGATTTTATGGCAGACTTTCTCGATGAAATTTTAAGCATAGAGTTAAATTACTTTTACCTGCATGGTTTTAAGTTTTTAAATAAAATAAATTTTTGTAGTATTGTGATGAATAAAAGGAATGAAATAAAAGTGGATGAGTGAAATATTTGCGCCTTTTACATAGAGAGCCAGGCGAATTATATTTCAATGACGTCATTTAAATAAAATTAATTTGTTTCGATGAAGTTTTAAGTTTTTAAATATAACAAATTATTGTAGTATTGTGATAATTTTAAAAATATTACCGCTGAATGTATCGTATTTTAGAGATGTTTAAACCAGAAGACTTATATTTCAATGACGTCGTTTGAATAAAGTTCATTTTTTTTGGATGAAGTTCTAAGTTTTCAAATATAATACATTATTGTAGTATTGTGATAATTTTAAAATATTACCGCTGAATGTATCGGATTTTAGAGATGTTTAAATAAAATTGCATTGCATTTGGAAAATGTTTCATAATCAATGCTTTATGCATGATTGATCTTTCGTGTTTTTTGTCACGATTTTAATTTTAAACCTGCCCATTCTACAGTTACTCCTATATTTAATCTTAATCACACCGATTAGATTATGAGAATAACATTGAAAATACCTAAATAGACAGTACTTAAACATTGTAAAAGTAAGTTGCAATTTTTTAGATAAACGTGTCTAAATTAAAAATTTTAACTTTCATACATGCAAACAGAATTTATTACATTTAGTGCTCTGATGTTTTTATGCAATGCATCGTTGCAAAGGCAAGATCCCAAACTTTCAGAAAAGTTTTTAAAAACAAAATTTATTTTTTAGTCAATTTGAGGATATCGTTTCCTTTTAATATATTCTACTTCATAATTTTCTCAACCATTTTAATGCAGACATTCAGTACCTCTAAGTTGACCCACAAACAGGTTACATGTAACAACTATATTCCTGGTATTAATATATGCCTATAAAACTGATTGGATATGCCTGGCAGATAAAATGTAGCTAAACAAAGCTTAATAATAAATTTAAAGCCTTTTTTATGAGAAATTGTAAATGCTCCATCTGATTAGAGTCGTTAGAACATTAAAAGTAACTTTGAACTGATGTAAAATTCTTAACACTGTTACTTACGAAGCTGTGTAAATTAAACTCTTTGAAATGAAGACGAACGTAGCTGTCTTTGGGAACTTCAATTTTCCAACAGTAAGTACCAGTGTATTGACTGTTATGTGACTGAGATATTTCACCGAAAAGTTTATTTTCCTGTACACAATGTTGACTTTCAACAAACCCTGGAAAATATCAATAAATACAAAATGTATTACGGCATAACATAATGCAACTGTAACTTTATTATCTTTTAGCGTTTTACTTGGCTATAAATTCATGAAATAAGTTTTAAGATACCTTATATAATTTACCCCCCGTTTCATTCATATTTCTAATATATATGTATATATATATATATGTATATATATATATATATATATAATATATATATATATATATATATATATATATAATGTATATATATATATATATATATATATATATTATATATATATATATATATATATATATATATATATATATATATATTATATATATATATATATATATATATATTATATATATATATATATATATATATATATATATATATGTATTATATATATATATATATATATATATATATATATTATATATATATATATATATATATTATATATATATATATATATATATATATATATATATATATATATATATATATATATATATATATACACAGTGTCTTTCAAAACTAATGGGCAACAAACTTTCAGGGGTGATAGAACTTATCGAAACAAACACTTGTCATCATAGAATGAATGCGTGGTTGCAAGTGAAGCGGTTACTCCCTAGCAGCCACTTTCAGGCGCTAGAAGGCTCTTTCAAGCACATTTATAAAAGTGGTGGTTTTTGCATGTAAGGTCATTACTGACTTGGAATGGATCGGCATACCAATGTGGAGAAGACGGACATGCATTTTGTCTACTGTCTGGCCAAAAGTAATAGCAGGGGTAGGGAAGCTCAAAGGCTTTACCGAGGGCACTTCCCCAACTGGAATGTTCTGATCACGAAAGGTTTTCCCGCTCGTACCGCCAGTTGTCTGAAAGGGATCCTTCAGTGCTGCCAATGATTTGTTTTGTCTTAAATAAAGCTTTGTTTTGTCGTTAAAGCGTGTTAGAGCGGGTCAGTCTTGTTTTTGCGTTGGGCAAGTCTACATCTGTGTGGAGAAATGAAAAGCACCCTCTCTCCTCATAACCGCTTCCCTTGCGGCCAAGCATTCTATATTGAAAAATGTGTGTTTCGTTATGCACTATCACCCCTGAAAGTTTGTTGCATTAGTTTTAAAACACCTTGTACACACACACACACACACACACACACACATATATATATATACAGGGTGTTCCCAAAACTTTGACCTTGGCATTTATTCCTTAAATATGGATCTTAGACATATATAATAAATTACAAAGTTGAGTAAAAAAGAAATACATAATTTAAATTTTTATACGGCTCCCGTACAAAAACATTTCTAATGAGTAAAATGTGCTCCATACACTAATAAGGTATGAAAAGACAAAAATGCTGACTTAAACCACTTTTCGATGCATCGACATGGATTCTCAGAGGGGAAAAACCATGTCGGAAGATTGTGTTTCAAGGGTCATACAAAAATTACGAAAGAAAACAATGATTATATAAATAAATAATAATTTTACTAGTTATTGGTACAAAAGTATCTACACTGTGTAGAAATAATAACTTTACACAAAGATTACAAAGCGTGTTCGAAATTTTTTCCATCCATGCCAAAGATCCATTAAAGATAAGAAGCTGATATTATTTGCCTATGATGCATTTCTGCTTTGCGTCATTTGCACTCTTGCTATAAGCATTTTCATTTTATTTTGTAATTAATCCCTCACCAACTTTGTTTAAACATATCTCTGGGACTTTTTATAATATAATGCTGAAATTTTGTACATCATCTTATTAGTGTATGGAGCACATTTTACTCATTGGAAATGTGTTTGTACGGAGGCCGTATAAAACTTTAAATTTTGTATTTCTTCAAATTTAATCCTCTGAAAATTTTTATCGATTTCATAAAATTCTATACCTTCTTTTACGCAACTTTGTAATTTATTATATATGTCTAAGATCAATATTTAAGGAATCATATATATATATATATATATATATATATATATATATATATATATAAATAAAAATGGAAAGATTTTAATCGAAAACTATGCATAAACTACTGTATGTACAAAAAACCCCATCTCTAACATATCTATTACAAATAAGTAACTATAGACCAAGACTAAGGATAAAAATAGAAGGTAACATATCACTACAATGGAAAGGGGGATGAGAATAATATTAGGATACAAAAATCACAATTAAAAAGTATATATAAATATAAATAAAAATGAAAAAGAAAACACGGCAAAAATGAGAAAAGGCAATAATAATTAGCTCAAGATAAAAGATTAAGACATTGAGAACAATCAATTGATACTACACAAAAAATGGCGGTTGGTTCGAAATTGCATTCTCATCAGAACAACCATGCAATTCGAATTAAAATCCACAGAATAGCCAATTTCTGACAATGGCGATAGTATTTAACTATAGACACCATTGGAACTGTCTATTGGCTAATGAAAGGAGAAAAAATAAACCAATTGAATTACAAATCAGAAATATATATATATATATATATATATACACACACACACACACACATATATATATATATATATATATATATATATATATCAACCATTTTATACATATATATATGAAACGGCATGAATTTTAAAGTATCTTTTCAGAGGTCTATTGAATCATTAAAAAAATTAGGGTTATTTTGATTTTGTGATCTGAAATACATTACTAGCTTGTGCAAATATTCTATTAGCAGTATACATTTCCAAAAATATTTTCTTGCAAATATTTGATTTTTTTGTGAAATGTTTACTTACCTACTTGGAAAATGCATAGCATAAAATATATCAAATAAATGAACTTCATTTTTTAATTTAAAATTAACACTATATTACTAATTTATTTCTTTTGAGAACCAGCCACTTGAGTATACAATTAATACTGAAAGATATATAGTTTCACCTCTAATGAGCAAATAGGAGTAGATCCTAACTGCATTTCGAATGCTAAAATATAAATTTAATATCCAGGAAATAAAAGTTTCTGTGTATATTATCAAATTTTGTATCATAAATATTAGTGAAGAGCGATGATGAAAAATTATCTCATGTAGTTTTCGGTTTCACTTTATTACATAAGGACATAGAAAATTTTGCAGTTACAGGAAATTTGAACTACAGCCATTTCGATTATCAGAGATATTTGGGTTTGGTGCCAACTTGTATTTCTGAAGTTACAGGGTCAAATTTAAATATAGACGGAAATATAATCGTATCAATAGCTCAATGATTAAAAGTTTTATCTGGCCAGTCTGAGCTCGATACAGTAAACTTCCGATAATCCGGAACGTTTAAGACTTCAGCCATGCCGAATTATCACATTTGCTAGATTATCCGATGTCAAACTAAATTGGGGTAAAAAAGGGACAAAATAATGGACAAAATATGGGATGTTTATTTAGCTAAAAAGATAAATAGACTGGATTACACTATACAGTATGTGAAAAAAACATTAAAATTAAATAAAAAATCTGATGTGGGCAACACATGACTTTCCTTATATAATGTAATGAATTTACTACTTTTACATTAAAAAGATAGGTTGTTCTTATAGTAGATACTAATATTCTTTCCCAGATATTGAATTTTCGACAATGAGTCGTCATTTTCATTGATTTAGCGTCATTTTAATCCATTTGGCGAGATTTTAATTAATTTGGCAACATTTCAAAAACTCGCCAAGTTGGCGACATTCAGCCAAATTCATCGCCAAAATCTGGCCAAGCGTTATAGACGAAGAAATAAGTTATTCTTACAGCAGATAAATGACTATTGGCGTTCAAATACAAAAGTATTACAATTTTATATGACTTTTTGATAATTTTTTTGAAAAATGTGCAATATCTCAAGAACGATTCATGTTAGCGTTCTAAAATTTATGTCAATCGGTTTCTAATGAAAAATTACATAAGAAATGTCTATTTTGTAACTTTATTAGTGGTTTTGATTTTTTGACGATTTTTTCAAAATTTCATTCGAAAATTCAGGGGGGTTCTGAACATTCGATTGCGTAAAAAAACAATAGGCTTCCAGTGTTTACGGATTGTGATTTTTGTACCAAATTTGGTTCAAATCGGTCCATTCTTTCGTTAGTTATCGTCTCCACAGTCTCACTGACACACACACACACACACACACTTTCACACACACACACACACACACACACTTTCACACACACACACACACACACACACACACACAGAGAAATCACTTCAAAAATGTTTGATTCGTGATCAGAGATGCTTGAAACGTGCTCTCCCGTCGAAAACTCGAATTCGAATTTTCGACCCCGTCACAATACTTTCCTTATACATTATGTATATAAGGAAAGTAAAAATTATAAGGCAAACTTGAATAAACAGAAATCTGCATATAAAATCATTCAAGGTTACTATCATTAATGGAACTTGATCCCTAACTAATCAAGTTCCATTAATCACAGTAACATGAAATTTGGTATGTTGTTGTCTATTGTGGTACTTTTCAATTATTTTGAATTTCGGTTTCATTGGGCCAGCTCGACCTGCACCGTTAAAGAAATGAACTCAATTTTGGTGAATAACCCGAGAACTGGAGCAGTTAGAAAGTTTAAATTTTGCGTGCAGTTCTCTTTTACAATATATGTTGATTTTTTTATGATTTTATCGGGCTAGCTCGTCTTCGGGTCCTTCATAGGAATATACTCGTTGTTGGGGTCTATAAGTCGAGAACACGAGCAGCTTGAAAGTTCAAATTTGGTATATCGTTGCCTTTTGAGATATATTTTAATACTTTGGATTTGAATCTTGTCGCGCTATAGCCCGTCCTTGATTCGTCACAGGAATGTATCCATTTTTGGGGAATAACTCAAGAACTGAAGTAGCTAAAAAGTCCAAATTTGGCATGCCGTTGTTTTTGTGGTGTATTTTACTTCTCAAAATTTTGCACATTATCAGATTAGCCCGTTTCGAGCTCGCTATAGGAATGTACTCGTTTTTCACTAAAATCTCGACATCCGATGCAGCCATAAAGATCATATTTGGCATATCTCTGTCTTTAGTGCCATAGTTTATTTTTCTTGAATTTGGAATTCTACCAAGTATCACAGCCCGTCCTATGCTCGCCATAGTGCTCATGATTTGGGAATAATCCGAGAGCCGGAGCAGCTAAAAGTCCAAATATGATATGTCGTTGCCTTTCATGCATTTAAGTTACCACATACAAATAATAAAATGGTGTACTTTAAAAACTACGTTTCTTTTTTTTTCTTTTTTCTTTTGCTTTTACTTGTTCAATCTTTTATTAAATAGATGCTACAGGGATTAAATTCTGTGATATATTATGCACTGAATTGACTGCGTAACTGATTGAGTGACATATCATAATTATGAATTTCTTCTACTATAGCTAGAACTTTTTTTTTGTATGTGTATGTCAATTCATACGTCTCAGCTTTGAAACCGAGGGAAAAATATAAAATTTCAGAAATTCGAATTAGGGGTGACGGTACGAAGAGATTATCCAAACATTCTAAACCACTCTTCAAAAGTATCAAGTAACTATTTTAGTTTGAAACTCGGTTTCGGACAAATTCGATCCATATTATTTTTTACGTCATCGGTCGACAAACATTTTCTGTAGGTACATATTTATGTAGGTAAGCCTATTTAAATAACAAAAAAAAAAAAAAAAAAAAAAAAAAAAAAAAAGTAAGTTTTCGCAAATTTATTGAACAACAGGTAACATAACAAAAATAATAAGTAAACTATGATTGTTTGAAATAGAGCTCTACTAATGAGATGAATGGAATTGCATTTTCTTTAGATAACATTTCACCAAATTGAGGTTCATGGTTAATACTTCCTAATATCGAAATTGACTACAAATGTTTATCTGATAATACTGACCTGCTTGAAATGTTACGTATTTCATCTTTGTAAATGCCTTTTCATACAGGTAGCTGCTGCCAAATACAGATGAAAATCCCTGAGCATATGAGATTAATTGACAATATTCATCACTTGGAAAGCATTTATAGAATTCTGCTAGATTCTTCTCTTGAAACTTACCTTTCAGCATGTTATCACACTGCAGATTAATCACCCCCAATTGGAGATAAGTTGGAAGCTCCTCAATTGTGCGGTAAAATGGGTTTTGAAATATGGAAATGCCTTCTGCACTTGCATCAAGATCCAATAAACGCTGCTGGTTTGAATTGTAGTTTGAAATTTTAAGGTTTTTTGAACTGAGAATTTGACAAAATTAATTGGAAACATGTTGTAATAAATGACTTGTATTTGATTAGTATTCGTAGAATATAGTTGTATAAGAATAGTTTTGTTGAGTCTGTGATTGAATTATTTTGGAATGCCCAAGACGTGCTCAAGCTAAAACTTCATACTGCGGAAGCGCCAATATCATTTGAGGCAATAATTCAGGTGGCGCTGGGATAACCTAAGTAGTCCCGCATTGTATATCTGTTTCTATGACAAAAGGCCTAAGATATTTATCTAAAAGGTCAATTTTGTAAAACTAAATTTCAACTTATTTTTGTACCCATATATTCTGCACCCTTTCCTACAACTATGAAAAAATACTGAATAATTATACTCTTAATTAGGGAACTTTAATTTAAAAATAATCAAAACTATGTACACTAAATACAGCGCCTTCCTGTTATGTCAATTAATATTGGCGACTACTTTACTAAAGAGACCTATTTCTTATAGATATAATTCTCAAAAGCATTATGGCATTTTCAAGCGTTTCATCCATGGAGTTAGAAAGGAGTCCTATGGATAAAATGCTTGAAAATGCCATAATGCTTTCAGAATAATATCTAGGCTAGTGTTAGTAAAGTAGCTCCTAGTGTTAGTTGACACAATAGGTTGACACAATAGCACAATATTGAGTATAAGTATTTTTGATTATTTTTAAATTAAGGATTCCCTAATTATGAATGAAATTCACCAGTATTTTTTCATAGTTTTACGATACAGAATATGAAGATAAAAATAACTTGAAAAGTAGAAATAATTTTGAATACGTAGGAATATTTTTTATTGTTTCAGTTCTACTTTGCATTGCACTAATAATTTATTTTTTCAAAATCTGACAGTTTAAATAAATATTTTGGGTCTTTTGCCATAGAAATGCAGTCAATGCACGACTACTTATCTTATCCCAGCGCCACCTGAACGGTCTCAAATGATATGGTCTAAAATGATAATGACGTTTTCTTATGAAGTTTTAACTCCGTATTTGTACCTCCATAGTTTCATCCATATGAGTTTATCTTCTTTTCTCTAACTCCATGATGCAGACGATACTTTTCCCGCAAATTTATTTGAAGAAATATATACCATGTTGTACTTAGAACAACGAAATTAAATCCAAAATGTTTATACGGCAGACGATTTACATTAAATTTGATCTGATTTCAATAATAAAGAAATTTATATAAAAATATATTTTATCGAAATTGCTGTTTTGACTCGATAAATTATGGCTTTCGGAATTTAAGAATAAAGGAATTAATGATGTTTTCAATTTTTCATGTCATCTGTTGTAGTTTGACAATTATTTATCAAACTCATATATTGTGTTTTAGCCAATTGTTGAAAAAGGACTAAAAATTGTACTGGTAATTGTTAATACCATGTCTTCTAATACTATTTTAGAGCTTTCATTTTGGCATATATTGATACAACTAGCAGTATACCCGATTTTCGTAGGGAGTATATAATATAAAGAAACTTAAAATGCACAATCATGTGCAAATTCCTATAGTATACTAAATGACATTTTCAATCAAAATATTCTGTTAAAATATTTAATTTAATGCTCCTAAAAAGAAGTTTAAGAAACTCTGTTCTCGATATACAAAATTATCTTTACGGACAGATCTGAAAAATAAAGCATCGTGGCCCCTTTAGTAACCAAATTTACAAAAAATACGGAATTGAATCAATATATGCAAAATAAAAGCATTAAAATTGTATGTGACCCGTACTACTTATATATGCGAATATTAGAAGATATAACCTGTATTAGTAGATTACATGTATAAATTGAAAATATCAATTAACACGTAATCTGTTATAAATTGAAAATATCAATAAACACGTTTAATCTGTAAACCTAGAGGTAGTAATTGATTCCAATATATGCCAAATTTATGAGCTAAAATTATCTTATATTTAAGTGCTAAAATTATCTGGGAAGATATACCCGTCCGAGTGTTAGTAAAAGATTACCCGTATTCCAATATAAGTCTCAAAATCTTTGCCAAAATAAAACAGATGACGTAATAAATTGAAAATATCAATAATCCCCGTAATATTTACACCAGAATGCCATAATTGATTCCAATATATACCAATATATATCCAAATAATGCCAAAATACCTGTACTACTTATATTCTTATATATTAGAAGATATACCAGTGCAAATTTTTAAAGATTACCCGTACAACGTACAATATATGAGTTTCAAAAATGTTTGCCAAAATAAAACAATAGCGTAATAACTTGAAAATATCAATAATAATAATGTTTAAACCAGAAGACAGTAACTGATATTTTTCTAGTCAAAAATGAAATTTACTTCATAATCAATGAAATTTATTTTATATACATATCTTTATTATTCAAATCTGAAATGATTTAATAAAAATGGTCTGCAGAATAAACACATTGCATTTAAATCCTTTGCAAAGCGACATGATATCACTTTCTTGAAATAAATTGGTGGAAAAAATATTGTTTGAATAATGCTATCTCTATGGTAGGTTTGACGATATTTTCGTCAATTTAGCAACATTTTAAAAAAAGCCTCCACATTAATCGCCAACTGGAACTGTAGAACTGATCGTCCCATTTGACAACAAACTGACGAAACATCATCACAATACTATCCCTTAACAAAACACAATTAATTTCATTTATTTAGAGCAATTTTATCAATTTCAAGATATTTTTATGGATTTAAAAATATTTTTATTTTGGCGACATTTTAAAATTTTACTAAATGCGTTACTATGTAGGACGGTTGGACTGACAGACAAATGCTACAGAAACATCATTTCAGTTATCAATTTGGCGACATTTCCATTAATTTGGCAGCGTTTAAGAAAAGGTGCCAAGTTAGCGATATCTCGTTAAATTCGTAGATCTGAATTTGCAGATCTGAAGAATAAAACATCCTGATTCCGTTTGTATATACTAAATAAAAACATTAAAATTGTATTAGAAGATACACCCGTTCTACCCTTATTCTGGATCAACAATCGGCTAAATGAGTTTATTGGCTGTACACAATATATGAGTTTATTGACTAAACACAATATATAAGTTTGAAAACTCTTTGCTAAAATAAATGAAAGTGATGTATTCAGTCCGAAATTAATATAATTAAAAGAAAAATCAAACCGTTCATTTATAAAATATATTTTTATATCCATTTATTTATTATTCAAATTGAAAAAATAATGAAATTTAGCAAACACATTTGATTCAATTGCGTTGTTGAGCAACATGGTATAAGAAATAATCTTTCTCATAAAATGCTGATAATCAAATAACCATTTCGATTTCTTAATACTTTTCATTGTTGCCTGTGAAAAATAAACCATAGTGATAGACTTTCCATTTCAATTTATGTTTCAAACCTGCGATTTTTAACAGTGACTAAAAAGTTCAATAAACTCCAACCAAACTCAGAGATATAATTTTCTTCAAATAAATTGACGAAAAAAATATCGTCTGCATAATGTTATCTCTATAGAAAGTTTAATTGTTTCCATTTTAATTCCTGTTTCAAATCTACGATTTCTAAAAGTGACTAATAAGCGCAATAAACTCCAATGAAACTCAGAGATATGATTTTCGTCAAATAAATTGGCGGATTAAATATCGTCTGCATAATGCTATCTCTATGGAAGATTTAATTGTTCGTTTTTAATTAATATCTCGTCAACCCCTGGTCTTAGAATCTCGAAATATGGTTTAAATTTTAAGTGAAGCCATTTCAAGGCTACCCACAAAATTTCATCAAATTCTCCCTTGATGATGAGATAAACAGAAAGACAGACGGACAGATTTTCAATTTTATTTATATAGATTTCATATTTTTTTTATTTAGTTTACAAATGGGGACCAGGACGTTATTATTCTTCAAATCTGCCTGTGAAGATAATTTTGTGTTGCGAGAGCAAATATTCTTATATTTCTTTTTAGAAGAGTTAAATTAAATATTTTAATAGAATATTTTGAATAATAATGTCATTTAGAATATTGTAGGAATTTGCACATATTTAAAATCAATAGCAGTACCTGGTATATATATAATAGCAGATATATTTTATTTATATATCTGCTATTATCTATATAAATAAAATTATAAGTTGTGTTTCCATTTGTCTGTTTGTTATCTCAGCACAGGAGAAATCACCTCCTTCCTTTTCGTAGGAATTATTATAAAATTTCAAAAAGAAAGGCTTAATATTAAAAGTTCACTGCAAATTGTGAAATTTAAGTTTCTTTATATTATATGTTCCGCATGAAGAATGGGTATACTGCTAGTTAAATTAAAAAAAAATTACATTTAAATCTTGTAAAAAATATTATCTTTGAAACTGTATTTACAGTAATATCTAAATGGAACAAATCAATTAAAATGCAATAATGAAAGTTTCAAATTTATCTTCATATCTTGAATACAATTAACTTTTGTGTCTCCCGGGGGGGGGGGGGGGAGTTCAGCGTTCACCCTTGAACACATGTTAGTGAAAATGTTAATCATCAGCAATGGATACATTAATGTCTCAAAGGAAAAATAAATTAATTTTATTAATGGCAAACATATTAATTTTATTGATAGGTGAGAAAACCACTCTGAAATCAAACATTTACAAACTCTAGCAATTTTGTAACTAAATTTTAGATAAGGAGCTGCTTAATGCTTTAACCTGAAAAACATCCTATTCCTAAATTAGTCATAAGATTCTAGTTCTTAAAATTTTTACTTCAAAGTGGTTATCTGTGTCCTATCAATAAAATAAACTATTCCTCCCTTAAGGATTCAATTAGAATTTCAATAATTATAGCTTTTAATAAATTCTTTGTCAGTGTGTGCTATCGTATATAGTTTAAACTAAGTGAGCCTCCAAGTAACATTTAAGAGATTAATAAAATTATGTCAAAAATAAAGGACATAAAGGAATAAACCTTTTATTGCAAATCTCTGGAGGATTAATAATCGGTTTAGTTTATTTGTCGTTCATTATTTAAAAAGTGATCGATAGTCTTTGAAATGGAATTTTTGAAGCTTATGTCATTATAATATATGCATTCCATTAATCTGATTTATGATCTGTCTGATACACTGTATATATTCGAATTATTTGATGCCATATTTACATTATTTTCCTTTTTTTTACAAACCATTCCATATTTATATTTACTCCTGTTATTTTCCATTTTAATTTTCCTTTGTGGCACTAGGTAGCATTACATATTCTCTAATTTAGCATGTTCACTAGCATGGGGCATTTAACATGAAGTTCTTTGGCATTCAGAGCAAGAATATCCAGGCGTTTCTTATTTTAATTTCGCAGCAGTTTACGTTGTGATTCCATTATCTATTTTTGCGATAAGTTACGTTCTGTATTTGCATAAGAGAGTCTTTAAGCGTTTTAATAAGTATGTGACAAATTTAAAATATATGTATATGTAACATTTAAATGCTAGTTAGTGAGCAAAGTGTAATATCTAACTCATGTGTTTCATAAACTTGGTATTGATATAACTGGTGAAAAAGATTTTGCAAATAAGAACGTGAAATTAAGTCAGAGTTGGATATTTAAAAATATTTTCCTTCTATAAATAACATCAATGTTCAAAGATAAATTGAGCAATTGACATAAATGCATAATTTTATTCTACAAATTATGCAATATTTTTTTTAGTATAGTACAAAATGAAATATATTCTACTGTTCATATATTTGTAGTTTGTCTTGTTTAAATATTTCTTAAATATCACTGTGTTCCTTAATTAAAGTACATTTGGATGCCAATATTAATTCACTTCAT